>JASVEL010004318.1:0-636142 GCA_032618575.1 Nicotiana noctiflora
CCCAAGCTCTCTTTAGAGCCCTGAACATAAAAGTGGCCAAACCTGCAAAGGTTTTGGGCCCAAATGTTCAGTAATTGGGTTTGATTACCCAAAGCCAAGTCTCAACTTGAGACTGGCTAGATTTTAAAGAGTTACTTTTAATAACAAAGCAGGCTATGCCTGCAATTAGCTTAAAATTATAATAACTTAGTCTTAATTAACTGGAACTAATTAAAAGTGGCTAAAATTGAAATAGTTTCTTAAAAATAAAACTGGCCAGCCCTTAAATACCAATGCAAGGGCTGGCTATTAGTTAAATAAGTTCAAAAGAAGCTGAAATCTAACCTAGGTAAGCTAGTGAATCAGCAGTGCCCTTAGGGGCACAATTGGGAGTTAAAAAGGTAAATTAGTAAATAGTTAGAACCTAAGAGGGTAAGGGAGTCCTTTGTACCCCTGATTTCTGCAATTTTGCAGAGATTTAAGGGTATAATGGTCTCCCTAAAAAGGGAAATCTGTAAAAATCTCAAACCCCTAGGGTCACATTGGTAAAAAGCTCCTAAAAGAATCTTTAGAACTTTCCAGCACATGCTGGAAGGATATCTGGTAACTAATTTAGGGACTAAAGTGTAGATTTTATAGTTTTAGGAGGGGGAGAAGTGGGATTAATCCCATACTTCCTCCCCAAGTCATCAGCCCTTTACCACAACTATATATACCTCTAAAAAAGGGCTGAAAAGGGGTTCGAACTTAAGCAATTCAGAAATATATATATCTAGGTTAATCTTACACAAAGCTTTTTGGAGATAAAAAATATAGTGAGGTAACAGTAGAATTTCTGGAAAAGTTCGACCAAGAACTTGTTGGTCTTCTTCTGATTTTGGGGTCTTTTGTTCGAATCTGGGTCTGGACTTCTATTGGATTTTGCTGGTATTCTCTGCTTGTTGATTGCTGGGTTGTTTTACCCATTTGGATCTTCAGTCACTGTTGCATTGCTGTTTGAGTCTACTGCTGTCACTTATCTGCCTTCCCCTAGAACTCATTGGTTTCCCTTGTTTATCCAGGTACCTTTTCTATTCGAATGGAGCTGTAATGGTTGATCTGCTAAATGAAATGAAGATTAGAATTATTTTGTTATCTGTCCTGTAATTTTATTTTAAGTTTGTAGTATATCGCAGTAGATAGCAAGGAAAAACAATAAACACAAGAGATGTAATAACTTAGTAGTAGTATAGTGTAGATGGCTTATCACTTAGTTTAATTAGGTAAAGGCCTTAAAACATAAGTTAATTAACAATACTTGCAAGACTAATAATCACTAGTTCGCATTAATTTCATAAAACATGACCTTATAGTTAATTACATTTTACGGATCTGCGTTTAGGTATAAATAGGTATTGTAAGAGAAATTGTTAGTTCAAGCCATTCGATATTGGGTTAATAATCTGGTAATAAATAACTCATGAGGAAATCAGTAGCGTAAGTATGCATAAGTATTTGATTCATTTACCCAGATTAAATTTCGAATCGTTTTTTTTAGAAATAGACACTTAAGCTGTTATGATCCAGTAATCCAGACTACGAATTTTGTAATTAGCATGTTTCAAGGTCAATTGTCCAGAGTTGATTGAGTAGATAGAGTAATAATTAGGTGGAGACTAGTTTAGAAATTATCAAATAGGTTTAAATCTGTATTAAAATCAGTAGGTTAGCAACATAATTGTAAATTAGCCATCTTGTATGTAAATAGTCTTCTCACACAGTTAGCTTTCATAAGCTTTCAACTAGTAAATAGCTAAAATGATAGTTGAATTCATTAGTTAAAGTCAAGATCAGAGAATTAGTGAATTAAGCTTTTCGTGTACCTTAGATGTAATTCAGAGTTAGCATTGATATTCTTGTACAGTTATTTTGCCTTTTGATTAATAAAAGAGTAATTTAATTTTGTTCTTCTATGTTTGATTATTATGAGTTCATTGTTTTTGTAATCTTTAGTATTTTCGTCTGATTTGGGCCTGATTCTCAATTTGGGCCTGAAATATAATATAGAATCGACTGGACTGGCAAATGGAAACCCGGTGATGGCTTGGGCCTTTAAGGTCTGGGCATATTGAAAGCTCGGCTAAGTGATTGAAGAGAAGACCAGGCCCCCTTTTTTCAGAAATCAAACGGGCCTGGAATATTTAATTATACAAAAATCGGCTAAGGCAAAAACAATATAGCAAATGTAGTATACACAAAATAGGATTGGACTTTAATTAGTTAAATTGGGACGAGCCTCGCCCGAATAACAACGGGGCCCCCTTTTTAGTAATAAGATGACATAATAGAACCGAAGAGGCTAATAGCGAATTCCATAGCCTCTCCCAAAGTTAATAGCCGATGTAGACCATTTTAAGGCACGATTTTAATATACCTTCCTACGAACGAGTGTGCACTTGGTGCGACTCAAATCCAGATCTCGGTAAAGCTGAAATACACCAAAAGTCATAGGCGTACTGGTTGCGGTATGACTCGAGGCGTGTTTTCGCGATAGCGCAAATTCCTAAAAATAATACTTAACGTGAAAGCACATTATGTTGTTAAAACCTATAATTGAGTCAAACAAAAGTCAAAGAACGACAGTGGAGCGACCATGCTAAAACCACGGAATCCGGGAGTGCCTAACACCTTCTCCCGGGTTAACAGAGTTCCTTATCCGGATCTCTGCTTCGCAGATATTTTTAAGAGTCAAAATTCCTCGGATTCGGGATTAACCGGTGACTTGGGACACCATTGTCATTCCCAAGTGGCGACTCTGATTAATCTCTAATAAAATCCCGAACCGACTGTCCTTTAAGTGGAAAAACTCCTTCCCTTACGTTATTTTATCCGTTTCGGGTATTTGAGCGTCGGGGTATACCCTACGAGTGTATTTATACACTTTTAAGTGTTTGGGGTAGTAAAAAGGGAGGTGTGACAACTTTCTTCAAGACCAATTGGGTATGCATATTTTCCCAAGCAACTAGGGTTCAAGTCGGGAAATTACTCTCTCGAGGTTTAACCCTTTAATTAGGACAATCAAATCTCTTGAGTCCATCCCAATTCCTTGTTGAGTAAATTTTTGATACTTAGGCTTTCTTTCTCAAGAAGATCCCAAGTCAACTTAGCACAAACTAGTGTTTGCAACCATTAATTCGTAAATTAAACCATAAAATCGACCCAAATAACAAATACTCATAGTAAATCTAACTATAAGTCATAACACCCATCAATTACCCACACTAGGGTTGAGCCACAACCCTAGCTAATGAGTCAATCTACTCATGTTTGAAGAGAAAATCGGAGAAATAGATGAAGAAAAAGACATATTAATTAATTAATTAATTACGTAAATACGAAGATTAAATGATTAAAACTAAGTA
Organism: Nicotiana noctiflora; assembly: GCA_032618575.1. NCBI lineage: Eukaryota > Viridiplantae > Streptophyta > Magnoliopsida > Solanales > Solanaceae > Nicotiana > Nicotiana noctiflora. Next base: position 3,381 of record JASVEL010004318.1, read on the forward strand.
AAAGTTCCCAAAATGGCTAAGAAAAATCGTCTCACGAGCGCAACTAATGTCTGATAATATCTGCTGCCCTAAAAATGAAAAAGAATCTATTTATACTAAGCTGGAAAAACTGAACAAAATTGCCCCTGCGAGGTCAGTGCGGACTGCACAAAATCGTGTGCGGCTGCACAAGGCTCTTGAACTTAAAATTTTGACTCTCTGAACTCAGTTTACGTGGATCGCACAAAATGGACTGCGGCTGCGGAGGCTATCAATGAGGTTCGCATAGAATGGACTGCGGACCGCACAGGCTTTATCTTTTGAAATTGGAATCTCTATGGACTTTGGTTCTGCGAACAGCACAGAAGAGTCGTGCGGCCATGGTGCCTCAGTGCGGACCGCACAAAACCTTCTGTTGAAGTGCTGCCTTGATGCTCTAAAATTCAACTCTCTAAATCCCCCTAGTCTGGATCGCACAAAGTGTAGTGTGTATGCACTAGGATTATTTTTCCTAAGTTTTGTTTAGTCTTTGGTACTTGTGCGGGTTTCACCCCTTTTGAGCTGATCTTTGACATCTTATTACTTTGTAGATCAAACTTGCAATCAAGCACAACTTATGAGCCTTATTTATAATCAAAGCATAAACACAACGTGTATAAAATGCGTCAAAATCCCTAGTTATCAGCTAGGCATGCACCGGCCTTGGTTTCTACGGTTCGTGAGAGAGTTCACCAGATTTTTAAGGGGCTCATTCCCAGCATTAGGTCTAGCATGGCTCGGGAGTTGGTGACGAATATTTCTTATCAGTAGGTGGTGAGCATTGCTAAGAGAGTAGAGGGCATGCTTGCTCGGGATAGAGGGGAGAGAGAGGCCAAGAGTTCTCAAGAATTGGGACATTATTCTGGTACTCGTGCCCCAGCGGTGGTTCGGCATGGTATGGGTTATATGAGTCGCCCCGTTCATTCAGCTCTTCCAATAGCTAGTGGTATTCCAGCTCCTTCTAGACCTTAGGAGCCTCATAATGCACCTTTAGTATCTATTGTGCCTCCTACATGGGGTGGTTTCAGTGGTTCATCCAGTAGACTTGGCCCGAGCCAGTCATAGTAGCCACGCCCTTCTAGAGCTTGTTTTGAGTGTGGCGACACAGACCTTGTGGTGAGGGATTTCCCTAGACTTAGGAGGGGTGCACCTCTACAGATTTCTCAGCCACAGCATGCTCCGCAGAGTTCCCAGGCTATGATTAGATCCCCAGTTGCTACCCCACCTACTCAGCCGGCTAGATGTGGAGGTCGGGGAGGTAGAGGTCGCCCTTGAGGGGGAGTCTAGGTCATATACTATGCCCTTCTTTCCCGCACTGAGGTAGTTACTTTTAATTTTGTCATCATAGGTATTTTTCCGGTCTATCATAAAGATGCATCAATTCTATTTGATCTAGGCTCCATTTATTCTTATGTGTCCTCTTATTTTGCCCCGCATTAAGGCGTATCTCAGGATTCTTTGAGAACCCTTATTTATGTTTCTACTCTCGTGGGAGATTCTCTTGTTGTGTACCTTGTCTATCGATCATGTTTTAGCTCTTAGTCATTTGGAGACTAGAGCCGCTTTAGTGTTGCTCAACATGGTAGGTTTTGATGTTATCTTTGGCATGGATTGGTTGTCACCCCATTATTCAATTGTTGATTGTCAAGTCAAAACCGTGACGCTGGCTATGCTAGGTGTACCACAATTAGAATGGAGGGGTACCTTAGGTCACACTCCTAGTAGAGTTATCTTATTTCTTAAAGCTCAACGAATGGTTGAGAAGGGGTGTGACACGTATCTAGCTTATGTGAGAGACGTTACTATGGATACCCCTACATTTGATTTCATCCTAGTAGTGCGGGATTTCTCTAATATGTTTCCAGCTGATCTTCTGGGCATGCTGCCCGACATGGATATTTATTTTGGCATTGATTTATTGTCAGGCACTCAACTCATTTCTATTTCTCCTTATCGTATGTTTCCTCTTTAGTTGAAGGAGTTGAAGGATCTGTTATAGGAATTGCTTGATGAGGGCTCTATTCAGCCCAGTGTGTCACCTTAAGGTGCTCGTATATTGTTTGTGAAGGAAAAGGATCGTTCTATGTGTATATGCATTAATTATTGCCAGTTGAACAAAGTTACAGTGAAGAAGTAATATCATTTGCCTCATTTTGATGACCCATTTGATCAGTTACAAGGTGCTCGAGTTTTTTCTAAGATTGACTTGCATTCAGGTTATCATCAGTTAAAAATTCGGGAGTCAGATATCCTGAAGATTGTCTTTAGGACTTGGTATGGTCATTATGAGTTCCTTGTTATGTCATTTGGGCTGACCAATGCCTCCGCAGCTTTTATACATTTGAGGTTGTGTATTCCGGCCATATATTAACTCGTTCATCATTATCTTTATTGATGACATTCTGGTGTACTCCCGAAGTCAAGAAGATCATGAGCAGCACCAGAGGACTGTGCTTCAGACCTTGAGAGAAAAGAAATTATATTCAAAGTTCTCAAAATGTGAGTTCTGGTTGAATTCTGCGACATTCTTGGGTCATGTAGTGTCAAGTGAAAGCATCAAGATGGATCCGAAGAAAATGGAAGCGGTGCAGATTTGTCCCATACCATCCTCAGCTACAAAGATTCGAAGTTTTCTTGTCTTTGCGGGTTATTATTATCGATTTGTTGAGGTATTTTCATCTATCTATGACCAGGCTAACCCAGAAGGGTACTCTATTCAGATGGACAAAAGATTGTGAGGAGAGCTTTTTGAAGCTCAAAACAGCTTTGACTACAGCATAGATTGCCTACAGGTTTAGGGTCTTATAATGTCTATTGTGATGTCTCGAGGATTGGCCTAAGAGTAATATTGATGCAGGATAGTAGGGTGATTGCCTATGCATCCAGACAACTCAAGGTGCATGAGAAGAATTATCCTACCCATGATCTTGAGTTAACTGCTATTGTTCACGCCTTGAAGATCTGGAATCATTATCTGTACGATGTTCCTTTTGAGATCTATACTAATGTTCGGAGTTTATAACATATGTTCAAGCAGAAGCTCCTTAATTTGCGTCAAAGGAGGTGGTTAGAGTTGCTTAAGGATTATGATATCATTATCATGTATCATCCAGGTAAGTCCAGTGTGGTGGACGATGCTTTAAGTCTTCGGGTGGAGAGTTTGGGGATTTGGCTCATCCACCAGCAGCGAGAAGCTCATCGTGATGGATTTTTAGGACTTAGCCATCCACTCTGTGAGATTGGATATTTTGAAGCCCAATCAGGTCCTAGTTTGTGTGGTTTCTTGATCTTCCTTGTTTCATTGTATTAGAGAGCGTTAACACGATGACCCTCATTTGCTTATCCTCAAGCATAAGGTTCTGCATGGTGATTCCATAATTGTGACCATTAGTGATGATGGGGTATTGAGGATGCAGGTTTAGATATGCTTACCCAATGTTGATGGGCTTTGGGAGTTGATTCTAGATGAGGCCCACAGTTCACAGTATTCCATCCATCCAGGTACCGCAAAGATGTACCCAAATTTGACTCAACACTATTGGTGGAGGAGGATGAAGAAAGAAATAGTTGGTTTTGTAGCTCGGTGCCTCAATTGTCAGCAAGTGAAATATGAGCATCAGAGATCGGGTGGCTTTCTTCGGCAAAAAGAGATTACAGAGTGGAAATGGGAGCGGATCACTATAGACTTTTTATTTGGACTCCCACGGATGTTGAGGAAGTTCGATGCCATTTGGGTGATTGTGGATCGGATGACCAAGTCTACACACTTGATTCCTGTGTGCATCACTTATTCCTCGGAGAGGTTGGCGGAGATTTATATCAGGGAGATTGTTTGCCTGCATGGTATTCTAGTTTCCATCATTTCAGATATAAGTACTTAGTCCACATCGCTGTTCTGGAGAGCCGTGCAACATGAGTTAGGTACTCGAGTGGAGTTGAGCACAACCTTTCACCCTAGATGGACAGACAGTCCGAGTGCACTATTCAGATTCTTAAGGATATGCTCCGTGCGTGTGTGATGGATTTTGAGTTTTCTTGGGATCAGTTCTTGCTGCTTGCAGAGTTTTTCTACAACAACAGTTATTAGTCCAACATTCAGATGGCACCATATGAGGCTCTATATGGTAGGCGGTGTAGATCTTAGGTGGGTTGGTTTGTTCCAGGCGAGGCTAGATTATTGGGCACAGACTTGGTTCAAGATACTTTGGAGAAGGTTAAGGCGATTCAGGATAGACTTTGCACCGCCCAGTCCAGACAGAAGAGTTATGTAGACCGGAAGGTTCGTAGTGTTTCATTTATGGTTGGAGATCGGGTCTTGCTTCGAGTTTCTCCTATGAAGGGCGTTATGAGATTTGGGAAAAAAGTCAAATTGAGCCCAAGGTTCAATGGCCCCTTTAAGGTGTTGTGACGCGTTGGGGAGTTGCTTATGGTCTTGTCTTACCTCCCAGCTTGGTAGGAGTTCATTCGGTATTTCATGTTTCGATGCTCTGAAGATATCACGGTGCTCTATCACGTGTTGGGTTTTAGCTCAGTATAGTTGAACAAGGATCTATCTTATGTTGAGGAGCCAGTGGCTATATTGGACAGGCAGGTTTGAAAGCTGAGGTAAAAGAGCATTGCATCAATAGAGGTTTAGTGGCGGGATTAGCTGGTCAATAAGGCGACTTGGGAGGCCGAGCAGGATATGCGCAGCCATTACCCTGATCTTTTCACCACTTCAGGTATGTCTCTGTGCTCGCTCAAGGACGAATGAATGTTTAAGAGGAGGGAGGATGTAACGACCCGGTCGGTCTTTTTGAGAATGAACACCTTGATCCCCTAGTAACTGTGTTCCTCGTGTTTTTTCCTACTATTGTGGTTTTCCCGGATGGTTCATATTGGGTTTCGGTGTATTTTTGGACACCTAATCCCTAAAGGAGAGTTTAAGTCTAAGAATTTGGATCATAGTCGGAGAAGTGTGAAGACGGCTCGGGAACAGAATTTCCTTAATTCTGTTAGCTCCATTGGGTGATTTTGGGCTTAGGGGAATGTCTGAATTATGTTTTGAAAGTTTGTAGCTTATTTTAGGGTTGAAATGGTGAAAGTTGAAATTTTGGAGTTTCGGGTCAATAGCGGAAATTTTGATATTGGGGTCAGAATCTAATTCTAGAAGTCGGAGAAGGTGTGTAGTGTAGAACTTGACTTGTGTGCAAAACTTGTGGTCCATCGGACGTGGTTTGGTTAGTTTCAGCATCGGTTGTAGAATTTTGAGATTTTAAGTTCATTAGCTTTGGATTGGAGGGTGATTCATGGTTTTTGTGTTGTTTGAGATGATTTGAGTGCTCAACTAAGTTTGTATGATGCTTTAGGATCAATTGGTATGTTTGGTTGAGGTGGGGCCTTAGGTGAGTTTCGGGTGGTTATCAGATTGCTATTTAGCCTTAGGGAGCTGGAAAAATACCAGATATCTAGTGTTGGAAAGTTGCAGGTCTCAGATCATTGGATGTGTGGTCGTAGTATGGATTACGCGGACCACGATAGTGGGACGCGGTCGCGATGGAAACTTTGCAGGCCGCGGAAGAAGGCAACTCAGAACTCGTAGTCGCGATGGAAATCTCGCAGACCATGGAAAAGGTTGGCTCAGGACTCGTAGCCGCAATGGAATTCTACTGAGCGCGGTAGTGAGTGTGCGGCCGCGGTGAGAATACGCATACCGTAGAATGGAAATTCAGAGGCCACTATTTATGACAGGCCTAGGGTTTTATTTCATATTTTTGACTTTGGGAGCTCAGCCTGGGGCAAACTTTTGAGAGTTTTTCAAAAAATTCTTTGGGGTAAGTATTTCTAACTTGGTTTTGACTAATAAACATGAATATATCATTGAATTTGTTGTTTGATTCGTGATGTAAGTAGAATTTGGGAAAAATTTGTGGAGTTTCATAAAATGAACTTTTGGGATTTGGATGCCGATTCAAAGTCAGAATTGAGTAAAACTAGTATGGTTAGTATCAAAATCGAGTAGGTTGTCAGATTTTGTGACTTTGGTCGGATCTGGGATGTTGGCCCGGGGAGCATTTTTGGGTGATTCCCTATTTTTCTTGTCGTAGCTTTAAATTCATTAGCCGAATTAGTTGCTTGTAGCTATATATACGTTGTGTAATTGATTTGATTCGATTTCAGCCACTCAGAGTTGGATACTCGTGACAAGAGTGTGATATCGGATTGATTTTGAGCTTGGTTCGAGGTAAGTGGCTTTCCTAACCTTGTATGGGGAACTCCCCTTGAGATTTCGGCACTGTTGTTATATGATGTCGTGTACGTGAGGTGACGAGTGCGTACATGTGCTAATTGTTGAAAAAAACCCATTTTCATTAACTAAATATCTATGTTTCCCTTTAATTGAGCAATACTAGTACATGAAACTTCCTATTTAGCTTAAAAAATCATGCTTATGTGACTTAATTGTCTTATCTGCTCTAGCTACTTACTTGGATTTTGTATAGCATGTTTAGGCTAGAAATTACCTATTTATTTGATACAAACTTAAATAGAAATGTAGATTTCCTTCTTAAGTTGGTTGTGTATTTACTTTTGGGATTATGGAACGATACTCTGGGAGATCCCCCCATGCACATCTATATTTGGGACTACGGGACTGTATCCATGAAGATCCTCTATAATGGATGTTTATGTTTGGGACTACAAAATGGTATTCTTGGAGATTCCCCTGCACATTTACTATTGGGACTACGAGACGTTATCGTGGGAGATCCCCTACTGCTATCTTTGTGTATTGAGTTAATTTTTTTGTGATTCAATTTTTCATTGACTGTTCGTATTTAAACTATACTGCCATATTCCATATTGTTTACCTTGTTATATATGTATAACCGATAGGGCCTTGACCTGATATCATCACTACTCAATCGAGTTTAGGCATGGCACTTACTAGGTACCATTATGGTGTACTCATGCCCTTTCCTTCTCATGTATTTCGTATGCAGATCCAGGTTCTTCTTCTCATCCATACTATCCGTGAGGCGAGGCGATCCAAAGGCTTCGGGGTATATATGCCATGTCCGCTGATCTAGAAGTCCCTCTCTACTCTCTTTTTAGTTATAGACTTCTCTTATTTTCCTTTGCTTAAACTTCTGGAGTTAGGATACTATGTATCTTTTTAGCTTGTGATTCATGAGTGTCTGAATTTTGGGAGTGTTATGTTCAATTTGAGAGTATTGTTATTGTATATGCCAAGCAGTATTTTAAACTCCTTACTATGGTACCGGTGAATTATCAGTTTTGCATCTTTATTTTATCTTTTCCGCAAGTTTATAGGCTTATCTAGTCGTAGAGACTATGTGTCGTCACGACAATTCATGGAGGAAGAACTTGAGATGTGACAAGCGCTGCATTGATTGACTCCACAATGTTTGAAGTCATGGTCAATGTTCTGATGATAGTGGATGTGCTCTGGACCATATTTCAAACCCAACGTTCATTAAGTAATCGTTGATCCTCTTATCAATTTTCTCTACCTCTGCCATATGGTAATCAAACTTCTCAACTGTGTATATTTTGGCCATAGCAAAGATTATGTCTTTGAGCTACAAATGGTTCTTCGTGTAATTTCTTTTACGTTATTCCATAGATGCCTTATGCAGACACATTGAGGTACTTTTGGATACAATATTGCCGCTACATTTTCAATACCTTCATGCGTGTCCGAGACTAAGCACATCCCCTCCCATTCTCCATATGCATCCTTGAACCTCGCAAAAAAACACTCCCAGGAAGCATTATTCTCTAAATCTACTATGGCATATGCGAGTGGTAGGATACTGCCTAATAAATTGAATCATATAAACATATGTGAATATAAACAAGAATAATATATAATTGTATACATACATACATACATACATACATACATACATACATACATATATATACATACATATATATACATATATATATATATATACACACACCCACACATATACACATATTGTTATTCTTATTTAAGAAAGGTTCCATCTACAACAACAACCAGTTTGCAATACTGTCATCCTTTTATAGACAAATATAGTGCCATGAAAGCATACATGAATAGTCTTCCTCTATTTTTTTTCAAAACTACCACCGACATACGATTTGTAAGGACCAGCATATAAAAGTAGCTTGGCAATTTTTTATATGATTCGCTCGGGTTCCCTCGCAGTAGTTGAACTGAATATTCTTTCGATCTCCATGCTTGCATATATGTCATTTGAAACCATAGTGCTTGTTCATGCCTCCAATTATGTCATTCAGAGTGTATATTATTTTTGAGTCTTTATTCTTTTCTATCAGAAGTGCCGATGAGTTTTGCAGTAGCTTGACGTTATGCATAAGATATGTCTTTCAATGGGCATGCGTGTAGTTTGTTGAAATTTCTGACCTTAAAAAGTTTTGCTTTTTTTCAGGCTCGAAAACTTAAGATACCAATCAGAGTTGTTGTTAATGCATACTAGGCGCTACCTATGACAAGGATATAAATTTTTCCATTAATAAACAGAGCTACATGAAATACATTGATATATAGTGATACATACTGCCATCAACAATGGTAGATGAAAAAATATAACGACTATACAGTACTAGACACTCACAACCACAATTTAAAAGTGTACCGCCACAGACTTCCAAGCAACAACTTATTTTCTACATAAATGAGCTTCTAACATCAACTAAGATATACATCGAGATACATAACAACAACAACAACAACCCAGTATAATCCCACTTAGTGGGGTCTGGGGAGGGTAGTGTGTACGCAGACCTTACCCCTACCTTAAGGTAGAGAGGCCGTTTCCAAATAGACCCCCAGCATCCTTCCCTCCAAGAACTACCCACCTTGCTCTTGGGGAGACTCGAACTCACAACCTCTCAGTTGGAAGGGGGGGTAGCTTACCATCAGAGCAACCCCTCTTGTCTTACATCGAGATACATAATTATACAATAAATATTTTGATACCTGCTTTCACTTGATCTATGCACCTTAAACTGAAATTTTTCCTTTACTGCCAAGAGCTTTATGATATTGACTATTATAGCTTTGTATTTATAAATTTGACCTTTTTCTATATCTATGTGTTGAAGGTAAGTTATTATTGTATTTTCATCAAATTCTGTATCCTGACAGTCTTCTCCATCCTCAAACTCATTCATATTAATTGTAGCTCAATTGTATCTCTCTTCTATAACTGAACTTTATGCATATTCTGAGGAAATCACAACAGAACTTGAATTGTGGCAGATCAGGTCCAAATCATTTGCACTCGATGTTATACAAAAGGGTTACATTGTAAATTCCGAGCTCGTTTTCAGCTCAAGATATATACATACATCCATATTATTGTGTATCCCTATTGGTGGAGAACGTTTTGGACAGTTTATTTGATTTCAATAACATTCAATGAAGTATCTGTCATAAGTTATTTCGAAATCATGTCTACAAAATCTTTAAAACTTATATTTGGAGTAACTATTTGACACAACTCTTGGTCATGATGGCACCCAACACCTTGTTAGGCAAGCCCAACGATTCTAACACTCTCAGCCCAAATTTGCGAAGTTCCTTATCAGTTATTTGAATTTAAAACACCGGATAATCAAATTTCAAATGGTGATAGTAATAAAAACAGTGCGGAAACCACAATAAAATCAAAACAGCCCATAGCAGATCATGCGTCATGAGTCAGAGCCTCTAGATACAACCGAGCAACATCCTATACACATGAAAGTATAGATATGGAAGTAAAAGAAAGACAAGGGGAGGAAGCTGGTCCGGCGGATGCCAGGCAGCTACCTCGATGACTCCGACAAATAAACTAGGCAGCAGCAACAAACTCAGCTATGCCTCCGGGATCCATGTATCTGCACACAGGGTACAGTAAGTAAAGTGAATACTCAGACTCAGTGAGTAATAGCAATAAATAACAACTGAAAGTAAGATATCTCATAAGAACACTACACAGTTCTATAACCAACAATAAAGGCAGTAAATAATAGCTAAGCATGGAGAACAGGTGAAAATCTCTCAAAGTCCGGCATTTTACCAACACTGTTGCAGTGTGAAACCCGATCCGTACATAATACGGATGTGACGTGCAGCTCGATCCAATAATAGCATATACTGATGTGGCGCGCAGCCCGATCCAATAGTAGTAATGGACCGCACTCATTAGGGGTGTGCAGACTCTGAAGATGCTCCAATAGCCCAAGTGCCATAATATTGCGGCGTGCAGTGCGATCCATATAATATGTCACCGCTGCGTGTAGTGCGATCCATATAATATACTATTGCAGCGTGCAGTCCGATCCATATATGTATATGTGTATATACTGTTGCGGCGTACACCCCGATCCGGTATATCTCAAATATCCTCACTATGGGGTCTTTGACCCCTCTCAGTCAATATAGACTTGGCCTCTTGGGCCCATTCAGCTAAGACGGGGTTTCCAACTCTAGGTATTCCTCATTTAGAATGCAAATTGCTAAGGCTGATTCACGTTATGTTTTAAAGTTAAGAATATGACTGAAAGTATGATTTTAACAGGTAAAGTGAGGTCAATTAGCTCAACATGCTCCCTAAGGGTTCTACAGATCGGCACAAGGCCCCAAACATGGCAACTAGCCCAAAATATACTAATATTAACTCGGTCTCAGTCAAAAGTACAGTAGAGTCATCAATCAGATGGACCGAGTGCAAATCCTTAGCAGTAACATCACGACGCTCATCATACAGCACGTTTCTTATCTCAACATAGCACCATATAGTGCAAATACGGGGTTTCAAACCCTCAGTACATAATTTACAACCACTACTCACCTCAAGCCGGCCGCAATCGTAGCTCGCCTTGTGCTTCCCTCGCAAATCGACCTCCTCGTGCATAGAATCTGACCAAAACTACAAGGAATGCATGATAATAAGCTAATGGGACATAACCCCATTGAAAGAACTCGAAAAGCACCCAAAAACACGATGTTGACAAAACCCGAGTCCCGGGCCAAGTTCTCAAAAAATTATGAAATTTACATTACCGGATTCCTCATCTCGCCACGAGTCTATACATATAAAATTCATCAAAATTGAAGTTCAATGCCCCATCAAATTCCAAATTTACATTCCTAAAACCAAGCCCTTGTTCTTCTAATTTTTACCCAAATTTCTAAGAATTAAATGTTGATCTTCAATAAAATGGTGTTTCTATGACACAAGACTTACCTCCAATCACTTCCCGTCAAACTTCCCTTCAAAATCTACCAAAAAGCTCTCAAGGTGGTGCAAAAATGGAGGAAATATCAAATGGGTAGCGGATGATATGTTTCATAAAAACCCTTTCTGCCCAGGCATTTTACTCTACGCGGACGCGGACGCGGCCACAACCCACGCGTTCGCGATGAACAAATCATTAGGCTGCCAAAAATGCCCTTCGCGAATGCGGCGCCTCCCACGTGAAAGCGAAGACCTGCGACTTAAACTAACGCGAATGCGATACCTCCCACGCAAACGCGTAGGCCAACTTCCTGGCCTCTCAACTTTCCTCAATGCGAATGCGACACAACTATTGCAAACGCGATGCTTCGCCTATCGATACTACACGAACGTGACCAAGGGAACACAAACAGGATGACTAATTTCCAGACCTCCCATTTCTTCTCTACGCATTCGCGACCCTACCCACGCGAACGCGATGGGTAAATTTCTGCAACCCTGCAGCTGAAAAACCTGCAACATGACAAGTCCAAAAATGGTCCATTTGATCACCTGAAATCACCCCGAGACCCCTGGAACCTAAACCAAAAGCATCAACATAACCCAAAATATCTGACGAACTTGTTCTAATCATCAAAACATGCCAAACAACACCAAAATCATCAATTCACCACGGATTCAAGCCTAAGTTTATCAAATTCTTCCGAAACTCACATTAGATCAAAAACCCGACCAAATGACATTCGGATCACGTGAAATTTAGCACACATATACAAAATCACCTAACGGAGCTACAGCAATTCTCGAAATTCCATTCCGATCAAAATCTCAACTATCAATTGGAATCCGACAAAATTCAAACTTCGCCAATTCAAGCCTAATTGTACACTGGACCTCCAAATTCAATTCCGATCACACTCCTAAGTCACAAATCAACCCCCGAAGTTAACCTTATCTTCAAAATTCACATCCAAGCCCTATAACCATATAGTCAACTTCCGATTGACATTCTTTAAAATAAGCTTCCTCCTAAGAGGTTAAGTGCCTTATTTCCAACTAAAACCAATATAATTCTACCCGATCAACTCAAATACTGATATGGAAACATGGAGCAACACAATATGGGGGAAACGGGGCGGTAACTCATGTGACGACAGGCCGGGTCGTCACATCCTCCCCAACTAAAATAAACGCTCGTCCTCGAGCAGGTCAAGAAACATACCTGGAGTCTCAAACAAGTGAGGATATCTACTCCGCATCTCCCGCTCGGTCTCCCAAGTGGCCTCCTCCATGGGCATACCTCTCCACAGCACCTTCACTAACGCTATATCTTTTGACCTCAATCTCCGAACCTGACGGCCCAAAATAGCTACTGGCTCCACATCATAGGTCAAATTATTATCCAGCTATACTGTACTGAAGTCCAACACATGAGAAGGGTCCCCAACATACTTTCGGAGCATAGATACATGGAATACCGGATGAACTCCCGACAGGATTGGTGGCAAAGCAAGCATATAGGCCACCTCCCCAATCCTCCTAAGAATCTCAAAAGGGCCAATGAACCTCGGACTTAGCTTCCCTTTCTTCCTAAACTGCATGATGCCCTTCATAGGCGAAACCTTCAACAAGACCTTCTCGCCCACCATATAAGATACGTCTCGGACCTTCCGGTCCGTATAACTCTTCTGATACGACTGAGCTGTATAAAGTCTCTCCTGGATCACTTTCACCTTATCTTATGCATCCTCGACCAACTCTATCCCCAACAACCTAGCCTTGCCGGGCTCAAACCAACCAATTGGAGATCTACACCGTCTCCTATATAAGGTCTCATATGGCGCCATCTCAATGCTGGATTGATAGCTTTTGTTGTAAGCAAACTATGAAAGAGGCAAAAAATCAGCCCAAGAACCTCCAAAATCTATAGCACTGGCACGCAACATGTCCTCCAATATCTTAATAGTACACTCGGACTGCTCGTCCGTCTGAGGATGAAACGTTGTGCTCAACTCTACTACGTACCCAACTCTCGTTGAAAAGTCCTCCAGAATTGGGAAGTAAATTGAGTACCCCTATCTGATATAAAGGAAACTGGGACCCCATGCAACCATACAATCTCCCAGATGAAAATCTCCGCTAATCGCTTTGAAGAATATAAGATACATACCGAAATGAAGTGCGCGGACTTGGTCAGCCGATCGATAATCACACAAATCGAATCAAACTTCCATGCTGTCCGAGGGAGACCACTCACAAAGTCTATAGTAATCCTCTCCCACTTCCACTCGGAGATATCCAAGCACTGAAGTACACCATCGGGCCTCTGATGCTCACACTTGACCTGCTGACAATTAAGACACCGAGCTACATAACTCACAATATCCTTCTTTATTATCCTCCACCAGTAATGTTGTCTCAGATCCTGATACATCTTTGCGGCACCTGGATGAATAGAGTACCGCAAGTTGTGGGCCTCCTCCAATATCAACTCCCGAAGCCCATCCACATTGGGCACACAAATCCAGCCATGCATATTCAACACACCATCACTATCAATAGTTACATCCATGGCATCATCATGCTAAACCCTATCTTTAAGGACAAGAAAATGTGGATCATCATACTGGCGCTCTCTAATACGGTCATACAAGGAAGACCGAGAAACTATACATGCCAGCACTCTACTAGGCTCCAAAATATCTAGCCTCACCATCCAATTGGCCAAAGCCTGGACATCTCAACTACAAAGGGTCTCTCCCCAACCGGAATATACGCCAAACTACACATACTCATCGCCTTCCGTCTCAAAGCATCGGCCACTACATTGGCCTTCCCCGGCTGATATAAAATGGTAATGTCATAATCTTTGAGCAATGAAAGTCATCTCCGCTGTCTCAAATTAAGATCCTTCCATTTGAACAAATGCTGAAGACTGCGATGAACGGTATACACCTCACAAGATACGCCATAAAAGTAGTGCCTCCAAATCTTCAAGGCATAAACTATAGCAGCCAACTCCAGATCGTGCACAGGGTAGTTCTTCTCATGGGGCTTCAGGTGATAAGAAGCATACGCAATAACTATACCATCCTGCATCAACACATATCCGATCCCAACTTTAGAAGCATCACAATACATAGTGTAAGAACCTGAAGCTAATGGAAATACCAACACTAGAGCCGTGGTCAAAGATGTCTTGAGCGTCTAAAAGCTCTCCTCACACTCCTTGGACTACACAAATGGAGAACCCTTCTGAGTCAACTTGGTCAAGGGCGATGCAATAGAAGAAAATCCCTAAACAAACTAGCGATAATACCGTACCAACCCAAGGAAGCTACGAATCTCAATGGCTGAGGTCGTTCTAGGCCAACTCTGCACCGCCTCTATCTTCTTTAGATCAACCTGAATACCATCACTAGACACCACGTGTCCTAGAAAAGCCACAGATCTAAGCCAGAACTCACACTTGGAGAACTTTGCATAAAGCTTTTCCTCTTTCAATCTCTATAATACTACTCTCAAATGTTGGGTGTGCTCCTCCTAGCTACGCGAGTACACCAGGATGCCATCAATAAACACAATCACAAATGAATCCAGATACGGCCAGAACACGCTGTTCATCAAATGCATGAACACGGCTGGGGCATTAGTCAGCCAGAAAGACATAACTAGAAACTCATAATGCCCATATCTCGTCCTGAAAGCTGTTTTCATAATATCATAATCCCAAATCTTCAATTGGTGATAGCCTGAACGAAGATCAATCTTCGAGAATACCCTTGCTCCCTGGAGCTGATCAAACAAGTCATCAATACGGGGTAGTGGGTACTTATTCTTCACCTTTACCTTATTCATCTACCTGTAGTCAATACACATTCTCATTATGCCATCTTTCTTCTTCACAAATAAGACCGGTGCACCCCACAGTGACACACTAGGACGAATAAACACCTTATCTAGGAGTTCCTAAAGTTTCTCCTTCAACTCCTTTAACTCAGCTGGTGTCATACGATAGGGAGGAATAGAGATAGGCTGAGTGCCCAGCACCAGATCAATACCAAAATCAATGTCCATGTCCGGTGGCATGCCCGGCGGGTCCGCTGGAAATATATCTAGAAAGTCCCTCACAACGGGAACAGAATCAAGGCAAGGAGTCTCAGCTCCAACATCTCTCACGAAAGCCAAATACGATAGACAACCCTTACCAACCATCCGTTGGGCTTTTAGGAAGGAAATCACCCTACTGGGAACATAGTCAGTCACGCCACGCCACTCAATCATTGGAACACTCGGCATAACCAATGTAACTGTCTTGGTGTGACAGTCTAGAATAACATGGCATGGAGATAGCCAATCCATGCCTAGAATAACATCAAAATCTACCATGCTCAACAGCAACAAGTCAACTTGGGTCTCCAGCCCATCCCAATAGTAACAAGTTAGGACCGATGTATAGGTCCACGACAATATCGCCCACCGGGGTAGATACATGCATAGGTAAAGAAAGACACCCTCAGGTCATACCCGAATTATGAGCAAAGTATGAAGATACATAGGAATAAGTAGAATCAGGATCAAATAAAACCGAGGCATCCCTGTGGCAGACTGAAATAATACCTGTGATAACAGCATTCGAAGCAATAGCATCTGATCGGCCCTGAAGAGCGTAGATCGAGCCTGACCACCACCCGATCGGCCTTCCCTTCTAGGGCGACCCCTAGCTGCCTGACCCTCACCATTAGTTGGTGGGGAAGGTGCTGAAGATACCGGGCTAGAAGATGAGAGCTGGCCCCTCTGCTGAGATGAACTAGATGCACAGCGGGGACACTCACCTCCACATATGCCCTAACTCACCACACTCGTAGCAACTCCCAAGTGCTGGGAACTGGGACTGAAGGGAACCCCTCACGCCAGAGTGGCTAGCTGACGCACTCGGCTAGGATGAACCCTGAACAAATAGGGCATGAGATGAACTCTGCACTGGAAGTACACTAAGAGATGGATAAATCTGCTAATAGCCCTGATAACCCCGACCAGAAGATGACCCAAGATACTCTGAGCGAGCTGGCTGAGGAGGCCTGAATGATCGACCTCTACCCTACTGGAACTAACTCCTAGATGGAGCACTACTAAAGCTACTAGAACCTCGAGGACTATTAGCCTCCCTCTCCTCTTTATCCTGATGGCGAGCCAACTCAATATCACGAGCAATATTAACTGCATCCTCAAATGAAATACCCAGGACTCTCTCTCGAGTCATTAGAATACGGAGGTGATAGTTAAGTCCACCTACAAACCTCTTGATCCTCTCACTATCGATCAGAACCATCCACGAGGCATGACGGGCTAACTTAGAAAATCTCGCCTCATACTAGGTCACAGTGATGTCTCCGTGTCGAAGCCACTCGAACTACCTACGCAGCTCTTCTCTCTGAGACCGTGGTACCTATTTCTCCAAAAAGATAGTGGAAAACTCCTGCCATGACAATGGCGCTGCACCTGTCGGCCTATGCCGCTCATATGCCTCCCACCATGTGAAGGAAATGCTAGTGAACTGAAATGCGGTGAAGGCTACCCCACTGGACTCCAAAATCCCTACCGTCTGAAGCATACGCTGACACTTGTCAAGAAACCCCTGGGCATCCTCACCCTGAGAACCACTAAAAATTGGAGGCTGAAGCCTACTAAACCTCTCGAGACGATGTTGCTCATCGTCCGGCATAGCTGGGACCACAAAATCCGGAACTGGTACCACCGGCTGAGCTAGGGCTACCCTTTGTGTTTGTAAACCCTAAATCACCTGCTTGGTTGTGCGAGCAGCGGGGATCTGATTGCCTCCCCCTGCCTGAGAAGTAGCCGCTGTAGTTGTGGCTGAGACTACATGGGCTAGGCCAGTGCAAACTAATAGAATCTAGGCCAAGGTCTCTTGGGGACCCGAAATAAGAATGGGCACTGCTGGTGCATGCACAAGTGCTACTAGAGCATCAACAACTGGAGTTTGGCCCTGAACTGGGGCAACTGGTAGGTCAACAGGTGCTGCCCGTGCTACTCTGCCTCGACCACGACCACGACCGCATCCACGGCCTCAAGGGGGTGGTACTGGTGGTCGTCATCCACGTCCGGTAGCACATGTTCTCACCATCTGCGAGAGAATAGAATATAGAAGTTTAGTTCTCGAATCAACAAAGTCGCATAACAAGAATTTCTAGAATATGAAATTTTTCCTAAAGGTTCTGCAGCCTCCCGAGGATAAGTACAGACGTCTCTTTACCAATCCGTGAGACTCTACTAAACCGGCTCATGACTCGTGAGACCAGGTAACCTAGGCTCTGATACCAACTTATCACGACACAAACCCCTGATTATGATGGCGCCAAACACCTTGTTAGGCAAGCACGACCATTCGAACACTCTCAACCCAAATTTGCGAAGTTTATTATCAGTTATTTGAATTTAAAACACCAAATAATCAAATTTCAAACGGTGATAGTAATAAAAACAGTGTGGAAACCATAATAAAATCAAAACAGCCCATAGCAGATCTGGCGTCACGAGTTAGTGCCTCTAGATACAACCGAGCAACATCATATACATATAAAAGTCTAGATGCATAAGTAAAAGGAAGACAAGAGGAGAAATCGGGTCCTGCGGATGCCAGGCAGCTACCTCGATGACTTCGACAAATGAACTAGGCAGCAGCAGCAAACTTAGATATGCCTCCGGGATCCCTGTATCTGCA
The DNA here is from genome assembly GCA_032618575.1 of Nicotiana noctiflora. Lineage (NCBI taxonomy): Eukaryota > Viridiplantae > Streptophyta > Magnoliopsida > Solanales > Solanaceae > Nicotiana > Nicotiana noctiflora. Next base: position 21,378 of record JASVEL010004318.1, read on the forward strand.
CATAAGGTATAGGGAGTAAAGTGAGTACTCCGACTGAGTGAGTAATAGTAATAAATAATAATTGAAAGTAATATATCTCGTAAGAACACTACACAGTTCTATAGCCAACAGCAAAGGAGTAAATAATAGCTAAGCAGGGAGAACAGGTGAAAATCTCTCAAAGTCCGGCATTTTACCAACACTATTGTGGCGTGCATCCCGATCCGTACATAATACTACTATGGCGTGTAGCCCGATCCAATATTAGCATATACTACTACAGCGCGCAGCCCGATACAATAGTAATAGTCGATTGCGCTAACTGGGGGTGTGCAGACTCCAGAGGGGCTCCTGCAGCCCAAGCGCTAAAATACTGCAGCGTGCAGTCCGATCCATGTAATATACTACTACGGCATGCAGTCTGATCCATAAAATATACTACTGCGGCGTGTAGTCCTATCCATATATGTATATGTATATATACTGCTGCGGCGTGTAGTCCGATCCGATGTATATCAAATACCCTCACTATGGGGTCCATGACCCCTCTTGGGCCCACTCAGCTAAGACGGGGTTTCGAACCCCATGTATTCCTCATTTAGAATGCAAATCGCTAAGGATGGTTCATGTTATGTTTTATAATTAAGAATCCGACTGAGAGTATGATATCAACAGGTAAAGTGAGGTCAATTAGCTCAACATGCTCCCTAAGGGTTCTACAGATCGGTACAAGGCCCCAAACATGGCAACTAGCCCAAAATATACTAATATTTACTTGATCTCAGTCAATAGTACAGTAGATTCATCAATCGGGATGAATCGAGTCCAAATCCCGAGCAGTAACATCACCGCTCTCATTATACAGCGTATATCTCATCTCAACATAGCACCACATTGTGTAAATACGGGGTTTCAAACTCTCAGTACATCATTTACAACCATTACTCATCTCAAGCCGGCCGAAATCCTAGCTTGCCTTGCGCTTCCCTCACAAATTGACCTCCTCATGCGTAGAATCTGACAAAAACCATAAGGAATACGTTCTAATAAGCTCATGGGACATAACCCAATTGAAAGAACTTGAAAAACACCCAAAAATACGACGTTGGCAAAACCTGAGCCTCGGGCCCACTTCTCGAAAAAATATGAAATTTACATCACCGGATTCCTCATCATGTCACGAGTCCGTACATATAAATTCATCAAAATTGGATTTCAAATGCCCCTTCAAATTCCAAATTTATATTCCAAAAATCAAGCCCTAGTTCTTCCAATGTTTACCCAAATTTCTAAGAATTGAAGGTTGAATCTTCAATAAAATGGTGTTTCTAAGCCACGAGACTTACCTCCGATCACCTTCCGTCAAAATTCCCTTCAAACCCTACCACAAATCTCTCAAGGTGGTGCAAAAATGGAGGAAATATCAAATGGGTCGCGATGAAATGTTTCATAAAAACCCTTTCTGCCTACGCATTTTACTCTATGCGGACGCGGCCACACCCCACGCGTTCGCGATGACCAAATCATGAGGCTGCCAAAAATGCCCTTCGTGAAGGCGGCGCCTCCCACACGAATGCGAAGGCCTGAGACTTAAACCATCGCGAAAGCGGCACCTCCCACGTGAACACGTAAGCCAACTTCCTGGCCCCTCAACTTTCCTCAATGCGAACGCGACACAACTACTGCGAATGCGATGCTTTGCCTATCGATACTACGCGAACGCGACCAAGGGAACATGAATGCGATGACTAATTCCCAGACCTCCCATTTCTCCTCTACGTGTTCGCGAACCTACCCACACGAACGCGATGGGTAAATTTCTGCAACCCTTCAGCTGAAAAACATGCAACATGACAAGTCCAAAAATGGTCCGTTTGATCACCCGAAATCACCCTTAGGCCTCCCGGGACCTCAACCAAAAGCACCAACATACCCCAAAATATCATATAAACTTTTTCCAATCATCAAAACATGCCAAACAACACCAAAATCATCAATTCACCATGGATTCAAGCCTAAGTTTATCAAATTCTTCCGAAACTCACATTCGATAAAAAATCCGACCAAACAACTTCCAAATGACCTGAAATTTTGCATACATATCCAAAATCACCTAACGTAGCTACAGAAATTCTTGGAATTCTATTCCGACCACCGGATCAAAATCTCACCTATCAATTGAAATCCGCCAAAATTCAAACTTCGCCAATTCAAGCATAATTCTACACCGGACCTCCAAATTCAATTCCGATCGCACTCTTAAGAAGCTAATCGAATTGCAAGAATTCACATCCCATCCCTCTAACCATATAGTCAACTTCCGGTTGACTTTCCCAAAACAAGCTTCCTCCTAAGAGGCTAAGTGCCTTATTTCCAACTAAAACCAATCTAATTCTACTCGATCAACTCAAATACTAATATAAAAATATGGAGCAACACAATATGGGGGAAACGAAGCGGCAAATCACGTGACGACGGGTTGAATCGTCACACTATTACAGTATCTACATTGTAATCTACATAGCTGTTGTCTGCATTCCATCGACCACCATACTGAATAAAAATTGGTAAATTTTCCATTGAAGTAGCTAAAATTAAGTCTAAACTTACCAATTCCTTGATTGATTTTTATTGTAGTTCATAGTTCCTTCTACATAGAAATCGTAAAAGTTGTATCCACACAGAAATCGTGAAAGGGTATTATTTCCGAACCCTAATTAATTCCTTCTCAGCTTTATCTAGATCAAAGTTGTAGTCATTCACCTTGCACCGCAAATTATCAGTTAGCTTTTCATCCCGGTCGTATCGAACTGGTGTTTTGGTTACTGCTCTCATTTTCACAATCTGAGCCTTCAATGTTTCATTCTCTTTAATCAGCTATTTCTTTTCACCCTCATCGGCCGCTGCTTGTAAGCTGCTTTTGAATTTGAGGTCCTGAAATTGTTTCTCCAACATACTAATTTTGGCTCGATATTCATTTTCCTTGTCCAACCAATCCCATTGTTCCTTTGATAGCTCGGCAAATTCTTGAATGTGAGGTCTTTTTGTCGGTCTTTCATGCTCAAAGTCTCTTCGGTACCATGCTGAATACCCAGGTAACACTTCACCTCTAGCCAGATCTCTCACATAAGTGTCCACTCAGACATTGGCACTCATTCCATATTTGTCAAACTTTTGCTTCCGGAAATTGCGTATCGGGATTAATCTCTATTGCTCGAAGACTGAGATCCCCATCTTTTGGCATGATTTGATATCTCCCGAGTTGCCATAAAACTCGATATGGCACATAAGGTTGGATACTCTTGAGACTAATTAAAAGGAAATACGACCCTTCTGCTGGCATGTATATGACTTCATCGATGGGCAACCATCCGTATGTCCATTCTATCTGGCTAGCAGTAAGTGATCGAAAATATGTGATCCAACCTTTCGACCCTTCTGACAACTTGGCCTCTTTTGTCCTCGTGTAGAATTAGTCGATACAAGTCTTTTCGGACGATCCATAACTCAAAATCTGAGGGTGGTGGCATAAATGTTCGATCATCTACATATGTAGTAGTAGATTACACCCCTCAAAGAAATCTTCTCCCGCTTTGGAGGCTGTGAGAGCACGAAAGATATCGGCCACTATCATTGGTGCCAAAGTACTGTTGTCCTATGTAAGGAGGGTACTGGAAATCCTGGCAATTCTGATGTCGATGTTCCCATCTATCCTTGGAAATATTATTAATCCCAGAAAGGCTACCATGAAGGCAAAGCGCCTATGTTCCTCCCATTTAGCCCGGTTTGCTTTGATGCAGAGTTTGTTCGTTGGAACATTAAATCCTCCAACGTGGCCATATCTGCGGTATATAAAGTTTATGGTGCAAAACCCGTGAACTAAATCTTCATTATGAACATTTCTGGCTATTTTCAAAGAGTCGAGGAACCTGTGCACGGTGATGGCTCTTGGAGCAACCGGATATTTGTCCTTTAAGGGAACCTCACCCTTTCTGATGTAGTTGGAAATCTCTTCCAATGTTGGAGTGAGCTCAAAGTCCGAGAAATAGAGCACATTGTGTGCGGGATCCAAACAAGCAACTAAGGCTCGTATAATGTCGCCTCAAGGTACGATATCAAGCAGCCCAGTAAGATCTTTCAAATATTTCTTGACCCAATATTGTCCATCTTGGCCCAAATTGTTCCACCATAATCGTAACTCCAAAGGGATCTTGTTCATTAGTGAAAAGGGTTTATTTTGCATTATGCTCAACCTACACATTTATCAAAGGTGATTTAAACTCATATTATTTGACTCGAAAATAGTAGAAAAAATTTAAAAGAAATTTTTCATCATTTTTCTTCAAAAGAATCCCTATTTGTGAACTCAGCCTTCAAATAAGGATATATTTATTATTTAAGGGAAATTACTTCAAAAGTGGCTATTTTTACACAAACAGCCTTCCGGCGTCCTTTCGGAACATTCGGCTATTTTAAAAAATGGCATCACTTTGATTTATTAAAAATTAAAAACTTGACATTTTTTTGGTTTTTTTTTTTTTTTGAAAAAAGGGGTGGTTGGACCCATCACGGGTTGCCTACGTATCTCGCCTAGTGGTGAGAATCAAACCAGCGTAATTCGGTCAAATTATTTTAGACCAACTATTTTGACAAAATTAACCCAACTATTTTCATATTTTCTTTTTCTCAAAATTTCGACAACGTTTCGTCAGTATTTAAGTATTGCCATTTTAGAAATCGGTATTTTTCTCTCTTTTGTTTTCAGGTATTTGGCCGGTCAGCATAATAGTCCAGGACAAATAAATGCAACACATAATCATGCTTGGTCTTTTACATCCGGGTTACCTATCCTAGACGGACCCAACCCCTGTGTTGAGTCCCTTAAGTCAGATATGATGCAAATAATCATCCTAATTCTAGGCTCAATATCATGATTTTCAATGGTACTAGACTGTGTACCCGAGCGGACAACTCGGATCGAGGAGGGGGCTACGTACCGGGGACCCGCGGGATCTTCCGGCTTTGTAACTTTTCCGGCATCTGTTTCTTATTTGGGTATGACTTAACAGAAAAGGGAGTCTCAACTAGTAAGCACATCCTCGGAGGTAAGAAGAGAAGGGTTTTCGGCACAATTTATATATACAGTTCACGTAATATCAAAGCGGTAAACATATAGCACATTGATCAAAGCATATAATGAAATCAGATATAAACAAAAACAACGATTTAATTGAGCTCGAATTCTTAAACCCTGAACTGAAGTTCTGGGTTTCTTTTCCCTAGCAGAGTTGCCAGAGCTGTCACACCTCCTTTTTCTTTTACCGCTTATTAATACTGCACCCCGGGAAGGGATATAATAATAAAAAGGGAAGGAGTTTTTCCAATTAAAGGACAGTCGGAACGGGATTTATGTATTAAAATTCAGAGTCACCACTTGGGAAAATAATGGTGTCCCAAGTCACCGGATTAATCCCGAACCGAGTAAATTATGACTCTGTTAATAGTCCGCGAACCAGAAATCTGGATAAGGAATTCTATTAACCTGGGAGAAGGTATTAGGCACTCTCGAATTCCTTGGTTCTAGCACGGTCGCTCAACTGTTGTTTTTGGTTTTATCTGAATTCTTCATATGTTTTGCTTTTATATGCTTTTATTAGTGTTCCGCTTTATAATTTTTAAAAGAGTTACAACGTCGCAAAAACGCATTTTGAGTAACACCGTACCAGTACGCCTGTGACTTTTAATACACTTCTACTTCGTTGAGATTTGGATTTGGGTCACATAAATGTGCACCCGTATTAGGAATGTATATTTAATTATGCTTAAAGGCCTACTCTTGTTAATATTCGGGAAATATCGTGAAATTGTCTAAAAGATTCTTCCAAGTCTACAGTTTAAGTTATTATTTCGGGGGCCCCGTGCACTTCATATTTATAACGAGGCTCATCCCTTATTTTTTAAAGGTCAATCGTATTCGTGCACTATATTTTCTATTTTTTATTTTTTCTTCCTAATATATGACTGTTTTTGTATTAATTTCAGACCATTAATATTGGAGTCCAGGCCATTATTCATTTTCGGGCCTGAACTTTAGACTGCCTAACAGTTCATAGTCAAATACAACTGGGCCTCTGGAGCACAGCATATATTTATGTTCCTATTCGAAGGCATGAATGCCATTTTAATTCGATCAAGGCCTGATTTCCCGTTGAGGCCCAAATCGCTCACATTTAAAGCAAGACATGAACTAATTATCACTTTAGCAGCACTTATGAATGTAACAATTAACATTTTCTACAAACGCCAAATTGCATTTAGTCACTACTGATTTCAATATTTTACAATTAATTAAGAATTCTAACACAGTAGTTTATATCAATGTTATTATTCAACTGGCAAAATCTGATATTCAAATCGTTATTATGACACTAGTTGCAGAATTATATTTTTTTTATCACTTTGTTTTTTAACTGAAGAAAAAAGTGTTTTAATTTTAACTTAGCATGCTTGAACTACTGTTATCAAATCCCGGAGTCTAAAAGCAAATTTTTAGCTAAATCATTTTAAGTAAGGATAAACAGTAATACAATTTGAAATTCAAAACTACTTATACTTTTCCAATTAATTGATTTAGATTCAAAACTGGATTAGCAGAGCGTCCAGGTATTAATACTTCACATATAATTCGTAATAGTTATAAATCCATGCGATTTAAGTAAGTTTTAACCAGTTTTAATCTTAGATTTAAGTAATCATTTTTTGCCTAGCTTATTTAACCTAGCGTTTTTATCACTACCACTACTACTAAATTCAAAATATACTTATCTAGCCAATTACTTTTACAACCAGATCCTAAATGAATTTCAGAGATCTAGGCACTCAAAATTACATAACGAATAGAACAGTTACACAATGAATAACTAGAACATGATTAACATTTTTATTTCTTCAATCAGCAGCTCAATTACAGCTCCAAGACATAGTAGTGTACCTGATTAAAAAGCAAATCAATGAGTTCTAGATTTTGGAGAAGAAGGAAATATCAGCAACAGTAATGGCGATAAGCAACAGCGAACAGGAGCAATTAACACAACAAATCTCACAACTCAACAGGCAACCAGCAAATAACTCGAGCAAATAGAAATCCAAGCTAAGTTGAAGTGAACACCACGGAGGAACAACCAGCAAAGATTCCAGAAATAGTACTCGAATTGTATACTAAGTAGAAGACCAGTTGAGTTCTGAAATTTCAGAACTCTTTTGAGTGATGTTTTCGACTCTCAGATTGTGTACCAGAAAATTGAACTCCTAATTCTTTGAAGGTTCGAACCCCTTTTTCAGGCTTGAGGTAGCCTAAATTTGGGAAGGACTTTTGAATTAGTTATTTCTATTTCCCACCCTAGCTCTTTTTCAATTAAATCACTTAAGTATAGCGTAATTCTAACGGAAATACACTTGAACCCTTGCTAGAAAGTTTTAGGCTATTCCTTATTATTCTATTAGGCGAATTTTACCTAGCTGCCCTCACTTGCTAAGGTTTATTACACATTTTCCTTTTAAATATGCCTAATCTACTACTTATTGTTCATGTATTTTCAGTAAAACCAAGCATTGAAGTCATTTATACCCTCATTACCTCTATGTAATCTACAGAAATACCAACTCCCTTTCCCCTTTTACCCTTTATACTCAATGCTATTACCCGACCTACTATTAGGTCTGCCAAAACTTGGGTAATGGAACGTATTAAAAATATAACCCCTGAAACTCGTTTTAAATTTTAACCACTTTCAGACTAATTAACTGTAACGACCCGGCCGGTCATTTTTTAAATTTACGCCCCGATCCCCAATTTAACCGCTCCCCTAAGTCCATTTCTACTATTGTAGTTTGTCGGGAGGTTTGGTTCTAGAATTTGGAGTGTTTTGGGACACTTAGTCCCTAAATGAGAGCCTTATAGTTGAAAAATGGCCTGTATTCGGAACAATATTAAGACGGCCTCGAAACGGAAATCCGATGGTTCCATTAGCTCCTTAGGTGATTTCGGGGTTGGGAGCGCATTCGGAATATAATTCGGAGGTCTGTAGCTCAATTAGGCTTGAAATGCCGAAGTTTGAAATTTTTGGAAATTCGACCGATAGGTGAGATTTTGATCCGGGCGTCCGAATGGATTTCCGACACTTGAAGTAGCTTTGTTAGGTGATTTTGGATATGTCTACATATTTTCAGGTCATTCGTACATTGTTTGGATGCATCGTGATCGCGAGGTTACGTCTGCGATCGTGTAAGGTAATGTCCGGAAGCAACGCGATCGCGTGGCCAGTGTCGCGATCGTGTAAGGTCACGTCTGGACGCAGTGCGATCACAGGGCATGTGTCGCGATCGCATAGAGATATTAAGTTGTTCATTGCGATCGCGGGCCAAAGGCTGCGATCGCGTAGAAGGAAAATTAGGCCCCAGAAATTTGTGCTCTACGATCGCGTGCCAATGGGTGCGATCGCGTAGGGAATCCAGGCCTGGCAGAAATATTAAAAATCAGAACATATCACCCGCGACCCATTTACTCAAAACCCCCATTGTTGAGTTCTTAGAGAGCAAAGTGACGGGAAATTGCAGGGATTTCACCGGGTAATCATCGGGAGGTAAGTTTTATGGCACAAATACATGATTTTATCTTAGAATCATCAATTATTTCACTATAAATAAGAGGATTAATGAGGGGTTTTTTCCCTAAGCCTGGGTTATGGTAAATCGTCGATTTGAATGGGCAAACGGATTCTGATTTTGGTAAATTTTATATGCATAGACTCGTGTTGAGATAAGCAACCCGAAAATCTAACTTTCATAATTTTTCGAGAAGCGCACAAAAAGTCTGGTTTTGGCAACTTTGTGGTTTTTGGTGTAATTCGAATTGTTTCGATTGGGTAATGCCCAATTGGCCTATTTTGATGTATTTCTATTGATTTTAATCAGATTCTACACATGTAGAGGCCGATACTCGTGGCAAGAGAGTTGTCTCTTAGCGGTTTCGGACCGGAACTAAAGTAAGTGACTTGTCTAATCTCGCGTGGGGGAAACCTTCTCCCTAGGATATTATGTGTTAATTTAAATGCCTTGTACGCGAGGTGGCGGGCGTGTACATACGCAGATTGTTGGAAACCACCTTACCTGAACTGTTCAAATCGTGATATTTTTATTATCTAGCTGATTAAATTGTAACGTATTCTTTAGAAAAGTATGGTTAGATAGGATTATATGTCTAAGTGCCTACTTGTCTTACTTGAACTTCTTGAAACTTGTTGATACAAATTTTGGTGTATGTATTTCATATTTCTCTGTGCTTTCCTTTTTATTGTTGTGTTGGTGGATTGCGGGTTCGATTCCCGGAGATCTAAGGGCTGCGGGTTCAATTCTCGGAGACCCGGAGTTGTAGTGTTTATGGACTGCGGGTTCGATTCCCGGATATCCAAGGGCTTCGGGTTCGATTCTCGGAGACCCGGAGTTTATTGAGATATTGAGATACGGACTGCGAGTCCAATTCCCGGAGGTCTTGTTAGACTGATACACAGACTGCATGTTCAATTCTCGGAGATCCTAGGGCTACGGGTTTGATTCCCGGAGACCTAGAGACACTGATGTAGGGACTGTGGGTTCAATTCCTGGAGATCCTGAGTTGTTGGATATAGAGAGGGACTGCGTCTTCAATTTTCGTTGATCCTGTTGCTGATTTAAATTTATGTTGTGTTGGTTACTTGTTGTTAGTTTAATTGTAGACGGTTGCAGTAATTACTTTATTGTTGTTATTTCAGACTCATTCTTATTTAAACTACTTATTATTGTTATTATCATTATGTTATTGTCTCTCGGTAGGGCCCCGACCTTCCTCGTCACTACTCCATCGAGGTTAGACTTGGCACTTACTAAGTACCGTCGTGGTGTACTCATACTACGCTTTTGCACACTTTTGTTGTGCAGATCCAGGTACATCAGGTCAGGCACATTTCAGGTGATCTAGCAGCACTTCAGGAGACTTGAGGTATGATCTGCTATGTCCGCGGATCCAGATAGTGTCCTTCTATTCTCATTAGTGATATCAGTTATTTTCCCTCATTCTCGTTGTTAGACGTTCTTGATGCATAGAGCCACAATTGTACTCTTCTCTTAGTCTGTGTTGCCCGTGGGTTTCCGGGTCTTAGTAGTATGTTAATTAGTGTGTTTTGGCAAAGTGTATGTGTTGAGCGGTACTTATTACATTTCATTTATATTATTCCGATGTTATCTTATCCTTTTGTTCATGAAATTGTATATTCTGCATCGTGTTAGGCTTACCTAGTCGCGAAGACTGGGTGCCGTCATGACAGGTTCACGATTGGTGAACTAGGGTCGTGACATTAACCTTTTCAAAATTAACCACTCTTACAAAGATAGCCACTAATAGACTTTACAAAATCAAAGACTCATACTATGTTGCAAATATAACCACAATAGACATTTTACACAATATAACCTAAATGGGCATAAGCACTCAGAAGTTCAGAAGAAACAAACATGTAAATCATATTGCAAATGTAGCCAGTTTTATGTAGTCTTGCACAAATAGCCCTAATTACGACTAACTTTAAAATTAACTAGAACTCAGAGAGAAAAATTGATAATGGTTGAATTCCAACTAGTCAAACCCTAGTCGAGACAGGATATATTGAACAATAACATAAAATAACTAATAGTATATGATTTACAAGTAGTTATAGTCAGAACTAAGAATACTTAGTTGATTTCAGGCATACACATGTAATAAGCTCAGGTCTTTTCACAAATATGAACACATAAGAGAAAAGTATAGCACAGAAATGGATTCAGGGCATTTAATCAATTTTAACATGTACATGGATTTTTAAACATGCAACAGATCCAGATTTAACAGATAAGAACACAAAAACACTAAACAAGGCAGGTTTCAGGGTACTTAGCTTTAAGGCTTCTTCTTTTCCTTTTTTATTTCTTTTCTTTCTTTCTTTTCTTCTTTCTTTCTTCTTTATTTCTTCTTTCTTTAATTTTCTTTCTTCTTTCTTGATTTTCCAGTGTTTCAGAGACTTTGGGTCTCTTAAAATGATGGATCTTTCAATTTAGACACTTGGAAATCTACTTTGGTGTGTGAGAGGGGTATCTGAAAACCCAAGGTGAGGTTTTTGAATGGATTTGTTTTTGGGTGCTCGCCGGAGTAGGGTTCCGGCGAGACATTTTTTGATATTCGAAGGGTTTGGGGGTATATTCGAGGTGTGGGACTAGGATGGGGTGAAAGATCGTCTTATGTTGGTTCTGGGGTGTTAAGGTGGAGGGTTGGTTCATTAGTTGGTGGTCGTCGGCTAGGGTTCTGTCGATCGGAATTCAAGATATGGAATACTGGTGGTTTTTTGGGGTGAGGTTAATAGAGATAAGGTGTGAGAAGAAGAAAGAAGGGATTTAGCGGAGTGGCCTGAGCTGGAGAAGACAACAGAAGAGTGTACACCGGTAGAGTTCCGGTGGTCTTGTGAGAGGAGGGGAGGGAGAAGGGGATACAAGGGGGCTAGGGTTTGTGTTATGAGACGTGTGTGTGTGTATTGATCTAAATGAACCGGGGGGTATGATTTATATATTAAACTTGTGTTATTGTCTTTCAACCGTTGGATTTAATTAATTGAACGGTCCAGATCAATTTGCCCTTAAAACGTCATCATTTAGTTTAATGAGATCTTTCATTTGGTCCGTTGGATTAGATTATTGTACGGTCATGATTTAATTGGCTAAACTACGTCGTTTTTTTATGTGAGACATTGGTCTCATCCGTTAGATTAAATGAGATGGACAGCTTAGATTATCTCTTCACACGGTGTCGTTTTATGTACAAGGCCACCGCCTTATTTGGTCCATTCGATTCAAATCATCAACGACCCAGATCTTGTGGTGTTTTACGGTGTCGTTTGGCTATATTAGGAGGCTAGCCTGTCTTTTGACCTTGGGCTTGGTCTGTGGGTGTTGCATTTGGGCTTAATATATTTGTGTATTTGGCCCAATTTTGGTATTTCAAATTATATTTTGTATTTTTGTTATTTCTGAATTGTATTTATTTAATTTTATGTATTTTCCCTTGTATTTTAGACTTATTTTCCTTGTGTATTTATATTAATGTATTTTCTTTGATTTTCAAATTTTTTTTTTAAATTTTTCCTTAATTTTCCAATTTCCTAATATTTACCTTATATTTTTGTGATATTTTTTTCAATTAATTTCTTTTTGTATTTCATTTCAAATTTTATTTTTTGTCAATTAAAACAAACACTGGTATTTTTATACACTAATCAAGCTAATTACAATCAAAAACATTTTTTTATATTTTTATTTTGGAATTAATTGCTTGGGCCAAAAATCACGTGCTCACACGCGCGATTGTATTTATAAAGTAAATAAGGTAATCTGCCTAAAAAAAATTAAGGATTACAGTTGTTTAGTTATGTATTTCGTGTATTCACGCGATTGTATTTATTAATACGGTGAGGTAATCCGCCAGAAAATAGTGATTGCGGCCGTTTAGTAATGGGAAGCGAAATATTGAATTGTATTCATTTTCACTGTATTGAATTCAGTTATATTCAAACAACAAAATATCAAGAAATAAAGTGTATACCGTTCTATTCAATTTGAGTACTGTATACATTGTATTCAATTCTTTGATATTCATTATTCACTATTATGCATTATAGTCAATTCACCGTATCCAATTTGACTGTATTTAAACAAAAAATTGGAAAACAGTGATATTGGGTTGTATTGAAAAATACAGGTGAAAATATAATATATTTATATAAAAATACAATATATTTGTAGAGAATATAATATATTTGTATCATTGTATGTGAATCAATAGCAAAGAAGAGAAGAAAGTTCGCCGGAGAAAGCATTTTCCGGCCACGCAAAATACTGTATACATTATATTAAAACTAAAAATGGAAACGAACAAAAACTCGGCCTTCAAATCTTCTCTAGCAACTCAGCTCAGATTTTCATAAACTCAATCCGTAGCCATGGCCAGATCTGTTCGCCTACTATAGCTTCACTTCAGACCTATTCTCTTAGCTTCAGAAAGTCCATCATCGCCACTGAAATGGTTGTTGCACGGTTGTTGATGGAAAAGAGAGAGAGATTCTGGGGAAAAGAGGGAGGATTGAGAATCTTGCTGATAGAGAAAGAGAAGGATGAAACAGAGAAAGAATATAACTGGCGTATTTCACATCTTCATAGAAGGATATAAAATAAATACTTATTTTGCTATAAAATAATAAAGGTAGCTATAAATAATAATGTTTTAAAATTATTTTGGTTTATAATAAATAGGATATAATAATTTGTTATAGGAGGTAAATTTTCCAAAGAAGAATAGGGAAAATAACATTGTATAGCTACTTTTAAAATAATAACTATATATATATATATATATATATATATATAGTTATTATTTTAAAAATTGCGGCTATCAAATATAAATAGTTTCCGTCGGAGGTTAAAAGTGTTCTTTGCTCACAAGAATATCATAAGAGTAATATATTACTGCATATCACAAAATTTAGGATTGAGTTTCGCTTTTATTTGTGCAACTTTTGTATTTAATTCGAAATTCTGAAATACTTTAAGTGCCAGTGTTCGATTTAATAACTCTTTTAGAAATATTCAATTTGGTCAAAAATGAAGTATTACTTTAATGGTCTGGTGATAGTTGATGGCGATCACATAGTCTCAGTTCTAGTAGCAATTCTTTTAGAGTAAAATTTGAGATTCGGATTAAGTGAATCAATTTTAATTAATTGGGTGTTTGACACAGTTACCTACAAAAACAAAATTATTTATCCTTGTCTACACATTTACTTTTTTACCCATAAACTAATTACATTTCTTACACGTAGTAAGTTTTGTGGGAAATCTTCTCTTTATTCTCCAATTCTTTTTTATTTCTATGCTTCTTTTATTTTCTTTTATTTTCTTTTTCTTTTCTCCTTTTCTTTTTTCTCGTTTCTTCTTATTTTTTTCTTTTTCCTATTCCAATTTCATTTAACTTCTTTTTTTATATTTCTTTTCTCTTCATAATCTAATTTTATTTACTATTTTCACTATTTTTATTCTTCTTCTTTATATATATATTATTACTAAAGAAATATCAAATTTTGTACCAATTAAATATAGCTAATATAACCAAAAAAATATTAACTAACATTTGATACCAGTATAGTATATAGTTATACCAACAGGATATACAATTATACGCAAAGAATTAAAAAAATTTAATTCAATTATTAAACTGAAATAATATCAGTTGCCGATAAAAAAATTTAAAAAATCGAAAAGGATCTAATTGTAAGAGAATACCGTTATATTATAAATAGTATACTATAATTTTATTTTATTTTTGCATTTTTAATTTGCTGCTCATACTGGGCAAAAGCATAAACAAATTAAAAGGGAAAAGTCAAGTGAATTTACGGGTAATAAGTATACTATTATAGTATATTGTATATATTACAGCATATTGTTACAATATCTTGCATATTATTATAGTATACCATAACAATATATTTGTATACTATAATTGTATACTGTTGTAGTATAACTATATACTCATATAGTATATTAGTATACTGTAGCGGTATACTGTTAGGTAACAGTGTCCTTCTTCGATTATTACTGTAGTTGCGTTCTTCTTTGATTTTCAACTAAAAATTTCGATCTCAATCACCCCAAATCAGCTCTAAGTCTCGACCAAACTGACTCAACATTTAGTTACAGTTGCCAATTGATATTTTAATTACGCCAATCAAAATCTAATTAAACAATTACAAACTCGACAAATGCAATTTATGATTTTCAAGTTTTAAGGTCTTTCAATGGATGATCTAATTTTTCTTACAATAAATCACTATGAACTTCTCAAAGATATTAGAAATAATTATTTGTAACATTGTACGTACGAAATAGTTATTTTGTTTATCATTAAATCATATCAAATTCACTCATTAAAATCACAATAAAAAACTGGACAGTGACTCAAACAAATACAAACACAACTAGAAAATATAAGTTATGTAAGATGGAGATAATATATTTTGCTGGAAGAAGAAACAGGAAGAAAGGGAAGTGGAAAGGGAAGCTTTAAGGAGGAAACAGGTTGATAAGCCAATTGAGAAATGGGTAGGCGGGTAATAATTTTGGTTGGCTTAGGTAGGTATAGTAATTATTATTAAAATAGGTAAAACCGAGTTATTATTTTGGGTTTAGCGGGTAGTTAGTGTAATTTCCTCTTTAATTAATTAGACATAACCTAATTGATCAGGCTAAACAAGAAAACATTATTCCAAGTCATCCATATTATCTGTTTTTAAGGTTTTTGCACAATCCGAATTATAAATATTTAATAGTCATAATTACAAGAGTATTTGTCTAAATAATAAATATTATTTATCTTTTTCAATGTCGCACTTCACTAATTAGTGTTATTGGGTAAAAGATGTCTCTTCTTTACATTTATTACGATTCTTTCTCCATGAATATTGGAATTTGAATAGTCTTATTACTTTAAAGAAGCCCGATTACTCCTTTTCAAAAAAAAAAACCATTACTTAAATGAGTACACTTAAAAGACATCCCGATGTACTAAATTGAACAAATCCGTAAGATGACTAACACTTAGAACGGATGGAATAACAACAACTAATGTTGTAGCTTGTTTGACCAAGTTTCTTTTTGGCCAAAAATACTTTTTTTTTTTTGCCAAAAGCATTTTTGGCCAAAAATTAAGGTATTTGGCCAAGCTTTTGGAAGGAAAAAAAAGTGCTTTTGAGGAGACGGAGAAGTAGCTTTGGAGAAGCACAAAAAAAGTAGTTTCTCTCCAAAAGTACTTTTCTGAGAAGAACTTTTGAGAAAAATACACTTACAAGCAGTTTTCAAAAGCTTGGTCAAACACAAATTACTGCTCAAAAGTGCTTTTCAAATTAAGTAGCCAAACACAAACTGCTTCTCACCAAAAACACTTTTAAAAAAAATCACTTCTCAAAATAGGTTGATTTTTGCAGCTTGGCCAGACGGGCTATTAGTCTCAAATAAAGAGATTGACTATACGATTCTTCACTTCTCCGGTAAAACTCAACTTATATCGTATATTTACAGTACTTATCTTGTAGATATGATAGACTTCATCGATCCAATATTCACTATTATATAATATTATCATTTAAAAAAATACATATATCTATTAGCAAAAGGAAGAAAGATTTACACATAATTTTCATAAATAAATGGAGAGAATAAAAGAAAACGAAAAGAAAAAAAGCTAGTGTGCTGCCGCATGATTTTCTGTAAAATTATTGGTAGGGTTAGACAGGAGCATGGATGCAGTTTATATTAAGCCAACAACTTGCATTAAAGCAGAACTTCGATGTGATATGTTAGCTAATACCTAATGGAGGAAAATCAATATGTTAGACTGTGTGGGAACACGGTATCGACAGAAAAGTTATTTTTGTATGAATTATTATGTCATAAATTCGAGCTATAGAATAAATTTGATATTAACGTAGATGACCTACACTATACATTTTAGGGTACGGTCCTTCCCTAAACTTTGTATAAATACAAAATACTTTATATATTTGAGCTATCCTTCTTATTTCCGTTGAATTTTCTTTGTTGCTTTTACCATTACTTGCAAATTGCAAATATTCCACTAATGATTCCTAAAGTTTTATAATATAGATGCAAAATACAATATTATGATATCTGATTACTAGTAATAATCCACCAAAAACGGTAGAATAAAAATTGATCTTCTATAATAGTCATAAATACATATCAAAATTTTTAGTTAATTTAATTCATTTTTTTGGATTTGGTACTTTTTTAACACCTTGCCAGTAACGATGGATGAGATTAAGCAGAGGCGGATTTAAGATTTAAGGTTAATAAGTTCAACTTTTAAGACTTTTAGAATTGAACTCGTTATGTTATTAAAATTATGAGTTCAAATCTAATAATTATTAAGATATTAGTAAGTTTTAACATATATATTTAATATCGATCTGTGTCAAAAGTTCTAGATTTCGGTTGAACTTAAAACCATAATGCTACATCCGACCATGAGATTAAGCAATCCATATTACTCCAAATACTGCATCACAGTCACTGCCACATAGACGAAATTCAGATGCGGGTCCAAGATTTAAATCATATAGGTTCAATTTTAATTTTTTTAAGCTATGGATTCATATTTATATTTTGTAATTTTAATAAACTTTTACATATAAATTTTTACTCTGCACATGGATTCCGTTGAACCTAAGGGCGTATGCAAAAAATTTTGTAAGCGGTATCAAAATTTAGAGAGACGTACAAATTAAGAGATTACTTTAATAAAATCATCCTTTAAAAAAACACAATTCAAATATAGTAGTACACTTCTTGGTCTCCCCCCATGAACTTTTATTTTTATAAAATGTACTCATGATAGACTCAGTACAAATATTACTAAAAAAAATCGATATAAGGCAGCAAATTTTTACTCGATAGCTCATTATTCAGTCGGATCTATTGGATGGTGCTTCTTTCAAAACATTTCTAGAAGAATACTAAAATATTAAGAAAAAATTATAATTAGCGTGGTGTCATGACCCTCCACATCATCATGTCACGTAGGTGCCACTTGACTTACATTTTTGTCATATGGAATGGTTACATAAGCTAGGGAAAAGATATTGGAAGAATATTCTAGAACTATGGAGAATTTTCTTGGAAATATTCTAGATATTTATGCATTTGTAGGAAGGTTCTAGAGAAATATAGAGGTTTCCTTAGGAAGACCCTCGAATCTTATAGAATTATTAGGAAAGTCCTTGGAAGAATCTAGTTGTGTAGAATATTCTAGAGAAGGGACTTAGTTGTAAATATGGAAGGACTTGAACAATTATTATTTCCATACTAACCCCTAGGTGATTAGTACAAATATGGGTCATTCATTTGTAATTCATCAGCCAACCAATTCAAGTTCTCTCTGATACAAAAGCTTCCTTTGGTATTATCACGTGTTTTAACATTTCTTAGCAATCATGAGTGTAGTAAGACTGACTTGGCATAGCAAGAACGTGAGCATGGTGTGCAAGATCATGAGCGAGTTACCAACTGCCGCACGTACGCTTAGTTTAAGACTAAGGACGTGACAACGTGGTATCAGAGCAAAAATTATGACTAAGAAATGTTAGAAAGAGTACATGGGGTTACTATAAGGAAGTTTTGTAGGGAACCATGGCCGGAATTACCAAGGGCTTGGTGCTTGCAGAAGGGGTCAATGTGAAGATCCCTAAGTGAAAGCAATATGGCGGTGCACGGGACATGCACGAGGTGGCAACCTGGTGGAAGCTAAGGGAGCTCCGACAGAGGCCACAATTTGGGAGTATATGCGCGAGTTCAGTACTTTAATGCTGCAAATCTCGTCATTGTGCGAGAAAGATTTCCTCTTCTACTTCATGGATGTGTTGCAAAATTGGGCGAATCGGAAGTTAAGAGGACATCAAGTAGTCAACATGAACGGGGCCATCGGAGTAGGCTAGTCACTTGTTGACTTCAACATGGAGCCTGCCAACTCTAAAGAAGGCAACACCGAGAGGCATGAGTGAGAATATGACAGGACAACAGGAAATGCATAGCTGAGATATACAAGGGTGGCAAGGGGCCATCCCATAACGGACAAGTGTCCAAGAAAAACGACAAGGATGGCGAGTTAAAATTGATGGTATGCTATTAGACTCAAACGATGCACCAAATAGAGGGGTCAAGTTTTCCAGCAGGGTTGTGACCACGGAGGGCAGCCAAATAGGGAGTGGAAACATGGACCCGATGCTTAAGAAGCTGCTAGACTTGGTTGAGTCATGGAAAGATTTGCGCCAAGAGCAATGAAGGGCATCCAATGGGCAGAGGATGAAGGCCATCATTGCTATCCATCCAAAATACAAATGGCGTAAGAAGAATGGTAGCCAGTACCTTGTGAAATGGGAAGGAGAACCGCTTCATAGGGTATCATGGCTAATGGATAAAAATCTCCGGCGATGCCAAGGCTAGGTACATGCATACGTGTCGATGCTTTGTGCCGAGGGCGACATAAAATCGGGTGGGGGAGAGTGTCATGACCCGCTACATCATCATGCCACGTAGGTGCCACTTGGCTTACATTTTTGTCATATGGAATGGTTACATAAGCTAGGGGAAATATCTTGGTAGAATATTCTAGAACTATGGAGAATTTTCTTGGAAATATTCTAGATATTTGTGCATTTGTAGGAAGGTTCTACAGAAATATAGAGGTTTTCTTAGGAAGTTCCTCGAATCTTATAGAATTATTAGGAAAGTCCTTGGAATAATCTAGTTGTGTAGAATATTCTAGAGAAGGGACTTAGTTGTAAATATGGAAGGACTTGAACAATTATTCTTTACATACTAGCCCCTAGGTGATTAGTATAAATAAAGGGCATTCATTTGTAATTCATCAACCAAGCAAACAATTCAAGTTCTCTCTGATACAAAAAGCTTCCTTTGGCAATTATCACGTGTTTAAACATTTCTTAGCGATCATGAGTGTAGTAAGGCTCTGACTTGGCATAACAAGAACGTGAGTATGGTGTGCAAGATCGTGAGCGAGTTGCCAAGTGTCGCACGTACGCTTAGTTTAAGACTAAGGACGTGACAACGTGGGGAGTCAAACTCTAGACCACAAGTAGATAAGGGAATGCTTCACCAATGGGCCAATACAATTATTAATGTCAAGTTATGCCATTTATTATATTTATACTATATTTTTTCTTTTTGCAGATTATTTACATATATATTACTAAATAAAAATTTCCAGCCAAGCGGTGTCATCACTATATTTTTTTTTTTTTTGCAGATTATTTACATATATATTACTAAATAAAAATTTCCGGCTGAACGGTGTCAGATGACACCGCTTGGCTCAACGTACCTCTGCCCCTGGTTGAACTTGTAGATAGTACAGTATATCCGCATCTGGCGAAACTAGATTATTAGGTGCATAATTCAGACGAATCAAATAAGTTTAGCTTAAACCTTATATTATATTAAAACATCTGTTATATATATGATAAATATATAAATATTAATTTGTAAATTTAATAATTAAAATGAATTATAAATTAAAAAATATATTCTTAATTTATAAACTTTAAATCGTAACTTCGTTTCGTATCAAAGACACGCTTATAGTTATTTGCGCCGGTGTGTCTGTATATCAAACACGAAAATGATTCGAGGAACTTGAATGATGTAGGTGGGAACTGTTCTAAGTTACTGGTTCCAATGTCAAGCTATATGCAATTCTGCAATATGTCTTTAATTTTGAGGAAACAATTTTTCATTTTCAAAATTTTTAACTTAACTTCGTAGTTGTAAAGGAAATTGGGAATCAGCACTTAGATAAAGGACCAGCCTCACTCAAAACATTCTTTCTTGCGTCAAAACAAGGATTGCTGGACCTTTTTTTAAAAAAATAAATAAATCAAACTACAACAATATACTCACTATAATTCAATAAGTAAGGTATGAGAAGAATAATAAGTGACCTTACCCTACTATTAAAGTAAATAAATGCTAAACCAATTAATATAAGTTTATAGGGGTGAATCTTAATTACATCTAATAAATTCCAGATCAAACAAAACAAAACCCTTGTGTAACGAACAGATTTCAAGAACATTAAATAATGGAATTAAGTTACTATGATTGACAGTGCATGTAATAGTATAAATGTATAATAAATATAAATACGGATAAAGATGATAACGGAAAAAGAACTATCACCCAGTGATTATATAATTGGGAGATTCCTTTCTTTGAAGACGGCGTGGAAAAGAGAGTTGTTGGAATATATATGGGATGTTGAGATTTTTGGATAAAAATTGAACAATATATGTTTGAATAAATGAATAAGATAATTTTTCGTATATTCCTTCTTTCAGCTTTTACAATGTGTTCTCTTTTGTTCAGAAATGCATATCTCTTTTTTATTCCATATCTCTTCATATTTATAAGGGACATTCCATAAAAATTCTTAAAAGGTACAACATAAAGAATATCCAAAAGAATATTCTTTATGCTCACTTCTGACTTTAAGTTACCGTTACTATTCTATCTCAGTTGCCCACTTAAGTGTCGGTCTTTAAGAGGAAGTGCTTCAGTCGTTGTGTCGTGGTCGGCCTTGTCCTTTGTCTTGCTTATCCGTTACCGTGCTTATCAAATTTGGACCTATACAGTTAGTTCCTCCGCCATTTGAGGTGGTAGCCCCGCAAGTCCCCGATAAGGGGATATGATTCGTACTCGTCGTGGGAGATTTTAGCTGTTAAATCACGCCGGGTCAACTAAGATCGAGAGAACGACACAACCTGCAAAATCCTAATTAATATGGTTATCAATGTGTGATGTCATTGCCGCGTGCGTAATCATTATGCATCTTCCCGAGACAGTGTCTCTGAGCATATCGCTTCGGTTTTAGCGCAATTGACAATTATTTGTTTCGATTCTTGTGCCACCCAGGCCTTATAAATAGTTGAGGGTTTTTTTTCCAGAAATATTCGCCATTCCCTTCCTTGCATGTACATTATTTTCCTTTGATCATCTATATCAATTCTTGTTATCAACTATGTTTCGACAATTCTGTTTCTTATTTTCCTATTTAGACCTCTCTCTTTAGGTTTAATAGGACATCTTCTGTTATCGACATGTCCTGAACCCTTCGTGTATATGACGAAGTTTCGACGCCACTCCATTGTCTGTCGACCCTTCTTCCGGTGGTGAGGATTTCGTGGCTGAGGAGGGAGAGAGTTTTCCTACCGTAGAAGAGATACCCCCGAGAAACCTTTCATCTAGGAATGATTTCCATAAGGAACCTGCTCCTTCTCCCATTCCGGTGATCTCCAAAATCGGGCTGTCTCATATAGATAAACTCCAGTCTACATACCATATTCCCTCTCACGTAGAGATGGTTCCAGCTGGGGGAAGGGGGGACATCGTAGGGGTCCATAGACCTGGATAATATGCTTTTTATGTTTGTCCTTTCGTAATTGGTCATACTCTCCCTCTTCTTCCATTGGTGGAAGAGTTCTATCGGTTTTACAATGTCTGCCCGGTACAACTGTCTCTATATTTATGTAAAATTTTCCCGATGCTGACAAAGTACGCGAAGCTGGCTGGGTGTGAGGTTGACATCCACTACCTACTACATTTGTTTTCCCCAAGCTTTCACAGAGGTACCATGATATATCTACAACATCACGGGACCAGGGGGCTGGTAGTTGGAATAGATGATCGGGTGAGCCAGAAGTTTTGGCACAAATACTTTTTAATCAAAATGGAGCACTTGGTGTCAGACCCTGCTAGACTTCCTGAGTAGTGGAATCATAATCATAGGTGTCAATGATGTGCACTTGTTATCTACTTTTGTTCTTTTTTATTTTTATTTATTCGTGATTTTTCTGTGCAGCTGACAAGCGCGCACCTTTACTCGTCGTCGGCATTGAGGATTGGGTAGCTCGCGTGCTACCTTACATGGTGGGGATCTGAGATTAGGCGGTTTTCTACAAATGCTTTGGATCTAAGGTTCCCTCTAGTAAGTGCTATTTATTTTTTCGATCTTCAGTTGTTTGTCATCATTTACTGATACGACGGCATTGTGGTGACAGGTCGTCGAGCTTTCAAAAAGAAAGCTCTAGTGCTGGCACTTTGCCAGGCCATTGCATTGGCGGGGATGCAATTTACTTTGGTTGAGTCCGCCCGCGGCGGTCGTACTTAAACTTTGTCAATACAGGACCCACTCCTTGGGATGTCTCTATACGGGACGAGATCTCTTTCTACTTATGATCGTCACGAATTGAATTATAATCAGATCTTTTTGGGTCGCTTACCAATGTCAGTAATTCATGATTACACAATTTGAACAATTTCGAATTTACTTCAAATAAAAAATGAATAAACCCTAAATTCGAAAAAAATTCCGAATTACGAAGGCTTAGTTCGGATCTAAAAGAATGATATTTTTGCTTGTTCAATTCAAACTAGTGGTTGGTTAATGAGACTTCTAGCTCCGGACCAGTCTACCACCTCGTAGATAAGTCCTCCAAAGGGGAGTAATTACGGTCGAAGAAGAGGAGGAAGATGGAGCTCAGAAAGGTCGTCGCCACCCACTTTGAAAAGAAAAAGGTCGTGGTTTCGACAGTGGAATCCTCGCCTTCGTTAGACGCAGGGTGAATTTTTATGACGGATTCTATTGCAGCGGGGAGGTATCTTAGGACCGAGGGGACATACCAAGGTGGGGAACCTGTACGGCCTGCTAAAGGTGGCGCATCGTCGGCTATCGGAGAGGATGGAGCAGTGCTCGCAGAAGGTGATGGTTCAGGATCGGACATTGACCCTAAAGATGTATGGGACGTTTTGGAGAGTACCTGTGTGGAAGTAAGGACGGAGGGTCCTAATCGGCACGTAATCATTCCCGTGGGTTATGATCTTTGGCGAACTCTGAGCAGGCAGTGTCGGTATTTGCTCCCTTATGCGCTGCTTCCGAGAACGCATCAATTTAGGCGATGAGTGAAGCGGAGCTACCGCGGATCATTTCTGGCATGGCTTTCCTAGTAAGTGTTTTTCTTTTCTTTTTCCCGTTAGGATTTATTTTGCACGCGTAACTTACCCATGCTGACTTTCTTTTCTTTGCATATCAGACTCTTATTATGGAGATCAAGCGCGACCAGAGGGATGAACGTGGGATGACCATCTTTGGGAAGGTGGCCTCCAATTACAAATAATATCGAACCAAGCACCATGCGTTGGCCGATGTTTCACTCAAGATAGTGATTTTCAGGTGTTTCGCAACGGGCTTAAGCAAAAAGAGGAGGAGCTGATGTGGAAAGCCGAAGAGCTGAAAGAGAGGGATGATGAGCCGATGAAGGCCATAGGTCGATGGAGTGAACTTGAAGCGGCTCTTAGGGCCAAGGATGATGAGCTCGAAGTGAGAAAGGGGGTGATGGCCGAGAACGTCAATCTTGAGGTGCGGGTGGCCACCTTAACTGCGAATCTTGGGCTAGGTGAAGCAAAGGTTATCGAACTGAAGGGTGAGTTGAGCGCCAAGAATGAGAAATTAGCTCGTGCCGAAAAAGGCAGGGTGGTCACCATTTCTGAAGTAGCAGCCCTAGACGATTCCCTCTGTGTTTGTAGATCTGAACGAGATAATGAGGTGGAGATGTCGGCTCAAGGTAGCGATGGCAGTCGCAGCCATCTATGTCTCACAATTTTATTGATCTCGTCGTGCCGCATGCATTGTATGAGAAATGGGTTCATGCCGAGGCTCAGCTTGACGTGTACAAGTCCCCGAATTCTAATGGGAAGGTTTTCAAGGTGGAACAGGAAGGTGTTCGTGTCAAACAACGTGCGACCGGGAGGCCTATGGTTACGATCTCGGTACGCCTAGCGGGGATGATGTTGATGATGATGTGGACAGTCTCACCTCCGACTCTTGGTATAATGAGGAATATGCCGCATGGGTGATGCGGCATATGGCCGTTGTATTTATTTTTTCATGCCTTGCTATTTTTGTGAGGGCGTCTTTGAGCCCTTTGTGAAAACCTTTTTTGTAATATAACAGTTGTAATGGAAGGATTACCTTTTTGTTGTATACCTCCGAATTTTTATTTTCGTAAGAGATTCGAGCGAGGTCAAATATTAATTAATTCGAGCGAGGTTGAATGTTAATTAATTCGAGCAAGGTAGAACGTTAAGCAATTCAAGCGAGATCAAATGTTAAGCAATTCGAGCGAGGTCAAATATTAAGCAATTCGAGCAAGGTCGAATGTTAAGTAATTCGAGCAAGGTCAAATATTAAAACGATGGAGAATAAAATATTACTTTATTTCACTCATTGGAAAATATCTTGGTGGAGAGTACGAATATCTTGGTGGAGAGTACAAAATGTTGCTTCATTTCATTTATAGACATGTAAATTTTGACCCTCCCCAAGATTTTTACATATTCTAGCATATAAACATCTTTTTAGGCCTAATATTGCTATTTCAATTAGTTTTGACTTTTAATTTATTTTGTCAAAAATATAAAAATTATAAAAAATATTCTCTTTTATTTAGCTTATTGATATAAAATTGTTTCACTTTTAATTTTTAATTTTACTTTAATTAACTAGAAATAATTTTACAATTAGTTTTTATTTAATGAGCGAATATTTTTAGTCTACTGGAGTTAAAGGGCACTCTTAAAGGTATATTTGGCCCAATTCAGATCTAGTTCCTAATTTCCAAACCCATAATTCCTAAGCCAATACTTTCCTAAGCTAAAAATAACCCTAAAACCCTAAACCAATACTTCCTCCGGTCCAAAATAATTGATTTTTTGGCCTTTTTTTTGTGGTCCAAAATAAGTGATTTTTTCGGATTTCAAGAATGACTTAATGATATTTTTCCTACATTGTCCTTGAAGTAAATAGTGTTGGAATATGTGTTAGGAGTGTTTATGTGAGCTAGTAAGGTTAAAATGATCAATTCTATTGCTAATTAATGTTAAAAGGTGATTTTCTTAATACGTATGAAAACATCCAAAAAATCACTTATTTTGGACAAGAGGGAGTATATATAAAAAAAAACCTAACACCTACGACCCTAGAGAAAAACCAGGCGTTGTTTTCTAATTTTTAGGAACACCCCCCCCCCCCCCCCAACAACAACTTTCTTCTTTGATCTTCACAACCAAAAATCCCTCAATCCAAACCCGCCGATCACCCCTGAAACCAATGGATAACCGCCTTCCCGCCAGTTCATTTTCCTAAAAATAAAATAACGAAACAGACCCTCATAGACTAGAACACCATTCATCTGCAGAAACCAAAACAAGCCCCCCACTTAAACGTCTTCGTCTTCTTCTTCTGACCTCTACGCAAACCAACCACCCTTACCAACCTAAATTAGCCGAGTTCGAGTTTGCCGTTGAGATTGCCGTTTGAGTTTTCCGGTCGTGGTTCTGTGTCACCTCGAATTTTGCTGTTGTTTTTCCAATCGGATTTTCAGAAATAGAGATGATATACCTCTTGATTTTTTATCACTATAGAAAAGGTTTTGGCGTATGAGCTTCACTCTTACTTTAGTTTTTTTTTTTTTTTTTTTAGTATGAATGACTGAAACAAACATAGGCTTTATCTTGTTTAAATTAAATGAGTACTTGGATATATATTGTGTTTGGAGATGACATTTTCAAGGGTGTTGTGCTGTGTGTGTTGAATTTTTCTGGCAAAATCTCTTGAAACTTGAAAAAAAAATGAACTGTTCAAATCTGTATTTGGTTTAGTTAATGTGATAAGTCTACATTGGAATGTTAGATTAATCACGGGAAAATTGTGCATTCCCTGTGTGTATTTAACGTTTTAAGTAAAAATGACATGAAATTTTCTTTAGTTTTCTTCTAACTAGTTAAACAATGGGAAAGAGTTAGTTAAATTGGAAGTTAATTTGTCTCATTCGTGTTATGACTAAGTCATTGAAATCTCTTTGAAGCACCCAGACTCGCTGTTAGTACAAAAATGTCTTAGACTTGATTAACAATAAATAAATAAATCGTGACTACGGATACAATTCCCATAACATAGTTATGATACATAATTTCGAAATTTGGGTGCATTTATGGGACCCGGCCACCATTTAATCTTGTTAATAAAGTAAACATGTTGTAGATCGTGGGTACTATTTTCGTGACGAGATTCGCAATATGTAATCAAACAATTAGCTTTATGGCAATCAAAAGGGATTTTTGAAAGGGATAAAATGCACATAGGTTTTAATTATGTATTTATCAGATAATTAGGCCAATAATAACAGTTGAGTGACCGTGCTAAAATTATGACACTCAAAAATTCCTAACAACTTCTTTCGGGTTAATAGAATTTCTTACCCGAATTTTTGAAACAGAGTCAAACTTCCTCGATTTGGAATTTTAAAACCGGTGGCTTGAGACACCATAAACTATCTCAAGTGGAGACTTTAAGATTGAATAATAATCTCATTTCGGTTTTGTAACTTTAATTGGAAAAACTCCCCTATACACTTCTTGGAGTAGAAAAATGAGGTGTGACATCCATTTCATACATATATTGGAGAAGTCTCCCACTATCTAGTCCCTTCATCGTTTGGCCTAGAGAAATAATCGTCAGGTGGGGCGATGAATTATACTTTGAACTTCGATACGTCCCCTTGGTCGCCTCGTTAAAAATCTCCCCGAGAAAATCCAATTGGGACAAAACCCGGGTGAGGGAAAGAGTACCACTTGAGGGGCGTTCTTTTTCAGAAGTTGAAGTGTTTGTGGTGGGCGACATTTCAATTATTTTGTAGTAGTTTTCCTTCCATTGTTTCTAATTGGAATGCTTCTTTGCTTGCTGTTGTTGTTATTTTTTATGGCTCGTCCCAATTTGTTCTTAATTTGATTTCTTTCGGATCTTCATTCGCTAGTATTTTGGCTTTGGGAATATATCTCCCACTTTGAGTGGTCGTAATTTGGCCTTTTTGTTGTAGTACTTTGTTGCTTGTCGTTTTTGGGTTACCATTCTTACGTATGCCGTGTCTCTTCATTCTACTGCCTCGTCGAGATCTTATTTTCTATTCTCGTCTTTGTTTTGTCCACTTTCATTGGAGTATATTAGGCTAGGCTGTCACGCCCCAAATGGGGAACATGACCGGCGCCTGACCGGGTTGCCCCAGTCAAGCGGACCTGGGTGCCTTTCATTCCCACGCGTTAACCCTGTGTTGATTGTTTCTCATTAACCAAATATTTTACCAATAATGACCGATTTCATAATGCATAAACATAACCATGTGATTGATTCACTAACAAGTTCATAATTTATATTTACAACGCCCCATACATATACATAGGCCACAATCCCACAGTGTACATGTCTATGGAGCCTCTAGGATACAAAAAGGGAAATACAATACTTGCCGGTAACAAGGCTCCGGCTATACCTTACACAAAAATCAAAATAAAGTCTAAAATAGAAGTGGCATGAGCCACGCAAGGCCCCGAGAGGAAAGAAGCTCACCAAATAGGCCAATGGAAGGTGAAGAATGCTACTGCCGATAAGCTGAAGTGCCCGCTACGGATCCACCTACAATCATAACACGAATGTAGCGTCCCCGGCAAAAGGGACGTCAGTACACTTGAATTGTACTGGTATGTATGGACAAACTTTGTCCCCAGTAAACTCAAGCCATTAAATTACATTAAAACAAATCAAGCCAACCAACCATGTTTTCCACCTTTTACTCATTTCAGATAAGCCTCAACATAAGCACATTCAAGGTCAACAAATAAAACAACAACCAATCAACAACATAAATTGCAAGTAGTCAAACATAGGGGCAATCAGTGCCCCCCAGGTTGCAAACTCTCCTGCTGTCTCCTTTTCACAATTTCACATTAATGATTTTGTATCAATTTTCAATAGCGATTTTGATCGCTTTCCACCCTTATTGCCCCTGACCACCCTTATTACCTCGGCCACCCTTATCACCCCAACCCACACCTTATTTCCCCGCGTTGCGGCGCACAACACGACCCCGCCTTACACAGTTGAAAACACAACAATTTCAAACAGCAGATAAGGTACTACACACAATTTCAACAAGTTCAAATAAGCAACTTACACATTGGTTCATGTTCTCAATTACTTCTCAAGCCAATATCAAAACCAAGTTACAAGTATTCCAAAATCGAGAATGCCCACATAATCATGTTCAACAATTTACCACAATTAAGGTGTTTCAAATTCCTTCCACAATAAGCCAAATATGCCATCACAATGGTTGTTCCCAATTCTTTACCAATCTCGATTACCTTTTTATCTTTCAATTCATATTTCATACCACACCACACGTAGTTCAACATTAATCGAATGCTCAACAAGGGAATCAAAGAATTACGTACAATTTCTCAATTTGACACATGCCAAAATAATTCGCACACATTTGGGCGATTTTACAAGAATCAAAATTAGCCATACATACCTCGATTGAGCTTTCCTTAAGTTACTACAACACTCCAAAAACTCTAGCAATTCCAATCTACTATGAGACATAACAAAATTAAACACATATTAGAAAGATATTCATGAAACTAGCTCATTTGAGCATTTTATCAAATACTAGTTGTGCATCTTGATTTCAAATCCCCTTTTCAAGAATTACTTCATTCCCTAACCCTATCTTTACTTATTTATGTTCATCAATCTTCCCACAACTCTATTTGCACAAGCATGCATACATAACACTACCATACCAAGAATCATACCTCAATAACACATCTCACAACCTCTACAATACTAACATAACCTAGGTTAGGAACCCATGGCTCCCAATCACCCTCCCATGAGTTCTAATGTATGTATCTTACATAAATAATCACCATAGAGTAGTTGGAGATGATAGACATACCTCTTGTAGTAAGAATTTTAAGAATCTCCACTTGAGGTGTTCTTGAAGAATTCAAGAATTAGAAGGAAAATCTAAGGATTTTGAAGATTAATCCTTGTTAGTATAAGTGTTTAAGGGGTAGAAATTACTCAAAGAACTATAAAATCTTACCTTAGATCATAGGGATGAAGTTTGGGATGAAACCCTCTTGAGAGAGCAAGTCATAACCCCAAAAATGAGTTTGGAACACTCTAGGCCGGTCTTTGGGGTATTAAAACTATCCAGGTGCGCGAAGTGTTGCCCAGGTGCGCGAAGTGTGCAAGCTTCGCGCATGACTTCGCGCATTTTCCTGAGCATTCTGCCTAAGGTGCGCGAAGTGTGCGCGAAGTCCACTTCGCGCAGGACTTCGCGCATCTGACACCTGACGAGTAAAATGATCATAACTTTCTGTATACACCTCCGAATGACGAACGGTTTGTTGCGTTGGAAACTAGACTCAAAGGGCTTTAATTTGATAGGTTGATCCTCACACAACTCCTTATATAACTGGAGATATGATCGTTCAAAGTGAGGTCTTGTGCGCACTCTTTTACAGATTTCGTCTAATATGCAATTTTCCATCTTGGATTAGGCTTAGGCCTCTCCTTAGACCCCAAATCACTTATAATAAGACTTATACCCTTATTAAACTATCTAATTAGTATCCATAATATTATGAATCCTTATTTGCACACGAGATAAAATAATGTAGCCTACATTAGCACGACGAAATCTTAAATAACTCGAAAAAAATTTTCGGGGCCTTACATTCTCCCCCCCTTAGGAGCATTCGTCCTCGAATGAGGATTGAGGTCCATTCACTAGCCTTCCTTATGTAACTTCAGTTTGTTCACATCATGAAATATATCAATAGCCACGAATTTGGCTAACTCCTTAAATTTCCGAAATTTTCGCCAGAGTTTTCTTTGTAATATGGACATATCCACCTGTTAGAGAGCCCCCGAAATACATTCCAACAACAATACACAATTACAACACTTTCCCAGCTTGTATACACTTCCTTACCTCAACGATCACACATATTCTATCACATTGTTACATTTGCGCATAAACTAGCTAATTCAATGAGTCCTTACCTTATTTAACTGTCTCAATACACCATGTACACATAAACAAACCATTATCAATCTACACTTACTATTAGTTGTTTACTTAACACATGAATCTTTCTAAGGCTTCCATTTATCAAGAAAGGTTTAAGTGACCCAAGGTAACAACACATACAACTCATTACCAAATGAAGGAAACTTGACTAACACTAAGAGGGAAACAACTTGGACAAGACAATAGTTACCGGGAGTAGAAGGATCGCCTAATTTCTACTAAGCTTGATCAAACAAATGGGGGTACTTTTCCTTCATCTCTTTTTCTGCCTCCCACGTGGCCTCCTCAACTTGTTGACTTCGCCACAATACTTTAACAGAGGCAACTTCCTTATTTCTCAACTTACGAACTTGCCTATCAAGGATGGCAACCGGAACTTCTTCATATGACAAATCCTCATTAACCTCAATAGCCTCGACCGGCATGATGGTGGATGGATCTCCAATCACTTTCTTCAACATGGACACATGGAACACGGGGTGCACTGATGACATTTCAGGAGGCAACTCCAGCCTATAAGCAACTTGCCCGATTCTTTGAACGATCCGATATGGCCCAACATACCTAGAACTCAATTTCCCTTTATTTCCGAATCGCATGACTCCCTTCATAGGAGATACCCTCAAGAATACCCAATCATCAACTTGAAACTCCAAATCCCTTCGGCGAACATCTGCATAGGATTTTTGACGACTCTGTGCTGTTTTCATTCTCTCCTGAATAACCTTGACCTTTTCCATAGCTTCGTACACCATATCTGGCCCTAGCAATTCCGCTTCACCTACCTCAAACCACCCGATTGGCGACCTACACCTTCTCCCGTACAATGCCTCAAATGGGGCCATATGAATGCTAGCATGAAAGCTATTATTATAAGCAAATTCTATCAGTGGTAAGTGTTCATCCCAATTACCTTTGAAATCCAGGACACAAGCCCGTAACATATCTTCAAGCGTCTGAATGGTCCGCTCGGCCTGACCATCGGTCTGTGGATGGAAAGCTGTGCTGAGATTCACCTGAGTTCCCAAACCTTGCTGAAACTTCTTCCAAAAGTTAGCGGTGAACTGAGCCCCGCGATCTGAGATGATAGAAAGTGGAGTGCCATGAAGCCTTACTATCTCCTCGATGTACAATCTTGCATATTGCTCCGCAGTATCAGTGGACTTGACAGGCAGGAAGTGAGCTGATTTGGTGAGTCGATCTACTATCACCCATATTGAATCGAACTTACGCTGAGTGCGAGGTAACCCCACCACGAAATCCATATTGATCATCTCCCATTTCCACCTTGGTATTTCTATAAGCTGAGTTAATCCGCCGGGCCGTTGATGCTCGGCCTTCACTTGTTGACAGTTCGGACATTTAGCTACAGAGCTTGCTACATCCCTTTTCATACCGTTCCACCAATAAATCTCCTTGAGATTGTGATACATTTTCGTTGAACCAGGGTGCACAAAATACCTCGAAGTATGAGCCTCTGCCATCACTCTTTCCCGAAGCTCGTCCACATCCGGAACACATAGCCTATCTTGACACCGCAATACACCATCTTCGCTGCCTGAGTACAAATGCTGAGGTCTGGTTATTCATGATTGCTTCCTTCATCCGAACCAATGCTGGATCCATGAACTGTTTTTCCTTGATTTTCGCGACCAATGATGATTCTGCTCCATTATGCACCAAGATATCCCCCTCGTCTGACGCCGAGATACGAACCCCCAAGCTGGCTAATAGGTAGACCTCTCGAGCCAGGGGTCTTTGATCCACATCCAAATGAGCCAAACTACCCATGGATTTTCGACTAAGAGCGTCGGCTACCACATTTGCCTTCCCTGGATGGTACAATATGTTCATATCATAGTCCTTAAGCAATTCTAACCACCGCCGCTGTCTCAGATTCAGTTCCTTCTGCTTGAACAAATACTTGAGGCCCTTGTGGTCTGGAAACACATCTACATGAACTCCATAAATATAATACCGCCATATTTTAAAGCAGACACAATTTTAAAGCAGACACAACTGTCGCGAGCTCCAAATCATGTGTCGGATAATTCTTCTCGTGATTCTTGAGTTATCTCAAAGTATACTCTATAACCTTTCCGTGTTGCATCAATACACACCCCAAACCAACCTTGGAGGCATAACTATCACCTTAATACTTTACATCATTAGCGGAACATCTTTATTATATTCTTCTTACATAAGATCTTCCACGAATTGAGTTCTACTATAATTTCCTTGATATGGTTACGATCCCATGTGAACAATTTCTACTAACTCTTCACAATTCTTAACAAAAGGCATTACTGAATGAGTTTTCTCGTATGACCTCCTATCTCAAATGAATAGCATTGGCTAACTTGCACACGTACCCCGAATAACACTATCTTGCACGACAATGCATCAAATGTAAGGTAACATTGTGCTCTAACTTTTCTTAACCAACCTCTTCTCCCCATATGTACATTATAGAATTTAAGAAACTGCACCTCTTCCCCCGTGAATGAAAATTCCTACCATCCCTCCTTACGGTTAAACACCTCTTAAAACATATATCAACAACCTTTATATGCATATGATTTAGGAAGGGTCACTAGCCCGAGAAGGGTATTCTCTGAAACTTTAAATCCTCCTCAATCCTTCAACAACAACTTTTGGTTTTACTCTTAAGTGTAAGGCATAGTCCACCTGATTCTATCTCCGATGAATAACTCGCCTTATTCCCTATGTTATAGTTACCAATAAAGTTCCCTGATGTTGCGGCTTAAGATTTATCATGCTAAACATGTCTAGTCCGTCACGAGTGTTCATCCTCTTTCAATCTATTCCGAACCTTTCATTCCCATCCTGTTTTGCGGATAGTGCATAGTTAATAGCTTTATTGTCCCACACATTTGTCTTCCCTCCTGTGAACTTGAAAAATCATTATATCTTGTTTAATCATTTTACAGTACCACAACTTCACCAACGATAATCTCGCTTCCCATTATGCGTAGACACGAACTATCTCTAGACCCTTTAGTTGATATTCAGTGTCACCCAAGTCGGTTGCATTGCGGTTAATCCCTTATAATTTTTATTAACACTTGTGCCCTACGTGAGTCCACCATTCTGATGCAAAAATTGTTTTAGATAACCATGACCATCTCAATTTAAAGGTTTTTCCCCCATTTCTTCTCACCTCATTCTTCCTAGTTAGCGAATAGCCACGCACTCTTCCATATATTACGTGGTCCATTAACTTAGGTATTTCATCCGGCTCACCTCTTAACTCTTATTGGGATATATGTAGCAAAGAGTGTTCGTCTGAACATCACTCAACACTTATCTATTTGTAAGACTCTTTAGAGGCTCTCTATCAAGCCCCAATTACCATCTTGGGTTGTTGTGGCAACACATTTATTTCTCCCACTCGTTCTGGCTTTCTTAGTATCCCGAAACTTTGTTTAAATCACAAATCTATTATTAGCCCATTCCAAGTACTCACAATCTTTCACATTTGACATATGGTACTTCCTTGGGTTCCATTTCTCCTGTCCTTCTAACAAGTAAAAGTCTCTTTACAAACATACTCTTATTTTCTAGAATCGTTGACCCTATCATTCACATTGCCATGCGTGAAGAATTTACATTCCTTAATCTCTTGGGATGCTAGTTGTCTATCATTAGCATATTCTTTCAGAGAGTCATGTTACCCATTATCTCTTTTCTAGACCACACCTGTCTTCACCAAAATATTCAAATATCATAGCTACATGGTCTCACTCTTGTTTTATTGTATTTAAGTAGCCTCACGATGGCCCTCCCTCTCCCACATGGGGCGAATGTCCTGGATCTTCACACAAGTCTTGAGTGTAGAAACTTTAGCAACATATGCCTCATATATCTATCCCTCTTATATATACTCGACTATTAGGAAAATTTAAGTCACCATAGTATTGATATCATAAGTTCCCTATTCCTATTCACCCACGTAGGTATGGGATTCCAAGTCCCCACGCATATCCTTTATGAGTGTAACGCAACCTCGTACATTTCTGGGTCCTTATAACATTCGTAAGACAAGGGTTTTCTCACCTAGGGTCCAATTGAGTCTCATTTCATAACTTTTTAACTCATGTGAGAGACTTACACTCTGACCATTAATCTCTTAGTCTTTCTCCCATATATCACGTGCTTATATAACCAATATTATTTCACACCTTGCGATCAATTATATACTTCTCGCACTAACCACGTGTGCTACTCAAACTTACATATCAATTATCAAATCAATGCCTCTTCGTGCGGGTAATCACTTTTAATCCTTTCCTCAAATAAAGCATACTTGTAGTACTATGTACTTATACTATATATATATTCATACTGTTTATTCAACAAGATACATGTGCAATCTCCATAATACCCATGTCTTTTCCCATTGGTCATGACATATGACAACACTACATGAAACAGAACGAAAGAGCATTTAAAATTACCTTGAATCTCAACGCACGTGTTATAAAACAATATTATAGTCAAGCTTTATCGCACGATTTGGAATGTTGAAGAAGGGTAATATTCCTAAATGTCCGTGTAGCCCCCTACTTATATGATGTGGTCGACAACACACCTATAAGAAGAGCACTACTAGACACAACTCCGAGACATCCTAGGACACTTTACAAACCTTAGGCTCTGATACCAAGTTTGTCACGCCCCAAATGGGGAACATGACCGGCGCCTGACCGGGTTGCCCCAGTCAAGCGGACCTGGGTGCCTTTCATTCCCACGCGTTACCCCTGTGTTGACTGTGTCCTCATTAACCAAAATATTTTACCAATAATGACTGATTTCATAATGCATAAACATAACCATGTGATTGATTCACTAACAAGTTCATAATTTATATTTACAACGCCCCATACATATACATAGGCCACAATCCCACAGTTTACATGTCTATGGAGCCTCTAGGATACAAAAAGGGGAGTACAATACTTGCCGGTAACAAGGCTCCGGCTATACCTTACAAAACCAAAATGAAATCTAAACCGAAGTGGCATGAACCACACACAAGGCCCCGAGGAAGAAAGGGGCTCACCAAAAACGGGCAGTGGAGGATGAAGGATACTACTGCCGATGTGCTGAAGTGCCTGCTACAGATCCACCTACAATCATAACACGAATGTAGCGTCCCCGGCAAAAGGGACGTCAGTACACTTGAATTGTACTGGTATGTATGGACAAACTTTGTCCCCAGTAAACTCAAGCCATTAAATTACATTAAAACAAATCAAGCCAACCAACCATGTTTTCCACCTTTTACTCATTTCAGATAAGCCTCAACATAAGCACATTCAAGGTCAACAAATAAAACAACAACCAATCAACAACATAAATTGCAAGTAGTCAAACATAGGGGCAATCAGTGCCCCCAGGTTGCAAACTCTCCTGCTGTCTCCTTTTCACAATTTCACATTAATGATTTTGTATCAATTTTCAATAGCGATTTTGATCGCTTTCCACCCTTATTTCCCCTGACCACCCTTATTACCTCGGCCACCCTTATCACCCCAACCCACACCTTATTTCCCCGCGTTGCGGCGCGCAACACGACCCCGCCTTACAGTTGAAAACACAACAATTTCAAACAACAGATAAGGTACTACACACAATTTCAACAAGTTCAAATAAGCAACTTACACATTGGTTCATGTTCTCAATTACTTCTCAAGCCAATATCAAAACCAAGTTACAAGTATTCCAAAATCGAGAATGCCCACATAATCATGTTCAACAATTTACCACAATTAAGGTGTTTCAAATTCCTTCCACAATAAGCCAAATATGCCATCACAATGGTTGTTCCCAATTCTTTACCAATCTCGATTACCTTTTTATCTTTCAATTCATATTTCATACCACACCACACGTAGTTCAACATTAATCGAATGCTCAACAAGGGAATCAAAGAATTACGTACAATTTCTCAATTTGACACATGCCAAAATAATTCGCACACATTTGGGCGATTTTACAAGAATCAAAATTAGCCATACATACCTCGATTGAGCTTTCCTTAAGTTACTACAACACTCCAAAAACTCTAGCAATTCCAATCTACTATGAGACATAACAAAATTAAACACATATTAGAAAGATATTCATGAAACTAGCTCATTTGAGCATTTTATCAAATACTAGTTGTGCATCTTGATTTCAAATCCCCTTTTCAAGAATTACTTCATTCCCTAACCCTATCTTTACTTATTTATGTTCATCAATCTTCCCACAACTCTATTTGCACAAGCATGCATACATAACACTACCATACCAAGAATCATACCTCAATAACACATCTCACAACCTCTACAATACTAACATAACCTAGGTTAGGAACCCATGGCTCCCAATCACCCTCCCATGAGTTCTAATGTATGTATCTTACATAAATAATCACCATAGAGTAGTTGGAGATGATAGACATACCTCTTGTAGTAAGAATTTTAAGAATCTCCACTTGAGGTGTTCTTGAAGAATTCAAGAATTAGAAGGAAAATCTAAGGATTTTGAAGATTAATCCTTGTTAGTATAAGTGTTTAAGGGGTAGAAATTACTCAAAGAACTATAAAATCTTACCTTAGATCATAGGGATGAAGTTTGGGATGAAACCCTCTTGAGAGAGCAAGTCATAACCCCAAAATGAGTTTGGAACACTCTAGGCCGGTCTTTGGGGTATTAAAACTATCCAGGTGCGCGAAGTGTTGCCCAGGTGCGCGAAGTGTGCAAGCTTCGCACATGACTTCGCGCATTTTCCTGAGCATTCTGCCTAAGGTGCGCGAAGTGTGCGCGAAGTCCACTTCGCGCAGGACTTCGCGCATCTGACATCTGACGAGTAAAATGATCATAACTTTCTGTATACGCCTCCGAATGACGAACGGTTTGTTGCGTTGGAAACTAGACTCAAAGGGCTTTAATTTGATAGGTTGATCCTCACACAACTCCTTATATAACTGGAGATATGATCGTTCAAAGTGAGGTCTTGTGCGCACTCTTTTACAGATTTCGTCTAATATGCAATTTTCCATCTTGGATTAGGCTTAGGCCTCTCCTTAGACCCCAAATCACTTATAATAAGACTTATACCCTTATTAAACTATCTAATTAGTATCCATAATATTATGAATCCTTATTTGCACACGAGATAAAACAATGTAGCCTACATTAGCACGACGAAATCTTAAATAACTCGAAAAAAATTTTCGGGGCCTTACATAGGCTCTCTGACCTCAATAGGTATCATGGCGTCAGTTCCGTAGACTAGTGAATACTGCATTTCACATGTGCTTGTTTTCGGCACATGGTGCGGTAGGCCTATAGTACATCTAGTTGAAATTCCATCCATAAGCCTTTAGCGTCCTCGATCTTTTTATTTAATATGTTCAGTATTGCCTTGTTGGAGGATTCGAATATAGCATGAAAAGTATTCTCTTGATGTGCCATTTTTTAAAGAACTCGATGGTTTTTTTCCTAATGAATTGGGACCCATTATCACCGTTGATTTATTTAGGGATGTCGAAAACGAATATGATGTTCTTCCATATGAATGCAATGACTTTCTATTCGCGTATTTGTGTGAACGCACCTGCTTCCACCAATTTGAAAAAGTAGTCAGTTAAAACTAAAAGGAAATGTATCTTACCTCGCCCTTCTGGGAGGGCTCTGACAATATCTATTCCCCATTTGATGAACGACCATTGCAAAGTAATAGAGTGGAGGTTTTCGCCCGCTTGATGTATCATAGGTGCGTAGTTTTGGCACTGTTTGCATCTTTTAACATAATCTGCAGCTTCCTTTTTCATAGTGGCTCTGTTGCCGCCGCAATGGCCTTTGTGTACTTCTTCGACCACACGCCTTGTCTAGTTCGGTCCTACGTATTTTACCAAGGGACCTTCGAACGTTCTCTTGTATATGCCATGATTTATGATGTTGTACCTGGCCGTTTGCATTTAAAGTTTTTTGGATTCTTTTTGTCTTTAGGGAGTACTCTATCATGTAAATATGCCATAATGCGGTCGTGACAGTCCCAAATTCAAATTTATGAAGTGTACCTCAAGTTGGTATATTGACGAATGAAGAAGGGTGACCACATTCTCCTTGGTGATATTTTTGGTCGCCGCTACCAGTTTAGCGAGGCCATCTGCCTCGATGTTTGCACCCAAGGTATCTTGTTGAGCCGTCATTCATTGAATTTTGGCAGTAGTTTATGAATTTTTGCTTGATATTTCTGTAGCCTTTGTTCCTTAATTTGGAAATTCCTTGTAACTTGGTTGACAACGAGTTGTGAGTCGCATCTGAGGATGACTCACTGATCGAGGACGCATCTGAGGGCTAGCTTTAATCCTACAATTACAGCCCCATACCCGGACTCATTCTTTGTCATTTTGGGGCACTGTATGGATTGGCGGATAACTTCGCCTGTTGGGACATCGAGTACGAGTCCTAGTCCAAATCCTGATGCATTAGATGCGCCGTGTAAAGGACCCAGAGGTCGGGTTGCCCATGGGAAGTACAGAGGACTTCCTGTTCGACCTTGTATATTATTTTGGTACTGAAATCGAAGATGAAATCGGAGAGTTCCTGCAATTTTATTATTGTTCACGGTTGATATGTTATATCATGCTCGCTCAATTCTATGGCCCACTTATCCAGTCTTCCTGACAGTTCGGGTTTTTGTAGGATGCTCCACAAGGGGGAGGTTGTAACTAGCGATATAGAGTGACACTGAAAGTAGGGTCTAAGTTTTCTTGAAGCTATGACCAGTACTAGTGCCAATTTTTTGAGGTGCGGGTACATCATTTCAGTGTCGACCAGGGTTTTGCTAATATAATAAATTGGATACTACGTACCTTTGTTTTCGGGGACTAATACTGCGCTTACCACAACTTTTGAGATGGCCAGGTAGATTAGGAGGAGCTCACCAGGATCTATTTTGGCGAGTAATGGTGGCGAGGACAAATATGCCTTTAGTTCCCTCAAGGCCTCGATGCATTCCAAATTCCATTAGAGCCCATTATCTTTTTTCAGTATGTTGAAGAATTTATGGCACCTGTAGGATGACCGTGAGATGAATCTCGACAGGGCGGCTATACGACCAATCAGTTTTTGCACCCTTTTCTTACTGGTCAACACTTCAAGTATTCCTTTAATGGCTTTGATCTGGTTTGGATTGGCTTCGATGCCTCTTTGTGATACCAAGAAATCGAGAAATTTTCCCGAGGTAATGCCGAAGGCGCATTTTTCAGGGTTCAGTTTTATGCCACAGTGCCTTAATATCTCGAAAGCCTCTTTAAGGTAGCCGATGTGATCTTCTTTCCTTTTGACTTTACCGGCATGTCATCAATGTAGACTTCTATTGCCTTGCCGAGTTAGTCTTTGAAAACCTTGGTAACCATCCTTTGGTATGTTGCTCCTACATTCTTTAACCCGAACGACATGACTCTGTAATAGTACGTTGCCTAATGGGTGATGAAAGTAGTTTTCTCCTAAACAAAGCATGCCTAAAGGAATTCTTCTCATTGCCTCTTATCGACCAACTCATCGACGCATCCTCCTCCTCTATGAGGATTTGGTTGTAACCTGAGTTGGCATCTAAGAATCTTAACAATTTGTGCCATGCCATTGCATCGATGAGTTGGTCGATATGAGGCAATGAGAAGGAGTCCTTTGGGCATGCTTTGTTTAGGTCTGTGAAATCTATGCAAATCTTCCATTTCCCATTTTTCTTTTTTACCATGACCATATTGGTGACCTATTGGAGATACTTTGCTTTTTGGATGGAACCGTTAATGAGTAGTATATCTACTTCTTCACTAACAACCTCGTTAATTGCAGCATTGAATTTTTTTCTTATTTGCTGCATTGGTGAATATAGCGTATCAACATTCAGCTTGTGGTTGTCAACATCTTTCAGGATGCCTAGCATATTTGCATGTGAGAAAGCGAACAAATCGGCGTTATCAATTAAAAACTTGTGAAATTTACATGGTTCTGAGAGCTTGTGTCTGATGTAAGCCTTTTTGTTGACGTTGCTGATATCTAGTTGGATGGGATCCAGATCTTCTATCATTGAATCAACAACTTCCATGGTGTCGGGATCCCTGATGACATCTGTCAGCACGTCGAGTCCGATCCCCGACTTTGGTGATTGATATGCTTCTGAATCTGACCCTTTTAGTTATTGGGTGTATGTGTAGTCTTGGGCGATGCGATATCATTCTTGGGCGGTGTGTTGCTCACCTTATATTCTGAATATCCCGTATAAAGTAGGGAACTTTATTACTTGGTATAGGCTTGACGGTGTGGCTCTCATGGCATGAATCGATGGCCGCCCTATGATAGCATTGTAAGTTGTATCCTGGTTCATGAGGTGGAACGTTGTTTTGAGGGTGACACACCGGCCAAAATAGGCAGCGTTATCTCTACGAAGGTTCGCTCAACTGCATTATTAAAACCTATTAGCATTATGCAACGTGTTACTACCTTGTCTTCGACTCTCATTTTTGTGAGGACTAGAGGGTGGATAATACACGCCCACTTCCGTCGTCAACCATTATTCTTTTTATATCAGTATCTAAAATACGTAAAGTAATAATAAGAGCATCAAAATGAAGGAAAGCCAAATTATTGGTATTTGACTTATCAAAGATGATGATGTCTTCGAAGTTGTGGTACCGTTCGTGCGTGATCGATCGCTCGAGTTTTTGTGTGGTGGTGAACTTTACATGGTTGACCGCTGCTTCAACTCCCCCGCTGATGATCATTTGGATGGTGCAAGCAGGGGATGGCGACTTTGGAGGTCCTCGGTGTTGTTCTCGCCCGCGGCCGAAGTTGGCTCGTCCATGGTCGATCATCAGTTCCTTTAGGTGACCTTGGTTCAGTATGTTCACTACCTCTTGCCGTAGAGCTATGTACTTCTTAGTCTTGTGACCCTGCTCCTGGTGGAATTCATATAGGATGTTCGATTTTCATGTTCTTGGGTCGGACTTCATCTTTTGTGGACATTTAACCTTTTTGCAAAGCTTCACTAATGCGTAGACTATTTTGAAGGGGAAACACAAAAAATTGTAAGCGGATAAGAGTGGAGGCATACCTCTTTTATTTCGTTGAGTCCTTGTTTGCGGCCTGGGAGGCCCTTCTGCGAGACGGTGGGAAGGCTATTCTGACGTAGGGCTGGTGTCTTTCTGGGTTGAGATGGGGGCATGAATGATCTCTTTGACCGTCATTGCAATAATCTTTCCTCAGCTTTGTTTGAACGTATGTTAGCTGTTGGGTCGGACCGTTAAGATCGTCCTCGTCAGCTCTTACCTCGGTGAAATATCATTGTGAATTTCCTCCCAAGTGGTGGGAAGATATTTCATGAGCCTTCTTGATAGTTTTCTGATTGCTGTAATGACCCTAGCCAGTCATTTTTGAAATTAATGCCCCGATCCCCAATTAACTATTTCCCCAAAGCTCATTTAAGCTATTGTGGTCTGCCGAGATGTTCGGTTCTAGAATTCGGAGTGTTTTGAGACACTTAGTCCTTAAATGAGAGCTTTATAGTTGAAAAATAGCCTATATTCAGAATAGTGTTAAGATGACCTTGGAATGGAAATTCGATGGCTCCGTTAGCTCCGTTAGGTGATTTCGGGGTTTGAAGCGTGTTCGGAATGTATTTTGGAGGTCTGTAGCTCATTTAGGCTTGAAATACCGAAGTTTGAAATTTTTGAAAATCCGATTGATATGTGAGATTTTGATATGGGGGTTGGAATAGAATTCCGACAGTTCCAGTAGCTTCGTTAGGTGATTTTGGATATGTCTGCAAATTTTTAGGTCATTCGGACATTATTTGGTCTGGTTTTTGATAGAATGTAGGTTTCAGAAGTTTTGGTTGAAACTTAAGCTTGAACCCGCCATGATTTGATGATTCGTGTGTTTAAGGGTATGTTTTTATGATTGGAACAAGTTTTTATGATGTTTTAGAGTAGGTTTGTACTTTTGGTTGAGGTCCTAGGGGCCTCGGGATAAGTTCGGGTGATTAAACGGGGAAGATTTGAAGTTGCATCAGGTCTGGTATAGCTGCCTTCTGGTATTTCTGCTCATGCGGAAAAGGCCCGCAGAAGCGAGTCCGCAAAAGCGGACAAATGAGCATAGAAGCGCTTTGGGTCCGATCAGTGAAGTTCCGCAGAAGCGGACAAAAGTTCGCAAAAGCGCATTCGCAGAAGCGGGAAGGCGATCGCAGAAGCGAAGAGGGCGACCTTGGGGGTTTTCGTAGAAACAGACAAATTCTGCTTAAGCGGTGTCGCAGAAGTGACTGATAATCCGGAGAAGCGGAACTCGAGTTTTTAGTTAGGGTCGCAGAAACGACCAGATGTCCGCAAAGGCGGAGCTGCTAAAGCGGCACAGGCGTCGTATAAGCGAAACTCCTGAAGGGTTTAAGGTCAGTATAGTTCGAAAATTTCAGAGTATTAGAAATATTATGGGCTTCGAACTAGGAGGCAATTTTGGCAATTTTGAGGAGGAAATCAAGGGGTATAATCAGGTAAGAACTCATGGACTCAATTTATGTTAATACATTGATAAAACTTGGATTAAATATCTGAAAATGGAGGATTTTAAGGTGTAAAAATAGGGAATTTTGCTCTAAGCCTAAGAGAGTGAAAATTGATAATTTGAATGAGCAAACGAACTCTGATTTCGATAAATTTTATATGTTTAGACTTGTGAGAGTACGAGGGTTCTGAAAACATAAAAATATTTCGATTCTGAGCTGATGGCTGGAGGGATATTTTGGTCATTTCACCCATTTTCGCGTCGTAGCTTTAATTTTATCGGTGTAATTAGTTACTTGCGATGTTATTTACACTATGTAATTGGTTTGAATAGATTTGGGCCACCCGGAGATGGATACTCGTGGCAAGGGAGTCATTTCTTAGCGATTTTGTACCGGGATTGAGGTAAGTGACTTGTCTAACCTTGTGTGGGAGATTTTCTCCCCTAGGATATATATGTGTTGATTTGAGTGCCTTGTACGCTAGGTAACGGGCGTGTACTTGCACAAATTGTTGAAAAACCACTTTACTTGAATTGCTCAATCAGTGTTATCTCTGTTATTTAATTGGTT
The DNA here is from genome assembly GCA_032618575.1 of Nicotiana noctiflora. NCBI lineage: Eukaryota > Viridiplantae > Streptophyta > Magnoliopsida > Solanales > Solanaceae > Nicotiana > Nicotiana noctiflora. Next base: position 65,199 of record JASVEL010004318.1, read on the forward strand.
TAATTATAAGATTTATCTTGTGTTAGCTAGGGAAGCATGATTATATAAGATTAACTGTTTAAATGCCTACTTGTCTTAATTGAATTCCATGGAACATTTTGAGACTGGATTTAGTTGTTAATTGTAGCAGTGTACTTCATATCTCTCTGTGTTTTCTCTTATTTTATTGGGTTTGTGTTTTGTGGACTGCAGGTTCAATTCGCGGAGATCCTGTGATACTGATATACAGATTGTTAGTTCAATTCTCGGAGATCCTATGATAGGAACTGCGGGTTCAATTCCCGGAGATCCTGTGATACTGATATACGGACTGCGGGTTCAATTCCCGAAGATCCCGTGATACTGATACATGGACTGCAGGTTCGATTCCTGGAGATCCGGAGTATAAATGGACTGCGGGTTACATTCTCGGAGATCCTGGATCATTTATTTGTACTTGTTGTGTTTATTTCTCTTTGTTTGTTTAATTGTAGATGGCTTGTAGTTTTTATCTCGTTTGCTGTTATGTTAGACTTACTTCTATATTTTCCCTGTTCGATATTATTATCATTATTTTTATTATTCTCGGTAGGGCCCTGACCTTCCTCGTCACTACTCCATCGATGTTAGGCTTGGCACTTACCGAGTACCGCTATGGTGTACTCATGCTACTCTTCTGCACACTTTTTTTTATGCAGATCCAGGTCCATCTGATCAGACGCACTACCGGTGACCTAGGAGCATTTTCTAGAGACTCGAGGTATGAATCCACTACGTCCGCAGATCCGGAGGGTCTTCTTCTATTCTTTCCTAGTGATGTCAGTTATTCCTTTATTTCGGTTGTATAGATACTCTTGGTGTATAGAGCCACTGTTATACTCTCTTAGTCTGTGTTGCCCGTGCGTTTCGGGTCTTGGTGGTTGTATATCCTGGCATTTGGTAAAGTGTATGTGCCGAGCGGCACTTATTACATTTCTTTTATGTCATTCCGCTGTTATCTTAACTGTTTTTCAAAAGAGTTGTACATTCCACATTGTGTTAGGCTTACCTAGTCGCGAAGACTGGGTGCCGTCATGACAGGTTCATGATTGGTGAACTAGGGTCATGAAGAGTTGGTATCAGAGCTCTAGGTTCATAGGAGTCACGGGACACATGCCGGTTATTTAGAGTCTCGTTGATCGATACGAAGACGTCCGTATTTATCTACGAGGGGCTATGTAACTATTTAGGATACTCTTCATTTCTTTGAATTCCTTGTCGGGCGGTATTTTGAAATCAAATCTAAACTTCTATCTTCTATTCTCTCACAGATGGTGAGGACATGTGCTACTCATGAGGATCAGGCACACGCGCCCCCTACTGTCGCCGCCAGAGGCTGGGGCCAGGGTAGAGGTCGAGGATGCGCCCGAGGTGTAGCCACAGCACCCGCGCGCGCTGCCGCTAAGGCACCACCGATGGATCAGGTTGGGCACAAGCACCTTGTACACGTACTACAGCTACTATGACTCCAGCACTCTAGGAGACTCTAGCCTAGTTTATGAACATGTACACTACTCTGGATCAGGCGGGGTTGCTTCATCTCGCTGCAGCTATATCTCAGGTCGGGGAGGGGCCCAGACTCTCGCAGCCCGCACTTCTAAGCAGCGAGTACCCGTGGAGCAGGATCCAAAGGTTATTCCTATACCGCCTGTCGCACCAGTACAACCCGGAGGTGGGTCAGCTGCCTCCGAGGACGAGCATCGCAGGTTGGAGATGTTCAAAAAGTATGATCCCCCAGTGTTCAGTGGTTTAGCTTTAGATGATGCCTTGGGATTTCTAGAGGAGTGTCATCGCATCCTCCGTACAAAGGGTATAGTGGAGACCAGTGGGGTTTCCTTTACTTTTCAGCTTCAAGGGGCCGCTTATGATTGGTGGCGCACATATGAGTTGGATAGTCTAGATGAGTCTGCCTCGCTAACTTGGACATAGTTTTTTTGATATATTTTTGAGGGAGTTTGTTCCCCAGAGCCTTAGGGATGCTTGACGAGCGGAGTTTGAGCGGTTGCGCCAGGGCTCTATGTCAGTATCTAAGTATGCTATCTGTTTCACCCGGTTAGCCAGACATGCACCGGCTTTGGTCGCCACGGTACGAGAGAGAGTGCAAAGGTTTATTGAGGGTCTTATTCCACCTATCCGGTCTAGCATGGCGAGAGAGATGGAGACAGATGTGCCATATCAGTAGGCGGTGAGTATTGCCAGACGGATCGAGGGTATGCTCATTAAAGAGCGGGGAGAGATGGAGGCCAAGAGGTATAGTGAGTCAGGTCATTTTTTTGGTGCCCGTACTGAAGCAGTCGGTCGATTAGGCAGGGGTTATTTCGGTCATCCAGTTCATTCAGCATTGCCAGCAATTGGTGGTACTCCAGCTCCTCCAGCACCTCAGGAGCCTTACTATGCTCCCCCAATTTCGAGTGCGCCTCCTGTGCGGGGTGCCTCCAAGGGTCAGTCAAGCGGGAGCGGGCCCAGTCAGTCACAGCCACTGCATCTTCCCATGGCTTGTTATGAGTGAGGGGATACTCTCCATCTGGTTAGAGAGTGCCCAGGCGTAGGATAGGAGCGCCTCCACGGACTTTACAGCCTCAGCATGGTTCACAAGGGCAGAAGGCCATCGTTCCAGCTCCAGCCGCCACCCCACCTGCCCTGTCAGCCGGGCGGGGATCAGGGTGATAGAGGCCTCACTTGAGCGAGAGGTCAGGCCAGATTTTATGCTATTCTTGGTCGCACCGTAGTTGTCACCTCCGATTCGGTTATCAGAGGTATTATCTGGGTTAGTCATAGAGAGGCATCGGTTCTATTTGATCCTGGTTCTACTTTTTCATATGTGTCATGTTATTTTGCTTCATATCTGGGTGTGCCTCGGGATTCTTTGAGTGCCCCCATTTATGTTTCTACTCCGGTGGGAGATTCTTTAGTTGTGGATCGTGTGTATTGGTCGTGTTTGGTCACTGTTTGTGATTTTGAGACCATAGTTGATCTTTTATTGCTCGGTATGGCTGATTTCGATATTATTCTGGGCATGGACTGGTTGTCACCCCATCATGCTATTCTTGATTGTCACGCCAAGACCGTGACGCTGGCTATGCCAGGCATTCCACGTATTGAGTGGAGTGGTACTCTAGATCACACCCCCAGTCGTGTTATTTCCTTTCTCAAAGCTCAGCGTATGGTTGAGAAGGGGTGTGCAGCTTATCTAGCTTATGTGAGGGATGTCAGTGTTGACACTCCTTCTATAGATTCAGTCCAAGTGGTATGTGATTTCTCTTATGTGTTTCTAGTTGATCTCTCGGGCATGCCGTCCGATAGAGATATCGATTTTGGTATTGACTTATTGCCGGGCACTCAGCCCATTTCTATTCCTCCGTACCTCATGGCTCCTCCTGAGTTGAAGGAGTTGAAGGATCAGTTACAGGAGTTGTTGGGTGAGGGTTTCATTCGACCCAGTGTTTCACCTTAGGGTGCTCCTGTGTTGTTTGTGAAGAAGAAGGATGGTTCTCTACGTATGTGCATTGACTATCCCCAGTTGAACAAAGTTACAGTGAAGAACCGGTATCCTTTGCCACATATTGATGACTTATTTGATTAGCTACAGGGCACACAAGTGTTATCCAAGATTGATTTGCGCTCTGGTTATCATCAGCTGAAGATTCAGGAGCCAGATATCCCGAAGACTACCTTCAGTACACGGTATGGTCATTACGAGTTCCTCGTTATGTCTTTCGGTCTGACTAATGCCCCAACAACTTTCATGAATGTGATGCACAGTGTATTCAGGCCATATCTTGACTCGTTCGTGATTGTTTTCATTGATGATATTTTGGTATATTCTCGTAGTCGGGAAGAGCATGAGCAGCACCTGAGGATAGTGCTTCAGACTCTGAGGGGGAAGCAATTTTATGCAAAGTTCTCTAAATGTGAGTTTTGACTGAGTTCGGTGGCATTTCTAGGCCACGTGGTGTCGAGCGAGGGTAGTCGGGTTAATCCGCAGAAGGTGGAGGCCGTGCAGGGTTGGCCTAGACCCTCTTCAGCTACTGAGATTCGTAGCTTCCTTAGTTTGGCGGGTTATTACTATCGCTTTGTGGAGGGGTTCTCCTCGATTGCAGCACCTATGACCAGATTGACCCAAAAGGGTGCCCCTTTTCAGTGGACAGAGGAGTGTGAGACGAGCTTCCAAAAGCTCAAGACAGCCTTGACTTCGGCCCCTTTCTTGATGTTGCCTATTGGTTCAGGGTCTTATACAGTTTATTGTGATGCCTCACGGGTTGGACTCTGAGCAGTATTGATATAGGACGGTAGGGTGATTGCCTACGCGTCCCGACAGCTGAAGGTGCATGAAAACAACTACCCTATCCACAATTTTGAGCTAGCTGCCATTGTTCACGCCTTTATGATTTGGCGTCATTATTTGTATGGGGTTCATTGTGAGATTTACACCGATCATCAGAGTTTGCAGCACTTGCTTAAGCAGAAGGACCTGAACATGCGTCAGAGGAGATGGTTGGAGTTATTAAAGGACTATGATATTGCTATTCTTTATCACACGGGCAAGGCCAATGTGGTTGCCGATGTCTTGAGTCGCTGGGCGGAGAGTTTGGGGAGTTTGGCATATCTACCAGCTTCGGAGAGACCTATAGTGATGGATGTTCAGGCTTTGGCCAGGCAGTTTATTAGATTGGATCTTTCGGAGCCCAGCCGGGTTCTGGCCTGTGTGGTTTCTCGGTGTTCTCTATTTGATCACATCAGAGAGAGACAATTTGATGACCCTTATTTACTTGATCTCCAGGACAAAGTTCGGTGTGGGGATGCACGGGATGTTACCATCGGGGTTGACGGAGTGATGAGGATGCAGAGGCGTATTTGTGTGCCCAATGTAGATGATCTTCGATAGTTGATTCTAGCTGAGGCCCATAGCTCGCGGTATTCCATCCATCCAGGTGCCGCGAAGATGTATCAGGACTTGAGGCAACACTATTGGTGGAGGCGGATGAAAAGGATATAGTTGACTATGTTTCTAGATGCCTCAACTGCTAGTAGGTGAAGTATGAGCATCAGTGTCAGTGTCCGAATGAGTTATTGCAGTAGATTGAGATCCTATAGTGGAAGTGGGAACGCATCACCATGGACATCGTATCTGGACTTCCACGGACTGTGAGGAAGTTTGATTCTATTTGGGTCACTGTGGATTGCTGACCAAGTCCGCCCATTTCGTACCTGTGTGCACTACTTACTCATTGGAGCGGTTGGCGGAGATCTATATCAGGGAGATAGTCCGGTTGCATGGCATTCCAGTTTCCATTATTTCAGACAGAGGCACCCAGTTTACTTTGCGGTTTTGGAGGGCCGTGCAACAAGAGTTAGGCACTCGGGTGGAGCTGAGCACAGCATTTCACCCCCAAACGGATGGCCAGTCTGAGCGCACTATTCAGATTTTGGAGGAGATGCTATGTGCGTGCATGATTGATTTTGGAGGTTCATGGGATCATTTACTGCGACAGGCGGAGTTTTCTTATAATAACAACTATCAGTCTAGCATTCAGATGGCGGCGTATGATGCCCTATAAGGTAGAAGGTTCAAGTCCCCAGTAGGTTGGTTCAAGTCGGGCGAGGCCAGGTTGCTAGGTACTGAGATGGTCCAGGATGCAATGGACGAGGTCAAGGTGATTCAGGATAGACTCCGTGCATCCCAGTCCAGACAGAAGAGTTATGCGGACAAGAAGGTTCGCGATATGGCATTTATGGTTGGCAAGCGGGTTCTACTTTAGGTCTCGCCCATGAAGGGCGTCATGAGGTTTGGGAAGAAAGGGTAGCTGAGTCCGAGATTTATTGGGCCTTCTGAGATTTTGAGGCGTGTTGGGGAGGTTGGTTATGAGCTGTCCTTACCTCCCAGCCTAGCCGGAGTCCATCCAGTATTTCATGTCTCTATGCTCATGATATACCATGGCGACCAGTCGCACGTGTTGGATTTCAGTTCAGTTTAGCTGGACAAGGGTCTATCCTATGTTGAGGAGCTAGTGGCCATTTTGGATAGGAAAATCAGAAAGCTGAGGTCAAAGAACATCGCTTCGGTGAAGGTCCAGTAGCGGGGTCAACCGACCAAGGAGGCGACTTGGGAGACCGAGTAGGATATGCGCAGCCAGTACCCTCATCCCTTCACTACTTTAGGTATGTTTTCTATGCTCGTTCGATGACGAATGAATGTTTAAGTGTGGGAGGATGTAACGACCCAGCCGGTTATTTTTGAAATTTACGCCCCGATCCCCAATTAACTGTTTCCCCTAAGCTCATTTCTGCTATTGTGGTTTGCCGGGATGCTCGGTTTTAGAATTTGGAGTATTTTGGGACACTTACTCCCTAAATGAGAGCTTTATAGTTGAAAAATGGTCCATATTCAGAATAGTGTTAAGACGACCTTGGAATGAAAATCCAATGTCTCTGTTAGCTCCGTTAGGTGATTTCGGGGTTGGGAACGTGTTCGGAATGTATTTTGGAGGTCCGTAGCTCATTTAGGCTTGAAATGCCGAAGTTTGAAATTTTTGAAAATCCGGTTGATAGGTGAGATTTTGATCCAACGGACAGATTTCAAGAACATTAAACAGTGGAATTAAGTTACTACGATTGACAGTGCATGTAATAGCATAAATGCATAATAAATATAAATAAGGACTAAGACGATAATGGGAAAAGAATTACCACCCAATGATTATATGATTGGGAGATTCTTATCTTCTGAAGACGACGTGGAAAAGAAAGCAGTTGGAATATATATGGGATCTTGAGATTTTTGGATAAAGATTGAATAACATATGCTTGAATAAGTGACTAAGAAAACTTTTCGTATATTCTTTCTTTCAACTTTTACAACATTTTTTTCTTCAGAAATGCAGATCCCCTTTTTGTTCCCTATCCCTTCCTATTTATAAGGGACATTCCCCGAAAAATCCTAAAAAGTACAACATAAAGAATATCCAAAGGAATATACTTTATACTCACTTCTCACTTTAAGTTACCGTTACTATCATATCTCAGCTGCTCGCTTCAAGTATCGGTATTTATGAGGGCATCCTTCAGTCGTGGTGTCGTGGTCGACCCCATCTTTTGTCTTGCTTATTCTTTACTGTGGTTACCAAATTTGGACCTATACACCTACCATGTGAAAGTAAAAAAATTGCATCGGATAGACCTTCGGCTTAAAAAACATAATCACAATGATTTTTTAAAACAAAAAATTACAATAGCAGAGAAGCCATGAAAAAAATAAATCGGTGATAACAACAAAATAATAAGATAAGCTAGCGCCCGACAAAGGAATATTTTTTTCCCAAATCCGACTTCCTTTGTATATTGGGAAAAAGTTGAATTTATATTAAAAATAACGTGGCCTGACACGTAGATTGGTCAAATGGTCGAAGCATAACAATTGAGAAAAAGGCACGGAAGATGACAGATACGGGAAGAGGAAGTTAAACAGGCATAAGAAGCAGTTTAGGAATGACACTCGTATCAATTCAAGTCATTTAAAGCCAACAGATTGAAAGGCATTAAAGACATGGATCTGAAGAAAAAAAAGAGTCCAAATTCAATATTAAATACCTGATACATTAGAAAATTGGAATGATTGTGTAACCTCTTATTTTAATGTCAATTATTACTCATAATTGACTAATTAAAGCTTATGTTTCATTCATTTACCTAGAATCAACTATAAAAGGAAGAAGTCCCATCATTTGCAGGGACACGAAAAATCATTTGCATCATACTGAAATACAAATTATTTACTGCTTTATTCTTATTATCAAAAGCTTATTATTTTTTTGGTCTCTTAATTATCTGTAACCCAATTTTTCATCTTAAATTCTAGTTTTGAGCAAAATACTATTTTTTGGTTAAACAAATTGGTTCTGTTACCGGGAATCTGATAATCTATTTCTTTTTTACATTCTACTAATTGTTATCATTATGGCAATCAACCACAACAACAACAATGTTGATGAAAATCAAATCCATCATAATCAAGGGGATATGCACAACGTTAACATAGTTCCTTCCCCTCAAACTTCTCCACGTCAATCTCGTGAAGGTACTCCTACACCAGCATCACATGCTGATAAACAACAACAATCAGAGCATTTTGATGGACTAGAGGAAGCTCTACAAAGAATAATTGATGCACGGGTTAGCCAAGCTCTTCAAGCGCTAGTTAGCCAATTACCTGTTGCACCGCCCACACCTTCGCCTAATAATAATACACTGGAGAATCCTCGCTCTGGCCTTGTTAACTCAAACTAAGGAACCCCCAGCGAACCACGAGAAGTGGATCCAGGTAATACAAATAATTCTTATTTATAAAATTTGGTACTAACTTGGCAGACACAACTCAAAGAACAAAATGAGCGCATCGAGCAAATACCTGGTGTTCCCCCAATAATCAAAGGAGTAGATGCTGATAAATACTCACAACAACCTTGGAAACCGAGTGTTGCTCCCCTTCCAATACCTAAAAAAATTCAAAATACCTAATATTTCAAAATATGATGGCACAACCGATCCACGTAACCATGTGATGGCATTTACTACATGAGTCAAAGGAAATAATTAAACCAAGCACGAGATTGAGTCTGTGTTGGTCAAGAAGTTTGGAGAAACACTCACCAAGGGTGAACTAACCTGCTATTCTCTTTTGCCTGAAAACTCTATAAATTCTTTTGTTGAGCTTGCAGATTCTTTCATTAAGGCGCACTCAGGAACACAAAAGGTTGAGAAAAGGATGGAGGACATCTTTAAAATCAAACAATGGGACACAAAGTTGCTTAGAAATTTTGTTGATACGTTCCAATGTGAACGAATGACTTTACCCCGTGTACCAGATAATTGAGCTACAATAGACTTTGCGAGCAATTTAAATGATAAAAGTTCCGAAGCCACAAGAAGACTTAAAGAAAGCCTTTGAGAGTTCGCTGCAACCACGTAGAATAATGTGTACAATAGGTACAGTATGAAGTTGAGGATTGAGGAAGATACCGTGCCTCGATTTCAACATGAAGAAATAAGCGGTTCAAGAAGATCTAAAACTGAAAAAAGATCAAGTAAAAATAGGTACGATCCTTATATGGGTCCTGCGGGAAATGATTCACGGTAAAACTGGAAAATCAACGATATGATCAAAAATAAGAAGCAGGAAATCTGGCTCTTCATTAAGATTCAGGAATGATCGAAACAAAGAGGAGTCACAAGATGATGATGGAAGTTTGAAGGCAAGATTCAGTGGGTATAATTTCAATGTCACTACCTCCGAGCTCGTAGCTATTTTGAGGAGTATAACAGATAAGGTATGGTGGCCGAAGGAGATGCGGTCAAATCCAAACAAGCGTAATCCATATCATTGGTGCGAATTTCATAATGATCACGAGCATAAGACTTCAGAATGTAGATTCTTATAGAGTGAGGTGGACCATCTATTGAAGCAAAGATATCTTACTGAGTTATTTAGTGAGAAAGGAAAGCATGCTTACATGAAAAGCAGGCAAGAGCCACTGAAGCCCTCATCACCCATTATGGTCTGATACATACAAATAATGAACGAGCCAACTTTACAGCAGGAAATGCAATTTTAGTAAAGGTCGATAACGCAGAAGTAACCCCACTTCGTGTATATAATGAAATTTTGAAATAAGTATGTGAAAAGGCTGAGAAATAAAATACGACAAAGGGCAGCTAGACCGAGTAGGGGTTCGAATCTATCTCTTCGAAAGGGTTGAACACCGTGAAGTCCACCCTTTTAGCCTAGAGGAAATTTTTAAGCAACTTTGTGATGAATTAACGGATGGCGGGACAATGAGTAATGAACCTGTAGAAGTGGTAGATATGGGTAAGAGAGAACCATGAATGTTATAAGTGGGGGAGGCGATATTTATAGAGTAACATATACAACTTCGAATAAAGTTTCCAAAGTCACAATCACGCACGAGAAACGTGTGTGCCAAACCTTAGAGGATGAAATTATCACTTTTGATGATGCAGACACAGAAGGAGTGATCACCCCCGCAATGATGCACTGGTAATATCTTTACTTGTACATGATACTAATGTAAAATGAGTTTTAGTTGATCCAGGAAGTTCTGCAAATATCATCCTATTAAGGGTGCTACGAGAAATGCAAGCGGATGACAGGATGATTCCAAAGGCGCACACTCTATCAAGATTTGGTAATTCCAGTGTAGTAACTAAAGGAGAGGTAATTTTAACAAATTTTGCAGAGGGTGTTGTGAAAGATACCAAATTTTAGGTAGTAGATATGGAGATGGCAGATAAGATAATCACGGGGAGACCATGGATTCATGATATGGAAGTTGTCCCATCAACTCTACATCAAGTGATGAAATTCCCGTCACCATGGGGAATCTGTCAAAATTCGTGGGGAACAACATATAGCTAGGAGTACTAATATTGTAGAAGATACGAGTGCCACAAAGTTGAAGAAAACATAGACCAATCCACAACTGAACAAGGAAAGACAAATTTAGTTCAATACCTGATATGATTCAAGAACTTGAAGAGAATGAGAACATCAAAACCACTATTGAGGAGCTCGAGCCTGTGATATTATTTGAACAATGGCCTGAACGAAAGGTTTATGTGGGAGCCAACTTAAGCTCAGACATGCGAGGTATGTTAATTGAATTCTTAAAAGCTAACATAGACTATTTTGCTTGGTCCCATGCTGATATGACAAGAATACCACCGGATGTGATGACTCACAAACTAAATGAAGACCCATCTTGCACACCGTGAAACAAAAGAAAAGAAAGCAAGGAGCTTTCATAAACCAGATGATTCAAGAGGAGGTTCAAAAGCTATTAAAAATTGGCTCAATCTGTGAGGTAAAGTATCCCGATTGGTTGGCTAACACAGTTGTCGTACCTAAGAAGAACGATAAGTGGCGGGTTTGTGTAAATTATACTGATCTTAACAAAGCCTGCCCAAAAGATTCTTTCTCTCTACCACATATAGATTAGTTAATTGATGCAACTGCAAGGCATGAGCTTTTAAGTTTTTTAGAAGCATATTCGGGGTACAATCAAATTAAAATGGACCCTAGTGATGAAGAAAAAAACTCTTTCATCACAGATAGGGGGACTTGTTGTTATAAGGTAATGCCCTTTGGTCTCAAGAATGCTAGAGCAACCTATCAAATGCTGGTCACCAAAATGTTCCAAGAACATTTAGGAAAAACTATGGAGGTATATATAGACGATATGCTCATCAAGACCCAGCATTCTAATGATCATATTTCTCATTTATTTGTTACATTTGAAATTTTGCGAAAATTTAATATGAAACTTAACCCAGAAAAATGCACATTCGTAGTTGCTTCACGTAAATTTTTGGGTTTTCTTGTTTCTAACCGTGGCATTGAAGTGAATCCCTTTCAGATCAAAGAAATAGAAGAAATTCCTGATATCCTTATGAGTAAGAAAGAGGTTCAAAGATTAACAGGAAAAATTGCGGCTTTGGGGAGATTTATTTCCAAATCTTTGGAAAAGTGCTTTAAATTTTCTCTGCAATCAAAAAACAAGAACATTTTGAGTGGAACGAAGATTGTAACCAGGCTCTTAGAAATTTGAAAGCTTATTTGTCAAACCCGCCGTTGTTAGCAAAACCAAAGAAAGGTGAAAAGCTACTCATCTATTTGGTTGTATCAGAAGTTGCGGTAAGTGCTGTCTTAGTTCAAGAGGACCAAGGTAAACAATATCCTATTTATTATGTAAGTAAATCTCTGTTAGATGCTGAGACATGATTTCCGCAGCTAGAAAAGTTAGCTTTAGCTTTGATCGTGGTATATAGAAAATTGAGACCTTATTTCCAGTCTCATCCCATTGTTGTGGTTAGTGTATTTCCATTACGAAGAATTTTGCATAAACATGAGTTATCAGGAAGGTTAGCAAAATGGGCTATAGAGTAAAGCGAATATGAAATCAGTTATCAACCTAGGACTGCAATAAAATCTCAAGTATTAGCTGATTTCATAGTTGATTTCAGTCAAGGAATGCATTTAGAAGCATAAAAAGAGTTACAAGTTTTTAATGGTACAAACCCAGGGACTTGGATTTTATTTGCCGATGGTTCATCTAATGTAAAAGGTGCATGCCTAGGGATAGTTCTCATACTTCCTACAGGTGAAACTATTAGACAAGCTATAAAATGTCATTCTATGACTAACAATGAAGCAGAGTATGAGGCTGTAATTGCAGGTTTAGAATTGGCACGAGAACTTGGCATAACCCAGATTATAATCAAGAGCGACTCTCAACTTGTAGTTAATCAAATACTGGGAACTTTATAGCCAGGGAAACTCGAATGCAAGAATATCTGGAAAAGATACGGGAATTTGTAAAACTATTCCAAACTTGGAAGGTAATGCGGATCCCAGCAGATGAAAATGTAGAAGCGGATACTTTATCTAATCTCGCGTCTGCAGCAGACATAGCAAATGATGCAAATGCTTCAGTTGTACATCTATTTCATTACGTTCTCGAACCTGACAACAATGAGGTAAATTTTAATCATTTAACATGGGATTGGAGAAACAAAATTGTTGTTTTTTTTGCAGGATGGAATCGTACCTATTGACAAAGCAAAGGCACGCGCACTTCGTAAGAAAGCTGTTTGATATTGTTTGCATCAAGGGAATCTTTATTGAAAGATGTTCGGTGGACCATTAGCAAGGTATCTCGGGCCTTCTCAAATAGAATATGTGATGCGGGAAATATACGAAGGACATTGTGGAAATCACATTGGTGGGAGATCGTTAGTAAAAACATTGATTCGAGAAGGGTATTATTGTCCTAAGATGGAAGAAGAAGCTAACAATTTCGTATCTAAATGTGATAAATGTCAAAGCTACGGCAATAGTATGCATAGGCCAGTTGAGTTACTCCATCCTGTCATAGCCCCTTGGCCCTTTATGAAATGGGGAATGGATATCGTAAGTCCATTGCCACAAACAAAAGGTCAGGAAATTTTTTTACTTGTACTTATAGATTACGTCACTAAATGGGTAGAAGCATGTGCTTTTAAAAAGAAGTTAAAGACTTCATTTGGAGAAACATAATATGTCGTTTTGGAGTACCAAAGGAAATCGTTTGTGATAATGGACCACAATTCATAGGGGCCCAAATCACAGAATTTTTTGAAAGTTGGCAAATTAAAATAATAACATCTACACCATATCATCCAGTGGGAAATGGACAAGCTGAGTCCACGAATAAGGTTATCATCAACAACTTGAAGAAAAGATTGCAGGATTCGAAAGGTAATTAGCCCGAGGTATTACCTCGGGTATTATGAGCTTATTGTACAACGACAAAAATAAGCATAGGGGAAACCCCATTTTCAATGGTTTATGGTGCTGAGGGTTTGGTTCCAGTAGAAATAGGAGAACTAAGGACATGATAAGTTCAAGCGACGGTAGACTCAAATAATTAAGAGTTACGAGTGAACCCCGATTTGCTTGAAGGGAGAAGAGAAGCGACATTAATAAGGATGGCAGCTCAAAAGCAAGTAATTGAGCGATACTACAACAGGAAAGCACGTCTCAAGTTTTTCAAAATTGGGGACTTTGTGCTCAAAAAGGTGTTCCAATCCACGAAGATGCTAACTCTAGAAAGCTAAGTCCAACGTAGGAGGGACCTTATAGAATTTGCGACATTGCAGAAAAAGGAGCATACGAGTTGGAGACAATGGATGGCAAGGTCTTACCTTCACATTGGAATGTTGTCCATCTAATGAGATATTACTTCTAAGGGACTAGTCACAGTTAGGTATCCCCATGTTACTTTTTTCCTTTGATTTATTAGTATTTTACTAATGATTTTAGATGCTAGGCAAAAACTCTAACTTGTGCCAAATGATGAGTCACGTCCTGCACGATAAAATGGAATATTCTTAAATTCCAAGCCTAGAGTTACATTAATCTGATGGAAATATACACGGGTTAGGCAGTCTTCATCTATAATCGCACCTCCGAGTCCCGTATATTTTTTTGTTTCAGGTAAAGGACCAAGCTAAGAGATACAAACAAGTGCTCGAGGCTTCATTCTTCACCACTCAAACACTTGGGGGCTGTATATTATCCGCTGATGTGTGCAGACAAACAGATGCGAATATCACAAGATACGAATATCGAACATAATTCGGTCAAAGTTTTGGTAAGATTCAGCTACAAAAAGACAAGTGTTTAGAAGAAGTTACGAAGTCTTCAGCACTCAGCATAAAACATTCATTATAATGTTGTAAAGAAGTCACTTCTCGAATCCTTCCAAAATATGTAAAGATAGGGTTATGACTATGTACTAAACGGGTTATGAAGAAAAATCTTATCTATTTATTTTATATCATATAAAAGATCAATTATAGGAAAAATAGTTGCGAGAAAGTTACAAATGTATTGTAACACATGTAATAGTCAAAAACTTGTCAAAGTTCATGAATGAAAACTTATCAAAATTGTTTTATACAAAACATGTGTATTCTTATTTCTTTCATCGTATTATAACACCATTATGAAGTTGAGACGTCTTCTTCATTAAGTATCGATATATGAAAAGGGCCCTATTTTTATAAACCTCATGTTGATATTCCATTAGAAGAATCATAAAGCATTTTCAAAGAATAAAAATGCTAAGTTATTCCATAAGTCCTAAACAAGAAAAATAGGCAAGAATAAAATATAAAGAAGTACTCATAAAACTTATTAGCATAAAAGACTAAGTAAATCTTAGTCACGCAAAATGTCTTTAAAAATGCCCCATTAAGATAACTGGGGACTTAACCCAAAAAGTCCCTTAAATTTCAAGGGAAAAAACCACCAATTAACTAAAAAACAAAGGCGTAAAGTTTTCAACTTGTCACTGAAGGGGTTGGAACTTCTGAAGTTACAATAATAACTTCATTTTTAGAAACAACCACAAGTACGGTATCAACCTTTGAAGAAGTAGCAGCAGTTGGACTTGAAGTGTTAAGATCACTGAGGGAAGCAAGATTCACGGGGGCTTCAACTTCCGCAGACTGAGTTAGTGAAGATTCATCCTCGGGGGCCGGAATTATAACATTTTCAACTTCAATAGAAGTGGCTCCTTCATTTGAAGGTTCTTCAGCCACGGGAGTTTCATCTGCTGGAGAAGGAAAGCCAAGTGGTTGTTGAGTCATCTTAATGGTCTTCAAAACTTTGGCCAATTCCGATTGTAAATCGAAGTTTTCTTGACTGGCTTCAGTTAAGGCATCACATCGGGAGTTTAGAAAGGCCCAGCTCACCTCTGTATTAAAGCTAGGGTATGCATTCGATTTATCAATTTGATTTTGACCCTTATTGATAATTACTTATCGATTAACGATTTGTACATATGCTTATCGTTATCGTTTCAATAAGGTTTTGATTTTTTTGATTTTGATTTATCGATTTTGGGGGTTTAGCAATTCGGTTATTGATTACACCAACAAGAAAATTTGCGGGATTTCATGGAAAGTATGTTGCTATAAACATGCCTAACTAATATGGACAAAAAAGCTAAAATAAGACGAACACCATTTATAACATAAAAATTGTGTCAACAAGCACATGCAACAAAATTAAAGTAAGGGATCAAATGTATGTCGTCAACACTCCAACGGTATAAAAAAAAATACATTATCATGGCTAATTCTGTTTTCTATTAATTTGAACTTCATTACTTTGATCTTCAAATATGATCATTCCTTAAATGTGATAGGGGAAATAATAGGGTAATGGACTTAGGGTAAAGGAAAAGGTATAGATTAGGGAAAATGATATCGTATAGCCGCTTTGAAAATAGTAGCGGAATATATATACATTTTGTATGTTATATTAATCTACACAAATAGGTAATTACTCATTTTACAAGTGTCTACAATTTAGGGGTGTGCATTCGATTTATCGATTCGATTTTGACCATTATCGGTAATTACTTATCGATTATCGATTTGTACATATGCTTATCGTTATCGTTTCAACAAGGTTTCGATTCTTTCGATTTCGATTTTGATAACAAATAATTGATTCTATTTATCGATAAACCGATTCGATTCCACACCCCTAATTAAAGCTCTCTTCAAGAAGTGCATAATCCCTTTCCCACGAGGTAAGATCATTCTTCAACGTTTGGTTTTCATTCAAAGTGGAATTAAGAGTAGCTTCAAGAGAGGCACATAGATCTTCTAAGGCATGAACCATATCAGACGAAGCTTGTAAATTAGCCTAAGCTTGAGACAAGTTTTGCACCAGCTCTCCCGTGCATTCTTCTTTTTTACTCAACAATACTTTGAGTTCTCTAATTATCTTCACTTGACTTTGACAACTATTCAGAAAAAGAACATTCCAAGCGCTCTTTATCCTTCTTCGCTTTGGTAAAAGAAGCCTTGGCTCTAGCTAGTTCAGAAGTCAGAACTTGTTTCTGTTGCTCCAGATTACAGTTGTTCTCTTACAAATCCTTTATTTTTTTCTGAGCATTTTTTAACAGCTCTTTCCAATTGGTTGCTTCAAGTTCAGCTTCCCTAGCTATCTTCTCATCCTCAAGAAAAGTTCGATCAGATTCGCGGGCCTTCTTCTCTAAAAGGGAAATGCTTCCCATCAATTCTGTACCGATAAGGTTAGCCTGCAAAAACAACACATAAAAGTGAGAATTAAAAAGAAAGAGCTTTTTTAAAAGTAAAGGGAGAATACCTTCAATGTACAATGAACTATATCGTTCATCAAAGTCAAACAACTATGACTATCCATCTTCCTTTTCTCAATTTCCCCAATTAAGGGTTCAAGCCAAACATCGGCTCCACATGACTTCTTCAAAATACTGCTATTAGTAGGGACCTCAAGTGTCACGCTCCTTATGGCCATTCTTCAGCTACTACAACCCTCCTCTGCATGACTAACAGAGGAAGGGGGAGCTATAGAAGGAGGGACGGTAGAAGAGGTGAAAATAGCAGGATATGAAAGAATTGGGGCAGGTAAGGAGGCATAAATTGATAAAGAGATAGTAACGGACAAAGTATGTAGGGAAACACTTGAAATAACGGGAGGAATGGAAGGGACAGGAATGGATGATGAAAGAGGGATTTCATCTAAAATCGGACCTAATTCACCACCTTCAGAACCCTCAATAAAGAGGCGTTGAGTGGATTCAGGGGTGTTCCTTGGAGCGATTTCTTCATCGTAGGTAATAGTAACGGGCTTAGAGGTCGAGCAGGAGAGACTTCAGTTTCATCCTCAGAAACCACGCGCCTCCTAGTCCTAGGACGAGATGTCAAAGAGGTATCTTCATCTTCATCAACGTCAAAATCTTCTTCAACTATTTTCCTCTTTGCCAGCGAGGCTTATGTCCTCTCCAAATCAAGGGGAGTACTGGAAGAAGCTATAAAAGTAATAGCCACTTCAACTGACATCCCTCGAATAGCAAATCCTTACAATAAAAAGGATAGAAAATTGAAAGAGGGGAAAAAGTTTAACATACGAAAAGCAAAGAGAGATGTATACCGTGGGTCTTAACTTTCCAACCATGTTTGTTGGAAATTGATTTCCAAGTTCGTGCTTCCATACGCACTGCCTTCAATATGGCTTCTACCCAAACACGAAAGTTAGGAACGGGTTCCACATCTCCCATGGTTGTTACAAAAAGCAAAGGAATAATAATTGGATTAGAAAAAGAGCTGAAATAACAGAAACAAATACGGTAAGAAATAAAATACTTACGTGCCAAGTTCCATTTTTCAGGAAAGAGAATATTTGATTCACCCACCAAATCAACTGTGGGAACATCAACAAATCGTGTGTACCAACCACGACCATTATTATCTTCTGGGTTTATCAAAACCCTCTTACTTCTTGCAGTTAAGGTAAAAATGCCATTGCAAAATAGCTTGGGGTAATAAAGATGAATCATATGAGGGAAGGTAAAGTCAACATCAACTTTTCTGACATATACCTAAAACAAGCCACAACTCTCCATACAATGGGGCTAACTTGAGCCAAACAGATTTTGAAAAAATAATAAAAGTCGAGAATAACTGGGTCGATGGCAGGAATAAATCCCAAAGTAAAGGGATACATGTAAACGCAAAAAAAGCCAGCCCTATAAGAAGTTATTCTTTGGTTAGGTTTGAGAATGATTATGTGGGTGTTATCTCTCCAACAACAGTCTCTTCGAACAATTTGAATCAAAGGTTCAGTAATTAAAGAGGGATATTTGTCAGCCCTCTCTAATTTAATCAGTTGTTCGCGAAAGGTTTCTTTGTCATGTTCAAAAGATAAATCTGTTAGTACGATTTCTTCAACCAGAGGCTCTTGGAGAGGTTCAGAAGGCTCTTTTCATTTAGAAGAGGATTTGTTAGAAAGGAAGCCTCTAGAGGAGTTACCAGAACTAGAAAGAGTGGTGAAACGAGAGGTACCACCACGCATCGACCCAGCACCACGAAGAACACCTCCTCTACCCCTTCTATATCTAGCAGGAGCGTTGGAGAAACTATCAAGTATTGGAACTCTTTTAGGGTTAGGATTTGAAGACGACATGGCAAGAAGATATGAACAGAAGGAATGGACTGCAGATAAAATGAACGAGAGTAAAGAGTAGAAAGTTTGGTAAAAAGCTTGTGAAGAAGAAGACAAAGGGAAAAGGGAATAAATTTATATATATAAACTCAATCGTTGATAACTTAGAAGAGTAATGATAAAAAGCCTATAATAAAGGCAACTATCACTTCATGAATAGTGAAGTTAAAGAAGCCTTAGAAAAAAGTCTACAAAATCGCAGAATTAGTGAGGAGGTGACACGCATATGGTGCATTAAATAGAAGAGACAATTGAACCGTTGATACTGTCATAGCATTAATTATGACAAACATTTCCCTTTTTAATGAGGATCCACTTCTCAAATATTTAATTGATAAATAAATGGGAAGTAGGGGGACTATTTGTATTCGAAAAAAGTTGAATTTATATTAAAATTGACGTGGCATGACACGTAGATTGGTCAAATGGTCAAAGCATAACAATTGAGAAAAAAGGCACGGAAGATGACAGATACGGAAAGAGGAAGTTAAACAGGCACGAGAAACAGTTTAGGCACGACACTCGTATCAATTCAAGTCATTTAAAGCCAACGAATTAAAAGACATTAAAGACATGGATCTGACGACAAAAAGGAGTCCAAATTTAGTATTAAATACCTGATACGTTAGAAAATGGAAGGATTATGTAACGGCTTATTTAATGTCTTTTGTTACTCATAATTGACTCATTAAAACTTATGTTTCATTTATTTACCTAGAATCAACTATAAAATGAAGAAGTCCAATCATTTGTAGGGATACGAAAAATCATTAGCATCATACTGAAATACAAAATTGTTTACTGCTTGATTCTTATTCTTAGAAAGCCTATTATTATTTTTTGTCTCTTTATTATCAATAACCCGATTTTTCATCTTAAATTCTAGTTTTGATCAAAATACTATTTTTTAGATAAACACTTTATCGGGCGGCTCTCTCAGTTGACAATAAAAGTGATTGTCCAATCTGCTCTTTCTTTTTTGGAAGATTATATTAATATGATCTTAATGAGGTCCGGGGCTTTGCATCGGACATCCGTTGGGCTTCTGTCTTCGGAATTTTGCATGCATTCTAGAAGCACACAATATAATAAGAGGTAAATTTAATTGGCAGTGTGTTCAGATAGACGAATGTTCTCTCCGACTACGGATCCACGAAACGAAAGAAACTACCTGTAAGAACATTTAGAAAAGCATAATCACATCTAATTCCTCGGTTGACAAGATTAAAATGAGTGAACAAGAGTAAAACTCAACACTTAAATTCTTTTACATATAGTTTAAAGGCGAATTTTGATTCTTTTTCTTTCATAAATTTTGGATACGTAATAACAAAATGAATCAAACAATTTCCTAGACCTCTTTTGCATAATTTGTTGAGCAATTTGACCCTTTTTTCTGATAAAAAAATAAACGAGACTTAAATAGCAGTACAGAGGAAATACTCTTAATGCCAATTATAGTAAAAAGAACAATAATTTTGTACTTTTGAGAACATGGGGGTCAAGAAAAGGGGAAAGGGAGATGTTTCAGACATTGGCATTCGATACTTCTGTCGTGACTTTGTTTCTTGTGCACTTTGTCCCCACTACCACACTTTTCTAAAACCTTTGAACGGTGAAAGTCCAACCTTACCAAATACAATAGTTAACCCTAGACATTAATTCCACGAATTTATCGCACGCCGCGTCATTATATTTAATTATTGACCTATAGTTCTTGAATTTTGAGTTGTGAGAGGAGAAATTAATACTTACATTACATTAGATCAATACTTTTATAGCGAATACTTATATTACAGTATGCTATTTATATTATACCTAAAAATATTTAGTCCTTCTTTAAATTCTGCATGAATACGAAATATTTTGTACACCAATCTACCTACGCTACACATCTTAGATTTCAAGACTAGTTCAAATCTACTTAAGTGCTTGTTACATGCAGTATACATGCAAGGTTAATTAATTTTAATAATTAAAAATAGGAACAAATGACTCCTAATATATTTTCAATGAGTAACACAACACTCAACCAAAACAATTAAATCTCCCTTTTATATATTTATGCAAATAGAATGTCGAAAAACTGGTATTTTAAAATTGAAAAAGATTAATGAGCTTAATACTTTGGTATGCAAGTTTAAATCGAATTATTAGCACTCCTAATCACAAGTCGACTTGTCAACGATTAGTAATAATATAATGATAAAACTAAAAAAAAAAAAAAAAAAGTTTGATACATGCACATGGAAAGCTAATGTGTCTGATTCTAGGAAAAGTGACATTAAACCGCACCGCAGAAGACTGCAATTTGGGACCTTACTATTTTGACAGCACAAAAATGATTATACAATATACTCCATTTACTTTAATTTATATGAACTTATTTAACTATAATAAAATTTAAAAAGATAAATCTTTTTAAAATTTAGGGTCCTAAATAAAATAAAAAAAAAGATCAAAAATATTTATGTATTTATAAAAGTTTTATTAAAATTTAAATTATAAATATAAGTAGAATTATTTTTAAATGTAAAAAGAAATTCTTTTTTCTTTCAAACATACAAAAAAAAAATAATTTTACGCAAATTGTAACGAAGGGAGTACTATATGCCAACAACAATGAACCACCGCTTCTCTGCAGAACCGCTTTAAAAAGTAAGGCTCTTATCTTAAAAAAAGAAAAGGAAAGTACCTTATTCAGAACCGAGAAAGGTAAATCTTTAATGTACTTGTAAATAGTAAATAAAAAAGTGCTAAAAGAAATCAGATTTATACAGAGTTTGACCCGAAAAACCTAGCACGTACTAGGAGTAATACATTATGTTAAGGTAATACTTCCTCTTTCTAAAAAGAATTTCTCCTCATGTTTGAGTTTATGATACATTTTTTTTATGGATAGTCAGTTTAATTAAATTTAAAGTTAAAATGAATTATTATAATTTAATATTTTAAAATTAAATTATAAAATTATAATTCTTTTCATATCAATATAATTTAAAAAATATCTTTTAGAATATTAGTCAAATTTTATATCGTTTGAATTACAATAACAACAACAATAATCCAGTATATTCCCACAAAATAAGATCTGGGGAAAATAATATGTAGACAGACCTTACTTGTACGCAAGAGGCCAGAGAGGACCGTTTGAATTTCGAGAAGTGAAATTTGTCAACTAAATTAAGATGGAGAGACTCATTATTTTCTTATTACATTTAAGAAAGAATAATATTTTTTAAGTTTAAAACTAATTTGACCTGAATTTTCATTTTATATTTATTAATAACTTATTATGATTAAAAAAATATTATGATATATTATAAGGTTTGAAAATATTACACAGGATATTATAATATATTCAAGTTAAGACATTTTAAAAATTGTCATTTATTGATGAAGTGCTAAAATAACTCTTGCCTCATATCTCTCGGCTCAGAAAAAACTCAGAAACAATATTTTACCAATTTCTTGCTAAAACCAGAAAGGCAAACTTATTCTTTACACATAAAGTGAGAGAGAGAGACCAGTCTAAAGCATATAGATCTGGGGTTGAGATTTGCTGGAAAATCCATTAGGGTTTTTCTAGTTGAAGATCAAAGAGAGGTATACATATATCACATATGGGGTTTCATTATTATGAGGTTTATTTAGGTTTGCTTTTTTTTCTTTGAGGTTTTTGTCATTTGATCCCTGTTTTTTGAACTCATTTAAAAAAGAAAAGAAAAAAAGAAGCAAAAGCAGCAAAGCAAGAAAGGAAGAAACTTGTGTTGTTTTTCTCTCTTTTATTACCCCAATGTAACGTAAAATAGCTGGTTGGTGCGTCCAAGATTACTTTTGGCTGTTTCTTATATATCAAAACCCTATTTTTTATTATATAAAAGGAGAGAGAAACAGTGTTGTTGACTGTAGATAGATAGCTTCTGGTTGAATTTTACCTTGGATAGTGAGAATTTTAGGTGAAGAGTGAAGAACAAGGTATGGCTAATAATCGTTGGTGGGCTGAAAATATAGCGATAAATCCAATGGTTTCATTATCACCAGCTTCAGCTTCAGCTTCTTCTTCTCTTCCTTCACGAAACAACACACAAGAAAATAACAACCGACTCGGGCCGAGAAGAGAGCAAGAATTCATGGACACGACCGTTGAAGCTATCCCCACGACCACCGCCACCACAAATAGTAGCGGAAGCAACAATCAAAACCCTAATGAGACGGAGCATGAAGCAGATGAGAACATCCACAGTTCTGGAGGAATGTCCTCTGGGCCGTCCAGCTCGAAGGGAGCTGGACGTAAGCCCAGAGGAAGACCAACGGGCTCCAAGAACAAGCCCAAACCACCAATTGTGGTAACTAAAGAAAGCCCAAATGCCCTTAGAAGTCATGTATTGGAAATTAAAAGTGGAAGTGACATAATTGAGAGCATTGCAACATTCGCGCATCGTCGTGGGCGCGGTGTGTCTGTTTTAAGTGGCAGCGGCATTGTGACGAATGTCACACTGCGCCAACCGGCTGCAGCCGGCGGAGTAATTACGTTGCACGGGAGATTCGAGATATTGTCGCTTTCGGGTGCTTTTTTACCTGCTCCTTCACCTCCTGGAGCAACTGGATTAACAGTTTACTTAGCAGGAAGTCAAGGACAAGTTGTTGGTGGAAATGTTGTAGGTGAATTAATGGCATCAGGTCCAGTAATGGTAATTGCAGCAACTTTTACTAATGCAACATTTGAAAGGTTACCATTGGAAGAGGAGAATGTAAGTGAAGGAATGCAAATGCAAACTCCAGTAACTTCAGGGGTTAATACTGGAAATTCTGGTAGTATGGCTGATACACCACCTTCTTCTCTGCCTATGTACAATTTGCCCACCAATGTTTTGCCTAATGGTCAAATGCCCCATGATGTTTTTTGGTCTCCTCCTCCACGGCCGCCTCCATCGTATTAATCGACTTAACTAGACTATAGTCAGTTATCATTTAGTGGACCTCTCAGTATGATTCGAACCCAGATGAAGTTCTGACCATCTATTAGAAAAAAGAATGAAAGGATCTTGTAGGATTCGCGAGAAATTCTCAGTATGACCAACACTTAAACGTGCTTTTAGTTCTCCTTGTAATCATAGGTAAAATGTTGTTAACTTTCTTGACTCTATTGTATAATGACTTGTGAATCTTTAATTTCTTTCTATTAGGTTTTAGTTTATGTTTGTAACTTCGTATCCTAAAGGGTTTACAATTTGGTTTCTTCTCTAGTCAACTATCTTGGTAGAATTGTTGAATTGTCAGTGATGTAGGTAAGACAATCTTGTCTAAGACATGGAGATGAAGCAGTTACAATTATCCAGGAATTCAGGTATCATTAAATACTGCCTTGATTTGTTTTTTTTATGCATGTTATATATATATATATATATATATATATATATATATATATATATATATATATATATATATATATATATATATATATTTGAGTTAAATTATGCTAGGTTTTCCAATTAAAATATTTATTTCGGAATAGGTTAGGCTATCTACATCAAACCCTGCTTGAGCATGTAATGCTTTATACACCGGACTACCATTTTCGGGTTGTATGGCCCCTCTTACACCTTCTAATTCTGATGCACTAATTTTATATTCAACAGCTAGCTACTTAGGTAGGGTTATTTCTTTGATAGCTAAATATTGTCTAGGTATAATAATATCTTCAATACCTAGCTATCTAGATTGAAAGCTTGGAACTTTGTTTCTAGTTTTAGCTTCTGTGGGTATCCCTGAGGGATCATTTAGTTATTGGTGGTATTAGCTAAATAGAGGCGGAGCATGGATTTAAGCTTTGAGATTTTAATCATTTAAGTTACAGGGTTGTAATTAATAATTAGTTATACATATTCAATGAATTTTTTAATATAAATACAAGATTCGAACTAAAGCTACTGGATTCGGCCGAATCCACTCCGACATTCTAGCCCGTCTTTGTAGCTAAATATCGGTATCTTTGTAGCTAAATATCGGTATACATTTTATTTAAAAATATTGGTATTATCTATGCCATATAGAAGGTGGGTATTAATCATAATCCTAGTTTTAATTCTAGGATTACAATCCTGGGATAACCTTGTTTTGAACGAAATACCCGAGAGTAGAGAAAAGGAATGAAGTGGTAAGTCTCTTGCCCCTCTTCAACTAAATTTGAATTTGGATTAATAGTTATTTGTTCATATTTAATGTAAATGGAAAATTTTGCTATATGAATTGGGAAGGTGAATGTTAGCTATATCTTGAGAGACTTTTTCATGACGCTTCTTGTTAATGTCTTAGTGACATTCTGCTATTTAATTTCTAATGCTTTAAGGTATATAGACCCTTTTCAATAATTCTCTTTACAGCATTCAAGGTATCTATTGAGTCAGAGACAGTCTATCGGTCCTTTTTTTTAGGCAAGAGGACCCCTACTGATATTGACTGACCGGCTATAAGTAGGCCGTTTGCTATTGCTATAAGGGCTGCTCGCCTTTTTACGGCTTGGCTTCGCTATCGCTCGTAATGGTCAACAGTATTCCTGCCATACCAGAATTCCAATTATTTAGAGCTAGAAGCTTCGCCAGAAGCAAGCAAGATGAGGTCGCTCTGCTTCGTAGACAAGGCTCGTTCCGTACTTTACTTACGAGCCCGTGTAGTACTCACCCCTATCTCTAAAGGAGCTTATGCATTCCACTCCATTCTTTTTACTTCCACAATGTAGGAATAAAGCCGAATACATATTGTTCACCCCAGATCTCAGCTTATGAGATTAGTTTGATATTGTTGTTGGAGTAGTAGTAATGTTCAAAGGCATTTATTCCAAAGTTTCCAGCTAATGAGATTACTTATTAATGTGCATAAAAAGGTTAAGTTTTCCAATCTACTAGAAGGAAATATGTCAAAGCGGCTAATTAGGTCTTGCTATGTGACTGGATTTAACTGTTTAAAGATTCATGTTTTATTTTCCCCATTTGTTGTTTTCCTTTGAAGTATATGATTATCCGATCTAAAACTTTAAACGGTGAAAGAGAACATATTTTTATTTACTTCGATAGTTAGTTGATGGAATAAATTTATCACAGGATCAGATATCTTTTGGTATTAGGGATAATATGGGATAAAATGTGAGATTAAATTTATATTGTGTTTAGACAAGAGGAGTTGCTCTGATGGTAAGCAATCCCCACTTCCAACCGAGAGGTTGTGAGTTCGAGTCTCCCCAAGAGCAAGGTGGGAAGTTCTTGGAGGGAAGGATGTCGGGGGTCTATTTGGAAACAGCCTCTACCCCACCCCAGGGTAGGGGTAAGGTCTGCGTACACACTATCTTCCCCAGACCCCACCAAGTGGGATTATACTGGGTTGTTGTTGTTGTTATTTGTTTGGTTGGCGGTATTGATCGCACTCAACTATGCGTTACAACAAGGATTAAGCCGTAGCTACGAAAATAATCCGATTCAAGAGTCCGGAGTTGAATCCCACAGTGAACTAACCTATTTGCTACAATTTTTAGTATTGCTAATGATTAGTTCAGACAACTTTCAGATTTCAAGATTTGATTTGAAAATTAACAGAATTTATTTAACTAAGGAACGATGACAATAAAAACTATCAGTGTGCAAGAATGAAGTTGAACTCAAGGACAAAAGGATCTAAGGTTTACGATTCCCCCAATTGTCAGATTAATTCATGATATGATAGCTATAATCTTGCCGTAACACTCTCTAAATATGATGAGTTCTTGTTTAATGTAATTATCTTCTCGATCAATTACGATAATTTACTAAAACTTTTCTCTCGAACTATTCTAGTTGACAACTCATACAACTCATAAATATTACTCAAAACTTTGTTATCTCTTATCCCGCATCTAAATGCAAGCAATTAATCTCTTAATTTACTCGAAAGTGGCGTTGTTTAACAATAATCTAATCTAGTGTTCTTTCTCAAGAAACACAGGATAAATAGACATGATTAATCAAAGGCACTTCAATTAATCACGAGAAACATATAGTTGAACAATTAAAGAGTAAAGCAGTTGAATTATATCTAAACACAATCAAGACTTCATCCAACAATTGGTTTCATCAACCTTAGATGACAGATTTAGCTACTTATAACACTACTAATAAAATACATAAATCATTGTCAAACTATTCATACAAATAAAGCTAGGAAAGTGGAGAGAAACTCTTCGATTCGTCTTCTTGAATGAACTTGAGGATCTTTGGGGCTCAATTTCACTTTAACAATGGTGTTTCTTGCCTTCTTAGGTCAATCAAGTAGCTGAAATAAGGGTTGAAAGCTTTTAAATCACGCCCGTAAGCCAATTGGTTAAGTTGCCTCTCAAGATAAAACGCATGCACATATGCCCTTGTGTTATAGTTGTGCTTCGCACATGGCCTGGCTGTGTTTTCGAGATTTTTTTATGCCTTTCGAAGTTACTTCATTGCCTGGTCGGATTTTCCTTTTCTTTAAAAACTGTCTTCTAGCTTCATCATTGTTCAAATCATCTCTATTCTTTACTCTTTGCTTCCTACATAACAAACTTCAACAATTAAGCTTAATTGGTCATCTTTCAACATTCAAAACACCTAAAATGCACTTCAAAGGGGTAAAACATATCGAGTTACATGTAATTCTAGCATATTATCACGTATACCTCCAATCAAGTTAGATATAAATTTAATCCTAGACTTAATATAAGATATCTCATCTTATTCACCTTATCTCATTAAATGTGGGATTATTTTATCCATCTCTCATGAAGTATAAATTAGTTCTGTAAGTGACCGTTGGTATGAAGTATAAGAAGGTAGAAGGGTGATATAAAAATTTATACCACCTTAATACTCTATTTGGTTAGCAAATCATGCATAAGTTATCCCGATGTTAATTTTAACACTGGGAAAACTTATACCTTATAGAATGTGGGATAATTAGCACTAGTATAACTTATACATTTTTCTTAAGAATTATGCAGTTATCATTCTTAATACAACATACCAAATAATAAATAAAGTACAATTCCAACATAACCTATCCCGATATAACTTATACCGGCATAACTTATACTGATATAGATCATATTCCCCCTAAAGATATAATTAGTTAAATTGATATGTATATGCATATTAAGGCAATCTAGCTGTTTAGTAGGAAAGCTTAGGACGTTTTCTCTTGCTTTGGTTAAGGAAAAAAGAGTGTTTTTTTGTCTTACCATTAGCAATTTTGGTGATTCGTCACAGAAAATGATGGTTTCTGTGTCAATTAAATTGGCTTTATCTAGCAACTACGTAATTGACGTTGGTGGATGGAGGTTTAGCTTCTATTGCTAATGTCAGTATCTCATTCAATGCGAGCAATTATTTCTTAGGGCAGAGATATTATATTGACAATTGAGACATGACTAGTTTTTTTGTCTTTTATTGTGCATCGTCACTTTCTCTTTACGACTACTTGACTTTTGGTGAGTAATCACTTACGGAATAGTAAGTTTGAGGACATATTATCTAATAAAAAGTTAAAAGTGGAAGTGTCAAATAATTACTTTATTTATATATATATATATATAAAGTTTTATTTCCTTTTCTATCTAAAGTTGTATTTTTGTATTAAAAATATTAAATATTAATTTTTAAATACTTATAAAATCTATTATTTCAAAAAAAAAAAAAAATGGTGTCCAAATTTGAAGACATAAGTTTTACTTGTGATAACGTTAGAGCCGGCCCTGGCTAGTATGGTAGAGTTCAGAGGTGGCGCGACTCGTGTTCTAATCACAACATATATTAAGAAGGCAAAGAAGCTCAAATTTATGAGCTTCCAAAAAATAGTAGCCACTGGTAGTTTGTGACATATTAGCTTTCATTTTGAAAATGCGAAGGGTTGCATGTATTTGAAACGCCCACCGTGGGGCTCGAGAACCCACGACCACAAGGTTAAGAGCCTTGCGCTCTACCAACTGAGCTAGACGGGCTACATGCTACCTATCATTTTTTCGATAACTAACTGCTCGCTGGATATAAAAAAATATTTTCAAAAAAATTTCACTTTTTTCGTAATTAATGCTTGAAATAACCTTTTAAAAATTTATGTCCAAATATAACTCTAAATTCATATATCATTTCACTATTTTTTGAATTTTTACAATTAATGTCCAAACACCTACTAAGGATATTATTTAGCAAGGGAAAAGAATGTACACGTTGCAATATTATTATGTCTACTTTTGCAACAGGTTAGTAAAGATTGTGTGCATACAAAAAGTAAAGTAGCAGGAGATGACACAAGTAAGTAGCTGCATGAATATTAATAACAAATGTGATTTATAAGTCGCATTCATTAATTACGATTTATAAGTTGCATTCATTAATTGCAATTTATAAGTTGCATTAAATTGCAATTTTTAAAGTGTATTTTCAATACTTAATAATAATTATAAGTCCGATTTCTGAAATGTGATTTATAATTCACAATTTATAAATTGCATTTAAATTACGACATAAGCTAATGTCATCTATCGGTTCAGTTAACAAGAATAAATAGTATTTGTATTTATAGTTTGCAAAAATTACTAACTTAATTTTGCACATTCCATTGCCCTAGATTTTTGTTCAAGCTATGTGTTTTCTATGGAGTATTTGACTTCGTCATCTCAAGAAGCTATGAGTTTTCTATAGAACTTATAATAGTAACACCTGTCCGTTCATGTTATTTTATTATTTCTCCATATTGATCATCTTTTTTCCTTTTTTATATATTTAGTGGATTGCAATAATTTGGTAAAATGAAACTTGCCTAGAAGAAAAAAAGAAAGAAAATGGACAATCGAAACACAACTATATTAACACGTTTCAAATACTATCTACATATTTGGATATGCTTTGGAGTCTCATTTAAAAAGTTAAAAGTCGTGCTTTTGACCAACATTTCCAATTCCCGCATTCCCTATCATGGTATAAATCACTTTCGTTTTACTTTTGATTTTATTCTCGGACGCAAATAATAAATTATAAATGAATTTTTTAGAAATAAATTCATTGTATATCACCCGACCTAGTTCTATAACCATAAAGAGTCCATATTTTAGGATTTTACATGCTGGGGCCCATATTGTATATATCATGAAATAAAAATTTCAATCTTTAACCTAAACAATCTTTACTCATCTCTTCTATATTTTCTCATCTTCTTCTCTCCACTCCACTAGCCACCTCTCCTAAGTTTGTTGTAAAGTCAAGATTTTGATATCCAAACAAAAAATTAAGTTGCGGGAGTTAGAAGCTTTTCAGATCTGAAAATTTATGAAAGAATCGTGTTCACATTCGAGTGGGTGCTATTGAAATTAATTGATAATAGTCCAAGAAGCTTCAACCTAGAGATTTGGTTTAGTTTGACTACTTTACAACTCTTTGAGAATGAATTTGGTGAGGTAAAATTGGGGAAAACACTGCGTTTTTGATTTTTGTTGAAATTTCTTCAAAATTAAAATTCTGGACTAAAAGTCGGAACTGGGTTCTTGATTTTTGTTGAAATTTCTTAAAAATAGAAGTTCTAGACTGAGATTTTAAGCCTATTGTAATTTATGAGTTTTTTTAATAGACTTGAGGAAGATGTATTTTGGTGAAAAAATCAAACGGGTGTTGATTAATATCGGTGAAATTATTTGGGTAAAGCTAAAAATATTGAGAAAACTTTTAGTAACTTGAATCTAGAGTACTGGGTTGATTGAGCATAATTAACATTGGTTTTGAGAATCATACCGGTTGAAAAAGGAAATTTAAGGTGAAATTCAGTTTTCGTATACAACATTATACATCATTATATAATATTATACAACATTATACAAAAATATAATAAGTGTATAATATTGTATAATGTTGTATATTAGGTGTGTAAATAGTGTATACACGATTATTCTTTCTATTCGTGATTTTTGTTCGACTTTGGTGCTGTGGTCTTTCACTTTGAAGTAAGTTCCCCTTTCACATGTGCAGATAAAACTAATTTTACTTTTTTGTTTTGGTGAAATAGTAGAATAAATTATTATACATTTCTTATACGATTTTAAACTAAGTTTTACATTTTTATGCATGTACAACATATGTGGACTTAAAACTGATATTAAATTTTTTCTTACTTTTTCTTGAACAATCTATGTATAAAATCAATTTTTTGTTGATTTTTCTGCCAACTTGCGAATTTGTAGCAATTTTTTTCAATTTTATTTTTCATTTCTTTTGTTTATGCTATTTATAACTTGGGACAGAAGAAAATTTAGATTTTTTTAAGTTGCGTTATAATCGGTTTGCATTGTTGTAATTGCAATAGGAATGTATATGATCGATTTAAGTTGGTTGTGTGCAAAGAATAAAAAATTATATATATATATATCTCTAAAGTAAAATCCAGACATGATGTCATATTATGAAATTTTTATGGGCTATACCGATAAAAACTTAAAATGATGGCTATATGGGTGAAAAGTAAATACACTAACTGTACTTTTATGCAATTATCCCAATTTTTTACACCTAAAGAATATTTACAGATAAATCTTCTTAAATAATAAAATAAGTTATTCGCTAGAATAGGTAGGTAATCTGATAGTGCAAACTTTTTTATACTAAATATAATATAACTAATATTAGTACCAGTATAATGAAAGGATAATTAAAAAGAACCATCTATACCGTAAATTTTGATTTATTAGTGTTAATTCATTTTTATTTGACTCAAAAGTTGTTGAATACTCTTGAACAAATCAATCAAACAATTATTAAAAATGAAGGGTCAATCATAGCAGGTCGAAGCATATCTGAAGTTCAGTAAAGGAAAAGATAACGAGAATATATGTAGGAATAACATAGGATATTTAGTGATCTTTATTCATGATAATAGGTTAATCTGCCTCTCCATGAAAAGGTTCATATCCTTACAATCATGTATTCATAGATTTACTATTGTTCTGTATTTTTGGTATTGGTTCTCACTCTTGCACTGTACTCTGTATTTCTTAGAGCCCCCATGGGGAGAGATAGTGGAGCCCCCTTTTCGTGCCAATTGACTTTCTTGAGGATTGGGTCCGTGTCAGGATATTATTTCGGGCGTACCCGGAAGGCGTTGATCTCGCCCAAAACTTCTGGTCGGACGCGAGTAGTGTCTCCTGGTCGAGGGTGGCCTTATTGCTTGTGATGTTTGTGCTAGTCGAGGGCGGCCTCGCTGCATGTTGCGTGAGCTTGGGTTGAGGGGGATGATTAGTCGACTTGATTATTATAAGGTCGAATTATGGCTCACACAGATAGTCCCTCCGCTTATCGTGGTTACGTCGAGACGGACCAAGGTAAGCGGATATAATCGTTCGAAGGGCGTCCCCTCCCAGATGAGGGGACGATAGCTTCTTGTGGCGTCTCATCACCAGTTTCTTTTTCATGGAGGGGATGCGATCTGCGGTCGTTCGTGGCAACGGGTAATGGTTGGCACATCGTAGTCATGGATTCAGATACATTCTCATCCGTGCGAGCTCTGGGACGCGGAGCCTAATTGCTTCGGCCGATAAGACGTCGTCACGCTTGGAGTACTCGAAGCGGCAACTTTAATTTCGGCGCATACTCGCTGATTTTGATCGTGGTGGCGACGATTTTGATGAAAATTGAACCGTTTCTGACGGTTGGGAGGCGCATTTAATGGCGCCTGTCTGTTTCCTGAGGTTTGATTTAATTTACCTATAAGAAGGCCTGGTATGTCAGACATCTAACACTCTTTGATTTACTGACAGTCTTTCTCTTTAGCAAATTCCTAAAGAATTCTGTTCTTTCTGCGGCATACTTGTCGTTCATTCTTAGTTATGTTCTCTGTTTCCCCTTAGCCTTTCTTGTGACCTAAATCAATGGCTGGCTCCTCCTCTCGCGACGGTATTCCGACGTTGGTACCGGCTGGTTCTCCGGTGATTGAGGGGTTTCCCCCGGTGCTTCCGGTTGGTGATCGGAATGAAACTGAGAGAGTACCCTCAGTAGACGAGGTACTCCCGACGGCTGGAAGCTTGGCAGTGGATTTCACCGCAGAAGGAGGGGTTGACCCAGTTGATGAGGCCCTATTGATGGGGGAAGTAGGTGTGATCCAGCTGCGCGAGCAAGGGCTCATCCCTTCCCATGCCGATGTTGTGCTGGCTCTGCTGGGAGAAAGGGTTCACACCCACCGTGTCGGATATTGCGTGTTATACTCTTATCCCCTCAGGTTGGGGTTCAGGATGCCTCTCCCTAATCTGGAAGTTGATTTCTGCCGGTACTACAGTGCTTGCCCGGGGCAGCTCACCCCGTCCATATACAAGCTCTTGGCCATGCTGCTAAAGTTCTCGGAGCTGGCCGGCCGGACGGTCACACTGCAGCATGTTCTTGCTCTCTATGCCCCTCAGTGGGTCAGGGGGAGCATGATCTGAATGGTCCCGCGCACGGTCGAAGGCCTTGGTTACTGCTTTGGACGATGAGGTCGAGCCTCGTCAATTCGAACAGTTTTTCTACACCAGGACCGGTCACCTAGTGGTGCCTTATCCAGGGTTTCCTGAGACCTGGAATCACGGCCGTAAGTCACGCTTTGTCCTTTTGTCGGGGTCGAACTTATCCTTATTCTTCTTCGTTCTTTGAATGGTTGTTGTTTCTGTTGTTATTTCTGCAGCCGTCAGGTCACCCCCGCCTTTATTCACTGGTCTGTGCGGATGGCTGGAAGTTATCCTTCCGCACACCGAGGGGATCCGCTCGTGGGCGGCATTCTCGAGGAGGCATGGCCAAGAGCCGACCGTAGGTAAGAAGTTTTGCTGCCTTTGGCCGTGTCTGACTTTCGGTCATTGCCGTGACTTGAGGCTGATCCAATTTTATATTTTGCAAGGCGGGTATACCGTGGCAGGGCTCCTTAGCCAGTATTCCGGTGGCCTGGGGCGATTTCCAGGTTCTTCACTCTGCCAGCGGCCACTTAGGTGCCCATGGCTGTTTCTGTCGATTCCGTAGCTACGCCATCTCCTGTGCGCCCCTTGCTCAATGGTGGGAGCATGTCGGGAGCTGTTCGCCCTCGGGAGGCGTCGCCCTCTCGAGATGAAGAGGAGAGGCCTTTAATTAGGCGAAGAATCATTCCCCCTCCGGTTCCCTCAGCAGCTCGGCCCGCTACCAATGAGGTGATAAATGTGGATTCCCTGCCCCGCCGAGGCGAGGGAGAATGTCGATGCAGCGCGCGTTCCAGGAGGCGGGCCAGATAATTCTTAGGCTCGAGAGGAGCGAGATGGAAGTGCCGCTCCTACCGCTCAGTCTTCTACCCACAAGTTCGAGGTGGGCGAGCCCTCTCAAGTGGTCATGGATATTGGCGATTCCAGCACTCCGTCAACGGAGGTGGCTGCAGCGGGAGAGGGGTCCCCGTCCGGTTCTGACTTGGACTTTGGGGATGTTCGCATGTTTTGTGATGGGGTCATGAATGCAACTGTTCATCTGGACGGGAGGCCGCGGGTGATCGGGATTCCCGCGAATGAGAATTTGTTGCTGAGGGAGTCCGCTCTGTTGCCGCTGCTGGGCCAGTTGTGTTCCTCCGTCAAAAACCAGTCGCTGAGAGAGGTGACGGATGTTGGCTTAATGAATGAAGTGGCGTCGATGGGAATGAGGGTATGTGTTCTGGACTGATTGTCTTTCCTTGAACCTTTCGTTTCATGGGCTCCTATATCTGACTCCTCTGTTCTTTTACTTTGTGTCGCAGGTGTTTCTGTTGCAGGTGGAGTGCCTACGTCGGGCCAATGTTCAATCCGGGGTACTTCTTCAGGTTCTCGAGAGGTGCTGCCGATATCGGATCCGGTGCAGGGAGCTTAGCGAGGTCATAAGGGATGATCCTCGTAACCAGGAGCTGGTTGGGGAATTAACACGGACGGAGTTGCAGAGGAGTCAGGCGCTTGGTCGTGTTGAGGCCCTGGAGGAGCGGCTGCGTCATGCGAGTGACGAGTTGGAGGCTGGAAGGAGGGCGTCATTGGAGAGCGAGCGCCTATGCTTTGCCAGGGTGATGGAGGTCACCTCGGAGTGGAGCGGGAAAGTTACCGCGCTGGAGGGGGAATTGGCCGACCTGAAGCGCAAGCTGGCCGAGGCTTCTGCCCGGACGACCGAACTTGAAGGGATCATCCGTGCCAATGATTCCCAACTGTCATTCGAGAGGGCCGCCGCCTCTTTTAGAGAGAGTGGCCTCGAGGAGCGGATCAGGATACTGGAGCGGAATGCTTAGGATGCCGCGGGGCAGATTGCACTCCTTGAACAGGAGAATCGGCTCATCCAGGAACAATATGCGTGCATGGGTAGCTCCCGTGAAGCTTGGGTTTACGCCGAGGCACAACGGGACATATACAAATATCAGCTCGAGGCCGGCATGATTTCTGAAGATACCTTCTAGCAGGCGCGCCAGAGGGCGCGAGAGGCACGTGAGAAATGCGGCTTTGATGCCGCGACGCCCGATATTGACGATGTCCCTAGGGGGAGCTTGGGCGAAGCTGGGAATGATGGGGGCGCGGCGGAGGCCGGCGGGGGCGGAACTGGCGGCGGAGCGGCGCAGGCCGGCGATGAAGGGACTGGCGCGGATGGCGGTGTTGGCAATCCCCAATTAATTGATGATTAGTTGATAATGCCTTCTTTGATTGTTGCCGTGTGTGGATATTTTTTCTTTCCCCCCCTTCCCTTTTTTTATTTGATTGATTGTTGTGGTTTGCTTCAGACAATACTTGCATCGGGACGGACGGGCGTGGCCCGTGTCTGTCTGTTTTAATTGAGGGAGGGGGAATTCCCCTTTTTCCCGTTGTTCGCTTATTCCTCGCTTTGCTTTATGTTTTTCTTTAGTGTGATCGTTAAGCGTCCCGGATCGAGGGCCCGTAGCCCAAATTTTACTTCAACTATCATCGAATTGATGTGGTGAAAGCTTGTGGCCTGAGTCCAAGTTCGGCCGTAATTGAACGTCTTTGATTCTTTTGAGTCGAGGGCTCATAGCCCGAGTTTTTACTTCAATTGTCATTGAATTTTTGTTGGCGAAGGCTCATGGCCCGAGTCCCAGTTCAGCGGTAGTTGAACATCTCTGATTCTTTTTAGGTCGAGGGCTCATAGCCACAGTTTTTACTTCAACTGTAGTTGAATTTTTGGTTGGAGAAGGCTCATGGCCTGAGTCCCAATTCAACCGTAGTTGAACATCTTTGATTCTTTTTGGGTCGAGGCCTCATAGCTTGTGTTTTTACTTCAACTGTCGTTGAATTTTTGGTTGGCGAAGGCTCATGGCCTGAGTCCCAGTTCAACCGTAGTTGAACATCTCTAATTCTATTTAGGAGGGCTTATAGCCCGAGTTTTTACTTCAACTGTCGTTGAATTTTTGGTTGGCGAAGGCTTATGGCCGGAGTTCCAGTTCAATCGTAGTTGAACATCTTTGATTCTTTTTGGGTCGAGGGCTCATAGCCCGAGTTTTTACTTCAACTGTCGTTGAATTTTTGGTTGGCGAAGGATCATAGCTTGAGTCCCAGTTCAACCGTAGTTGAACATCTTTGATTCTTTTTTAGTCGAGGGCTCATAGCCCGAGTTTTTACTTCAACTGTCATTGAATTTTTGGTTGGCGAAGGCTCATGGCCTGAGTCCCAGTTCAACTGTAGTTGAACATCTCTGATTCTTTTTGGGTCGAGGGCTCATAGCCCGAGTTTTTACTTCAACTGTCGTTGAATTTTTAGCTGGCGAAGGCTCATGGCCTGAGTCCTCGTTTAGCCATAATTGAACATCTTTGATTCTTTTTGAGTCGAGGGCTCATAGCCCGAGTTTTTACTTCAACTGTCGTTGAATTTTTGGTTGGCGAAGGCTCATGGCCCGAGTCCCAGTTCAATCGTAGTTGAGCATCTTTTATTCTTTTTGAGTCGAGGGCTCATAGCCCGAGTTTTTACTTCAACTGTCGTTGAGTTTTTTTGTTGGCGAAGGCTCATGGCCTGAGTCCTAGTTCAACTGTAGTTGAACATCTTGGATTCTTTTTGGGTCGAGGGCTCATAGCCCAAGTTTTTACTTCAATTGTCGTTGAATTTTTAGTTGGCGAAGGCTCATGGCCTGAGTTCCAGTTCAGCCGTAGTTGAACATCTTTGACTCTTTTTGAGTCAAGGGCTCATAGCCCGAGTGTTATTGAGATGAATCGGGCTTGCTCTCGTTGTGTTTGCATCCCTTCATTCCTTATTTTCCCTTTGCTTCTGACTTCAGGAAAAGCTACGCTGTCTTGCTATGAAATCCTCACATACGATGCCAAATTGTTTGACTCAAAAGTTGTTGAACACTCTTGAACAAATCAATCAAACAATTATTAAAAATGAAGGGCCATCATAGCAGGTCGAAGCATATCTGAAGTTCAGTAAAGGAAAAGATAACAAGAACATATGTAGGAATAACAGAGGATATTTAGTGATTTGTATTCATGATAATAGGTTAATCTGCCTCTCCATGAAGAGGTTCAGATCCTTACAATCATGTATTCATAGATCTACTGTTGTTCTGTATTTTTGGTATTGGTTCTCACTCTTGCACTATACTCTGTATTTCTTAGAGCCCCCATGGAGAAAGAGAGTGGAGCCCCCTTTCTCATGACTGTCTTGGTATTTATAGATCTTTTCGTGCCAGGTGACTTTCTTGGGGATTGGGTCCGTATCGAGGATATTATTTCGGGCATACCCGAAAGGCGTTGATATCGCCCAAAACTTCTGGGCGGACGCGAGTAGTGTCTCATGGTCGAGGGTGGCCTTACCGCTTGTGATGTTTGCGCTAGTCGAGGGTGGCCTCGCCGCTTGTTGCGTGAGCTTGGGTCGAGGAGGATGATTAGTCGACTTGATTATTATAAGATCGAATTATGGCTCATACAATTTTGAGACTCCAGTAAAACTTTTATTCCATTTCCCTAATAAATGTTCCATGCAAAGTAATAATACTGTGGGTGTGTTTGGTATGAAGGAAAATATTTTTTGATTTTTTTTTTCAATTTTCTCATGTTTGGTTGGCTTAAACATTTTGGAAAATATTTTTCTTATCAATTTATTTTCCTTCAATTGGAGGAAAATGTTATCCATATCAAAACAAATGAAAATATTTTTCAAAGCTCCTTCTAAACCTTCCTCACCCTCACCAACCCACCACACCACCCCCTCTCCAAAAAAGGGTTTATTTCTTATTTTTGATATTTCAATTTTTCCGTTACCACCACCCTACTACCCATCCATCCCGTACCCCATCTGCCCCTACCTGTTATTACACTATATTTGTAAAATAGTTCTGAAAATATAAATAAATACAAACAAAAATATGCATAAACAGAAATGAAAGAAAAACCAATTCAAGCCCACTAAATTCACAGTGTTTCCTTAAGGGATGTAATCCCCTCCTAGTACCCAAGGTTATGGATTATTTCCTCCCAGGATAGAACGAATTACACACTAGTGTAGTGGTACTTCAAACCCCAGTGTTTCAGCGAACACAAAGTTTGGTAGCGAATCAAACTTACTTTTTCTTTGTTTGATGCTAAAACTATGCAGAAGAAAGGAGGAGAAATTCAGATAATTCGTCGTGAAATACTGAGCAGAATAGTATTGTATTTATAGCCAAAAGTTGGGCTGAAATCTGAAGAGGTGCAACTCTTCAGAATGGTTGTTTCTGCAAAACTGCCACGGCATAAATGCCATTGCATAAATGGCTATTTACTCAACAATAAAGAGGGAAAATAAAGAGGAAAAATTTATGGGTAGTTACTTTTCTGTTACCAAAACAGAAAAATGGATTGGATTTAATATTAATATTCTTTTATTAAAACAAATATTTAACAACATTTTTGTTAATATTTTACTATTAAAAAATAAATTTGGTCCAAAAAGTTAATCAATCGATCGATCATTTGATCAAATACAAATCCAAATCCGAATCTGAATCCGAAGTCATAGCCGTAGCCGAAGTCGAAGCCGAGCCGAGCGAGCGACGACGATGACGGCACGAGGTTTGCTTTCTTCTTAACTCTTTAAGAGCTAGAAGAAGAGAAATTGCTTATATACCCATAAAACCCTTTTTCCTTTTCCGATATGGGACAATGCCCATGTACCAAGGAGGGGGAACTTGAAATTTTACTCAAAATTTTATTTTCCTCCATTTCCCATTCACCCTCTTTTAACTCTTTAATATATTAATTTAATATATTAAAAACCCAACAATCCCCCACATGAATGGGGAATGACTATATCACGGAAGTATGCATGAAAAACTGTGTGATTCGCAAGTAAGGATTAATTGCATCTGGATAAGTAGGTTTCCCTTTGAACTTTCCGTAGTGAACTTATGTCGGATATACTTGATCAATCGGTAGATTTGATATCTTTGAACCATCGAACATTAGTGTATACCTAGACAACCACAAGTCACACAACCAACCCTTAACCGTCTTTGGTTCTCATTGTTGTGTTCGTTTCAGCCATGACACCGCCTGGTTTTATAAGTGCATAGAGAACTGGCCTTAAAAAGTTCTCCTTGAAGCGGCTAACACTTCACACTTACATAGGTGATTCCTAAACATGTCATCCCATAGATACACTATTTGATATACCCCATATCAAATTTAGAAATCATTAAAAAGCCTCAATGTTTTATCCTTGGTACTGAACATTTTCTTATACGAGAATGGACCAAAAGCTTATTTCACAATGTTGAACCGTCATAAATGGCTTTGTTTGATCTCCTTGAACCTAGATATTGGGATCTCCTGTCTTCTAGGTAGAGTTACCACCCCCCTTGATGATTTCTCAACTATATATCTAGTTAGGCCTTTTGTAAGTGGATCCGCCACATTATCACTTGACTTTACATAGTCAATCGTGATAATTCCTCTAGAGAGTAATTGTCTAACGGTTTTATGTCATTGTCGTATGTGACGAGACTTACCGTTATACATAACGCTCCTAGCTCTTCCAATTGCCGCTTGACTATCACAGTGTATGCATATTGGTGCCAAGGATTTGGGCCAAAATGGAATATCTTCCAAGAAATTCCGGAGCCATTCAGCTTCTTCACCAGCTTTATCCAAGGCTGTAAATGCAGTCTCCATTGTAGAGCGGGCAATACAAGTTTGTTTGGACGACTTCCAAGATACCGCTCCTCTACCAATGGTGAATACATATCCACTTGTGGACTTGGAATCAGTTGATCTAGTGATCCAATTTGCATCACAGTATCCCTCAATGACCGCAGGATATTTACTGTAGTGCAAAGCAAAGCCTTGGGTATGTACTAAATACCCCAAAACTCGTTTCATGGCCATCTAATGAGATTGACCTGGATTGCTCGTATATCGACTCAATTTACTTATAGTACAAGTTATATCTGGTCGTGTACAATTCATGATGTACATTAAGCAACCCAACACACGAGCATAATCCAATTATGATATGCTTTGACCTTTG
Organism: Nicotiana noctiflora; assembly: GCA_032618575.1. Taxonomy (NCBI): domain Eukaryota; kingdom Viridiplantae; phylum Streptophyta; class Magnoliopsida; order Solanales; family Solanaceae; genus Nicotiana; species Nicotiana noctiflora. Next base: position 105,308 of record JASVEL010004318.1, read on the forward strand.
TTCTTTGCTAATGCAAGATTTACATCAATTGGAGTCTTTGCAACTTTAAAGCCCAAATGCTTGAATTTTTCAAGTACTGCCTTGATATAATGAGATTGTGACAACGCCAGACCTTGAGAAGTCTTATGGATCTTAATTCCTAGAATTAAATAAGCAACTCCCAAGTCTTTCATATCAAACTTGCTAGTTAGCATACGCTTAGTAGCATTTATATTGGCAATGTCATTACTCATTATGAGCATATCATCCACATATAAGCAAACAATGACTATGTGATTTGGAACAATTTTAATGTACACACATTTATCACATTCATTTATCTTAAACCCATTTGACAACATTGCTTGGTCAAATTTAGCATGCCATTGTTTGGGTGCTTGTTTTAGTCCGTAAAGGGACTTAACAAGTCTACAGACCTTCTTTTCTTTACCTAGAACAACAAACCCTTCTGGTTGTTCCATGTAGATTTCTTCCTCAAGCTCTCCATTTAAGAAGGTCGTCTTAAAATCCATTTGATGAATTTCAAGATCATAAACCGCAGCTAACGCTACTAACTTCGTATGGACGTAATTCTTGTAACTGGAGAGTATGTATCAAAATTATCAAGACCTTCTCGTTGTCTATACCTTTTGAGCACAAGTCTTGCCTTATATTTGTCAATAGTGCCATCATCTTTAATTTTCCTCTTAAAGATCCATTTAGAACCCAACAATTTATTTCCAAGAGGAAGATCAACCAATTCCCATGTATGGTTGTTCAATATGGATTCTATTTCACTATTGACTACCTCTTTCCATAACAATGATTCCGAAGAAGACATAGCTTCTTTAAATGTTTGAGGCTCATTTTCAAATAAGAAAGTCACAAAATCTGGTCGAAATGAAGTAGATGTTCTTTGACGTTTACTACGCCTTGGATCCCCCTGGTTAAGTGTAGTTTATTTTGCTTCTTCCCGAGGTCATTTAGATCCTTCGCTAATCGACTCACATTCCTTTTTATATGGATAAATATTTTCAAAGAACTCAGCATTATCTGATTTTATAACTGTATTATTATGAATGTCGGGATTTTATGATTTATGAACCAGAAATCAATATGCTTTACTATTAGTCGCATATCCTATAAAACCCAATCAATGGTTTTCGGTCCTATTTTTACCTTTTTGGGTTTAGGAACTTGCACTTTTGCTAACCACCCCCACACTTTAAAATAATTCAAGTTGGGCTTCCTTCCTTTCCATTATTCATATGGAATAGATTGTGTTTTGCTATGGGGTACTCGATTTAATACTCGGTTAGCCGTAAGAATGGCTTCCGCCCACAAGTTCTGTGGCAAACCAGAACTTATCAATAATGCGTTCATCATCTCCTTTATTGAACGATTCTTTCTTTCTGCAATTCCATTGGATTGGGGCATGTAAGGGGCCGTTGTTTGATGAATAATTCCATATTCTAAACATATTTGTTCAAAAGGAGATTCATACTCACCATTCCTATCACTTCTTATCATTTTGATTTTCTTGTTAAGTTGTGTTTCAACTTCATTTTTGTATTGCTTGAATGCATCTATTGCTTCATCTTTACTATTAAGTAAGTAAACATAGCAATATCGAGTACTATCTTCAATAGAAGTTATGAAATACTTCTCTTCACCGCGAGATGGTATTGACTTCATGTCACAAATATCTATGTGAATTAAGTCTAAAGGATTTGAATTCATTTCAACCGACTTATAAGGATGTTTAAAATACTTAGATTCCACACATACTTGACATTTAGATTTGTCACATTCAAATTTAGAAAACACTTCCAAATTAATCATTTTCCATAAGGTTTTACATTTGACATGACCCAAACGTATATGCCATAATTCATTTGACTCGGGTAAGTAAGACGAAGCTGAAATTTTATTATTATTTTCAACCACCATTACATTCAGCTTGAAAAGGCCCTCAATGAGGTAACCTTTTCCTACAAACATTTCATTCTTACTTATTACAACCTTATTGGAAACAAAAACACATTTAAACCCATTCTTAACAAGAAGTCCAGTAGAGACCAAATTCTTCCTAATCTCGGGAACATGAAGGACGTTGTTCAAAGTCACTACTTTGCCAGAAGTCATTTTGAGATATATCTTCCCACAGCCTTCAATATTGGCCTTTGAAGCATTTTCCATAGAAATCATCTCATCAGGTCCAACAGGAGCATAAGTAGCAAATGTTTCTCTAATAGCACAAATATGGCGAACGGCTCCAGAATCACTCTTTAGGATTGCCTACCAAGTTGCATTCGGAAAGCATGACACATAAGTCATCAACATCATCATGCTTTTCAACCATGTTTGCTTGACCCTTCTTCTTGTCTTTCTTCGGAGCACGACACTCCGTAAATTTGTGTCTGATTTTTTCACAGTTGTAGCAGTTTCCACTGAACCGCTTCTTGCTTGGGTTATATTTTTGTCCAGAAGCCTTCTTCCTCTTTTTGTTCTCTTTAACAATATTTTCTCCCATTATTTTTGAGTTTCCACGGCATCTCTTTTCAGCAGCTTTATTGTCCTCTTCGATTCTCAACCGAACAATGAGATCTCCAAGGGACATCTACTTGCGTTTATGTTTCAAGTAGTTTTTGAAGTCCTTCCACAAAGGAGGAAACTTCTTAATCATTGCTGCTACTTGGAATGCTTCATTGATAACAAGACCTTCAATGAAATTTTCATTAGAAAAAATACTAAGATCACTACTTTCACCATCAATATTAATTTGATTTATACATTCAGCAAGGAGATCGTGAATAATCACTTGCAATTCCTGGACTTGGGTAATAACAGACTTGCTATCTACCATTTTGTAGTCCAAAAACTTTGCAGCAACAAACTTTTTCAACCCGGCATCTTCAATTTTGTATTTCTTTTCAAGCGCAATCCACAGTTCCTTTGACGTTTCTACGCCACTGTAGATGTTATACAAAGCATCTTCCAGCCCGCTTAAAATATAATTCTTGCATAAAAAATTTGAATGCTTCCACGCCTCAACGATGAGAAAGCGTTCAGTTTCTGGAGTTTCATCGGACAACACAGGAACATCTCCCTTGATGAACTTCTGGAGACTTAGAGTAGTCAAATAGAAGAACATCTTTTATTGCCAGCGCTTGAAATCAATTCCGAAAAATTTTCCGGGTTTCTCTGTCGGTGCCAATGCTGCCGGAGTCGATCGGCTTGTTGAGGCATTAGCAGTCACCATTAGAACAGCTTGATTCTCATTCTCATAAGTCATTTCTGTAAAATAATGACACAAATATTAAAATCACGTAGTTTTTAATAGAGTACAAAACCACAAAGGTTTTACTCTTCTAGAAACAGTAAAAACAAATACATAAATATATTAAATTCCTTAAGCTTGTTATTACACTATATTTGTAAAATAGTTCTAAAAATATAAATAAATACAAAAAAAATGTGCATAAATAAAAATGAAAGAAAAACCAATTTGAGCCCACTGAATTCACAGTGTTTCCTTAAAGAATTTAATCCCCTCCGTCGTACCCAAGGTTATGGATTATTTCCTCCCAGGATAGAATGAATTACACACTGGTGTAGTGGTACTTCAAACCCCAGTGTTTCAGCGAACACAAAGTTCGGTAGCAAATCACACTTACTTTTTCTTTGTTTGATGCTAAAAGTATGCAGAAGAAAGGAGGAGAAATTCAGAAAATTCGTAGTGAAATTCTGAGCAGAATAGTCTTGTATTTATAGCCAAAAGTTGGGCTGAAATCTGAAGAGGTGCAATTATAAGATATTCTGAACATGAAGCATTGCTAAGGTATTTTCCACTGGAATTCTTGCATTGTTGCCTTGCATTGTGATCGAAGATATTTTGCCATCCTTTAGAGTGATGCTTGACCGGATATATGCCTTTGTTCTTCGGGTGGGCTCCTGATTGCTGAACTTGAAACGTATTCCCTTATTCTCCAGGTAGGCTCCTGATTGCTGGACTTTGAAGAGTATTCCCTTGTTCTCCAGTGGGCTCCTAATTGCATCAAAACAAAGAAAATTTTCCTGCCCCAGTTTAGTGGTTGGGCACATCTTGTTATCCAATATCGAAGTTGAAAGCTAAAATTTGAATTGTACTTCCCTTGTTTTCCAGGTGAACACCTAACTACTGAAACTTGAAATGTATTCCCTTGTTTTCCAGTAGTCGCCTGACTACTGAAACTTGAAATGTATTCTCTTGTTCTCCAGGTGGGCGCCTGACTACTGAAACTTGAAATGTATTCACTTGTTTTCTAGGTGGGCGCCTGACTGCTGAAACTTGAAATGTATTCCTTTGTTCTCCAGGTGGGCGCCTGACTGCTGAAACTTAAAATGTATTCCCTTGTTCTCCAGGTGGGCCCTGACTTCAACAAAATAGACAAACAAAGAAAATTTTCTGCCCCAGTTTGATGATTGGGCGCGTTATGTTACCAAATATTAAAATCTTTAAAAATTTGTATTGTACTTCCCTTATTTTTGAGGTGGGCACCTGACTTCTGAACTTGAAACGTATTCCCTTGTTCTCCAAGTGGACGCCTGACTGCTAAGCTTGAAATGTATTCCCTTGTTCTCCAGGTGGGCACCTGATTGCTGAACTTGAAATGTATTCCCTTGTTCTTCAAGTGTGCGCCTGATTACTGAAACTTGAAATGTATTCCCTTATTCTCGAGGTGGGTGCCTGATTACTGAAACTTGATATGTATTCCCTTATTCTCCAAGTGGGCACCTCACTGCTGAGCTTGAAATGTATTCCCTTGTTCTCCAGGTGGGCGCCTGATTGCTGAGCTTGAAAAGTATTCCCTTGTTCTCTAGGTGGGCGCCTGATTGATGAACTTGAAATGTATTCTCTTGTTCTCCAGTTGGGCACCTAATTACTGAAACTTGAAATGTATTCCCTTATTCTCCAGGTGGGTGCCTGACTGCTGAAATTTAAAAGGTATTCCCTTATTCTTCAGGCGGGCCCTTGACTGATGAACTTGACATGTATTCCCTTGTTCTCCAGGCGGGCGCCTGACTTTAACAAAATAGACAAACAACGACAATATTCTTCCGCAGTTTGGTAGCTGGGCACATATGTGAGTGTTAAACTGAATCATATTGCTAAATGTTACTAAAAATTTGAAATCTAGGTCCTATTATCCAGGTAGGTCCTGACAACTCTTAACAAAACAACAATTTTACATCTAAGATATGCCTTTTAAAGGTATGACTTCCACTATATCTTGTTATCTAAGAAGACTTTAAACTACTTCCCATTATCCATGAGGGTCCTGAATACTTATAATTGAATCATATCTTAAACATGCAAACTTTGAAACCAACATATATTCCTTTCGGGTACATTTGTGCTAAATTATGCTACTCGTGATTTTTTTGACATTTAAACTAAGTCCCATTTCCAGGAGGGTCCTGAGAATTTATTGTCAAACATGTTTTGGTGCTTGCTTTTTTGCTAAGGAGGGTTTCTCCGACACCAACGAAAACTTTCTGCCCCTATTTCAATCAAAGAAAAATCTTGTCAGTTTAAAATATGGTGGTTGGTTTGTGGCCTTGAACTTTGAGGGAGATTGCTCCTTCACTTCCCATAATGACCGATTACCACTCGAAGACCTTGCTTGTTTATGGACTGACCCCTTTCTCTATTGTCCTCATCACATAAAATACATTTTCTCCGTTCAGACCCAATATCCTCTATTTGTTGCATTGCATGAACTGGCATCTCCCCAACCTTTATGTCTCATATGAATCCCAAAGCACGTCCATTACCCCGACTCCGTGTATATGTTGTTCTTTCTTGACTTAACCAGTGGCCTCGACCTTGAGGTCTATTGCTCCTTTATTTGTCACGATAACGGATTTCCATTTGAAGACCCTACTCGTTCCTGGACTAACCACTTCCTTTGTAAACCTTAACCCAGAAAATACCTCTTCTCGTTCAGACAATACCCTCTATCTGTTGCACCGTTAATATGACATTTACCAAACCTTTGTGTTTCACGTGGACCCACAAGCATATTGATTGTTACCAACTAAGCGTGCATGTTATTCTATCCCGATTTAAATCGCTAGCCTTGGCCTTGAGATCTATTGTTCCTGCACTTGCCATGATAACAGATTTCCACTAAAAGACCTTGCTTGTTTATTGACTAACCACTTTTTTTGTTACCCTTGACCTAGAGAATATCTCTGATCCGTTCACCAAACACCCTCCATCTTGTTACATTGTTTATAAATTGATATGTACCAAGCTTTTGTATTTCACACGAATCCCAAAACACATCAATTGCCACCCACTCAAGATGTATATTGTTCTTTCTTGACTTAAAACCTACGATCCGGCCCTTGAGGTCTACAGCTCCCCCATTTGCCATGATAACTTTGACTTCTGCTTGGGAGGTCTTGCTAGTCACTGGTTCAACACCCTTTTATCAAGCTTATCACAGGAAATACCTTTGATTTGTTCGCCCTAGATCTTCATTTGTTGTGTTGTTCATGAATTGACATGCACCAAGCCTTTGTATTTCACAAGGACCCCCAAAGCACGTTGACTATTACCAACTCAGTGTGCTTGTTGTTCTTTCCTGACTTATGACATTTTGATATGTTAACCAGATCCCATTTTGTGCAATTGGAAAGGTGGTGGCAGATTTTGAAGTCATTTCTCACGTATTATGACCAGATAGGCTCAAGAGGAAGTAAACATGACAAAAGGAATATAGTGGGAAGACAAAGAAAGAGATGAATCCTAACAAGAAAACTATAAATTAGAAACCTATCAGATGTGGATACCGACCCTAATGACCTTTACATGCACTTGAAGCCTATTCAGTTTAGCAAATCTGATATTTGGCTCTTGTTGTACCTTTTTACCGTGAAACTGGGCTTCAATACTCCGCTTGCCCAATCTTATTCACCATTCTTATTCGACTTGTGGTTCCAGTAGGGTTTTCACCATCAAGCCTCTCTCTTTTTGGTGTTTCTTTCAACTCACCGTCGTCTTATGGTGCCCGTGAAGGTTTTCACCAATAAGACTCTCTCATTTTTATTTCTCTCAGCTTTTATTGCCTTGGGGTACCCGTGAGGGTTTCATCAACCAGACTCTCTCATTCTTCATTTCCTTCGTTTGGACTGGAGTATTGCCCCTGATATGATTCTCCTCTTTTTGCTTGTCTCGGCATCTCTCGAAGACTGATCAAAAGGTCTTTCTTTGGACCGTAATGCGGGCTTTTGGATAGGGTTAGAAAGAAAGGGTATCAAAGGCTCAAATAATTCAACATGGGTTCAAAATTACAACTTTCGGAATCAGATTTCCCACAACAACCACAACTTCTACCCCAGTTTTCTTTCTTGGGGACTTTTGGATTTTTATTTTGGTGTGACTGAACCTCAGAGATGCTGCCTACATACCTTTTTGGGATCAAGTTAAACGTAGTTCAGGTGACTACTTTTGATGTTGCTCTTCTCCTTTCTTTTTCTTTCTCTTCTTTTCATTTCTTTGCTTTTCTCTTTGTTGTTTTCTTTTCTCTTTTCTTTTCTTTTCTCTTTCTTCTTTTTTTCTTTTTTATTCTCTTTTTCTTTTCTTTTGTCTTTCTTCTTCATTTTTGTTTTTCTTTGTTATTTTCTTTTGGACTGTCTTTCTCTTGTTTCTCTACTGATTTTCCACGCTTGGGCTTCCAAATTTTGCAATTGATTACAAAAGAGGGGTATGAAAGAAAATAAATGAGGCTCAAAAGGGGTAACAATGGATAAAGTGTTTGGATAGCATAACAAAATGCCTTCATCATTTCAATCTCCAAAACATGCCAAGTACAAACTACACAAATAAATAAGCTGAGGAAAACATATCTATGCGGATCTGTTCTTATCCTTATCCTTATCCTTTTCGACATTGGTTCATTGCATCATTACTAACTGACTTTAAACCAGGCTCAGAATTATGTGTGCATGTCATGTCACTAGAACCAATATGAAAAGAACTGTAAAAGGAGAAGAGAACTGAACAAAATGACTAAAAATGGCGGGAAACGGAGAATTGCATTAGTTTGACGGTGAAAGAGTTTAAACAACAAAACAATCACAATAAAATGGGTACCAAACAAGCTATTACGACTAAATAAACCAAGAAAAATGAAAAGATAGAAGGGTTTGAGTCATAAGACAATATCCGGATTACAACCCTGAATTAACCCAGACACCCGAAATGACGACAAAATAAACCACCAAAACTCCACTCCAGCTGACCAAGAAATGGAGCGTCTTCCCAATTACCAAGAATGACATCTTAGCCACTGAGTTTCACATCTATATTGCCAAGACCATTATCAACTTTAATCAATAAGTTCCCAAGAGAAATCACATGCTCCTTGCCATTGTCATTGACCACAACTACCCATTCCTGAATCATTCTTTCTATTTCCCTTTTCAAAGAGAGACAATCTTCAATGCTATGCCCCTGGACATTAGAGTGGTACATTCATTAAACAGTAGGATCAAAGCCTTTTGCATTTGGGTTTGGAGTATATCCAAGGAGCGGCGAAATCAGGCCAGAATGCTTTAACTTTTCAAACAAACTTGTGTAGGATTCTTCGATGGACGTGAAATTATATTTTCGCATTTGTTTCCTTCGATGCCTTAGTTTTCTAAGGATTGTTGGATGCTTGAAAATGTAGTGAAGGCACATGAGAGCTTTGGGCTACTGGTGCCCACCTAGGGAGTGGCCCGGTAGTTGGACAGATAGCCGGATGTTGTTTGGTGGATTATGTGGGGCTCGAGGATAGGTTTAGGGTTGGAGTTGAGGCTGAAGACGTTTGGTAAGAACGACCACTAGATCTTGTCGTCGGCGGGGCTCTATGATATCTTTTCTATCAATGGGAGGGCTATCCCGAGCAACATGTTCGTTCCATTTGAGCCAAAAATCCTTAAACCTTTTCTTGGGTTTCTTTTTTTGTTTGAGATAGGGAGGAGCAATTTGGGACAATGTCTTTATTGTACTGAAAATGTTGCACAATATCTTGAGCCATGTCACCCAATGTAGGCCAGTTACCGACATCGTGACGATTATGCCATTCTAAAGTTGCCCCAGTCAAGCTCTTACTGAAGTATGCCATCAACAAGTCATCTTTCTCCCCAACACTTTCCATTTCATTGCAATAGACCCTCAGGTGGGTTACAACAGGTGGGCTACAAGTTAAATTTTGGCACGTTAAACCCCGCGGGCAGGCGAACGTCAAGGGACGCAGGCGGTTCTTTGCAAGACGTGTTACCATGGTCTACCATTCCTTGCATGTTCTTTAAGGATTGTTCTATGACTTTCAGCTTCATAGATATTTCATCTCGCCCTACTGTTCCAGTAACCTTTTTATTTCAAGCATGAAGCTCATCCCGAGGGTTCTTCCTATATGAATCAAGAACCTTGTGGGTGACTTTTGAGGGGTAACATTGGGCATCACAAGCTTTGAGTGGGTATTCGTTGTTGGGGGTAGTGGATATGATAGGAAAACAATTTTGGGGAGATGTAATTGGATAAGGAGTGGTGGAGCTACTAGGGTGGTTGGGAAAGGTGTGATAAGCGGGTGTATCTGGAGAGTATCTGGCATTGTGTTGGGAGTTTGGGTACGGGCACCATCCAGAAAAATTGGTGGTGGCGGGATGGTAGCTTCCCAATCATCCAGGATTGATAAATGTCTGCCATGTGTTGTCTTAACATCCACACCTCTTCAACCAACCCATCATCCTGTTTATCCAACTACTGTCGGATACCGGTATTAACCAACTCAATTCTATTGTTGTTTACCATTGCCTTTTGTCCTTGTGTTGTAAAGAAGAGTTACCACTTTGAAACCACAAACCAACCACCTTTCTGGAATTACATGACAAAATGAAACCACTACATTAGCGTTAGGGCATTTAACATATTGACAACAACTTTTGATCGGTCGAATGCGTCATCCTGATTTTTTCCTTATTTCCAGTTGTAAACTTTCTCTTCCTTTGTTTTTCTTCTTTTTCTTCTTTTATTCTTCTTTTCACTCTTGCCTTTGTCTTCTCTTGTTCCTATTTTCTTCCTTTCTTGTTTTTCTGCTCTTTTCTTTTCTTTTTGCCTTTTCATTGTTTTCCTCTCCTTTCTTTTCTTTTACTTTTTCTCTTTTGGTTACGGTTATGGTCGAATCTTATGGAGATTGCCTATATATCATGACCCCGCATGAATCATACCAAGTTTAGTTCTTGCAAATTAAATACAAAATTTTGTTGTGTTTTTTTTCTTTCTTCCTTTTTTGTTTTTGAAGGATTTTCCAAATTGTTTTCTTGAAAGGAAACTACAAACGTAGACTCAAAATAACAAAATACAGACTTGATGATAAAAAAACTTAATTAAGAGTGCAACAAAGCTTCAAATCCTGGGGCCCGTGGGGCATCACTCGGCATCGCCACAGGCCTGCGCAAGACTAAGAAAGATTCAATGTAAACTGTGACTATTTACAAAAGATTGGCCATGTAATGGCTTATTTTGACCAAAATACAAAGTGGCTATTTTTGCAAATTTTTTAAACAAAGACTCAGTTTTGCAAATACGGCCTTTCAGCACTTCCGTAAGGGAGATATTAACACTGTGCCCACAAACCATTTTAAATTGACTCAGGGTGGCTGTGTTCTTGCAAAAATAGCCTTTTGGTGCCCTTTTGCCAACCTTCGGCTTATTTTCAACAAGAATGGTGTCACTCAACTTATTGGATAAAAATTAAAATTCTGATATTTTGGCTATTTTTCCAAAAGGGTGATTGGACCCGATGAGGGTTGCCTCCGTATCTCACATCCGGTGAGAATCAAACCGGCGTAGTTCGGGCCGATTGGCCAAAATCAAAGCTATTTTTGAATAACCATTTCTTTTTCAAATATTTTCTGTTTTCTTTCATTTCATTTTTCCTTTTTTCAAAAATCCGACAGCATTTCGGTACTATTTGGGTATTGGGTTTCTTTCAAACAAATGCTTACCCTCACTTAGTCCTAACACTGCTGTTTCTCATAAGTTTTCACTCATTATACACAAGCCGGTCCACATGAAAAACCAAGTAACTCAATGCGCAAGTAGCACGTAAGATGCATCATGATGGTCATTTCAATTCAGGTCACCTGTCCTCGACGGACCCAACCCCTATATTGAGTCCCCTAAGTCAAATGCACATGATGCAAAAAAGCATCGTACTAGGGATCCGATGTGAGATTATTGTTCTTCTGGGTTTAAACCCTAGGTTTATTAGTCTAGACCTGGCTTACCCGAGTGGACAACTAGGGCCGAGGGGAAGGCAGCGTACCGGGGATACAGAGGCTCCACCGGCTTAGAAACTTATCCAAACATCGTTATAAATTGGGAAAGACTCTAAACATAAGAGAAGCTACACGAAGTGCACCCTTTTACATGATATAGAAGACTCAGAAAGAGAGAGGTATTCACGAGAGTTTATATACAATTCAATAAATATCAAAGCGGTAAAATATTTAGCACATATAGCATGGAACATATATAAAAATCAGATAAATCCAAATACAACAAGTTAACTAAGCTCGAATTCTTGAACCCTTGAACCGAAATTCTGGGTTCTTATCCCCAGCAGAGTCGTCAGAGCTGTCACACCTCCTTTTTCGCTACTACACTTCGTGAAGGGTATAATAAAATGAGTTTTTTCAATTAAAGGACAATCGAAACGGGATTCGTTTGTTAATAGATTCAGAGTCTCCACTTAGAAGACTTATGGTGTCCCAAGTCACCGGTTTGAATCCCGAATCGAGGAAAGGGTTTGACTCTCTATTACACTCGCAACCAGAAATTCGGGTAAGGAATTCTATTAACCCGGGAGAAGGGGTTAGGCACTCCCGAGTTACGTGGTTCTAGCACGGTCGCTCAACTTTTATATTTGGCTAAAATCTAATTTTATACATGTTAAACCTATAGTGCAATTTTAGAATTATTTACCAATTTTAGTCGATTATTAGGAAAGTGAACGTCATTTAAGAATGTGTTTTCGAATCACGTCACATGAAATGCATGCGGATCTTCGACACATTCTTATACAGCATTTTGGGATTTTGGATTAGGGTCGCATGAAATGCACACCCGTATTTAAGAAGGCGAAATTATTAAAAATACGCCTAAAGTGGCTAACGTGTTATTATTTCATGTTGTTGACAAGAGGTGATACATCAAATAAGTTGTGTCGTGTACCTGGAAATCAAAATATAAGTAGAAGAAGAAGGCAGCCACAACAATGCAACAGTAGATCAGGAGATGATCAAACAACAACAATACACAACCCATGAAGTTGAAATACAACCTAGAAACTAGTTTGAAACTAGCCGAAAATGATAGATCAACTCGAATCAATTCCAAACAGACCAAATGACCTTGACAACTACCCAGGATGCACTCATCAACTTCAGTAAATTCCAAAATCTATCAAGACCTAACTTAATTGTACATAAAACCATTCGAAGTCCATTCCTATATCTCTGAAACCTCAAACACCAGACTTTCAACTAGGAAAACTTGATATTAGACTAAAAATCCCAATGGAGCAGTAATTGTTTTTGGTTTTTCTATTAGATTTTCTCTTGTTTTTGATTTTTTTGGAACTTGAATTTTAAATTCTGGATCTGAAAGCTCAGGGAGATTTTGGGGGGAATTTTATGGCTCAAAAAAACTTTCAATAAGGCAAGAGAGTGCAATTTTATAAGCATAGAAGAGGACAGCCTCACAGTTTGAATTTGCACACTCAATCCCTTTTTATTTTCAACTTTCCTTTACTCTTTGACTTGTTACCCAAGTTATACCCTTACTTTACTGAAATGTACCTTAACACTCACATCTAGAAGCTTCTAGGAAATTCTAGTTAAGTTCCATAGCCCTGAATTACCCAATTAGACTAAGAACTAAATAACTAAATCCAATCAACAAAACTAAAATTTGATGCATTCAACTACAACTAAAAACTGCCTAATTGAAAACGAGCATTGAACACCAAGTTAATTCAACTATTAACTAATCCAATCAACACCAAATCACAGTGAAACAATTAATTAACTAAAGCGAGAATTTGAAACTATTAACCAAGATTTCAACTATTCATGAAATTTAAATAACATCTAAATAAACAAAACACCAAAACTTGACTAAATCAACACTAGAATGAGAATTAACCCTTAACTAATGACGAACTTAACAATTAGCAGAATTCAGCGATAATCCGAATGATAACAAACTCAACTACTGACCCTAAATGATACTAAACCCAAATCAAACACGGGAGAGAAACAATACGGATGGAACCTAAGAAAAACAAAAGAAGAAGCCCTAAGAAAACTCACTGGGTAAGAAATCCGACCGGTCAACCATTTTTCCAAATTCGGTCATTTCTGATGATATTTGAACGCCCTAAATGATGGAATATTCAAGAGGATGGTGAGAGGATTGCATGATGCCAATTTGGTACAACTTGGAACGTGTAGGTTTTGGCCGAAAAAGTTCAAACAAAGATTCGAGCAATTCCGGCAAGATTCGAGGGACGCAGTTAATGTGGTTGGGTAGAGGAGGCTCAGGCGGTTTAGTGGTGTTGATTTGGGATGAGTAACGTCATGGCCAGAGATATTTCGAATGGATATTCGAGGCCTTGGGGAGGGATTCGAGGAAAACGGATTACAGATTTGAATAGGAGGAGATGGGGAACCTGAGTGTATTTTTGGGAGGCAATGGAGGTGGTGGCGTTCGCCGATGGCGGCAGCTCTGGCAGAGTTACAGGAGCTGTGTACGAGGAAGGCGAAGAATATATTTTAGGGTTTAATTATTTTTGGACAGTTATATTATTTGGTCTGGAATGAATGAGGACCGTTGGATTGGGGTGATGGACAACCCAAATCGCATGTCATTAAATGATGTAGTAGTACTCCGATACTACGTCGTTTGATTGTTGTGGAATAGGGCGTCTGGACCGGGTATGGGGATGGAGTTGGGCCTGGGAAGTGGGTAGTTGAGACTTGGGCCAGGCAGAATAAGTGCAAAAGGGCCCAAATTTAGTTTCCAATTAAGACCACTTTTTAATTGTTTTCCTTTTTATTTCTTTTTCTGAATTTTCCCTCTAATTTTCTTCTTTTATTTCCCCTTGTTTTCATTTGTATTTATTTTCTTGATTTTATAAAAATACTAAAAATTAAAATAAAGACCTAATATAATTCAAAATTAAACTAATTAACTCCTAAAATTATTTAAAAACTATTCTGTGACGAATTAACAATTAAAACAATTAATAATGCAAAAGTGAACTATTTTTTATTATTTTATTCATTTTTATTCTAATATAAATTGACCTCTAATTAATTATAAAATATGAAATTAAATCCTAAATGCAAATGCCAAATGTATTTTTTGTATTTTTCATATGAAGTAAAATGCACAAATAAAATACAAACAATTAACAAAAATGATACAAAATTCACAAAATTATAAAATAATAAAAGCAATCATTTTGTTTGAATTTTTGGGAATAATTCACTTAGGGCAAAAATTACGTGCTCACAGTCACGATCTAGATTTCCCATCTTCGGAAGTCGTGATGGCACCTACTAATGAAAGCTAGGCAAGCCAACCAACTGAACTATCTACCTTGTTTCCACTCATAATCCGATAACAGTAAGAGCCAATAATTAGATAACAACAGAATTGAATAAGCGGAAGGCTGCATTGTAAAGTTTTAATAATACTACTAATACTAATCCATAACAAATATACCCAAGACTGGTGTCACAATTTCACATATTGTCTAAGAGTACTACAATTAAAGGTCTGAAAGAAATAACACAACACTGTCTCCAGGAACACAAAAGAAACAGGAATAATAGATGGACGGAGATGCCAAGGCCTGCGGACGCTTGTAGGGACTATCTCGGGTCTCCTGATGAACACGAAGCAACAATCTCATTATGGTCCGTACTCTACGACACTGGATCTGTACAAAAGAGTGCAGAGTGTAGTATCAACACAACTGACCCAATGTGCTGGTAAGTACCTAGCCTAACCTCGGCAAAGTAGTGACGAGGCTAGGACTAGACTACCAAATAAATTTGTGTAATTAAGTCATATACAACAAAAAGAAGTAGATAATTACAGTTAAAGTTGGACGAGGGAAACACGCTGCGGGGAGTAACAGATAACAACATAACAACAGTAGAGAAATGTAAGGAACGCTATAAATCATACCAGCAAAGATAAAGAAATAAGAATAACATGTACATATGTAATATCGTTGCAGGCGTGCAACCCGATCCCATCTCATATAGTACCATTGTAGGCG
Organism: Nicotiana noctiflora; assembly: GCA_032618575.1. Lineage (NCBI taxonomy): Eukaryota > Viridiplantae > Streptophyta > Magnoliopsida > Solanales > Solanaceae > Nicotiana > Nicotiana noctiflora. Next base: position 120,676 of record JASVEL010004318.1, read on the forward strand.
TGCAAAACACTCATATTTCATATGTTACCATTGCTGACGTGCAACTCGATCCCATTTCATATAGTACCGTTGTAGGCGTGCAACCCACTCCCATTTCATATATTTTCGTTGCAGGCGTAAAACCCGCTCCTATTTCATATACTGCCGTTGCAGGCGTGCAACCCGCTCCCATTTCATATATTACCACTGCAGGCGTGCAACTTGCTCCCATTTCATATATTACTGTTGTAGTCATGCAACCGCTCCCATTTTATATATTTTCGTTGCAGGCGTGCAACCCGCTCCCATTTTATATATTACTGTTGCACGCATGTAACCCGCTCTCATTTCATATTTCAACACCAACCATAAAAGAATCTCAGCAAGAAAACAATAATATAACAACATCATCCCGGCAAGGGTACAATGATATAACAACAACATCCCTATAAGGGATCAACAATATAACAACAACAACCCGACAAGGGAACAGTAATATAACATCAATATCCCGGCAAGGGAACAATAATATAACACCAACATCCTGGCAAGTGAACAATAATGATAATCCTCATGTGAAGCACGAATAAACTACAACAGAGTCATAACAATTACTATACAAGACTCACATGCATTCTAGACACCTACGTACATATAATCATCACAATACTTATGTGTCGTACTCCACAGGTAACACATAGCAATTAAGACACAACTGCTAATCCCTTAAGTTAAGGTTAGACCAAACACTTACCTCGATGCCACGAATACAATTCAAGCCTCAACTATCGATTTACCTCTTGATTTCACTACCAACTTGCTCGTATCTAGCCACAAGTTAATTAATTATATTAATAAAGGCTAAATGAATCATTTATAATATTTGAAAATAAGATTTCGAAAACAATTTCCAAAAAGTCAAGAATCGGCCCTGAGACCGCCTCTTCCACACCCGAAATTCGGACTAAAACCGGACTACACATTCACCCCAAGCCCAGATATATAATTGGTTTTGAAATTATACCTCAATTTGAGGTTTAAATCTCCAAAATTTCTATATTCTTGGGTTTTCCCAAAACTCTCAATTCCACCATGAAAATTCTAAATTCTAGGATGAAATCTTGTAAAAGAAATTAATGAGTAAAGTGAATGAGTTAGAAATCACTTACTAATATTTTGGAAAAGAAAAGTTGTTTGACAAACCGCCTCTTATGTTTTTCGGGTTTTAGAAAATAAAAAATAACTGAAATCCCATTTAAATATACCCCTCTCAGACCCTCTGCGTGAACCGCACAAAAAGGAGTGCAGCCTCGGAGCTCACAATGTTGACTGCAGTGACATGATTTAGTATTTTCGCATAACTTTCTTTGCAGATGTCCAAATTGTGATTGCTTTACCTTTCTGGAAACTAGACACGAAGGGCTACAACTTTTATGTTTGAATCATCTCAGAATGCCTTGTGGAACAATAGATAGGCTTCCAAATTCATACCAGTGAATCTATGCGGATCGCACAAAATCGAGTGTGGCCGCAAAGGCCCCTCCGCGGTCAACACAAAATCATTGCGGACCGCACTAGCGGGTTCAGCGATCTGCAGCATCTCTGAACCTGCAACAACTATGTTTTAAGCCTAAAACGTCCCGGATCCTACCTGAAACTCACCCGAGCTCTTGGAACTTCAACCAAACGTTCATAATAACTCAAAAACATCATATGGACCTACTCGTGCGATCACATCATCAAAATAACATGTAAAACCATGAATTAAACCTCAAAACTCATTATTTTTCTTAAGAACAATTTAAGTTCATTATTTCTCAACCGGACGTCCATATCACGTCAAATAAACTCCATTTTCGTCAAATTTCACAGACGCATCTTAAATGTCATATTGAACGTGTACCAAGCTCCAAAACCAAAATACGGGCCCGATACCATAAATTTAAGATATAATCAAATTTCAAAAAAACTCTTATATTTTCAGCAAAAATATTTTTTCAAATATGATTTCTAAGGCTTGGGACCTCAGAATTTATTATACGCCCAAGTCTCATATTTTACCGCGGACCTACCCGGGTCGTCAGAACACGACCGGATCTGTTTCCCCAAAATATTGATCAAAGTCAACCATAACCAAAGTTTTACTCTAGAAATTTATATTTCTCATATTTTCACATAAAAGGCTTTCCGGATATTGGCCCGCACACAAATCGAGGTGAGGTAAAATGAGAATTTTGGGCCTCGAAACACAGAATTTTGTTTCTAAAAAAAGTAGCTAACTTTTAATATAATATAAATATAGATTTAAACTCATTATAAAAAGAAAAAAGAAAGACTTAGGCAAGCTACATGATGGATGATTAAATATACAAGAACTTGCTTCATTCAGTTGGCTTCTATAAACAAATGTAACGCTTTCAATAAAATATTATGTAAAGAATTATAGTTGAATTTCCATTATGATTTTCACTCTACTAAAAATAAACAAGTCACAGCTATATACATTACCTCACTCCCTCATCTCCCCCCCTCCACCCCAAAAAAAGTTACACAATTGCAAATATTTCATTTGACCGGATTTGCATACAAATCATTCTGAAATGTTAATTAATCAAACTTTTACGACTCGAAAATTTCTTATTTTATTTTGCTTTGCTTCTTTTACAACTAAAATGTAGTAATAAAACTCGCGGTACTACTTTTACTCAAAAACAACAAATACATTATAATACTTTAAGTTGGTTAAAAAATCTAAAGACTTAATCAACAATGAACTTTTAAAAGTGAATACATCTTTATATAAGATATAAGATTCGTTCATCTTTAACCAAAGATTAAGGGGTGTCGAGCTTTGTAGAAGAACGAGAATAATTACTTTAATTCTCATACTTCTAAATAAGAAATAACTTAATTTATTAATTTTGTTGAGTCTTAAGTTAGAAAATGTTCTGAATTAAATTCTAACGTTATCACAATTTATAATCAAATAGATTCTCTCAAATATTTGCAAAAAAAGATCTTCTAGTTGAGGTTTGAACTTCTTACATCTTAGAGCAAATTAAGTATATAACCAATGCACCAAGAGACAATTTAAGTTAAAGCAATATTATTTTTTTTGCTACATATTCATTTCCTCACAGTATTATATATAAATTTTGTAAATAAAATGTGCCTCCGCCCCTTCTTACATGGGATGAATTTGGATTAATCGGACTTAAAGCAGATATCATATACGGATAAGGAAAAAAATTAGGAAACTCAAGTCAACTCTTCCACCCCCCCCCCCCCAACCCCACACACGCACACACTTTTTATTTATTTATTTATTTTTTGCACGCCACTAAATCAATGCCCTTTAAAAATGGAAATTAAGTACTAAATCATGGCATTATAACCGAAAGCAAGTTGCAACTAAAAAATTTAAACTACTTTTCAACCCTACACTTAACTTTCTGTTTTGTAAAGAAAAAAGAACTTTCTACTTTGGGGTTGACTTGGAGCACTTTGAAAATAACTTCATTTGACTTTAATTTATTCAATTATGAAATTTGTTTTGATAGAGGCACTCCTTAAATAAAGACCATTGATTATTTATTTTTTTCTTAAAAAAAAGTTAGAAAGCAAATTGAAGTAGTTGAAGATTTGTCTATCTTCATTTTATTATGATGTCAAATAATATTTTTAGTGTTTTATATAAATCAATTAGTATAAAAAGTGGCCAAGATTTAAGAAAAGGCTTTTAGCAATTAGTGTAATATGAATATATAACTCAACCTAGGAAGGTAGTTTGAGGTGGTAGTATTGATGTGAAATTTTTTGGTGGCACTTGTTTAAAACTTTCCTTTTAATTTTAATTTAGCAAAAAATTAAAATTCAGGTAAAAAAAATCGAGGCTATAAATACCATAATGAATCACTACGATCGAAATATATGACGTTTAAAATTATAAATTATTGTTAAATATGAAAAGATATTATTCTTTTGTGATAAACTAAAAGGAAAATATATTACATAAATTTGAATAGAGAGAATAGTTGTTAACATTATTTGAATTTTTTTTGGTAATTATAATTTTCATTACCAAGCAAATATTTACATAGCATTTCAAACGAATCCGGAACCTAAATAGGTTTTTTTGGACTAAAATGACCCTTTTAAGTTAAAAAAAAAATAACCATTTTATATACAACGCCAGAAAATGTGGCGTTGTAAGTGTCTCTCTCCATATTTTCATTGTTTGACAAATTGCTGACTGAGTATCATTTTCATTGGTTAGGTGGGAAAATTAAAAAAAGAAATAAAGACAAAGGGTAGGTATGACAGCATGCTCAAACCTTTCTAAGCACACATTCACCCAATGCAATGCACGTCTGCTTTAGATTCTGAATTTTAATATAGTATATTATTATTTTTTATTTAAAAAATACACTAGTATCTTATTATAGCTGACTGCTTAGACTGAGAGCATCATTTCTTCTTTATTTAATTCTTTTTTTCATTTTTCATTTAAGAGTGAAACACATTTACTAATTTACCGTTCTATTTCGTGATATTTATTTTATACTTAATAGTCCATTTCAAGAAGGAGAGTGTTAGCGTAATTGATAAAGTTATTGTCATGTGACCAGAAGATTACGACTCTGAAATATGAAACAATATCTTACAGAAATGCAGGGTAAGACTGCGTACAATATATTTTTGTGATCATGGCTTTTTCTGTATCCAGCACATAATGAGAGCTTATTGCACTGGGCTGCATTTTAGTCCACTTTGAGAAGAATAATCTTTTTCTAAATTTAATTGCAATTGCAATTTGAATACTCGATAAAATTCAGAATACTCTAAATTTAATTGCAATTGCAATTAAATTTAATCTTTTTCTAAATTTAATTGCAATTGCAATTCCACTGGGCTGCATAATCTTTTTCTAAATTTAATTAAATTGCAATTGCAATTTGAATACTTCATAAAATTCGGAAAAAATTATTTAAGAATAAAATATAATTTCAAGTCCCCTTTTTATTATAGAATATAAAAAATTCAATCAAATTGTATAATAAGTATCCCCTCTCAAAGCCGTAATCTCCTGGTCACATGACAATAACTTTATCAATTACACTAACACTCTCCTTATTGAAATGGACTATTAAGTATAAAATACATATCACGAAATGGAACGGTAAATTAGTAAATGTGTTTCACTCTTAAATGAAAAATGAAAAAAAGAATTAAATAAAGAAGAAATGATACTCTCAGTCTAAGCAATCGGCTATAATAAGATACTAGTGTATTTTTTAAATAAAAAATAATAATATACTATATTAAAATTTAGAATCTAAAGCAGACGTGTATTGCATTGGGTGAATGTGTGCTTAGAAAGGTTTGAGCATGCTGCCATACCTACCCTTTGTCTTTATTTCTTTTTTTTTAATTTTCGCACCTAACCAATGAAAATGATACTCAATCAGCAATTTGTCAAACAATGAAAATATGGAGAGAGACACTTACAACGCCACATTTTTTGGCGTTGAATCATTATATCAGATTCAACGCCAGAAAATCTGGCGTTGTATATTAACGGTGGTGTTACCGTTAATATACAACGCCAGATTTTCTGGCATTGTATATAGAATGGTTATTTTTTTAAAAAAACTTAAAAGGGTCGTTTTAGTCCAAAAAAATCTATTTAGGTTCCGGGACTCTGAAGTTGGACAGATGCCCCAAACTTCATTACACTACTGTATCATCTACCTATACTATTGTCAGCCTTTACATGATATTATATTCTCTATTCCTATAAACTAGGATAGTAGTCTAGCTGTTTTAACATTGGCATCAACTTCTTGCTCATCCTCCCCTTGCAATGTATCTCTTGGATGGTCTGTTTTACTATACTTGTTGCTTGTCTCATTTCCTGTTGGAATATTTTCCTGTTCCTTGCTAGCCATATGCAATACAGACTTGCTACTAGGGCCATACGATAGATTTCTACATGTGTACTATTTCCAGAAGCATTGTTCTCAGCCCATTCCACTTCTTCTTTCTATCCCATAGCTTGCCTTTGGACTCCTTGCCAATACAATAGCTTTTACCAGATTTGAGAAGTAACTGGACACTTAAAAAATAAGTGTTGGATGTCCTCTTCCTCATTGTCACACAATGCACATGTTGTATCATATTCCAAGTTTCATTTTTTCAGTCTCATCTTAGTGTAGAGCCTGTTATGTAGTGTAAGATACAAGATGAAAATCCATTTTGGGCAGTCCTGGTTATTACATATCAGTCTCCTCCATTGCACTTTGGGTTCTCTTTTTTCATCTTGTTGTACATTTGCTTTATTGAGTATTTGTCATCTTTCAGGAACTCCTCATTTGTTACCCATCCTTCCTCGAAATACTGTTTAGCTCTTAGGATCGTCTGTATTATCCATGAAGCCTATGTAGGCTGAATGTCCCATATTTGTGCTTCTTTTATGTAATAGTTGTGCACCCATTGAACCGATAATTTGTCCTTCTTTTTGCATAAATTCCAGTAGTATTTAAGTATAGCAGCTTTGTTCCAAATGCATATATCTGTTATGTCGAGCCCCCTGCTGTTTTTGGCAAATATAGTTTATCACATGCTATTAAGGCCTTCTTGGAGCATTCATTATTCCCATTCCACAAGAATCTTCTACACATCTATTCAATTTTCCCCATCACTTTCTTTGGCAGTATGTAATTTTGTGTCCAAAATGGGTGAATAGCTATGAGAACACTTCTAATCAGCTACAATCTTCTTGCATATGAAAGCATTTTTGTTGTCCACAAGGTTACTCTTCCTACCATCCTTTCCATAAGTGGCTCGCATTGCCCAATTGTTTGTCTCTTTGAACTCAATGGTACCCCCAAGTATCTGAAGGGTAGAGTTCCTACAAAGAAACCTAGATCCTTCAAAATTTGTCCTTGTATTTGGTCTGGTACTCCACCAAAGTATACAACACTTTTTTCTTAGTTTGCAATTAGTCCAGATGCCATTAAAAATTGCTGAAACTGTTTGTATAGAAGCTGAGCAAATATTACATCCCCTCTACAAAACAGTAGTAAATTATCTACAAATCCCAACTGTGTTATGTTCATTTTAGCACATCTAGGATGATAATTGAAGTCTGAATTCCCTGCCAAAGTCTTGAGATATCTTCTTAAGTACTCAATAGAAATGATAAACAAGAAAGGTGGTAGAGGATCACCCTGTCTTATTCCTCATTTAGCACAAAATGGAGCACTTGGTTTACCATTTATGATGACTGAATATGAAATTGTCGTTAAGCACCCCATTATCCATTTCACAAACATATCTGGGAAGTTGAGAGCATGTAGGACTTGTTCAAGAAACACCCATTCAATAGAATTATAGGCGTTTTGCATGTCAATTTTGATCATGCATCTTGGTGACACCCCTTTCCTCCCATACCCTTTAACTAGTTCATGACTTACGATTATATTGTCTTATATGGGTCTGTGAGGAACAAAAGCTACTTGACTTCTATCTATGATACTATCCATAACCCATGTTGTCTACTGGTAAGGACTTTGGATATAATTTTCTATAGTGTGGAGCAACTGGAGACAGGTCTATATTGTTTCACTGATATAGAGTTCTTTAGTTTAGGCACTAATGTTATAGTAGTACAGTTTATTGGTTTGTATAGGTTTTGAGCATAAAAAAACTCTAGCACAACTTTAGCTACCTCATCCCCAATTGTGGCCCTTGCTTTCTTGAAAAATACTTAGTTGAAACCATCTATCCCCAAAGCTTTATTGTGATAAATTCCTTGGAGGGCTTTCCATACTTCTTCTCTGCTAACTGACTGGATAAGATTTATCTGTTGTTTCCTTGATAGCACAAGTCCTCTCTTTATGTCATTTAGGTTTGTAGCAAGTAGTGTAGCATTAGCTTCCCCCAATTGTCCCTAATAAAATTGCATTATCTCTTCTTCTATTTTTTTTTCTGTGTATATAGTATCACCTGCTGCATTGGTAAGGTCTTTGATCTGATTCTGAGCTCTCGTGTTCTTTATGCTAGCAAAAAAATAAGCTGAGTTAAAATCTCCTAGATTGAGCCATTATACTTTAGATTTCTGCTTATATTTTCTTTCCTCTATTGCATCCCATTTCTCCAGCTGCAACCTTAGTTCTTTCTCTACTTCAAAGTGATATGGATCCTAAGTAGGTGTTCTCATTTGTTGTTGTATGGTTTGTAGTTTACTCCTGATGTCTTTGACTTTATCAGCAATCCTGGGATACTCCTTTGTGTTTAAACCTTTCATTGCTTGTTTTACTTGCTTCAACATAAGCCACACTTTTTTATGTAGCTTGCATTGATGCTTATATGCCAACTGTCTTCTACTACCTACTCGAAGTTTGGATCATCAGCCAGGTAATTTAGAAATCTAAATGGTCTAGGTGCTGTCTTTTGTTGGCTTCCCAATTCAATGCATAGGGGTGAATGATCAGAAAAATAGGGATCTAGAACATGTACTTGGGTAATAGGCATCACGTTCATCCATTCTCCATTTACTATTTCCCTGTGAATTTTGCTAAAAACATGACTGTTAGTCTGGGTAAAAGATCTATGTGACGACCCGGTCCGTCATCACGTGAGTTACCACCCCATTTTTCCCGTTATATTCTTGTTCATGTTTCAATATATGTGTTTGGTGAGTTTGATTCAATTCGGATCGAGTTTGGTTGGAAATGAGACAAATAGTCTCTTTGAAGAAGGAATAGTTGGAAAAAGTCAACCAGATGTTGACTTGTGAGTTAGAGGGCTCGGAATCGAATTCTGATAATTTGGTTAGCTTTGGGAGGTCATTTGTGGCTTAGGAGAGTGATAAGAATTGATTTTTGAAGTTCAGTGTAGAAATAGGCTTGAATTGACTAAGTTGGAATTTTGGCGAAATCCGATCGATAGGTGATATTATTACTCGGGAGTTGGAATGGAATTCTGATAGTTATAGTAGCTCCGTTAGGTGATTTTGAATATGTCTGCAAATTTTCAGGTCTTTCGGACATCGTTTGGTTGGGTTTTTGATTGGATGTTGGTTTCGGAAGTTTTGGTTGAATCTTAGGCTTGAACCGGCCTTAATTTGATGATTCGTGTGTTTGAGGGTATGTTTTTATGATTGGAACAAGTTCGTGTGATGATTTCGAGTGGATTTGTAGTTTTGGTTTAGGTCCCGGGGGCCTCGGCATGTTTTCAGAGGGTGCAACGGATGAATTTTTGAAGTTGGTAATTGCTGGTATGAATGTAGTAGTGATTTCCGCTTCTGCGGAAGAAGGACCGTAGAAGCGGCTCTGCAGAAGCGAAATAGTAATCGCAGGTGTGAGCCAGGGGTTGGCCAGGGGAGATACCGCAGAAGCAGGAGAGCGGTCGCAGGGGCGGATGCGCAGGTGAGGAATCAAGTCCGTAGAAGCGGAAATGTATGGCTTGGAGGATCTCGCGGAAGCGGAAGCGGAAGCGGAAGAAGTTTCGCTTAAGCGATCTCGCAGGTGCGAGGTTGGAACTGCAGAAGCGGTCTTGAACTAGAGGAAGGTCGCAGAAGCGACCCGTTTTCTGCAGAAGCGGTCACGCGGAGGTAGGCCAGTTGCCGCAGAAGCGAAAAATGCCTGGGTTTAATGTAGTAGAAAGGGGTCGAATTTCAGAACTCACAACTCATTTAAGGCTTCGAACTAAGAGGCGATTTTTAGGAGGAAATCGAGGGGTATCATTAGGTAAGCACTCTTGAACTCAATTTATGTCAATATACTGATAAATCATCGATTTAATCTCCGAAAATGGAGGAATTAAGGTGTAAAAATGGGAGATTTTACTCTAAGTCTGGGAAATACAAAATCAACGATGTGAGAGAGTAAACGGAGTCCAATTTTGATAAACTTTATACATATGGACTCGTGGCGAGATAAGGAGTCTGAAAATATGACTTTTGTAATTTTTTGAGAAGTGGGCCCGAGTGTCAAATTTTGATAACTTCATGATTTTTTATGTAATTCGAGCTAAATCGATTGGGTTATGTTCATTTAGCCTATTTTGATGTATTCCTATTGATTTTGAGCAGATTTGGCATCCGAGGAGATTGATTTGCGAGGTAAATGCAAGGCGAGCTAGGACTTTTGCCGATTCGAGGTGAGTGGTGGTAATAAATGATGTACTGAGGGTTCAAAACCCCGTTCTTGCACTATACAGTGCTATGTTGAGATGAAACACGTATCATGTGACGAGTGTTGTGGTATTGTGACTGGGAATTTGCACTTGGTCCTTCCCAATTGATAGTTTACTGTGCATAATGACTAAGACTGGGCTTATATTTGTATATTTGGGCTAGTAGCCATGGTTGGGGCTTTGTGCCGATCTGTAGAATATTAGGGAAGCCTGTAGAGCTAGATGACCCCTATATCATGTTGAACACATACTCTCAGCTGTATTCATAGTTGTATAGCTCGACACGAACCGGTACCAGATGTGTACTCAAAGTGAGAATACCTAGGGTTGAATACCCTGCTCTAGCTGAGTAGGCATGAGAGGCCGAGTCTATACTGACTGAGAGGGGTCGAGGAACCATTGTGAGGTATTAATATATACACCGGATCGGGTTGCACGCCGCGGCAGTATATACATATACATATATTGGATTGGACTGCATATATATATATGGGCCCGAGAGGGCGAGTCTATATTGACTGAGAGGGGTCGAGAACCTATTGTGAGGTATTGATATATATATATATACCGGATCGGACTACAGGCCGCAACAGTATATACATATACATGTATTGAATCGGACTACATGCCACAGTGTTATATATATGATATATATATATATAGACCGGACCGCACGCCGCAGTAATATATAAATATATGGATCGGACTGTACGCCGCAGTAATACATATGTGGATCGGACTGCACGCCGCACTATCATAGCGTTTGGGCTGAAGGAGCCTCTCCGAAGTCTACACACACCCCCAGTGAGCGCAATTATATTATATTGGATCGGGATGCGCGCCGCAGCGGTTTATCTATTATATTGGATCGGGTTGCACGCCGCATCACTATATATATTGGATCGGGCTGCACGCCGCAACATTATATATATATACATATATATTGGATCGGGATGCACGCCGTAGCAGTATGAGTGAGGATCGGGCTGCACGCCGCATCAGGACTAGATGAGTGATGTGTTAGTGTGAGATAGTAGTGGACTAGAATTGGACTTACCATTGTGGAGATGACTTACCTGTACTGTTATTCTTTGAACTGTTTGGTGATAGTACAGGTGTTCTTACTTTCACTTATTACTTATTATTGTTACTCACTGAGTTGAAAGATACTCACCTCACTCCCTGCACCTTATGTGCAGATACAGGTGTTCAGGAGGGCAGTTGAGCTACCCGCAGCTGCTATTTTACTATTATCCGAAGAGACATCGAGGTAGCTGCCGGCGTCCGCAGGACCCGATCTCTCCCCTTCCTTTCATTTATGTCTAGTACTATTCTGTCTAGACTTGGATTGTATAGGATATTTTCCTTCTGTAGAGGCTCAGACTTGTGACACCGGATTTGTTGGGCTGTATTTCGTGTATTTTGTTTCCACGCTTGTTGTTTCTGTTATGAAAACAAGCTATTAACTTTAATTGATCAGTATTAATTAATAATTGGCTGGTAATATGGAAAACATGGTCGGGCTTGCCTAGCAATGTATTGGGCTCCATCATGACCGGGGTTTGAGTCATGACAAGTTGGTATCAGAGCCTAGGTTACTAGGTCTCGCTAGTCATGAGCCGGTTTTGTAGTGTCTCGCGGATCTGTACGGAGTCGTCTGTACTTATCCTCGGGAGGCTGCAGACCTTTTAGGAAACACTCCACATTCTTGGAATTCTTATCGTGCATACTTGATTCAGCTTGAGATGTAATCCTTGAAATTCTTTCTACATGTCTATAAGAGCACTCGAGTGCTTAGTGATAAATTTGCCTTGATGGCTTGTAATTCCCCGATTGAGGGGCGAGATATAATCTATGTGAGTTCATGTGGTGCCAGTCGGGAGGACTTAAGGCCGAATCTTTGTCTATGGTTTGAGCACCAAGGTGCTAATTTCGCGAGCTGGTGTTATGAAATTCATACGATCAGTATTGTCCCTAATTATGGAAATGGCAGTTTAATAATGGGTGAGCTGTTAGGTGTTCGACTCTTATTGTGATCTATTGTATAGCATCTAGCTATGGGCATGGTGAATATGTTCATGTCTCTTAATGGAATGGTAAAGTGCACTACGTGTGGTAGTATGAGTTCAGACTTAGGAAGATTGAATTGGTTGTGCTATGAGTATTGTAGTGAAATGTATTTGATATATGTTATGATTTGAACAGTTGTAGTGCATGTTCATGTACTAATTTTGATAATAAAATTCGTGTAGTATTGAGATTTATGTTGTTGGTATGCATTGTGATGTCTTGTCGAGTTGCGGATGTACTGATATGATGGTCTTGGTTATTCTCTGGCAGGTGGATAGGCCAAATTACAAATCAAACTCTGTCAAAATATTTGGAAAATTTGGGACTTAGAAAAAAAAATTGTCAACTAAAGAGTAGGCTTAACTGTTGTGTGTGTATAAATGCAAGAATTGCAGAAGAGTTAGGATTTATGATGATTCGAGACTCTGGAAAAGCTAGTAAATGACTTGAGTTTAATCTCACTATAACATTGCGGCGTCATTTTGGATAAGAATGCTATGAGTGGTTAAAAATGCTTTGATATATGGCTTCGAGCTAAGTCGGGGAGGTTTCTATTGACTAGCCGATTGCACGATTATGTGCGATGTTGATTCTGTCTCTAAGTACGTTGGAAATTTTGGTAAAGGTTACATGGTGCATCGTAGATGTGAAGAAATATTAGGATGTTTTGGAGTTGATGTTGATAAAGAATGCCCGGTGTATAGTAAACAAAGATAGCTATTTGTGTCTGTATGTAATCATGTTTTGCGGTGTCAGAGTTCTAACAAGGCATGAGTGGATCTGTCAATAAGACAGCTGAATTACAACTGAATAAGGGTGAATGACGCCCGAGAATGGTCTTGCCATGTTCAAGATTTTGCTTGTAACAGTCAGGTGTCTTAAGGTTGTGTATGTGGCTAGAGACTGTGGTTTCATTAGAAGGGATCAAGACTTGTGATATGTTATGTTAATCATGGAATACTAGGTATCCGTATTGGAAAGTAATGATAACGAATTCAGAATCGCAAGAAGTTCTTCAAAATAAAGTATTGTAGAAGGTGGTACTTCTGGGAAACATTGAGAGAGTATTCAACGGCCTGTGAGTCTTAGACCATGTGGTTTTGTGTATGAGTCTCGTGTGGTAACCTAAGTTAAGGTATTGTGATGTTTCAGTAAAGAAGAATATTAAATTGAAAGATGAATCAAAAAGGAAATTAGGATAAATGGAATAACTTGATAATAAACTGAAACAATATGAAAAGGACACGAGTAATTCCTGGCATGTGTTTGAAGTAATAAGTCTTGCAGGTATTGTGCAGCAAATCTCTTGAGTGTTGGCAGTTGCATAGCTCGATGTGGGTAGAAGGACTCAGTCCTGGCAGTTTAGTTTGTGCAATGGAATTGGGAGAAAGAATTCGTGATGTGTTTTACCGTGGTTTGAAAATGAGTATATTTCATGTTGGTATGCGAAGCATGGAATGTGTAATGATTTTTATTCTATATGGGATCATGAAGCTCCTTGATTAGTTGAGTGCGTTGATGTTTGCGGAGTAGGAGAGGGATAGAAGTTTCCATGTATCTTAGTGTGGTAGAGTATATGCGATGTGTTATGGAAAGTTGTTAATGGCATGTTTAGGGTTTTGAGATCAGTTCATAATATATGGGAAGTCATTAAAACTCTCAAGCAGCGCGGGCGGCTGCAGATAATTGGAGAATCAATCTTTCTGGTGATTAAGAAAAAAGGTACTACTAAACTTGTGGTTTGACGGGGTATATGTTAAAAAAAAGGGCAATGTAATGTAAACTGATAATATCCGGTGGTATTGCGGTATTCTCTTGTTGAATCGACTGTAATGATTGAGTTGTTGATGGTATAGGGAAATTTTGGAATGAATTTCGTGGTATGGGTGGATGCTTGATATGTGTTACGTATTCGTACGGTGGAGTGTGGAATGAGGCATAGTGATTCATGTGCTATATATATGCTGGAGACTAGAAGTTCTCGTAATCCGCCTATGCAGTGGTGGTATATCGTGTGTATCGGCACCATTTAGCGGTTATTGGAAATTGTAAGCCCTAGTGGCTCTCTCTTTACTTGATATGATGAATTTGGGTTATGATATTTGATTGCAAACTGGTTGAGATTAGTCAGGTTATCTAGACTAATGTGATATGGACTATGTCGGAAAATGTCACAAATTACGCAGTAGAGTGCATCAGATTATGTTCCAGCAAGGTAGATGTACCCCAGGACCAGCGGACGACTGGTAGGTATTGCTCTATCAGTTGGGCCTTCGTGGCGGATGTCAATGCAGAGGTCTCTGCCATTGATTCAGTTCCGGTATTGAGGAACTTTGTCGGATGTGTTTCTTGTGGCCGAACTTGAGGCTATATATGTCTATTGTAATGAGAAACTTGACTCGATGTGCATCATTTTTGCAAGATTTATGCATAGATCGAGTGGCACGCCGACACGGGTTATTTGGATCGGGTGGCACGCTGCCACAGATATGGTATCTGGATCGGGTGGCACGCCGCCATGGGTATGTTATTGGAACTGGTTGCACGCCGCAATAGTATGATGTGGAGTATAGTTTCCTATATGTTACCTTGTATACAATACTTCCTTGCTTCTAAGGAAAAGTCCGTATTGGGTGCCGCTCGGTGAATAGCACATCAGTTGTGTCCTTTCAGGAATTGATAGCGTATATTAATGGTATCACCGCGGGTGTGATTGATTGCTTGAGTTCAGACCTAAATATGTGTGTGGCTGACCGTTTTGAACATGGTGACTTGAGGTGCTTCATGAGTAATAGTTGTGAGCACGTGATTTTTACCTTACATGAGAATTACTCCCAAAATTCAAAAAAAAATAATATAGATTTCTACGGTGTGTATTTTTGTGAATTTTCGGCAATCGTTTGCATTCGTATAAGCGTGATTATATATGTTTAAATTAATAAAAAATACAAAAATATGTCGTGTTTACATTTTTCATCTAACTTTGAAATTAGGAGTGATTAATTTTATCTTACAAAATGAAAACCACAAAAATAATTCATCTTTTTACATTTTTAGCATTTAAATGCTTAATTGTGTGATTTATGTTTAATTGATATTTAATTGTACGTAACGATTGTTAGTATAATTAGTATTAGTTAATTTGACTTGATTTTTTAGTGTAGTTAGGATTTTTATTTTTTATAAATTAGGAGTTAAATTAATTGAGAGGGAGGAAATAATTAAAACATGGTTTGAGATTCGGATTGGGCCATTTGAAACTGGACCAGGCCCAAATATTACACCCAAACCCGGCCAAGATACCCAACTGACCCGCCCGTCGCCCCAATACCCATCCCTTTTTAATCTGAGCCGTAGGATTCTTATGATCCAACGGCCACGGTTAATCCATGCATTTTAATTACCCAAAAAACCCCCAAAACCCCTGATACTCACTTCATTCTCCCAAACACGCCCCTCCTCTAATTCACTCAAAATCCCTCCCCTGTAACGCCGCCATCGCCACCGTCTCCCGCCCACCGAAAATTGCCTCACGGCGGTTCCGCTAGGCCAAACCCCACCAAAATCACACCGTAGCTTCCCCTTATCCCCATCTATACGAATCCATGACCCCTTTTTCTCGAATCATCACCAAATGGTTCGAATCTTCAATCGAAGATTCAAGCCAAAATCAAAACCATCCCAATCAACTCCAAACTCACACCTTACCGTCCCCTAGCCTCCCTCTCACCTTAATCAACTTTATTTTTGTTCGAATCTAGCCCTAACTGTTCGAAACCCCAAATCAAGATTTCAAGAACCCTAAAAATCCAAACTTTGTGTCTTTTAAATTCAAGGGAAATTGAAGTCTAATAGAAATTAATTGGGATGTTTTCATTTGAAAACATCTCAATTAAAGTCCGTTAGACTCCAAATTCAAGTCCAAGCTCAAACGGCCCGGATTCTGTGTTGATTTTTTCACTTCAAGGTATTTCCTTTCTTCTTTCTTTTCTTATTTATTTATTTACTTGTTTAGTATAGTCGTTTTATAGTTTTCATCTGTCGATCAATTTTTCGGATGTTTATTCTTTCTTCTTCTTCCCGTGAAGACCTTTTATGTGGTCAATTGCTTTTCTGTTTTTGTTTGTTCGATTGCGTATGTTGTAGAATGCTTATTCGCTTTGATTAGCGTCGTCGAATACTTAGTTTCATCTTTGGCCGAGATTGTTGGAATCACTGTTTTATCAATTAATTTGTTATCAACGATACATGTTGTAGTTAGTTTAATTGAATGTCGTTGCTTAATCTCATAGATTTTGTGGTTCGAAATGCCGGACAACACTAACACTTTTTGAATTGAATTAAGCTTGTTTGATTTCTGGTTTAGGAATTCGGATTAGTTATAGCTGTTCTTAATAGAAATTCAGAATCAAACTAATTGGCACTTAATTAAAATACCAAATGGTTGTTTAAAGTGATTAGCAGAAAGGCTGACACTCGTTTATGCTGTTTGTTACAGCAAGGTTGAAAGGGTTTGTTAACTGTTTAAATCTTTGAGATAGGCAAGGTTTTGTTTAAATTAGTTCTAAAATGAGAAAAGGGGACTGTTACACTGTCCCAACAGCCTGAAAGAATTAAAAATAGCTAGCTTTAATCTTCAGATTTAGATACCAAGTAGTGGAGGCCAAGAGCTAGTTCTGATTTAGTAATAAAATAGGCTATGCACATGAGAGAAGGTGTTAAGACCTGCTGGACAGCATGATTTTCCAGCATTCTTCTACACTTTAGAGTTTTATATAGCTGAAACCATACTTAGACAGTGGAAGGTGGAAAAGCAGGGAATAATGTGGGGTTTTGTTTGATTTTAAATAGTTAGAAGATGCTGCAAGAGGGCTATGAAGTTTGGCTATAAATAGAGGCCCTGAATGCAGAGTTTAAGGACAGAAAAAAGACACATACATACACACACACAAAAAAACAGAGACATACACTCACATTCAGAACTAGCAGAACACTGAGAATACACCCAGATATTCACTGGAAACACACATACAGAGAGATAGAATCTGGGAGAAAGTTTTTCAACAGATAGAAGGATAGATTGAGAGCTTAAGAGTGAAATAGAGGACAGTATTGAATGCAAAACATAGGCTGAAACTTACACTGAGGTTTCAGAGTTAGGAAGCAAATATAACCTCTCTTCTGTTTTGTCTGTGATTGTCATTTGGTGTTGAAACTTGCTGCTGGGCTTTTTCTGTTGGGTTTTGAATACTGTTTCAATAGAGTGTCTTGGTTTTCTATAGGTTTGAAAGTCCTAGGCTTTCCTGTTTGGAGTTTGAAACATTCCCCTGGAATTTTTCTACTGTTTTGCTACTGTTTCTGCTGGGTTTTTATTGGGATTTTTGCTGCTGGTGTTGCTGCTCCGTAGCTGTTACTGTTGGGTTTTTGCCACTGATCTCCACTTTTGCTCTTGAATTCCAGGTACACAATCGAACTCATGTAGATGTTATATTGGTGAAACCAAAATCAATGGAAATTTGAAGATCTGTTGAACTCCCATTTTTTTCTGCTATTTATTTCTTAAGATCAAAGATAATGTTGTTACTCTGAATAAATTCATGTCAACTCATGTGTAGTAGGCTATAAATTATAAATGTGTAACTTGAGTGTTGGATCATGTCTTGATTGTAGTTTGATTTGTGATTATAGTTATAGTTTGGTATAGGGTGGTATTGTTTACAACCGTTAGTATTGAATCGTTTATAGTTATAGTATTGAAGTGTTTATAGTTAATGCCGAAGTGTTTATAGCTATAGTTTGTGATCAAATACAGTCAGCTAGTATAATTCTAAAACAAACTCAGTGTTAGAGTTTTAATTAAGTATGATAGGCTTTCACATTAAAATGATATAATATATCTAGTTTGAATGGATTGAATTGATTCATTTCTAAAGTTTGAACTCGTTTTCTTTTTAGTAATGAAATCGTTGCATTATCATTAGTATTTCAATAAACTGAACCAGTTTTCTCTAAAAGAACAACATTTGTAGTTTAACCCATTTATTAAGAGATATATGCCGGAATCGGGTTAATAGAAGTAAAACTTAGAGATTAAAGTGTTCATTTATATAGGGTACTGAATGGAATGAAATGGGACAAAATTTTGATTTTATTTTGAGCAAATGATTTTTATTTATTATTTATTTAATGATAGTTTAAATACTGTTTAAGTCAGATACTTTTTCTTCAAAAATTAATAAAGTGGTTTAAAGTTCAATCAGAGCATTAATTTATAAACATGTATAAAATCAGGTATTTTTAGCCATTTATAATAATTGAAGCGACCGTGCTAGAACCACGGGATCCGGGGGTGCCTAACACCTTCCCTCGGGTCAACAGAATTCCTTACTTAGAATTTCTGGTTCGCGGACTTCATTTGGAAAGTCGAAATTTCCTCGATTCGGGATTTAAATAAATCGGTGACTTGGGACACTTTAATTTATTCCAAGTGGCGACTCTGAAATAATAAAAATAATCCCGTTTCGAATATTGTCACTTAAATTGGAAAAAACTCCCTCACGCTTCTACCCCCGGGTAGTGGGCGCGCCAAAAGGAGGTGTGACAGCTCTGGCGACTCTGCTGGGGACACAAACCCAGAACCACTGGTTCAGGGTTTAAGAATTCGAGCTTTGAATAATTATTTTATTTGGCTTATTTATTATCTAATTTTATTACATGTTTATATTTGATATGCTAAATGTTGCTTTACCGCTTTGATATTTTGTGAATTGTATATAAATTGTGCCGATACCCATTTTTTCTCTTCTGAGTCTTTTGAAATATAATATCGGGCATTTGCTGGACATCGCCCGTTTTTCTCAAGATAGCTGCGGTGCTTGGCACCCGGTGAAGGATTTTGTAGTCACACATGTTTAGGCGGAGAGTTTTGTCAATTAAGCCGGAAAGCCATGCTACCGGTGAACTGACACTCTTCGGCTCGAGTTGTCCGCTCGAGTTAAAGCCAGTCTAGACACTTTTTCCAACAAGATGACGACTTAGAATAACCAAACCTTATGCCGGATCCCCGATAGGAACGCTTATTTGCATCATGTGCATATTTGACTTAGGAGGCTCGACACAGGGGTTGGGCCTGTCTAGGACAGGTGTACCTGAAACAAAAGACCAACTTGTTGCATCTTTCTGTGTGCATTTATTTGTTTCGATCTTACATGTCGACCGGTTTGTTAAAAGAGAGGGTAAGAAGTAAAAGATGACAAATTAATGGAAAACGAGGTGCTTTTATTGGAAAATAATTTTGAAAAAAAAAGAAAACAAAAAACAAAATGAAAAAAAAAATCTCCGAATAAATGTTGTTAATTTTAAATAGTTAGTTTCTTTGAATCTATTTTTTTTAAAGAAAAATTCCAAATAAATTTTCTTAAATTTTACGAAAAATAGTTTAGCTTCTTTGAAAATAATTTTTGAAAATGCAAAAAAAAGATTCCAAATAAATTTTCTTCGAAAATAATTTTTTGGAAAAAAAAATGCAAAAACAATTTCCGATAAATTTTGTTAATTTTATTAAAGATAGGTTAGTTTCTCTTAAAATAATTTTAGAAATGTTGTTTAAAAAACAGTTTGTTTTCTTTTCTTAAAATAATTTAGTCCTTTTATTTCCGAACTACACAAGTTTGATTCTCACCAAACATGAGATACGTAGGCAACCCATATCGGGCTCAACTAATACTGACTTTTTCAAAAGAAAAACAATAATAGAAAATATTAGAATTAGGAATTTTTTCCTTAGTCGAGAGTTAGGAAATTTTGCAAAAATAGCCAAACGCCTCAAAAGGGGCGCCGGAGGACTAATTTCGCAAAACGGAATATAGACATCACACTGGTATCCTGTTATACAACCTTCAAATCTTCTTCAAGTGCTGAAATGCCGTATTAACAAGATTCGTTTTTTTTATAATAAAAAGAATTTTTGAAAAAAAAACCTTAAGTTCATTTTTATCTTTTCTAGGATCAGCATGACTTCCTCGCAACGAATCGGCCAGAAAAGGGCGAGAGACGAAATGCCACCCATGTTCATGGTCCAAGACAAGACCCCAGGTCAGCTCGGTAAATGGTGGACTAGTTTTTCGGCTTGGGAAAGAAATCAAGTTCACAAGCACCTCATGTTTCTTCCGGACATCATGATGATAAAACCGGACAAAAACGTGATCAGAGCTTTAGTGAGTTTCTCGGACTCAACAAGCAATGTGTTCAGATTTCGGGACTGCGAAATGACACCCACTTTGGAAGAACTGGGCGGACTCACAGGGCTTGGAAGAGATTTGCACAAAAAGAGACCTGCAGCTCCTAGGCAAATGGGTGTGAATAATTTCTTAAAGAAGTTATGTCTCCGGCGAGTTCCCATGGGTTGTTTGGAGAACGGTTGGGTGCCACTAGATTATCTCTACGACAGATTTGGTGATAAGAATGGGTTCGAGAGATTCTCAAATACTGAATTTGTCAACCAGTTGAATTATGACGCCTGGGGAGACTTAAGGATTTATGCCTTTATGATCGCTTTTTTGGGAACCATGGTTTTTCCCGAACGTGGCGGACGCATCAGAATCCGTTTGGCTGCGGTGGTCTCATATCTACGGAGTAACGAGGAACACACTGTTCTTCCAATGATACTAGGAGACATCTTCCGGGCCTTAACTCGGTGCCAAGAAGGACATGATTATTTCGAAGGTTGCAATATCGTTTTACAAATGTGGTTTGTAGAGCATCTCTATCATCACCCAATTGTGATAGACTTCAACGCGGATTCGTTGAATTATATTCGTTGTCATACAAACAGAGCCGCCCGTTGTAACCTTCCAGAAGATTTGAGGACTTGGCAAGAACTTCTCAACTCTTTGAGAGCAAATCGACTTACCTGGAATTATTATTGGTTCCCTTCCGCCAAAATCATGCATATGTCGACATATCGCCCATTCTACATACTAATGGGTTTTAGGGGTTTCCAACCATATGGCCCGCTACGTGTCATGCGGAAGTTGGGTAGAGAACAGAAAAGGCCCCCAATTGAGGATATGTGATCGTTTACATGGGAATTTGCGACGGAGGAGACCCCGAGGGAGACTTATGCACAAAAGGTATGGTTCGGTAGTCGACTCTCCGACATCGACAAAATGGTTGCCGGATCGAGGACGGGGAGAAGTGAGCCTCGCATATCTTGAATGGTTCCACAACCAATCAATACCAGAGCAAAGGTCAGAAAGGTCAGTAAAGTATGCCGTTGATTGGGAGAAAGAGGTAGAAGCCAGAGTTAGGGAGGCTAAGCATGAGACAACACAAGATTTCCAATCTTGCATCAGCACTTTAAAAGAAGACAAAGGAATTCTGGAAGCAGCCATGGACATACAACAGGCTGAGAAGCACTTCGAACTCAAATTCAAGAGATGCAATTGACCGCAGAAAGGTCAAGAAGAAGTCGGAATTATAAGATGCTGATAAACGATATGGAAAGGAAAGCCTTTGAACACCAAGAAGACTTGGAGAAGGCAAAAGCGGCTTTGGTTGCAGTCCGGACAAAATGGAAGAGAGCAGCCCACCAAGAAGCACTCCGTCTACAACAAGTAGAGAAAGATTATGATGCAATCATCGTTGATTTAAGAAAAGCAAATGCCGCTCTTAGAGAGCGAACTCTCAGGCAAGTCCGAGATGCCAAAGCAGATAGAGACCGTTGCCACAATTTGATGGCACGGATGGAAAGACAAATAGATAGGCTCTTGGACCATGTCTCCGGCAACGCTCAAGTATTAGGGGCAAAGAACCGACACATAGGGCAGCTGCTCAGAGAAAAAGACATGATCAGGACCAGGATCAATGAGATCGGGCACTACATCACTATGAGGTGTTTGACCTGCGAACGAGTAACTCGGCCTACCCTCTTCTCTTCAATCATGGAATGTGTCCACCAAGTCATGGCAGAATTGGGGAGTATACAGAAAGATCTTACACCAAGAACTGCAGCAAGGCCAAACAACGCCCCCCGGGCGCAAAGATTCGAGGCGTTGGAACATGCTTAGAAGAGTCTGTTATTTTAGAGTCTTTGTCCTTTTAAAAGTTTTCCTCCATTGTTGTCATTTTGCAAGTGTTTCAAGTTTGAAGTTTGTTGAAATAAAATTCATGAACATTTCATTCATATCTTATGTCTATTGTTTCCGAACTACGCCCGGTCTGATTCATGCAGGGACATGATACGTAGGCAATCCACATAAGATTCGACCATCACTAAAAAAAATAATAATAAAAAAGGAGGGAAAAGTTAAAAGAAAAGAAGATTGATAAATGATGAAAGCAAAGGAAAATACAAACCGGAATGACGCATCGCAATCGAATACATATAGCAACACCATCATCTGTATAAGTGCATCACACCCAACGTGTTATCTGTTATGTTGTCTCAGAATAACCGTTTGTTTGCCAAACTCCAGGTTTTAGTAACGAGTGTTTGATTTTGTGGTAATCTGGCATCACATTCGTACTTCACAAGGTCCAAAGGAAAAGTTCGGCAGCCTGAAAGTACTCATCCCTATTTCACTAGGTCAAAAAGAGGTGCCAACATGTCTTCAGAAATGCCCTTAGCAACCATTCCCGTTTCAGAAGAAAGCTCTTTGACAACCATCCCGGCTACCTGAGTCGGCAGCTTTGGAGGAGAATAGAATTTTGCGCTGCCGTATGCTCGAGATGTTGGACGATTGGAACAACGAGAAAGAGCCCCCGAGTCTGATCCCTGGGTTCCCTGAAATTCTTCTCAGATCAAGTGGGATTTCCAATACCCCCATCAATTACCCGCATACTCTGTTTGGGTACTCTAATGCCACAACCCTCTCTGAATCACCCTCCACCTCCTATCCTCGGGTGACACCATTAGATACATCCGCAAGAACGTCGGTTGAGTTGCTAGTTCCAGTCACAACGCATCCCACCGCACATACTCCTTTCTTCGACTCCGCGTCCTTTACATTCCCAGCACCACCGCTTACACGGGATCATACCCAGGTTACAGCCAATATATATCCTCAGCCACCTCGATATGAGTTCCTACCAAGCCAAAATCCAAAGGCTCCCGAGCGGGATGAGATGGAAAAAAGAATGAGAAGTTTGGAACAAAGCCTGAAAACATGCAAGGTTTAAGTGGGCAAAAAAGTGTATCTTACGCCGATCTGTGCATGTTCCCGCACGTCCACATGCCATCAGGTTTTAAGAAGCCGAAGTTCGAAAAGTATGATGGGCATGGCGACCCCAATGCTCATCTAAAGAAATACTGCAATCAATTGCGAGGTGTCGGCGGCAGGGAAGAATTGTTGATGGCATACTTCGGAGAAAGTTTGGTCGAAATAGCATCAGAATGGTGTATGGATCAAGACATATCTCGATGGCACATCTGGGATGATCTGGCCAGAGATTTTGTGAAACAGTTCCAATACAACATCGATATTGCGCCAGACAGGAATTCCTTATCGAACTTAAAGAAGAAGCCCTCAGAAAGCTTCAGAGAATATGCCATCAAATGGCGAGAGCAAGCATCCTATGGACGAAATTGAAATGGTCACGACTTTTCTCCAAGCTCAAGAGCCAGGCTACTTTCAAAATATGATGTCGGCGATGGGGAAACCTTTCGCCGAAGCAATCAAGATCGGAGAAATGGTAGAAAATGGCTTAAAAACAGGGCGAATTTTGAGTCAAGCGGCCATTCGGGCAACTTCCCAAGCCATCCAAGGCGGGTCTGGAGGGATGCCCAGAAGCAAAAAGAAGGAGGAAACTGCCATGGCGGTAGTAGAAGATAAAAGATATCGAATCTCAAGGCAGGTATTCTCTGACAGGGCCCCCCAGCATTACTATCCACACCACAGCATGGCTTATGCTCCTCCGCCTCCACCCTACGCAGTCATGAACATTCAACCTTTGGCACGGCCGCAGCCACCAGCCAACAGGAATCCACCTCCATTCTAGAGAAGCCAACCTCCTTACCCAAACTAGCATAACCCCCATCCAAATAACGCCCGCCACCTTGAGCAACCCAAAATGAGCTTTACATCGATTGGGGAGCCGTATTCCACTATTTTTCCAAAACTCAAGCAAGAGAACCTACTGCAGCCCATTCCGCAGAACAGGCAAAATCCGGACTCTCCTGCCTACCAGAGGGGAATATACTGTGCATATCATTCGGGTGTTGAAGGACATAGTACCGACAATTGTTGGACGTTGAAGAAGGCAATGCAAGAATTGATCAATCAAGGGAGGATTGTCTTCGCAGATGAAGACATCTCAAATGTGACAAATAACCCATTACCAGCCCACAACAACGGGCTAGTGATTGGGATGATTTGTGACGACAAGGAATTTGAACCAGCTTTAAAAGCAATAATCGCCATCGCCAACATAGAGAAGCGGCCTGAGGTTACCCCAAAACAAGAGAAAATGGGGAAAAGGGTTGAAGTTCTTGAGACTAGATCTGAAAAGACGATTGAATTGAAAGCATCGTCTCAGAAGAGTGGAGTCCTTTACCTCCCGCGAGGTCGAGTGGAAAAACCATTGTCAATAGGTGCCCCCAAGAAGTTCCACTTAAAGAGGGAAACAACAATGTATGTACCAAAGGGAACCTATGTGGTCCGAAAACCAGATGAACCCGTGGTTATTGCATGTGTGCAACAAAAACCAATGACAGATCCGTCTGCAGTACCCTGGAGCTACCAACGAACACTAGTTACGCGCAAAGGGAAAGAGGTTGCAGGAAATTCATCTTAGAGCGCCCTGGGGCAAAAGTACTTAAACATGCAGGAGGTAAATAACGCCACACAAAGGCGTTTCCCATCAAAGAAACCTGTAAGTGCTGAAGAGGCAGAGGTCATTTTTCAAAAGATGCAAATGCCTGACTATGAGGTGATAGACCAACTGCGCAAATGCCCAGAGCAAGTATCGATGTTGTCCCTTCTAATGAAGTCTACTGAACATCAGAAGGTTTTGTTAAAAGCCTTGAATGAGGCATACGTGCCTATTGAGACTTCATCCGAACAACTTGAAAGAATGACAGAGAGGTTCTTCGCAATCAATCAGATTTATTTCAGTAAAGCTGATTTGCCTTTGGAAGGTGCCGCCCACAACAAAGCTTTACATTTGACTGTCAAAAGCGAAGGCTACTATATGAAGAGGGTCATGGTTGATGGGGGTTCGGGGGTATACATATGCCCGCTTTCCACTTTAGGCCGCATAGGAATCGGAGCTGAAAGGATTCGGCCTAACAACATATGTGTGCGAGCCTTTGATGGTGTGAAAAGAGATACTGTCAGAGAGATTGATGTGATTATGACCATTGGCCCGGTGGACTTTGAAGTGACATTTCAAGTTTTGGATATGGACACTTCCTACAACTTTCTTATAGGGAGACCATGGATTCATGCGGCTGGAGCTGTGCCCTCTACCCTCCATCAGATGTTAAAATTTGAACACAAGGGACAAGAGATCGTGGTCCACGGGGAGGACGAGCAATCAATTTATCGAGATCCATCCATCCCTTGCTTAGAAGCGGAAGCAGGAAGCGAACACATTGTCTATCAAGCTTTCGAGATTGTGTTGGCAGATCAACATGAAGAAGGGAACCCTCTCCCCCAACCCTTTTTGTCTAATGCCTCCATTATGGTGGCAAAAGAAATGATTAAACATGGCTTCCAGCCAGGAAAAGGTTTGGGAAAGTCCCTACAAGGAGTGTCGAAGCTAATAACTTTACATACGACTGAAAAGTTCTTCGGAGTAGGTTTTCGCCCAACCCCTGAAGATGAGAGATGGGCCAACAAGAGAAAGGAGAAAGGATGGGTTCTGCCACAACCATTGCCACATCTGTACCAAAGTTTTGTTCGACCAAGGAACTGTGAAGAAGAAAAAGACGAGGTCTTCACATCGGAGGAAATTGAAGAAATATGCGGGGCCATGAGGCAAATGCTCTATGATGTTAATATGGTCCAATCGGGAGAAGGAACAAGCACCGCCGAGGTGCTGTATGTGGGCCTTGAAGCTAAATTGCAAAATTGGAAAGCCACACCCTTCCCAATCAGGCGGGAGTTCCGGTAGATTTGTCCTGTCATTTTTCCTTCATCACAAGTTACTTCAGGACGTAGCTTGGATGTTTTTCTTTGTTTTCTTGTATTTTTGGTTTTCCCAATGTAATTTTGTTTGTCTTCAGAAAATTCCAAGAAAATGAAATAAATATTTCATCATTTTGCACTCTTTCTAATTTTGTTATTTATTCTTCCTTTTCAATCCTAATAATGCGGCTTTAAATAACATGACATGCTTGCGGAACTCATGCTCAAATCCGAACACGCCACCTAATCTGGAAATAATGAACCAAGAACCGGAATACGATGAAGAAGAGGCTTTTAGGGAAATAAATCGAGAATTGGAACATTTTGAGAATAAACCTAAGCCAAACTTGAATGATACCGAACCGATTAATTTGGGAACTGTTGAAGAGGTCCGAGAGACCAAGATAAGCATCCACACAGATGAGAAAACACGAGATGCAATAAACCAACTCTTGTTTGAATTTAAAGACGTGTCTGCTTGGTCTTACGACAACATGCCAGGACTAGGAGCTGATCTAGTGGTGCACAAATTACCAATCTACCCTAACTGTCGCCCAGTGCAACAGAAGCAAAGAAAGTTCAAGACTGACATCAGTTATAAAATCAAAGAAGAAATCACTAAGCAGTTGAAAACATGAGTAATTCGAGTGGTACAATACACCACGTGGTTGGCTAATGTTGTGCCCGTGCCAAAGAAGGACGGAAAAACTCGAGTATGCGTTGACTACCGAGATTTGAATAAAGCAAGTCCTAAAGATAACTTTCCTTTACCGAACATCCACATCCTTGTTGATAACTGTGCCAAACATGAGATACAGTCATTTGTGGATTGTTATGCGGGATATCATCAAGTGTTGATGGATGAAGAGGACGCCGAGAAGACCGCTTTTACCACACCTTGGGGGACTTACTGTTACAGAGTCATGCCGTTCGGCTTGAAAAATGCTGGAGCAACATACATGAGAGCTATGACTGCTATTTTCCACGACATGATGCATCAGGAAATAAAGGTGTACGTGGACGATGTAATCATCAAATCCATAACCCAGGGCGATCATGTGCGAGACTTGAGGAAATTCTTCGAGAGGTTGCGGAAGTATGATTTGAAGTTGAATCCAGCCAAATGCGCTTTTGGAGTCCCGTCAGGTAAACTTTTGGGTTTCATAGTCAGCAGAAGAGGTATTGAATTAGATCCCACAAAGATAAAATCCATCCGGGATTTACCTCCTCCCAGAACTAAGAAAGATGTAATGAGTCTTCTGGGCCGACTAAACTACCTCAGTAGGTTTATCGCTCAGATGACGTCCACATGTGAACCCATATTCAAGTTGTTGAAGAAAGACGCTGCAATCAAATGGACAACCGAATGTCAAGAAGCTTTTGACAAAATCAAAGAATATTTGTCAAACCCTCAAGTCTTAGTCCCGCCAGAGCCAGGGAGACCTCTTTTCTTGTATTTAAAAGTCTTGGAAAACTCTTTTGGTTGTGTCCTCGGACAACGTGATGCGACAGAGAAGAAAGAGCAAGCGATCTACTACCTGAGCAAGAAATTCACTAGTTGTGAGGTCAAGTACACTTTGTTGGAAAGAACGTGTTGTGCCTTAACTTGGGTCGCTCAGAAATTGAGACACTACATCCAAGCCCATACGACTTACCTCATTACTCGGTTGGATCCTTTGAAGTATATATTCCCGAAACCGATGCCCACCGGAAGATTGGCAAAATGGCAGATCCTGCTCACCGAGTTTGACATAATCTATGTCACTCGCACGACAATGAAGGCTCAAGCATTGGCAGATCACTTGGCCGAAAACCCGATCGACGAAGAGTATCAACCATTGAATACCTACTTTCCTGATGAAGAGGTAAACACGACAGAAGTTATTTCGGAGGACAATCATGCTTGGAAAATGTTTTTCGATGGGGCGGTAAATGCTAAAGGTGTAGGGATTGGGGCAATCTTGATCTCTCCTACTGGTCAGCATTACCCAGCTACGGCTAGGCTCCGTTTCTTTTGCACGAATAATACGGCTGAGTATGAAGCTTGTATCATGGGCATGAACATGGCAATTGATCAGGGAGTCGAAGATTTGTTGATCATGGGAGATTCTGATCTAATTATCAAACAATCTCAAGGTGAATGGAAAACTCGGGACATTAAACTCCTCCCTTACCGACAACACGTGAACGTTCTTGGCAAGCGATTTGCATAAATAGAGTTCAGGTATATCCCACGATGTCACAATGAACTAGCTGACGCACTTGCCACTTTAGCTTCAATGCTACCTTATCCAGGCAACGCCCATGTCAATCCCTTGGAAATTCAAATCATGGAAAGCCACGGTTATTGCAATGCAATTCAAGAAGGACCAAGCGCCAAGCCATGGTACTATGATATCAGGAGATTTTTGAAAATGCAAGAATACCCCGAACATGCTACTAGAGATCAAAAGAGGACCATTAGGCAACATGCAGGTGGTTTCTTTTTGAGCGGCGAGGTCCTGTATAAAAGAACCCCGGATCTTAACCTCTTAAGGTGTGTTGATGCCGAAGAAGCATGAAGAATCATGCACGAAGTACACGCAGGAGTATGCGGGCCTCATATGAATGGGTATGTTTTAGCCAAGAAAATCCTTCGAGCAGGTTATTATTGGATGACCATGGAGAAAGATTGTTTCGGTTTTGTCCGAAAATGCCATCAATGTCAGGTACATGGAGATCTGATTCATGCACCTCCAACTGAGCTGCATCCTATGTCAGCGTCGTGGCCATTTGTCACTTGGGGAATGGATGTCATCGGCCCAATTGAGCCGAAAGCTTCAAATGGGCACCGATTCATACTGGTCGCTATCGATTACTTCACAAAATGGGTTGAAGCTGTCACTCTCAAATCAGTCACTAAGAAAGCTGTGGTGGATTTTGTACACTCAAATCTTATTTGTCGTTTTGGTATACCTGCAACTATCATCGCAGACAATGCTGCGAATTTGAATAGTCGTTTGATGGAAGAAATATGCGAGCAATTCAAAATAACGCATAGGAACTCCATCCCTTATCGGCCCAAAGCCAATGGTGTCGTGGAAGCAGCGAACAAAAACATTAAGAAGATTTTGAGAAAGACAATCCAAAGTTCTAGACAATGGCATGAACAATTACCGTTCGCCTTACTGGGATACCGTACTACAGTACGCACATCGGTAGGAGCAACTCTATACCTGCTAGTCTATGGAACCGAGGCTGTGATACCGGCAGAGGTAGAAATTCCTTCACTTCGTACAATTGTTGAAGTAGAGATTGAAGATAGCAAGTGGGTTAAGACTCGATTGGAGCAATTAACTTTGATCGATGAAAAGCGAATGGCTGCGGTCTGTCACGGACAACTGTACCAACAAAGGATGGCTCGTGCTTACAATAAGAGAGTACGGCCGAGAAATTTCGAAGTAGGTCAGTTGGTTTTAAGACGCATTCTTCCACATCACCAGGAAGCGAAAGGAAAATTCGCTCCTAATTGGAAGGGACCATACATCATCAGGAAGATACTGCCGAGAGGAGCGTTATACTTGGGAGACATGGAAGGAAATGACCCTGAAACAACAGTGAATGCAGATGTTGTGAAAAGGTATTATGTCTGAATTTGCTTCGATGATGTCCTTACAAGTCAAAATGATTGAAGGCTTTTATTCCCGCTACCCAAACACTACCAACCCTTTTGTAAGCCCTTTGGGCCGGTTACCTTTCTTTGGCTACCCTCTTTGGAATCCAAACCAAATTAAAAAAAAACAAAACAAAACAAAACAAAGCAAAGTTCCTGAACTACGTTCTGACTTGATTCCGAAAGGATACGTAGGCAACCTCTCCCCGAGGTTCAGTCACACCAAACCAAAAATCCCAGTTTCCCCAAAAAATGAAATTGGGGCAGATGATATGTTGATTCAGTTTAGATCCGTTAAGATGATTCCAAAGTTGTAATTTTGTCCACAATTCTTGTTACCCAAACCGAGTACAAGTCCTTCAAGATCGATAGAGACTGAGAAAACATCGTTGTTGCGGTCCGAAGCATCTGGAATGAAAAGAAATAAAATGAGAGAGTCTTATTGGTGAAAACCTTCGGGCACCATAAGACGATGGAAGTAGAGAAATACAAAATGAGAGAGCTCGTTGGTAAAAACACGCAAACAGTGCTATCTGGCGATGGTGAGAAGAGAAATGAGAGAGGTCGATTGGCGAAAACCCGCAAAAGGGCACTATCAACCGAAAAGGTTGTTTCACCACAAGAAGTCCTGGCACGGCTCCTTAGCTCGGAAACATAGACCCGTTTTGGTTCATAAGAAAATGGGAGTTTGTGACGATCAAGCATCTAGTCCGAGAAGCATGTCATGTTGGTTAAAGTCAGCATATACCTCAGATAAGTCCTTCTTTTTCCCCGAAAGGGACTCCTCTATCTTCGATACGTTTTTCCATTCCTTGT
Source organism: Nicotiana noctiflora (assembly GCA_032618575.1). Taxonomy (NCBI): domain Eukaryota; kingdom Viridiplantae; phylum Streptophyta; class Magnoliopsida; order Solanales; family Solanaceae; genus Nicotiana; species Nicotiana noctiflora. Next base: position 151,519 of record JASVEL010004318.1, read on the forward strand.
TCATTTTTCTTTGAATCCCTTTCGGTTTAATTTTAATTCTGAAACTATTACAAAGAAAGGCGACAGGACCGGTTTTACAGGACTCCGCCTGGTAAAGAAGAAAAGAAAAACAGCCTCAGTGGTGTATTGATACAATTCCCGATTGGATCGTAATGATCGATTGTTTCCAAAGAAACGGAGTTTAGAAAGGAAATGGAAATCAAAGGCTAAGGTCTTAGAAGAGACGGAATAAGGCAGAAGGATAAAACCCACACAGAAAATCCTCGTGGAATCTCGGGAATGAACCCGGTCAGTTTGAAAAGAAGTCACCCAAAGACAATTGGTAGCGAACTCTCAATGGAAATGGGGAAACGATCAAGCAATGAAGATAATCAAGACCACAAAGTCAACCACTTTTTCAACTGATAAAATGTTCTTTGTTGAAAGCAGGTCTGTTTAATTGTGCAAGAAGAAGGTACAACTCAAAGAAGTGAAGTACGCAAGCATTGAAATGGCTTTGGAACAAGGAAAACACATAAAAAGGGAAGTTTCTTTTTAGAGCTTTATCTTATGCATTTGTTGATGGTTAAAAAGAAAGCCTAAAAGAAGGCCCAAAAGGAAGAATAAAAGAAAAGAAAATAAAAACTCCAAAAAAGAGAATCAAATCATATCAGTCCAATATCTGTTTGGACCCCGGTCAGAAAAACCGAGGGTCTTTCCGACCAGAAAGCCGTGAAAGTTTTATCCCCGGTCAGAAAACCGAGGATCTCCCAGTCAGAAAACTGCGGAGCCATTTACTTTAACCCCGGCCAAAAAACCGAGGGTCCGACGGCCAAAAAACCGTTAGACATTGTTTGAATTCCGGCCAGAAAGCCGTGAAACTTTTATCCCCGGTCAGAAAACCGAGGATCTCCCCAGTCAAAAACTGCGGAGCCATTTACTTTAACCCCGGCCAAAAAACCGAGGGTCTGGCGGCCAAAAAACCGTTAGACATTGTTTGAATTCCGGCCAGAAAGCCGTGAAACTTTTGTCACCGGTCAGAAAACCGAGGATCTCCCAGTCAGAAAACTGCGGAACCATTTACTTCAACCCCGGCCAAAAACCGAGGGTCTGACGGCCAAATAACCGTTAGACATTGTTTGAATTCCGGCCAGAAAGCCTTGAAACTTTTGTCCCCGGTCAGAAAACCGAGGATCTCTCAGTCAGAAAATTGCGGAGCCATTTACTTTAACCCCGGCCAAAAAACCGAGGGTCCGACGGCCAAAAACCGTTAGACATTGTTTGAATTCCGGCCAGAAAGCCGTGAAACTTTTATCCCCGGTCAAAAACCGAGGATCTCCCAGTCAGAAAACTGCGGAGCCATTTACTTTAACCCCGACCAAAAAACCGAGGGTCCGACGGTCGAAAAACCGTTAGATATTGTTTGAATTCCGGCCAGAAAGCCGTAAAACTTTTATCCTCGGTCGGAAAACCGAGGATCTCCCAGTCAGAAAACTGCGGAGCCATTTACTTTTACCCCGGCCAAAAAACCGAGGGTCTGACGGCCAAAAAACCGTTAGATATTGTTTGAATTCCGACTAGAAAGCCGTGAAACTTTTACCCCCGGTCAGAAAACCCAGGATCTCCCAGTCAGAAAACTGCGGAGCCATTTACTTTAACCTCGACCCAAAAAACCGAGGGTCTGACGGCCAAAAAACCGTTAGACATTGTTTGAATTCCGGCCAGAAAGCCGTGAAAAAATCGAGGTTCTCCCAGTCAGAAAATTGCGGAGCCATTTACTTTAACCCCGGCCAAAAAATCCGAGGGTTTGACGGCCAAGAAACCGTTAGACATTGTTTGAATTCCGGCCAAAAAGTCGTGAAACTTTTATTCCCGGTCAGAAAACCGAGGATCTCCCAATCAGAAAACTGTGGAGCCATTTACTTTAACCCCGGCCAAAAAACCGAGGGTCCGACGGCCAAAAAACCGTTAGACATTGTTTGAATTCAGGCCAGAAAGCCGTGAAACTTTTATCCCCGGTCAGAAAACCGAGGATATCTCCCAGTCAGAAAACTGCGGAGCCATTTATTTTAACCCCGGCCAAAAACCGAGGGTCTAGCGGCCAAAAAACCGTTAGACATTGTTTGAATTCCGGCCATAAAACCGTGAAACTCTTCTTCAAAATCCCGGCCAGAAAGCCGTGGAACGTTTATTTGTGAAACTGTGATCTTCTTACCCAATACCAAAGAGTCTTTTTAATCACTTTCTGTGTCACAACTAACTCACGAAATTTTCCTAGCAAAACTGGGGCTGAAAAATTTCGTTCGTTTGTTTGTTTTGTTGTTTGAATAGGTTTGACCTCGGGACGCAAGGATCGAGATAACCTACAAATGGAACATCAATCCAGAATGAAGAAAAGAAGAAAAGAACCAAAAGAAAAGAGTTCAAACGTTGGAGTTGAACAAAAGCACGGATTGCTCAGAAGCTGATTGAAGTAACAAGCTCCGCCGACTCCGTTTCACTCAATGTTACAAAAATAAACAAGCACGTACAGCTTGTTGAGCATCAAGATTCAGATCAAGGTCTACAGGCATCTAAGATTCAAGATCAAATTTTCAAAATGATCATAGATAGGAATCTTGTAACTCATAGTTTGATAGCATAGCTAGTTCAGCTTTAATTTCTTTTTTGGTGTAATAAGGAGGTCAGTTGAGCAGTAAGCAGCAACAGCAGCAACGATAGCAACAGTAACAGCAAAGTGTCAGTCCACGGTAGTCCCAGCTACCAAAACTTCCCGAACTACATTGACCTGATTCCTGTTTAGCCCAGGATATGTAGGAGGCCTCCCGAAGCAAAGGCTCGGTCAAGATCTTTTCAAAATGCTTCACGCGGAGTGCTCGAACGGGCAAAAATCGCTCATATTTGCTCATTATTCTTTGCACGAAAAACTCTTCGTGTTTACGCGCAAAGAGGGGCAGCTGTGAGCACGTGATTTTTACCTTACATGAGAATTACTCCCAAAATTCAAAAAAAATAATATAGATTTGTACGGTGTGTATTTTTGTGAATTTTCGGCAATTGTTTGCATTCATATAAGCGTGATTATATATGTTTAAATTAATAAAAAATACAAAAATATGTCGTGTTTACATTTTTCATCTAACTTTGAAATTAGGAGTGATTAATTTTATCTTACAAAATAAAAACCACAAAAATAATTCATCTTTTTACATTTTTAGCATTTAAATGCTTAATTATGTGATTTATGTTAAATTGATTTTTAATTGTACGTAACGATTGTCAGTATAATTAGTATTAGTTAATTTGACTTGATTTTTTTAGTGTAGTTAGGATTTTTATAAATTAGGAGTTAAATTAATTGAGAGGGAGCAAATAATTAAAACATGGTTTGAGATTCGGATTGGGCCATTTGAAACTGGACCAGGCCCAAATATTACACCCAAACCCGGCCAAGATACCCAACTGACCCGCCCGTCGCCCCAATAACCATCCCTTTTTAATCTGAGCCGTAGGATTCTTATGATCCAACGACCACGGTTAATCCATGCATTTTAATTACCCAAAAAAACCCCAAAACCCCTGATACTCACTTCATTCTCCCAAACACGCCCCTCCTCTAATTCACTCAAAATCCCTCCCCTGTAACGCCGCCATCGCCACCGTCTCCCGCCCGCCGGAAATCGCCTCACGGCGGTTCCGGTAGGCCAAACCCCACCAAAATCACACCGTAGATTCCCCTTATCCCCATCTATACGAATCCATGACCCCTTTTTCTCGAATCATCACCAAATGGTTCGAATCTTCAATCGAAGATTCAAGCCAAAATCAAAACCATCCCAATCAACTCCAAACTCACACCTTACCGTCCCTAGCCTACCTCTCACCTTAATCAACTTTATTTTTGTTCGAATCTAGCCCTAACTGTTCGAAACCCCAAATCACGATTTCAAGAACCCTAAAAATTCGAACTTTGGGTCTTTTAAATTCAAGGGAAATTGAAGTCTAATAGAAATTAATTGGGATGTTTTCATTTGAAAACATCTCAATTAAAGTCCGTTAGACTCCAAATTCAAGTCCAAGCTCAAACGGCCCAGATTCTGTCTTGATTTTTTCACTTCAAGGTATTTCCTTTCTTCTTTCTTTTCTTATTTATTTATCTACTTGTTTAGTATAGTCGTTTTATAGTTTTCATCTGTCGATCAATTTTTCGGATGTTTATTCTTTCTTCTTCTTCCCGCGAAGACCTTTTATGTGGTCAATTGCTTTTCTGTTTTTGTTTGTTCGATTGCGTATGTTGTAGAATGCGTATTCGCTTCCATTAGCGTCGTCGAATACTTAGTTTCATCTTTGGCCGAGATTGTTGGAATCACTGTTTTATCAATTAATCTGTTATCAACGATACATGTTGTAGTTAGTTCAATTGAATGTCGTTGCTTAATCTCATAGATTTTGTGGTTCGAAATGCCGGACAGCACTAACACTTTTTGAATTGAATTAAGCTTGTTTGAATTCTGGTTTAGGAATTCGGATTGGTTATAGCTGTCCTTAATAGAAATTCAGAATCAAACTAATTAGCACTTAATTAAAACACCAAATGGTTGTTTAAAGTGATTAGCTAAAAGGCTGACACTCGTTTATGCTGTGTGTTACAGCAAGGTTGAAAGGGTTTGTTAGCTGTTTAAATCTTTGAAATAGGCAAGGTTTTGTTTAAATTAGTTCTAAAATGAGAAAAGGGGACTGTTACACTGTCCCAACAACCTGAAAGAATTAAAAATAGCTAGCTTTAATCTTCAGATTTAGTCACCAAGTAGTGGAGGCCAAGAGCTAGTTCTGATTTAGTAATAAAATAGGCTATGCACATGAGAGAAGGTGTTAAGACCTGCTGGACAGCAGGATTTTCCAGCATTCTTCTACACTTTAGAGTTTTATATAGCTGAAACCATACTTAGACAGTGGAAGGAGGAAAAGCAGGGAATAATGTGGGGTTTTGTTTGATTTTAAATAGTTAGAAAATACTGCAAGAGGGCTGTGAAGTTTGGCTATAAATAGAGGCCCTGAATGCAGAGTTTAAGGACAGAAAAAAGACACATACATACACACAAAAAAAAACAGAGACATACACTCACATTCAGAACTAGCAGAACACTGAGAATACACCCAGATATTCACTGGAAACACACATATAGAGAGATAGAATCTGGGAGAAAGTTTTTCAACAGATAGAAGGATAGATTGAGAGCTTAAGAGTGAAATAGAGGACAGTATTGAATGCAAAACATAGGCTGAAACTTACACTGAGGTTTCAGAGTTAGGAAGCAAATATAACCTCTCTTCTGTTTTGTCTGTGATTGTCATTTGGTGTTGAAACTTTCTGCTGGGCTTTTTCTGTTGGGTTTTGAATACTGTTTCAATAGAGTGTCTTGGTTTTCTATAGGTTTGAAAGTCCTAGGCTTTCCTGTTTGGAGTTTGAAACATTCCCCTGGAATTTTTCTACTGTTTTGCTACTGTTTCTGCTGGGTTTTTATTGGGATTTTTGCTGCTGGTGTTGTTGTTCCGTAGTTGTTACTGTTGGGTTTCTGCCACTGATCTCCTCTTTTGCTCTTGAATTCCAGGTACACAATCGAACTCATGTAGATGTTATATTGGTGAAACGAAAATCAATGGAAATTTGAAGATCTGTTGAACTCCCATTTTTTTCTGCTATTTATTTCTTAAGATCAAAGATAATGTTGTTACTCTGAATAAATTCATGTCAACTCATGTGTAGTAGGCTATAAATTATAAATGTGTAACTTGAGTGTTGGATCATGTCTTGATTGTAGTTTGATTTGTGATTATAGTTATAGTTTGGTATATGGTGGTATTGTTTACAACCGTTAGTATTGAATCGTTTATAGTTATAGTATTGAAGTGTTTATAGTTAATGCCGAAGTGTTTATAGCTATAGTTTGTGATCAAATACAGTCAGCTAGTATAATTCTAAAACAAACTCAGTGTTAGAGTTTTAATTAAGTATGATAGGCTTTCACATTAAAATGATATAATATATCTAGTTTGAATGGATTGAATTGATTCATTTCTAAAGTTTAAACTCATTTTCTTTTTAGTAATGCAATCGTTGCATTATCATTAGTATTTCAATAAACTGAACCAGTTTTCTCTAAAAGAACGACATTTGTAGTTTAACCCATTTATTAAGAGATATATGCCGGAATCGGGTTAATAGAAGTAAAACTTAGAGATTAAAGTGTTCATTTATATAGGGTACTAAATGGAATGAAAGGGGACAAAATTTTGATTTTATTTTGAGCAAATGATTTTTATTTATTATTTATTTAATGATAGTTTAAATACTGTTTAAGTCAGATACTTTTTCTTCAAAAATTAATAAAGCGGTTTAAAGTTCAATCAGAGAATTAATTTATAAACATGTATAAAATCAGATATTTTTAGCCATTTATAATAGTTGAAGCGACCGTGCTAGAACCACGGGATCCGGGGGTGCCTAACACCTTCCCTCGGGTCAACAAAATTCCTTACTTAGAATTTCTGGTTCGCAGACTTCATTTGGAAAGTCAAAATTTCCTCGATTTGGGATTTAAATAAATCGGTGACTTGGGACACTTTAATTTATTCCAAGTGGCGACTCTGAAATAATAAAAATAATCCCGTTTCGAATATTGTCCCTTAAATTGGAAAAAACTCCCTCACGCTTCTACCCCCGGGTAGTGGGCGCGCCAAAAGGAGGTGTGACCATAGTGTTTGGATAGAATCATGAGTCGTGGCAAGGCCACGTGATGTTATGACATTTTGAGGAGGATTCAGGTACTCCATGATGTGAGACGAGATCTCAATTCTATGTTATGATAGTACGGAGGAATTGAATTACAACTCTTTTGTTTGAGTCAGTTGTTATGATTTGAGTATGTTCAGACGTTTCTTATTGGAGCCTGTGTTGTGCTCGTCGCGGCTTAGGCCAGTGTTGAGGTGTCATATCACCAGTGCAGTGTATTACAATCGAAAGGACCGTTGCAGTGATTATTGAGTGCGAGCATATGCGATTTCAGCTGGTTAGAAAGGTAATATTGAGGTTTAGCTCCAAGATCAGTTGTGGTATCAGTCAAAAGGGAAATGGATTCATGAATATTTGACTTGAGAGATGGATTTGATATATCCGTGTTTCGGTTGCCGTGGGTAGTATATTAATGTGTTGGAATAAGACTTTAGCTAATGAAAAAGGTTCTTCTGTGGGTATTTGGTTATTGCGGGCAATTTCTATGGATAGATGCCATCGCCTCGAGTGTTTGGGTGGTGTAGCATATCATATGGTATCACCGGGAGTGGCGAGTATGGGTTATTACAGTTCGTTCGGGTTTATTTTGAGTACAGACGTGGGGTTCTGATATGGTATGTGTGGCTTAAGGAAGTGTAATGTGGTTTATGGTTTGGATGGGCTATGAAATTCCAGCTATAGGGTGTATTGGACTAATGTGAGATAGGGTGACGTGGAATCGCCCCGAATACATGCTTGGTAAGGTCATTCAGCTATTGGGTTGCTTCTAGTAAACCTCTTGGTCCGCTCGAGGACGAGCGTTTGTTTAAGTTGGGGAGAATATGACGACCCGGTTCGTCATCACGTGAGTTACCACCCCGTTTTCCCAATTATATGCTTGTTCATGTTTCAATATATGCATTTGGTGAGTTTGAGTCAATTCGGATCGAGTTTGGTTGGAAATGAGACAAATAATCTCTTTGAAGAAGGAATAGTTGGAAAAAGTCAATCGGATGTTGACTTGTGAGTTAGAGGGCTCGGAATCGAATTCTGATGATTTGGTTAGCTTCATGAGGTCAATTGTGGCTTAAGAGAGTGATCAGAATTGAATTTGGAGGTCCGGTGTAGAAATAGGCTTGAATTGACTAAGTTAGAATTTTGGCAAAATCCGATCGATAGGTGAGATTTTTATCCGGGAGTCGGAATGGAGTTCTGACAGTTGCAGTAGCTCCGTTAGGTGATTAGGGATATGTCTGCAAATTTTCAGGTCATTCGGACATCGTTTGGTCGGGTGTTTGATTGGATGTTAGTTTCGGAAGTTTTGATTGAATCATAGGCTTGAACTGGCCTTAATTTGATGATTAGTGTGTTTGAGGGTATGTTTTTATGATTGAAACAAGTTCGTGTGATGATTTAGAGTGGATTTGTATTTTTGGTTAAGGTCCCGGGGGCCTCGGAATGTTTTCGGAGGGTGCAACGGATGAATTTTTGAAGTTGGTAATTGCTGGTATGAATGTAGCAGTGTTTCTCCTTCTACGGAAGAAGGACCGTAGAAGCAGCTCCGCAGAAACGAAATAGTAAACGCAAGTGCGAGCCAGGGGTTGGCCAGGGGAGATACCGCAGAAGCGGGAGAGCTGTAACGACCCGACCGGTCGTTTTAGAAAATTTCGCCCCAATCCCCAATTTAACTGTTCCCATAAGTCCATTTCTGCTATTGTGGTTTGCCGGGAGAGTCGGTTCTGAAATTTAGAGCATTCTGGGACACTTACTCCCTAAATGAGAGCTTTAAAGCTAGAAAATGGTCCGTAGCCGGAACAGTGTTAAGACAATCTCGGAACGGAAATCCGATGGTTCCATTAGCTCCGTTAGGTGATTTCGGGGTTGGGAGCGCGTTCGGAATGTATTTTGGAGGTCCGTAGCTCAATTAGGCTTGAAATGCCGAAGGTTGAAATTTTGGCGAATCCGAACGATAGGTGAGATTTTGATCCGTGGGTCGGAATGGAATTCCGACAATTTCTGTAGCTTCGTTATGTGATTTTGGATATGTCCGCAAATTTTCAGGTCATTCGGACGTCGTTTGGTTGGGTTTTAGATCGGATGTGCAATTCGGAAAGTTTTAAGAAATTTAGGCTTGAATTCGATGTGAATTATGGGTTTTGATGTTGTTAGACGTGTTTTTATGATTGGAATAAGTTCGTATCGTGTTTTGGAGTATGTTGGTGGTTTTCGTTGGGGTCCCGGGAGCCTCGGGATGAATTCGGACCATCAAGCGGGCATTTGGAACTTGGAAATTTCTGCAGAAAATGCAGCAGCAGTGCAGAAGACTTTAAGCCTTCGCGTTCGCATGGCAATGGCCGCGTTCGCATAGGCATGGTAGGGCTAACCATCGCGTTCGCGTCCCTTGAGTCGCGATCGCGTAGAAGGAAAAGAGGAAGCACCGCGTTCGCGTCCTAGGTGTCGCGTACGCATAGAAGAAAAACGGTCGATTGGAAGGTTGTTCTTCGCGAACACATGGGAGTCGTCGCGTTCACGTTGAGGAAGGGGAATTTGTGCTTCGCGGACGCGTGGGGAGCGTCGCGTTCGTGATGGGTAATTTTTGCAGGTCATCGCGAACGCGTGGGTCACTTCGCGTTCGCGTGGAAGAAGTTGGGCTGTTCATCGCGAACGCTTGAACAGTAACGCGAACGCGTAGAGTAATGGGGTCTGGCAGTGAGTTTAATTACAGAACAGAACCAGTCGCGGGTTTTATACCCCAAAACGCCATTTTTGAGTTCTAGAGAGAGAAAGTCACGGGAATTGCTGGGAATTCATCGGGGATTCGTTAGAGGTAAGTTTTGTGGCTTAATTACATCATTTTAACATGAAATCCTTGGTTATTTCACTGAAATTGGAAGATTAAAGGTGGGTTTGAGCCCTAGGCCTAAATGTTAGAAAATCTCCGATTTGAGTGGGCAAATGGAGTCCGATTTTGGTAAATTTTATATGCCTAGACTCGTATTGAGATAAGGAACCCGAATATATAATTTTCGTGATTTTTCGATAAGCGTACCGAAAGTCGGGTTTTGGCAACTTGTGGATTTTGGTGTATTTTGAGTTATTTTGATTGGGTAATGCCCAATTGGCCTATTTTGATGTGATTCTATTGATTTTTATCGGATACTACACTTGTGGAGGCCGACATTCGCGGCAAGAGGGTTATTTCTTAGCGGTTTTGTACCGGAATTGAGGTAAGTGGCTTGTCTAACCTCGTGTGGGGGACTTTCACCCCTAGGATATTATGTGATATTTTAAATGCCTTGTACGCGAGGTGACGGGCGTGTACATGCGCTGGTTGTTGAACACATACTTTACTTAAAATGTTCAATGAGTGATATTCCTGTTTTTAGCTGTTAAATTCGATATTCCTACCCGGTAGTAGTTAGAAAAGCATGATTAGGTAATATTTAACTGTCTAGTTGCCTAATTGTCTTACTTGAGTTTTCTTGGTAATCGCTGGCGCTGTTTATCGGCGAAGTTATAGTTAAGCATATTTTACTTCTCTCAGTGTATTCCTTTACTTGTTGTGTTTGTGGACTGCGGGTTCGATTCTCGGAGATCCTGAGATTTATTGAAATGTGGACTGCGGGTTCGATTCCCGGAGATCCCGAGATTTATTGAAATGTGGACTGCGGGTTCGATTCCCGGAGATCCCGAGATTTATTGAAATGTGGACTGCGGGTTCGATTCCCGGAGATCCCGAGATTTATTGAAATGTGGACTGCGGGTTCGATTTGCGGAGACCCAGGGGTACTGAAAATGGGACTGTGGGTTCAATTCCCACAGGTCCTGGACTTGTTTTATTGAGTTGGTCATTTGTTGTTAGCTTAATTGTTGACAGAGATCCTGAGTTATTGAGATATTATTGAGACATGGGCTGCGGGTTCGATTCCCGGAGACCCAGGGGTGCTGTTAATGGGACTGTGGGTTCAATTCCCACAGGTCCTGGACTTTTTTTTATTGAGTTGGTTATTTGTTGTTAGCTAAATTTTAGACGATTGCAGTAATCATTTTATTGTTGTCATTGCGGAAATTATTATCATTTAAACTGTTTATTATTGTTATTATCACTATATTATTGCTTCTCAGTAGGGCCCTGACCTTCCTCGTCACTACTCCATCGAGGTTAGGCTTGGCACTTACCGAGTACCGCCGTGGTGTACTCATGCTACTCTTCTGCACACTTTTGTTGTGCAGATCGAGGTACATCAGAGCAGGCTCGTGCTAGGTGATTTCCGCAGCTTTCTGGAGACCTCAAGGTATGATGTTCTACGTCCGCGGATCCGGAGGCTTTCCTTCTATTCTAATAGTACTAGTTGACATCTTTCTTCATTTCGTTGTTAGATACTCTTTAAACATAGAGCCACAGTTGTATATTCTCTTTTAGTCTGTGTTGTCGTGGGATTCCGGATCTTGGTAACGTTTTATTTAGTGTGTTGACGAATGTATGTGCCAAGAGGCACGGATTACATACCTTTTTATGCTATTTTTCCGCTGTTTCTTATTTAAGTGTTCATAGCTTGTGTATTCCGCAACGTGTTAGGCTTACCTAGTCGTGGGGATTGGGTGCCATCACGACATGTTCACGATTGGTGAACTAGGGTCGTGACAAGTTGGTATCAGAGCTCTAGGTTCATAGGAGTCACGGGACACAGACCGGTTACTTAGAGTCTCGCTGATTGATATGGAGACGTCTGTATTTATCTACAAGGGGCTATGTAACTCTTTAGGAAACTCTTCATTTCTTTTGGATTCCTTGTCGTGCGACATTTTCTGGCATCAAATCTAAACTACTGCTTTCTATTCTCTCACAGATGGTGAGGACACGAGCTACTCGCGATGATCAGGTACCCGCGCCCCCTGTTGCCGCCGTCAGAGGCCGGGGCCGAGGTAGAGGACGAGGACGCGCCCGAGGTGCAGCCACAGCACCCGCGCGCGCTGCCGCTGAGGTGCCACAGGTAGACCAGGTTGGAGCGCAGGCACCTGGTACACCGACTACAGCTGCTACTACTCCAGCACTACAGGAGATCCTGGCCCAGTTCATGAGTATGTATACCACTTTAGCTCAAGCAGGACTGCTTCCTCTCGTCGCAGCTACATCTCAGGCCGGGGGAGGGGCCCAGACTCCCGCAGCTGTGACACCGGAGCAGCGTGTGCCGGTGGGACAGGTTCCAGATGTTTTGGTTATGCCTCCTGCCGCCCCAGCACAGCCCGGAGGTGGACCAGCTGCCTCTGAGGACGAGCAACGTAGATTGGAGAGGTTCAAGAAATATGACCCTCCAGTGTTTAGTGGTTTGGCTTCGGATGATGCATTGGGTTTTCTAGAGGAGTGTCATCGTATTCTTCGTACTATGGGGATTGTGGAGACCGGCGGGGTTTCCTTCACTGCTTTTCAGTTTCGTGGGGCCGCTTATGATTGGTGGCGCACGTATGAGTTGGATAGTCCAGAGGAGTCTGCTTCATTGACTTGGACGCAGTTTTCAGATCTGTTTTTGAGGGAGTTTGTTCCACAGAGCCTGAGGGATTCTTGGCGCTCGGAGTTTGAGCGGTTGCGACAGGGCTCCATGTCAGTATCGGAGTATGCTATCAGTTTCACCCGTCTAGCCAGGCATGCACCGGCTTTGGTAGCCACGGTTCGGGAGAGAGTGCGGAGATTTATTGAGGGCCTTGTTCCGCCTATCCGATCCAGCATGGCTAGAGAGCTTGAGACAGATATATCTTATCAGCAGGCAGTTAGCATTGCCAAGAGGATCGAGAGTATGCTCCCTAGAGAGCGGAGAGAGAGAGAGGCCAAGAGGTCTCGTGAGTCGGGCCATTTCTCTGGTGCCCGCACTTCATCAGCCGGTCGTTTTGGCAGGGGTTATTTCGGCCGACCAGTTCATTCAGCATTGCCCGCAGCCGGTAGTACTCCAGGTCTTCCAGCACCTCAGGAGCCTTATTATGCTCCCCCAGTTTCCAGTGCACCTCCTGCGCGGGGTCCTTCCAGGGGTCAGACTAGTGGGGGTGAGGCCGGTCAGTCACAGCCACCGCGTCCTCCCAGAGCTTGTTTTGAGTGCGGGGATACTCGCCACCTGGTTAGGGAGTGCCCCAGGCGCAGGAGAGGAGCCCCTCATCAGTCATCACAGCATCCGCGTGGTTCTCGGGGCCAGCAAGCTATCATTCCAGCCCCAGCTGCCACTCCACCTGCCCAGCCATCCAGGGGCGGGGGTCAGGGTTCCAGAGGCCGCCCTCGAGAGGGGGACAGGCCAGATTCTATGCTATTCCTGATCGCGCTGCGGCTGTTGCATCTGATTCTGTTATCACGGGTATTATTCTGGTTAGTCACAGGGAGGCATCGGTTCTATTCGACCCTGGTTCCACTTTTTCATATGTGTCTTCTTACTTTGCTTCTCATCCGGGTGTGCCTCGGGATTCTTTGAGTGCCCCCATTTATGTTTCCACTCCGGTGGGTGATTCTTTGGTCGTGGACCGTGTATATCGGTCGTGTTTGGTTACCATTTGTGATTTTGAGACCAGAGCGGATCTATTGTTGCTCGGGATGGTCGATTTTGATATTATTCCGGGCATGGACTGGTTGTCACCCCATTATGCTATTCTTGATTGTCATGCCAAGACCGTGACGCTGGCTATGCCAGGCATTCCATGTATTGAGTAAAGTGGTACTCTAGATCACACCCCTAGCCGTGTTATTTCCTTTCTCAGAGCTCAGCGTATGGTTGAGAAGGGGTGTGCTACTTATCTAGCCTATGTGCGGGATGTCAGTATTGACACTCCCTCTATTGATTCTGTTCCTGTGGTACGTGACTTTGCTGATGTATTTCCAGCTGATCTCCCGGGCATGCCGCCCGACAAAGATATTGATTTTGCTATTGATTTGTTGCCGGGCACTCAGCCCATTTCTATTCCACCGTACCGTATGGCTCCTCCTGAGTTGAAGGAGTTGAAGGATCAGTTACAGGAGTTATTGGTCAAGGGTTTCATTGAACTCAGTGTTTCGCCTTGGGGTGCTCCTGTGTTGTTTGTGAAGGAAAATGACAGTTCTATGCGTATGTGTATCGATTATCGTCAGCTGAACAAGGTTACAATGAAGAACCGGTATCCTTTGCCCCGTATTGATGATTTATTTGACCAGCTACAGGGCGCATAGGTGTTTTCTAAGATTGATTTGCGCTCCTGGGTATCACCAGCTGAAGATTCGGGAGCCAGATATCCCGAAGACTACCTTCAGGACCTGGTATGGTCACTATGAGTTCCTCGTGATGTCTTTTGGGTCGACTAATGCCCCAGCAGCATTTATGCATTTGATGCACAGTGTGTTCAGGCCTTATCCTGGACTCGTTCGTGATTGTTTTCATTGATGATATTCTAGTATATTCCGGAGCCGGGAAGAGCACGAGCAACATTTGAGGATAGTGCTTCAGATCCTGAGGGAGAAGCAGCTTTATGCCAAGTTCTCTAAATGTGAATTCTGGTTGAGTTCAGTGGCATTTTTGGGTCACGTGGTGTCGAGTGATGGTATTCGAGTAGATCCGAGGAAGGTGGAGGCCGTGCAGAGTTGGCCCAGACCCTCCTCCGCTACCGAGATTCGCAGTTTCCTTGGTTTGGCGGGCTATTACCGTCGTTTCGTAGATGGGTTCTCTTCGATTGCAGCACCTATGACTAGATTGACCCAAAAGGGTGCCCTTTTCAGTGGACAGACGAGTGTGAGGCGAGCTTTCAGAAGCTCAAGACAGCTTTGACTTCGGCCCCTATATTGATGTTGCCTACAGGTTCGGGGTCCTATACTGTATATTATGATGCCTCACGAGTTGGACTACGTGCGGTATTGATGCAGGACGGTAAGGTGATTGCCTACACGTCGAGACAGTTGAAGGTGCATGAAAAGAATTACACTGTTCATGATTTGGAGCTAGCTGCCATTGTTCACGCCTTGAAGATTTGGCGTCATTATTTATATGGGGTTCCTTATGAGATCTACACTGATCACCGGAGCTTGCAGCACTTGCTTAAGCAGAAGGACCTGAATATACGTCAGAGGAGATGGTTGGAGCTACTAAAGGACTATGATATTACTATTCTCTATCATCCGGGCAAGGCTAATGTGGTTGTCGATGCCTTGAGTCATCGGGCAGAGAGTTTGGGGAGTTTAGCATATCTACTAGTTTCAGAGAGGCCTATGGCGATGGATGTTCAGGCTCTAGCCAGGCAGTTTGTTAGATTGGATCTTTCGGAGCCCAACCGGATTCCGGCATGTGTGGTTTCTCGGTCTTCTCTATTTGACCGCATAAGGGAGCGTCAGTTCGACGACCCTCATTTGCTTGTCCTTCAGGATAGAGTTCGGCGTGGTGATGCTCGAGATGTTACCATCGGGGATGATGGAGTTATGAGGATGCAGGGCGTATCTGTGTGCCTAATGTGGATGATCTTCAAGAGCCGATTCTAGCAGAGGCCCATAGCTTGCGGTATTCCATCCATCCGGGAGCCACGAAGATGTATTAGGACTTGAAACAACATTACTGGTGGAGGCGGATGAAGAGGGATATAGTCGATTATGTTTCTAGATGCCTCAACTGCCAGCAAGTGAAGTATGAGCATCAGCGTCCGGGTGGATTGATGCAGCAGATTGAGATTCCCGAGTGGAAATGGGAGCGCATTACCATGGACTTTGTATCCGGACTTCCACGGACGGTTAGGAAGTTTGATTCCATTTGGGTCATTGTGGATCGGCCTGACCAAGTCCGCCCATTTTATACCGGTGAGCACCACCTATTCGTCGGAGCGACTGGCGGAGATCTATATCGGAGAGATAGTTCGGCTGCACGGTATTCCAGTTTCCATCATTTCAGATAGAGGCACTCAGTTCACTTCGCGGTTCTGGAGAGCTGCACAGCAGGAGTTAGGTACTCGGGTGGAGCTGAGCACAGCATTTCACCCCCAGACTGATGGGCAGTCCGAGCGCACTATTCAGATTTTGGAGGATATGCTCCGTGCGTGCGTGATTGAGTTTGGAGGTTCGTGGGATCACTTCTTGCCACTGGCGGAGTTTGCTTATAACAACAGCTATCACCCCAGCAATCAGATGGCACCGTATGAGGCCCTATATGGTAGGAGATGCGGGTCCCAAGTGGATTAGTTTGAGCCAGGAGAGGCCAGGTTATTAGGTACATAGATGGTCCAGGATGCAATGGAAAAGGTCAATGTGATTCAGGATAGACTCCGTGCATCCTAGTCCAGACAAAATAGTTATGCGGACAAGAAGGTTCGCGATGTGGCTTTTATGGTTGGCGAGCGGGTTCTACTTCGAGTCTCGCCCATGAAGGGCGTTATGAGGTTTGGGAAGAAAGGAAAGCCGAGTCCTAGATTTATTGGCCCTTTTGAGATTTTGAGGCGTGTTGGGGAGGTTGCTTATGAGTTGGCCTTACCTCCCAGCCTAGCCGGAGTTCACCCCGTATTTCATGTCTCCATGCTCCGAGATACCATGGTGACCCGTCGCATGTGTTGGATTTCACATCTGTTCAGCCAGACAAGGATCTGTCTTATGTTGAGGAGCCAGTAGCCATTCTAGACAGGCAAGTCAGAAAACTAAGGTCAAAGAACATCGCTTCGGTAAAGGTTCAGTGGCGGGGCCAGCCGGTCGAGGAGGCGACTTGGGAGACCGAGCAGGATATGCGCAGCCAGTACCCTCATCTTTTCACTACTCCAGGTATGTTTTCTATGCTCGTTCGAGGACGAACGAATCTTATAAGTGTGGGAAGATGTAACGACCCGACCGGTCGTTTTAGAAAATTTCGCCCCAATCCCCAATTTAACTGTTCCCCTAAGTTCATTTCTGCTATTGTGGTTTGCCGGGAGAGTCGGTTCTGAAATTTAGAGCATTCTGGGACACTTAGTCCCTAAATGAGAGCTTTAAAGCTAGAAAATGGTCCGTAGCCGGAAGAGTGTTAAGACGATCTCGGAATGGAAATGCGATGGTTCCATTAGCTCCGTTAGGTGATTTCGGGGTTGGGAGCGCGTTCGGAATGTATTTTGGAGGTCCGTAGCTCAATTAGGCTTGAAATGCCGAAGGTTGAAATTTTGGCGAATCCGAACGATAGGTGAGATTTTGATACGGGGGTCGGAATGGAATTCCGACAATTTCTGTAGCTTCGTTATGTGATTTTGGATATGTCCGCAAATTTTCAGGTCATTCGGACGTCGTTTGGTTGGGTTTTAGATCGGATGTGCAATTCGGAAAGTTTTAAGAAATTTAGGCTTGAATTCGATGTGAATTATGGGTTTTGATGTTGTTAGACGTGTTTTTATGATTGGAATAAGTTTGTATCGTATTTTGGAGTATGTTGGTGGTTTTCGTTGGGGTCCCGGGAGCCTCGGGATGAATTCGGACCATCAAGCGGGCATTTGGAACTTGGAAATTCTGCAGAAAATGCAGCAGCAGTGCAGCAGACTTTAAGCCTTCGCGTTCGCATGGCAATGGCCGCGTTCGCATAGGCATGGTAGGGCTAAACATCGCGTTCACGTCCCTTGAGTCGCGATCGCGAAGAAGGAAAAGAGGAAGCACCGCGTTCGCGTCCCAAGTGTCGCGTACGCGTAGAAGAAAAACGGTCGATTGGAAGGTTGTTCTTCGTGAACGCGTGGGAGTCGTCGCGTTCGCGTTGAGGAAGGGGAATTTGTGCTTCGCGGACGCGTGGGGAGCGTCGCGTTCGCAATGGGTAATTTTTGCAGGTCATCGCGAACGCGTGGGTCACTTCGTGTTCGCATGGAAGAAGTTGGGCTGTTCATCGCGAACGCGTGAACAGTAACGCGAACGCGTAGAGTAATGGGGTCTGGCAGTGAGTTTAATTACAGAACAGAACCGGTCGCGGGTTTCATACCCCAAAACGCCATTTTTGAGTTCTGAGAGAGAAACTCACGGGAATTGCTGGGAATTCATCGGGGATTCGTCGGAGGTAGGTTTTGTGGATTAATTACATCATTTTAACATGAAATCCTTGGTTAAATTTCTGTAAATGGAAGATTAAAGATGAGTTTGAGCCCTAGGCCTAAATTGAAGAAAAACACTGATTTGAGTGGGCAAATGGAGTCCGATTTTGGTAAATTTTATATGCCTAGACTCGTATTGAGATAAGGAACCCGAATATATAATTTTTGTGATTTTTCGATAAGCGTACCGAAAGTCGGGTTTTCGCAACTTGTGGGTTTTGGTGTATTTTGAGTTATTTTGATTGGGTAATGCCCAATTGGCCTATTTTGATGTGATTCTATTGATTTTTATCGGATACTACACTTGTGGAGGCCGACATTCGCGGCAAGAGGGTTATTTCTTAGCGGTTTTGTACCGGAATTGAGGTAAGTGGCTTGTCTAACCTCGCGTTGGGGGACTTTCACCCCTAGGATATTATGTGATATTTTAAATGCCTTGTACGCGAGGTGATGGGCGTGTACATGCGCTGGTTGTTGGACACATACTTTACTTAAAATGTTCAATGAGTGATATTCCTGTTTTTAGCTGTTAAATTCGATATTCCTACCCGGTAGTAGTTAGAAAAGCATGATTAGGTAATATTTAACTGTCTAGTTGCCTAATTGTCTTACTTGAGTTTTCTTGGTAATCGCTGGCGCTGTTTATCGGCGAAGTTATAGTTAAGCATATTATACTTCTCTCAGTGTATTCCTTTACTTGCTGTGTTTGTGGACTGCGGGTTCGATTCCCGGCGATCCTGAGATTTATTGAAATATGGACTGCGGGTTCGATTCCCGGAGATCCTGAGATTTATTGAAATGTGGACTGCGGGTTCGATTCCCGGAGATCCTGAGATTTATTGAAATGTGGACTGCGGGTTCGATTCCCGGAGATCCTGAGATTTATTGAGATGTGGACTACGGGTTCGATTCCCGAGATCCTGAGTTATTGAGATATTATTGAGACATGGGCTGTGGGTTCGATTCCCGGAGACCCAGGGGTGCTGTTAATGGGACTGTGGGTTCAATTCCCACAGGTCCTGGACTTGTTTTTATTGAGTTGGTTATTTGTTGTTAGCTAAATTTTAGACGATTGCAGTAATCATTTTATTGTTGTCATTGCGGAAATTATTATCATTTAAACTATTTATTATTGTTATTTTTCACTATATTATTGCTTCTCAGTAGGGCCCTGACCTTCCTCGTCACTACTCCATCGAGGTTAGGCTTGGCACTTACCGAGTACCGCCGTGGTGTACTCATGCTACTCTTCTGCACACTTTTGTTGTGCAGATCCAGGTACATCAGAGCAGGCTCGTGCTAGGTGATTTCCGCAGCTTTCTGGAGACCTCGAGGTATGATATGCTACGTCCGCGGATCCGGAGGCTTTCCTTTTATTCTAATAGTACTAGTTGACATATTTCTTTATTTCGTTGTTAGATACTCTTTAAACATAGAGCCACAGTTGTATATTCTCTTTTAGTATGTGTTGCCGTGGGATTCCGGATCTTGGTAACGTTTTATTCAGTGTGTTGACGAATGTATGTGCCAAGCGGCACGGATTACATACCTTTTTATGCTATTTTTCCGTTGTTTCTTATTTAAGTGTTCATAGCTTGTGTATTCCGCAACGTGTTAGGCTTACCTAGTCGTGGGGAACTGGGTGCCATCACGACATATTCATGATTGGTGAACTAGGGTCGTGACAAGAGCGGTCGCAGGGGCGGATGCGCAGGTGCGGAATCAAGTCCGTAGAAGCGAAAATGTATGGCTTGGAGGATCTCGCAGAAGCGGAAGAAGTTTCGCTTAAGCGGTCTCGCAGGTGCGAGGTTGGAACCGCAGAAGCAGTCTTGAACTAGAGGAAGGTCGCAGAAGCGACCCGTTTTCCGTAGAAGCGGACACGCGAAAGCGGGCCAGTTGCCGCAGAAGCGAAAAATGCCTGGGTTTAATGTAGTAGAAAGGGGTCGAATTTCAGAACTCACAACTCATTTAGGGCTTCAAACTAAGAGGCGATTTTGGCGATTTTGAGGAGGAAATCGAGGGGTATCATCAGGTAAGCACTCTTGGACTCAATTTATGTCAATATACTGATAAATCATGGATTTAATCTCCGAAAATGGAGGAATTAAGGTGTAAACTGGGAGATTTTGCTCTAAGTTTGGGAAATAGAAAATCAACGATTTGAGTGGGAAAACGGAGCCCGATTTTGATAAACTTTAATTGTATGGACTCGTGGCGAGATAAGCAGTCTGAAAATATGACTTTTGTAATTTTTCGAGAAACGGGCCCGAGGGTCGCATTTTGACAACTTCGTGATTTTTGATGTAATTCGAGTTAAATCGATTGGGTTATGTTCATTTTGATGTATTCCTATTGATTTTGAGCAGATTTTGGCAACCGAGGAGGTTGATTTGCAAGGCAAGTGCAAGGCAAGCTAGGACTTTTGCCGATTCGAGGTGAGTGGTAGTAATAAATGATGTACTGAGGGTTTGAAACCCCATTCTTGTACTATACAGTGCTATGCTGAGATGAAACACGCGTCATGTGACGAGCGTGGGGGTATTTTGACTGAGAATTTGGACTTGGTCCTTCCCGACTGATAGTTTACTGTGCATAATGACTAAGACTGGGCTTATATCTGTATATTTGGGCTAGTAGCCATGGTTGGGACCTTGTGCTGATCTGTAGAATATTAGGGAATCATGTAGAGCTAGATGACCCCTATATCATGTTGAACACATACTCTCAACCATATTCATAGTTGTATAGCACGACACAAACCAATACTAGATGTGTACTCTAAGTGAGAATACCTAGGGTTGAATACCCTGCTCTAGCTGAGTAGGCCTGAGAGGCCGAGTCTATATTGACTGAGAGAGGTCGAGGATCTATTGTGAGGTATTGATATATACACCGGACCGGGCTGCACGGCGCAGCAGTATTGTATTTACATATACATGTATTGGATCGGACTGCACGCGCATATGTATATATATATATATATATATATATATATATATATATATATATATATATATATATATATATGTATCGGACTGCACGCCGTAGTAATATATATGTGGATCGGACTGCACGCCGCAGTATCATAAATATATGGATCGGACTGCACACCGCAGTAATATATATGTGGATCGGATAGCACGCCGTAATATCATAGCGTTTGGGCTGAAGGAGCCCCTCCGGAGTCTGCACACACCCCTAGTGAGCGCAGTTATATTATATTGGATCGGGCTACACGCCGCAGCACTATATATATTAGATCGGGATGCACGCCGTAGCATTATATATATATATATATATATATATATATATATATATATATATATATATATATATATATATATATATATATATATATATATATGTATATATATATATATATGTATATATATATATATATATATATATATTGGATCGGGCTGCACGCCGCAGCAGTATGAGTGAGGATCGGGCTGCATGCTGCAACAGAACTAGATTAGTGATGGATCAGTGTGAGACAATAGTGGACTGGAATTGGACTTACCATTGTGGAGATGATTTACCTGCACGGTTATTCTTAGAAATGTTTGATGATAGTACATGTGTTCTTACTTTTAGTTATTACTTATTATTGTTACTCACTGAGTTGAAAGATACTCACCTCACTCCCTGCACTTTATGTGCAGATACAAGTGTTCAGGAGGGCAGTTGAGCTACCCGCAGCTGCTATTTTACTATTATCCGAAGAGACATTGAGGTAGCTGCCGGCGTCCGCAGGACCCGATCTCTCCCCTTCCTTTCATTTATGTCTAGTACTATTCTGTCTAGACTTGGATTGTATAGGATGTTTTCCTTCTGTAGAGGCTCAGACTTGTGACACCGGATTCGTTGGGCTATATTTCGTGAATTTTGTTTCCGCACTTGTTGTTTCTGTTATGAAAACAAGCTATTAGCTTTAATTGATCGGTATTAATTAATAATTGGCTGGTAATATGGAAAATATAGTCGGGCTTGCCTAGCAATATGTTGGGCGCCATCATGACCGGGGTTTGAGTCGTGACAATCTCCCTATTGCTTTTAGTTCAGTGATACCAGCCTTTTCTATGAAATCTTTTAAGTCTTTTGTTTCTTGGTGTTGCACTGTTGTTCCGAGTGTTCTGTCTTCTACCTCAAGTATGGCATTGAAATCACCCATCACTAGCCATGGTTCTTGCTGCTTGCTTTCTACCTCTCTATGCTTCCTCCATAATTCCTACCTGTCTTGTACTGATGTAAGTCATATACATTAGTAAAATAGTATGTCATTGCTTCTTTATTACTGTGAACTTCAGCTTGTATCTACTGACTATGTATATTAATTTCCTTTATTCTAGCTGTTTTTGGATCTCAAAGTAATCATATTCTTCCTTTGTTGGTTATGGAAGTGTTTGAGATCCCCTCTCAAGTAGGTACTATTTTATTTAACACTTGTCTTTCTTTGCCTTTTTTCACTCTATGCTCAACAACAGCTATAACATTCACTCTATTTAATTTTATAAACTTCGTTAACTCCTTTTGCTTATAGGCCTTGTTCACCCCTCTCACATTCCAAGTAATAGCTTTCATCTTAGTAATGGAGGGAAATGATATTGGCTTCCTTCAACCCCTTGGCTACTCTGTACCCTTGCACTTTGTCCCAATTCTTGTAATCCTACTACTTGACTTTCCTCAGCCCATCTTCCAAGTGAGCTAAAGCCATTTGTTGTACCGGTCTCCTTTTCAGTAGTGCTTGTATTTTTTGCTATTTTACTCGTTGATTTTTCTTTGACCATTGTCCATTCTTATGCATGTGGAGCTGTTGCATCTTCCTGCTCCTTGTTCTCTGCATCTTTCGCCTCTTGATCCATCCCATTTGTTTCTTGCTATTGTTCATTCATTTTGTCACTTTTCTGTACTTCATCAGCTCTCCTCCAGACTTGCACCGGTTTTGTTTTGTTTCCTTTGTGGCCTGATGCTTGTTGCTTTAGCTCATTTGCATTCTTACAGTTATGACCTATTAGTAGACATGTTTCACAATACTCAAGTTGCCGATCATATTGTACTTCCTGCTCAAATAGTCCCCCCCCCCCCCGGTCCTGCACAACAATGCTCTTTGGGAGTGCTCTAGTGATGTTCATTTCAATAAGGACCCTTGCATATGAGATACGTGCAATATTGGTGGTGCACTTATCAGCATACATGGGGGTACCTAATCCACTGCATATCTTGCTCTGCGCCTTCATTCCCCCGCAGCTTAGAGGGAGATTAGGAAACTTCACCCATATTGGAATAGTTTTAAGGACTTCATTCTGGAAATTAAAGTCTGCCGCCCATTCCTTTATTATCACTGTGTCTGTTATTGATGGTACTTGGATCTGCTAATAATACCTTCTCCTTGTCTTCTTCATTTTTGAACAATATAACAAAATAATCATCATGATGATAGTATATTTTAGGCTTTTTTGCAAATTTCCAATGTGTTATTAGTAACCGCTCCACTGCTCCTATCGATGGAGATGCTCCTACAACATATAGAATTATAGCCATTCTCCATTTCTCGACGTCCTCCTCTATATCCTATTGTTCCAATTTCACAATTGTCTTCCCTTCCTGAATACTAGGTGGGATATATCTGAGATTCATACCTTTCGATGCCATTTTGCTCACAGTAACTATGCTCGCCCATATTTGCATGTTGTCCTTCTCCGTTGAATGATTCCCTTTTTTCGTTACCTGTTGAGTGAGTTCCGTCTCTATGTTGTTAGATCCAGAATTTTTAGGGCCATTACTCTTCTCGTGTGCATCTTTCACCCCAGATGTGCTTCCTGCATGGTGGTAGTATTCATTCTCTTGCATGTACTTAGATCTTCCACAGCTAGAATTGCTTTCCCCTTACTAGCGGTAGGTGTGACCTCCAGGAACAATTCCTGCTTGCTAGATTGAAGTTCCTGTTCCATTGCGAGCTTCATAGCAGATCCATGGATATTACCTCCTTCTGGTGGTTTTCCATTACCTGTTCCACTTTTCAGCACCTTAATTAGCTTTGGATATGTGAGTAACACCTTGTTGACTCGCTTCCGTGATCTTCCTCGCCCTCCCATTCCGGTGAACAACGCACGTTAGCAACACACCTAATCGAGCGCCGAGAGAAACGATTTTAGAGAGAGCCTCTTTTTCTATTTCATTTATTTGAATCATTATTATGACGATTTTTTTCACTTTTACTCTGCGCCACAAATAATTTATATTTGATAGTCAAATAAATATATAAAATTTGTATAATATTGTATATAACAAAGAAAATGTACATATATATGTTTATGCACTGTCCACTAGACAAATAAAAAATAAAAACAAAACCTATAAGTCCATATAGTTTTAAGTTATTGTTTAATCGATTAGTTCCTTTAGTTCAACAACCTCCATCTTTCAATTAACTTTTTGTAAATAAACATAGTTAATTTATGAGGAAGCATATAATAAATTAATGGGTAAAGACTGGTGCTTTAAGCCAAAGATATTGATACAACTAGTGAATTGATCTGTGCTTCGCGCAGTTATAATTTTTTTATTTGATTTATAAATTAATATTTTTAATGCTCGAATATTAAAATGTATTTAAATATATAATTTATAATCTTTAAATCCAAATAGATTAGAGTTTAAGTTATAAATATTAGAAAGGATGATTGGCACCACTCCAAAGCTAAGAATCACATAATCTTTTTTCTCTTTCTTTTGAAATTTTCTCCTCTTTTTTACATGCTAACTTTAATTGTTTACCTCATTACTTAACTATAAAAGCCAAACGTCTTCATCAAACCTGAATTAGGAGAAGTGACTGATTATTATCATTTATTACTTTTACTGAAACGTTGCTAATCAAATTGTTATTTCTTTTAGTATTTGTTTTAAGTGGACAAACAGATTCAAACAGTTACAACTTTAACATGTGTTGCAGGTCTCAAGAGTGTTGCTAGTTGCTACTCATCAATCTTCAAGCACTGTACGTTTTCACTTCTCATTTTGATATAGTCTTAGTTTGTTTTTTTTCCTCTTCCCTATTTAAAGGCCTTATTAAATGTATGTAATTTCTCGATAATTTATAAAAATTTGATAAGAGTCAAATAATATATCTTTATATAATTTGTATCTTATCATAGTCTCATATTCAGAATTTAAGATTGGTTCTTGCCCAGCATTATCGCAATGAAAATATATACAAACTCTTATTTTATATTTACTATGAAACTGTTACCTGAAATTTATTCCTTAGAGGCAAGTTATTTTCTGAAAATAATAACAATATTTTTTTCAAAAAATAAAACTAAACCTTTAGCATGCAACAACAAAAAAAAAGGATCAACTCATTTCTATACTATGAGATCACAAGATTGCATAAGATATAAGTGCATGAACTAAATTTAACATCTCTATCGCAATGGGAGCTGATTGTGTTTATTTTTTCTTTCTTAAAAAAAAAAGTAATACAATTGACAGGGACCTATAGAAAGGTTGTGCACAAACATAGTCATTTCTTGCACCTGTATAGAAACAAAACAGAAAATTTTCATTAATATAGAAAAATACATGTAGAAACCATTTTTTAAATTGTACATAGACCTGATTATCTACAAAGTATACTTCTTTTGCAAATATGTAGAGAAAAGATACAACTACTATTGGGAAAAAATGCATAATGCAGATAGCTGTAAAATATTGAAGGTTTCAATGCGATAGTTTCTTACATTGCACTTGCACATAATGCATGGACATTTGATCAAGTATATATATAATGAATGCCATGGTGGTAGAATTAAATCACATGATTTGTGAACTATACTAAATTAAGAAGACGCCCGCACAAATATATTCATATCTTGCACCTATAAAAATAAAAAAGCATGAAATTTACTTACACATATTGTTTGCTTGTTATGTACCTTAGAACTAATCAATCAATATGAATAATGGGATAATCGGAATCAATGATAATATAAATCGAAGATCGATCGTCAAAACGATGTGAATAAAGTAGTTAATGTAAGGAGATGGCAAGAACGAAATGTAGAAGATAGAACACGTGAGCAATAATGATAGCAGTAATAGAGAGAGAAAGAGAGAGAGAGGTCTTATTATTCGAGAATCAGCTCCCTTACAAATGGGGGAGACCCTCCCTTATATAATGAGAGGGTCCTCTCGCCCAACTTATTACATTGACGCCCTGATATTATAGGCGTGATCAAAATATAGGCCGGGGGCTGGGGACGCCCTCTTTAATGGATCCGCCAACTTGATGTCTCATAGACGGGGCCGCATCCTTCTTGTCACGCGGCCGTTAATGAGGACATCCGTGGATGCTGCCGTCCTTAAAACGGGGGCGGCCTTCTTATTTATTTCATCGGGGCTAACCATAGGTACACGTGGTCATGTCGCACCACTTGTTTGATTTACCCCCATACAGATAGTCCCTCCGCCTATTGGAGATACGCCCTGGGGTGTCTCTTCGATGGGCGGATAGATTCAACCCACGTTGGGTACTGTGCGGGTGTGCATACGTGGAACGTTCCTTTGAACTGTCGCCTGTAGGCGGCGTGTATCATTATTGCTGCGGTTTTCGAGGCTTAGTCATAATGGGCGATTTGACGTCTCAGTTTCCCGCACCCTTTCCGGTACAAAACTCTTCGAATTTCGTGCGATAACTTTGTTATAAATAGGAGGCAGTTTCAATATCGTTCTTTCTTTTAGTTCATCGGAAATCATTCGTGTCTTTCTTCTTAGTTTATCTTTTCACGGCAACTTGTGTTCCCTTCCCAATTCCTAGTTAGTGATTTTAACCGAGAAATGGCCAAACGTGGCCGTCGTAGAGAGCCGGAGCGAGCGGAGACTGGTTTTGGGGCTCCCCGGCGGTCCGGGGATAAAGGCAAGAAGGAGAAGAAGGAACTCGTTCCTCTGACGGAGAGAAACCTTCTTCCCCGGGATTTGTATACGCGAAAAGACTTCACTCACATGGCAGAAGCCGATAAGTGGGAGAAGTCCGTTATCACAGAGAGGCAACTAAAAAACCTCCGGGCGGACTACCACATATCGGAGGCGGTGGAGATGAGGGTGGCCGGAGACGACATGGTGTATGTTTATCGGCCAGGGTTCAGTGCCATTCATGAGTATCCGTTTATCATGGGGTGCGAGCTCCCCATATATCCTCTGGCGGAGGCGCTCTGCCGCTTCTTTAACATCTGCCCGGCCCAGTTGACCCCGTACACATGGAAGATCTGCAGGATCTTGACAACCTATGCGACCAGAGCTGAGATGGACGTCTCCGTCCATCACTTGCTGCAATTGTTTAGTCCCCCACTACATGCGGGGCAAGATGCTGCAGCTGAAAAATCGGGGGTCAAGGGCTTGCTTGTAGAGGCGGACGACAAGCCTAATCGTCAGTCTTGGACGAAGTATTTTTATGTCCGTACCTCCGATTTGGTGGCGGACGCGGCCGGCTTCCCCGAGATATGGAACCCCAACTGTAAGTATCTATCTGTCCCTTTTGTGTTTTAGCTTGTGGCGTCACCGTCACTTTGCCTTTGAGACATTAATAATTTTTCTCGGCTCTTTTTGTAGTGATGGGGCGTACGCCCAATCAAGTTCCCGGCATCAGGGCGTGGGTGAACAAGTTGATCCCATTTGCCGAAGAGTGTCGGACGTGGGCGGCGTTTGGTGAGAAGTACGGCCTCGGGGGTATGGCTCTTGCTTGCCCTAATTAAAAATTTATATATATATATATATATATATATATATATATATTGGTCTTGGCCATAGCTAACATAAGTTTACTCTTCTTTGTTGCAGCTCGGAACGTAGCACGGAGGCGGAGATGCCGAGCCTCTAATCCTGCTTCTTCAGAGACGGAGCTTGGGGTCTCCGTTATGGAGGACCTTCCCGAGGCTGATCAGGCCAGGGAGGATCCGACGGACAACGCCGCGTCGGATGGCGAAGCGACTGAGGCAGCCGACCCGGATTATGAGCGGGCGGTTAGGGAGTCCCTGCTGTCGGCCGCTCCTGGTCCCTCTGGTTCCGCTCATGGCCCGTCCAGTTTTGCTCCCGGGCCGTCATCTGTTCCGGCTTCTGGGGTGGCTACAGAGCTCTCGCCCCCTTCTGTTAAGGAGGGGTCCCCTGCGCAGGATGAGCCAGCCGAGCGCAAGAGGCACCGGTTACTTACTGGGAAAGGGGTAGTTGTAGACCCTGAGCAGTAGGAGACTGAGGCTCGTCGTCCGGACTCGAGGCCAGTCCTCTTGGGCGACGCCATCCGTTCGGGGAGAGCCGCGGTTGTACTCGCTCACGCGGGGAGTACTGATGCCCCGCCTACTGATAATGAGGGCACCCCTGCTGTTGCTGCCGGGCAGGAGGAAGTGCCGCTGTAGGGGGAAGCTGTGGCGGACGCGCTGGAGGCGGCCACGGAACAGGGCCAGTTGCGCCGGCTCCTGATACCGACGGGTTATAACCTGTTGGAGGAAAGTGAGCAGGCGTTGAAGGACTTTCCCCTACTATGTGGCGACGCTGAGACCGAGTCGCTGAAGTCAATAAGCGACCGCGTCCTGTCTCGTTGTGTTGCTGGCGCCGCCTTGCAGGTATGGTTTGATGTGTACCTTTCTTCTTTCCTCTCGCTTTTTCACGTTTAGAGGCTTTCATTTTGCCTTCCTTTTTTGCAGACCCTCATCCTGGAGGTGGAGCGGAGTCGGAGGGACCAGAAGAGGTTGGGTACCCTCCGTAAGATGTCGGACAAGTACAAGGAAGCTCGTGAGAAGCACAAGGCGCTTTCAGACTGCTTCTCGGATGCCCCTAATTTCCGCCTCATTCGCAAAACTATTGAGTCATTGGAGGAACAGCTGCGCAAACAAATAGAGCAGCTGAAGAAGGCGGACGCCGACCTGTTAGCTACCGTGGCTCGGAATGCTGAGCTGGAGATCCTCCTTCAAGAACGGGAGGAGGAAGTAGATGTGGGCCGAGTAGCCGTGATGGAGGCGGCCGATCTGCGTACTAAAATGGAAACTTTGTCGGCCGAGCTTCAGGCTGCCTTGGCCCGGACAACGGTTATCCCAGTTGGGGACGCCCCTCGCGAGGCTCAGGATATGCTGGTGTACGTTGAGGCCAGGCGGACGGTTTTTGAGGAGCTTCACGCCGCCGGTAGGGCCGGTCAGGCTGAGGTTGACGAGCAGCGTCGGCTGGTTAGGGTAGCCCGTGAGGCCTGCGGCTATGACCCTGATTCTCCGGCCTAGTCGAGAAGTTCCTTCGCCGACGTGGACCAGTTGGGCGCCGGGTCCTGGATCGAAAGAATTTGGCGGGACGACGGCGAGGACGGTGCCAATGGGGCTGTAGGGGGCGATGGCGGCCATGATAGTTGAGTAGGTTTTTTTGTAGTTAGTAACTTTTGTACCTCTTTGTAAATGTACGGAACGTTAATAAAAATATTTTTTTTGAATGATTGTGGCCATATCTTTTTCTTTTTCTTTTTTGTATTGTTGGGGTCGACCTTAGTCTTTGATTCATATAACGGGGGAGGGTCTTCCGTCTGACTTCTAGGGCACTTAGCCTAAGCTTGAATTGGGGCGAGGCCGGATTTGTGCGTTTTGCGCAACCGTCTTTTTGGTCCTTTATTTATAGAGGCCATATCGATACCTCTCAAGTGTCGACGCCTTAAGCTTTCGATTTTTCTGGGGGAGGCCGTAGCCTTCTTTTGAATGTTCTAGGCCTTGGCCATTTTATTTCGTCCGGAGGGGGCCGTTGCTTTCTCCTTTGGACGTCTTTTAGGCCTTAGCTTTTTTTATACAACTGTGGCCGTAGCCTTTTTGCTTTGTCTGGAGGGGGCCTTAGCCTCCTCCTTTGGACGTTTTTTTGGCCTTAGCCTTTTTGCTTCGTCTGGAGGGGGCCTTCCTCCCTTGGACGCTTCTTTGGCTTTAGCCTTTTTTATACAATTATGGCCTTAGCCTTTTTGCTTCGTCCGGAGGGGGCCTTAGCCTCCTTCTTTGGACGCTTTTTTGGCCTTAGCCTTTTTATACAATTGTGGTCGTAGCCCTTTATTTATTGGAGATGGCTGTTGCCTTTCATACTATTATGGCCGTAGCCCTTTATTTATTGGAGATGGCCGTAGCCTTTCATACAATTGTGGCCGTAGCCCTTCATTTATTGGAGATGGTCATAGCCTTTCATACAATTGTGGTCGTAGCCCTTCATTTATTGGAGATGGCCGCAGCTTTTCATACAATTGTGGCCTGTAGCCCTTCATTTATTGGAGATGGCCGTAACCTTTCATACAATTGTGGTCGTAGCCCTTCATTTATTGGAGATGGTCGTAGCCCAGTCCCTGTGATGTGCTATTCGTTCCGACCGGCACGCTTAGCGCATCATACAAGCGATTCCGGACATCTCCTTTGTCGCCTCATTAAAAACCTTTCCGGGAAAAACCAATTGGGACAAAACTCGGAGGAGGGAAAAAGAGTACGACTCGGGGAATGTCTCTTAGAAGTGGAAGCGCTTGAGGTGTGATATGTTCCAGTTGTTCTGGAGTATCTTCCCATCCATGGTCTCGAGTTTGAAAGCACCTTTATCCGCTGCTGCGATGATTTTGTAAGGTCTGTCCCAATTGGTTCCCAGTTTTCCTTCGTTGGGATCCCTTGACGCCGGTGTCTTGGCTTTTAGCACATAATCGTCCGTCTTGAGTGGGCGGATTTTTGTCCTCTGGTTATAGTACCTCTCGACCTGTTGTTTTTGTGCCACCAGCCTAATATGGGCCATTTCTCTTCTTTCTTCAGTCTCGTCCAGGTCTTGTAGTCGGCTTGCATCGTTCTCATTTCCGCTTGTCTGCGAGTATCTGAAGCTTGGTTCGCCGACTTCGACTGGTATGACATCGTCGATCCCATAGACCAATGAGTAGAGGGTTTCTCCCGTCGAGGACTTGGGAGTGGTTCTGTGAGCCCACAGTACTTCTGGTAGCAGCTTGGGCCATAGTCCCTTGGCATCCTCCAGTTTCTTCTTCAGAATGTTCAATATGGTTTTGTTGGATGATTCCGCCTGGCCGTTGGCTGTCGGATGATATGGTGTTGAGAGTATCCTCTTGATGTGCCATTTGTCGAAAAAGTTCGTTGTTTTCTGTCCTATGAACTATCGTCCGTTGTCGTATGTTATTTCCTTGGGAATGCCAAACCGACAGATGATGTTCTTCCAGATGAAGGCTATGACTTCTTGTTCGCGGATTTGGGCGTAGGCACTTGCTTCCACCCACTTAGAAAAATAGTCAGTTAAAACTAACAAAAACTTAGCTTTCCTCGTCCGGAAGGCAGCGGTCCGACTATATCCATTC
This sequence comes from Nicotiana noctiflora, assembly GCA_032618575.1. Classification (NCBI taxonomy): domain Eukaryota; kingdom Viridiplantae; phylum Streptophyta; class Magnoliopsida; order Solanales; family Solanaceae; genus Nicotiana; species Nicotiana noctiflora. The sequence goes on from JASVEL010004318.1 coordinate 182,634, forward strand.
CCTATTTAATGAATGGCCAAGGGGAAGTGACTGAGTGGAGAGGTTCTCCCGGCTGGTGTATCATGGGGCCGAACCGTTGGCACTTCTCGCATTGCCGGACGTAGTCCGCCGCATCTTTTTTCATTGTGGGCCAGCAATAGCCGGCCCGTATTATGCATCGTACGAGTGCCATGTTTCCTGTATGGGCGCCGTAGTGGCCCTCATGGACTTCTTCCAGTACTGGTGTTGTCTGGTTGGGTCCCAGGCATTTGACCAAAGGTCCTCCAAAGGTTCGTTTGTAGAGGTCCCCATTAATCAAGCAATACCGGGCTGCTTGCGTGCGAAGCTTTCTAGCTTCTTTTTTATCGTGCGGTAACTGCCCTTCTTGCAGGTACGAAAGGAACTGGCTTCGCCAGTCCCACGTTAGGTGTAGAGAGAATACCTCGCTGCGATCGATGGCGGAATGCATAAGGGTGACGTTGCTTTCTTTGCTTAGATTAGTAGCTGCTGCGGCCAGTTTGGCTAATCCGTCGGCTTCGGCATTGTGTACCCTGCGTACTTGCTCGAAGCGACATTCGTCGAATTGGGCCATTAGTCTACAGACTTCGGCTTGATATTTTTGCAGCCTCTGCTATTTAATTTGATAGGACCCGACGACTTGATTTATCACGAGTTGCGAGTCGCAATGTAGGATTAGTCGGCGGGCTCCATACCTGGCGGCTAGTTTCAAACCTGTAATAACGGCTTCGTACTCTGCTTCGTTGTTAGTCATCTCGGGACTCCATATGGACTGGCGAATAACTTCGCCCGTGGGGACCTCGAGGATGAGTCCCAGTCCCGATCCCGAGGCGTTAGCAGCCCCGTCGGTGTGGAGTATCCAGGGATTCAAGCTAGGGGCCGTTTGCGAGGCTTCCTTCTCGGCCTCATACGAGAGGCCTGCGCTGAAGTCGGCTATGAAGTCGACGAGGACCTGTGATTTTATGGCCGTTTTGGGGACATACGTGATGTCGTGCTCACTGAGCTCTATGGCCCATCTGGCGAGATGACCCGACAGTTCGGGCTTATGCAGAATGCTTCTTAGGGGGAAGGTGGTCACCACCCGGATGGGATGGCATTGGAAGTCGGGTCTCAACTTTCGGGAAGTCGTGACCAAAGCCAGTGCCATCTTCTCCAGATGCGGGTACCGGGTTTCGGCGTCCACTATTTTTTTACTGATGTAATAGATGGGCGATTGTGTACCTTTCTGCTCGCACGCGAGCACTATGTTGACTGCCACCTCGGAGACGGCCAGATATATAAGTAGTGGCTCGTTTGGTTCCACCTTGGCCAGCAGCGGCGGGGAAGTCAGGTATGCTTTCAGTTCTTGGAGAACCTTGATGCATTCGTCGTTCCAATGAAAACCGTTATCCTTTCTTAGAACATTGAAGAATTTGTGGCACCTGTCTGAAGACCGGGAGATGAAGCGGGAGAGGGCGGCTATTCGGCCTGTCAATTTCTGTACCTGTTTTTTGCTGGTGAGCGCTTCTAGTATTGAGGCGATTGCCTTGATTTGGCCCGGGTTGACCTCGATCCCCCTTTGTGATACGAGGAAGCCGAGGAATTTCCCGAACGCTACGCAAAAAGCGTATTTTTCGGGGTTCAACTTCATTCCACAGTTGTTCGGGATCTCAAAGGCTTCCCGCAGGTGATCGATATGGTCCTCCTTCCTTGCCGATTTAACCAGCATGTCATCGATGTGGACTTCCATAGTCTTACCGAGTTGCTTGCTGAACATTTTGGTGACTAACCTTTGATAAGTCGCTCCTGCGTTTTTCAACCCGAAGGGCATCACTCTGTAGCAGTAAGTGCCCTGGTGGGTGATGAAGGTGGTTTTCTCCTGATCCTCTTCCGCCATTAGGATTTGGTTGTACCCACAGTAGGAGTCCAAGAACCTCAGCAGTTCGTGCCCTACTGTAACATCGATCAGTTGGTCGATGTGTGGCAGGGGGAAGGAGTCATTGGGGCATGCCTTATTCAGGTCGGTGAAGTCCACGCACATCCTCCACTTTCCGCTTTTCTTCTTAACCATAACCATATTGACGATCCATTGCGGGTATCTCGATTCTCTGACGGAACCGTTGGCCAGTAGTTTGTCCACCTCCTCGCGGACCGCCTCATTAATGGCGGCATTGAATTTTCTTCGGCCTTGTTTTACCGGGGGGTGCAATGGATCCACGTTGAGCCGGTGTGTGGCGATATCCGGAGAGATCCCTGGCATGTCTGCATGTTAGCAAATGTGTCTGCATGTTTAATCAGGAATTCATGGTACTTACCTGGGTTTGCGAGCCCGTGACCGATGTAGACTTTCTTTTTTGGATCGTTTCGATCCAGCTGTACCGGGTCGAGCTCTTCGGCCGTTGCATTGCAAGCTTCTACGGTGTCTGGGTCCCTTATGGCGTCGACCGTCGCGTCTGCTTGAGTCCCCGACGAAGCTGATTGCTATGCCTCCGCACTTGCCTTGCTCAGCTGTTTTGTGTAAGCGCAATCTTGGGTTATTTTATAGCATTCCTGCGTTGTTCGCGGCTCTCCTTTGATGCTGAATATTCCCCATGGGGTAGGGAACTTGATCACCTGGTACAGGCTTGACGGGACCGCTCGCATGGCGTGTATCCATGGGCGCCCGATGATGACATTGTAGGCCGTTTCTTGGTTCATCACATGGAAGGTTGTCTCTAGGGTGACCCCTCCCGCCAGGACAGACAGGGTTACTTCTCCTGATATGTGTTCTATTGCATTGTTAAAACCAGTTAGATTTATGCACCTGGGAGTGATTCTGTCCTCGAGTCCCATCTGAGTGAGGACTCTTGGATGAATGATGCAGGCACCGCTTCCGTCATCTATCATGACTCTCCTGACATCGGTATCCATGATACGCAGGTTAATAACTAAAGCATCATAGTGAGGAAAAACAAACCATCGACGTCAGACTTATCGAAGGTGATACTTCCTTTAAGGTCGTCATACCATTCGTGGGAGAGGGTTCTCTTCAGTCTGTGTGTGTTGGTGAGCTTGACATGGTTGACGGCTTCGTCCGCTTCTCTGACGATCATATTTATTGTGCGCGTCGGGGAAGGCAGCTTTGGGGGTCCCCGGGAATGATCCCGTCCGCGACCGAAATTAACTTTCACTTTGTCGTTGAGTAGCTCTTTCAGGTATCCCTGATTGAGCATCCTGACGACTTCCTGCCGTAGGCCAATGCAGTCCTCGGTTCGGTGTCCTCGTTCCTGGTGGAACTCGCACAGAACGTTGGACTTCCTTGAGGCTGGGTCCGATTTCATCTTGTGGGGCCACTGCACCTTGGTGCCGAGCTTCTCTAGCGCGTACACTACCTTTGAAGGTGAAACACAACAGTTATGTGACGAGAGTAAAGGGGGCGTACCTCGGTCGTTTTTGAGTGGGGCGACGTGATGTTGTACCGCGTCCGTGTGTCGTGGCGGCAGAAGCGAAGATCTTGCATAAGGTTGATGTCGTTCTCTGCTGGGGCGTGGGGGAAGTTCCCGACGTCCCTCTTGTCGTCGGTCCCTCCTAGCGTCCGGGTGCACGGCAACTAGTCGTCGTGTTGGCCCGTTGAGGTCCTCCTCGTCTGCACGCACCTCGGCGCAGTAGGCGTTGTGGATCTCATCCCAGGTGGTGGGGGAATACTTCATGAGCCGGCTCAGCAATTTCTTGGTGGCTCGAGAGCCCTCCCTGTTGAGCCCGTTCTGGAACGCTGCCACCGCCATACCTTCCGATACATTTGGCAGGTTCATTCTTATCCTGTTGAATCTAGCGATGAAGTCCCTGAGGCCCTCACCCATGGTCTGTCGGATGGCGAATATGTCGTTTACCCTTGCTTCTTCTTTCTTGGCGCCGGCATGCGCGGTGACGAACTTATCTGCCATATCCTCGAAGGTCGAGATTGCATTGGCAGGTAGTTGGGAGTACCAGGTTAGTGCTCCTCCGGTCAGCGATTTGCCGAACTTCTTCACAGCACCGATGGTACCTGTTCCTTGGACAGATCATTACCTTTTACTGCAGTGACGTAGTGGATGAGATGGTCCTCGGGGTCGGTGGTCCCGTCGTACACTCTTAGGTACGGGGGCATTTTGAAGGTTTTTGGTATGGTGTAGGGTGCTGCTTCCTCGGAGTAGGGTTGTTCCACGAACCTTCCTACGTCCCACTTGGGCAATAGCTTAGGCGCCCCTGGAATCTTGTCAACTCTGTCCTGGTGCTCTTTCATCTGGTCTCGGAGGGCTTGGTTTTCGCCCTCCATTTCCTTCATTTTCCTCAGGATGGTAGCCAGTGTGTCAGTATTTCTTCATGTTCGTGTGTTGCGGTAGTATTGTTGGTGGCCGGAGCGGCATTCTCGCAGCCTTGCGGTGTCTTCTCCGCTAGGCTGCTCAGTGTGCTGGCCAGCCATTCCTCCAGTAGCCTTCTAACTGCTGGAGGTGCTTCTTTCGGATCGGACTCCCTTCCTAGAGGTGTGGGGGAGGTTTCAACTTCTAGGGCGGTAGAGGGAGTAGCGTTGATGGCTGTGCTTCCCCCAGCCTCGTTCATTGTGCCTAGAAGGTTTGCGGTGACGTTAGCCATGACCGTGGGTCGTGTGTTACTTTATGCCATTTTTAAAAAATGTCAGCTTGATCGGATCTTCGCGAGTGTATACTATAGGTTTGATTCTCGAAATCCCCACAGACGGCGCCAAATTGTTTGCTCAAAAGATGTTATGTACCTTAGAACTAATCAATCCATATGAATAATGGGATAATCAGAATCAATGATAATATAAATCGAAGATCGATCGTCAAAATGATGTGAATAAAGTGGTTAATGTAAGGAGATGGCAAGAACAAAATGTAGAAGATAGAATAGGTGAGCAATAATGATAGCAGTAATAGAGAGAGAAAGAGAGAGAGAGGTCTTATTATTCGAGAATCAGCTCCCTTGCAAATGGGGGAGGCTCTCGCTTATATAATGAGAGGGTCCTCTCGCCCAACTTATTACATTGACGTCCTAATATTATAGGCGTGATCAAAATATAGGCCGGGGATGGGACGCCCTCTTTAATGGATCCGCCAACTTGATGTCTCATAGACGGGGCCGCATCCTTCTTGTCACGCGGCCGTTAATGAGGACATCCGTGGATGCTGCCGTCCTTAAAACGGGGGCGGCCTTCTTATTTATTTCATCGGGGCTGGCCATAGATACACGCTGTCATGTCGCACCACTTGTTTGATTTACCCCATACATATATCAAAGCAAGCCAAAGGATATAGTTGTGGATATATATATATATATATAAGAGAACTTCAAGGCTGTGAAGAACATTTTCAAGTTCAATAATTAAGTGGTGTCTTTCTATTTTCCGGATTAATGGAAATAATCAGTTTTTGCAAACATTTGAGCAGTCCTCGGGAAACCAAGCGTCAATTTGTGCTTTATTAGCCCTATACCAATACTTAATATTTTCGGAAAAGGGCCAAATATACCCCTTTACTTTCAAATGTGGTTTACTTATACCCTTCGTTATACTATTGGGTCATCCATACCCCTACCGTTATACTATTGGGTTATCTATACCCCTACTATCTGTATAGATAACCTAATAGTATAATGGTAGGGGTATGGATGACCCAATAGTATAACGAAGGGTAAAGTAAACCATATTTGAAAGTAGAGGGATATATTTGGCCCTTTTCCGTATTTTCAATCGTAGAAATGTGCCTTTTTTTTGGAACAAAGTATTAAGAAAAATATGTCATCTAAATTAAAACAGAGGAAGTAATATTTACTTTGTATTATATTAAAAGGAAATAATATTGGTTACATATATACTGTTTGCAATGAAACAGTGTTAAATGGCATGTTGGGTAGCTAGGAAGGTGCCTCCGGCACTTATTCTGCCAGTTAGTGCTAGAATATTGGTGATTTATCTCCCTAGGAACCACAAGATGAGCACGAGAACTAAACAACATTCATATATGCTTAACATGAATAAGTATCCCACAAAAAAAACTTTCGATATCCCCTCTTCTTTAATTCTGAATCTAAAGAGAATCTGATAGCGTCATATGTTAGTAAAAAAAGAATCTGAGATGGAATCCAAAAAACTTAGTTAGCAGGGTTCACATAATTAATCACCACATACACTTAGTAACTGAGATGGAATCAAAAGATATTGGCCGTACGAGAGCTTTCACGAGGGTGCTACGTAAAATCCTATCTTTTAGTATTACCCATTAGTTTAAGACTTGGTCTGAGGAGCAGATTACCACAAGATATCATCAGGCCTTTTTTGCTTGCAGTGACCGAGTGACGTACAAAGGATTTTGTGTATATGGCATCTATTTTTGTCAGATTCTTTTTTTACTAACATATGACGCTATCAGATTCTCTTTAGATTCAGAATTAAAGAAGAGGGGATATCAAAAGTTTTCTTTGTGGGATACTTATTCATGTTAAGCATATGTGAATATTGTTTAATTCTCGTGCTCCTCTTGTGGTTCCTAGGGAGACAAATCACCAATATTCTAGCACTAACTGGCAGAATAAGTGCCGGAGGCACTTTCCTAGCTACCCAACATGACATTTAACACTGTTTCATCGCAAACAGTATATATGTAACCAATATTATTTCCTTTTAATATAATGCAAAGTAAATATTACTTCCTCTGCTTTAATTTAGATGACATATTTTTCTTAATACTTTGTTCCAAAAAAAAAAACATTTCTACGATTGAAAATACGGAAAAGGGCCAAATACTCTACTTTCAAATGGTTTACTTGTACCCTTCGTTATACTATTGGGTCATCCATACCCCTACCGTTATACTATTGGGCTATCTATAGAGATAGTAGGAGTATAGATAACCCAATAGTATAACGGTAGGGGTATGGATGACCCAATAGTATAATGAATGGTACAAGTAAACCACATTTGAAAGTAGAGGGATATATTTGGCCATTTTCCGTAGTAATATTAATTAGTTGTTTTGTAACTGAACTAGATATAATGATATGTAATAAATAGGATATAAAATGATCATTTTTCAATTATTGTTGTACAAATTAAATGAAAGAATGAAGGGAAAAAAAGAAGAAGGAGAAAACAGATAAATAGGATCCTTGCTAAAAGAGGTGCCACATCACTTTTCTTTTGCCCATTATATATATATATATATATATATATTACTTTCTCCGTGTTCCCCAAGTGAAGCCAAAACTCCTTTGTTAGAAACCAAGAAGTCAAAAATTGCCAATTGTGAGTATTCCTTTGTGCAAATAAGGCTATGCTCATTGGCTCAATAAGATATTAAAAAAAAATTATGACTTGACTTATCTTGATGGTACAACGTCTGAAAATGAAAATGTACTTTACTGACTTAATGTTGATTTCAACAAAATTAAACAATAATATACTAATGAACTCTTACATTTTCTACATTATCTTACTTTGTACTTTAATCAGAAAACTTTTTGATAGAATTAGTTAAGATGGATCTCTCTTGTGGGATTAATGATGCATTTTCCTCTGATCATACAATAGCAGAATCAAGTTTTATTTTTTTATTTATAAAAGATGGCACTCCTACGAGGCAAGGAAAAATGCAAATGAAAGCGCCAATAGATTGATGTCAGCTTCTACGACAGTGAATCTTACGAGACCATACAAATGGTATACAACTTGACCTTTACCACGAGATCAAATTATTTTGTGGATTGTATTTCACTTGATCGTCTATGGTTGCATTACATTTCCATTCTCCACCGGTCATCAAGCGATTAGCTATCTCATCTATTTTTCCATCATATTAATGATAGATTATAATTATGTATTTTAGTTGTTTATTACACTTTAATTTACTTTAATTATATGTGAGCTTTAATAACTATTGGCACGGGTTAATTTCATTGATGGTCATTAATTATCCTTTAATTTCAGTAAAGTCATCTAACTATTTTTTGTCATTTAAAAGTAACTAAACTTTATCATTGTTTGACTCAAAAGTTATCGATTACTTTATAAATTATGGACGATCAAAAATTATGAGAAAGAGGCAAATCGAAATCAACTATAATAAACCCCAAAGATAGATATATAGCATTTATATTGTGAATCTTAGTAAAAATAACGAGATTATGTGAACTATCAATGATTATCACTAGGAGGGTAAAAAGAGAGAATAATAGAGATAGAATAATCAGAAGTTGTATTATTAAGAAATAACACTTGTCCTTACAATAAGGAAAACCCCTCTATATATAGAGAAAAAGTTTTCTCACTAAAGACATAATTCGTAGCCTTTCATACATTTGAAATGGCCGTAGCCTTTCATACATTGGAGATGGTCGTAGCCTCTCATACATTGGAGATGGCCGTAGCCTTTCATACATTGGAGATGGTCGTAGCCTTAGTCCATGTGATACGCTATTCGTGCCGATTGGCGGAACGATTGGTGTATCAGATTAGCCTCATATACATTTCCGAGCATCTCCTTCGTCGCCTTGTTAAAAACCTCTCCGAGAAAACCTGATTGGGACAAAACTCGGATGAGGAAAAAAGAGTACGACTCGGGAGATACTCTTTTAGAAATGGAAATACTTGAGGTGGGAGATGTTCCAGTTGTTTTGGAGCATTTTCCCATCCATGGTCTCTAGTCGGAATGAACCCTTGTCCGCTGTTGCGGTGATTTTGTAGGGCCCGTCATTGGTCCCCAATTTTCCTTCGCTGGGGTCTTTAGATGCCAGTGTCTTGGCTTTTAACACGTAGTCGCCCACTTTGAGCAGTCGAATTTTTGCTTTCTTGTTGTAGTATCTTTCGATCTGCTGTTTCTGGGCCACCAGCCTAATGTGGGCTATCACTCTTCTTTCATCGAGGTCTTGGAGTCGATTCGTATCATTCTCCGCTCTGTTTGTGTACGAGAATCTTAGACTCAGCTCACCTACCTCGATTGGTATGATGGCGTCAGTCCCGTAGACCAGCGAGTAAGGCGTTTCTTCTATGGAGGACTTGGGGGTGGTTTTGTGTGCCCATAGCACCTCTGGCAATAGCTCAGGCCACAATCCTTTGGCGTCTTCGAGCTTCTTTTTTAATATCCTCAATATGGTTTTGTTGGATGACTCTGCCTCACCGTTGGCGGCAGGCTGGTATGGTGTTGAGAGTATTCTTTTTATACGCCATTTATCGAAGAAGTCGGTTGTTTTCTGCCCGATGAACTGTCGCCCATTATCACAGGTGATTTCTTTGGGGATACCGAAGCAGCATATGATATTTTTCCAGATGAAGGCGATGACCTCTTGCTCGCGAATCTAGGCGTAGGCACCTGCTTCCACCCACTTGGAGAAATAGTGAGTTAAAACTAATAAAAAACATACCTTTCATCGTCTGGCGGGTAGTGGTCCGATTATATCCATTCCCCACTTGACGAAGGGCCATGGCGAAGCGACTGAATGGAGGGGTTCCCCTGGGTGGTGTATCAAGGGGGCGAACTTTTGAAACTTTTTGCATCGGCGAACGTACTCGGCATCATATTTTTTCATGGTAGGCTAGTAGTATCCAGGTCGCACCAGGCAACGTACGAGTGCTCGATTGCCCATGTGGGCGCCACAATGGACTTCGTGAACTTCCTCCAGTACCGGCGTTGTCTGTTTGGGGCCTAGGCACTTGGCTAGGGGTCCTCGAAAAGTCCTCTTGTAGAGGTTGGTGTTTACTATGCAGTACCTTGCTGCCTGCATGCGAAGCTTTTTTGCTTCCTTTTTGTCGGGCGATAATGTTCCGTCCTCTAAATATGATAGAAACTGGTTGCGCCAGTCCCAAGTTAGATGTAGGGATAGTACCTCAGTGTGATCAATTGCCGAGTGAAGGAGAGTGACGATGCTTTCTTTGCTTAGGCTTGTGGTGGTCGCAGCCAGCTTAGCCAGGCCGTCTGCTTCGGCATTGTGCGCTCTAGGAATGTGTTCGAAGCGGCATTCGTCGAGCTGTGCCATCAACCTATGGATTTCCGCTTGATATTTCTGCAACCTTTGTTCCTTGATTTGATAAGTCCCGGTGACTTGATTTACCACAAGTTGTGAGTCGTAGTCCAAGATGAGTTGGTGGGCCCCGTACCTGACGGCTAACTTTATACCTGCAATAACGACTTCTTATTCTGCCTCGTTATTAGTCATCACGGGGCATCATATGGACTGGCAAATAGTTTTTCGCGTAGGGACTTCGAGGACCAGTCCCAGTCCTGATCCCGAGGCATTTGCGGCCTCATCTATGTAGAGGGTCCAGAGGTCGGTATTTGAGGTGGAATGCAGGGCTTCCTTTTCCGCCTCCGGCAATATTTTAGCGCTGAAGTCAGCCACAAAGTCGGTGAGGACTTGTGACTTGATAGCAGTTTTAGGAATATATGTGATATCATGCTCACTGAGCTCTATGGCCCATCTGGTGAGCCGGCTCGATAGCTCGGGCTTGTGCAAAATGCTCCTCAAGGGGAACGTGGTCACTACTTCAATGGGGTGGCATTGGAAATAAGGTCTCAGCTTCCTCGGAGTCGTGACTAGTGCCAGAGCTAATTTTTCGAGGTGTGGATACCGTGTTTTAGCGTCCACTAGGGTTTTACTAATGTAATAGATAGGTGATTGCTTACCTTTTACTTCACGAACCAATACTGCGCTGACTGCGACTTCCGATACGGTCAGGTTTGTCAGTAGGGGTTCGCCCAGTTCTGCCTTTGACAGTAGTGGTGGTGATGACAGGTACACTTTCAGTTCTTGCAGGGCTTTGACACATTCTTCATTCCAGTGAAATCCATTGTCTCTTCTCAGGACGTTGAAGAATTTGTGGCATCTGTCCGAGGATCGAGAGATGAAATGGGAGAGGGAAGCTATCCGGCCCATCAATTTCTGGACCTGCCTTTTGCTGTAGAGCACTTCGGGTATTGAAGCGATTGCTTTGATTTGATCCGGGTTGACTTCGATACCTCTTTGGGACACAAGAAAACCTAAAAACTTTCCCGACGCCACGCCAAAGGCGCATTTCTCGGGATTCAGTTTCATTCCATACCTTTTCAGTATTTCAAAGGCCTCTTGCATGTGGTTGATATGATCTTCCTTTCTAGCGGACTTCACTAGCATGTCATCGATGTAAACCTCAATGATCTTTCCGAGCTGTTCTTTGAACATCTTGGTGACTAATCTTTGATACGTGGCCCCCGCATTTTTGAGCCCAAAGGGCATTACTTTGTAGCAGTGGGTCCTCTGATGCGTGATGAACGTGGTTTTTTCTTGGTCTTCTTCAATCATTAAGATCTGATTATAACCGGAATATGCGTCAAAAAAACTTAGCAGTTCATGTCCGGCAGTGTCGTCGATTAGTTGGTCGATGTGTGGGAGGGGGACGAAGTCCTTGGGGCATGCCTTGTTCAGGTCGGTGAAGTCCACACACATTCTCTATTTTCCATTCTTCGTTTTGACCATTACTACGTTGGCGATCCACAGCGGGTATTTTGGCACTCGGATAGAGCCGTTGCCGAGCAATTTGTCCATTTCTTCGTGGACTGCCTCGTTAATCGCGGCATTGAATTTTCTTCTGATTTGTCGTACCAGCGGATGTAACGGGTCGACGTTGAGTTTGTGGGTAGCGATGTCCGGTGAGATCCCTGGCATGTGTACATGGGAAAAAGCAACTATGTCTGTATGATCAGTTAAAAATTCACGATACTTACTAGGTTGGTGAGCCCATGGCCGATGTTTGCTTTCCTTTCGTGATTGTGGCTATCCAGCTGAACCGGATCGAGGTCCTTGATCGTCGCTTTGCAGGCTTCCACAATGTCTGGGTCTCTGATGGTATCGATCGTCGGGTCCATTTTGGTCCCCGACATGGCTAATTGCTATGCTTCTGCGCTTGATCCTTTTAGCTGTCGGGTGTTGGCGCAATCCTGTGTTATCTTGTAACACTCTTGCGCTGTGAATATCCCTCATGGGGTAGGGAACTTGACCACCTGGTACAAACTTGAGGGGACTGCTCGCATGGCATGTAACCATGGGCGTCTGATGATAACATTGTATGCTGTTTCTTGGTCCATTACGTGAAAAGTCGTCTCCAATGTGACTCCCCTTGCAAGGACGGGCAAAATCACTTTTCCTGACTTATGCTCCATTGCATCATTAAAACCGGCTAAAGTTATTATCGTATCCTCGTGTCCCATCTGTGAAACGACTCTTGGATGGATGATGCAGGCGCCACTTCCGTCATCGATCATGACTCTCCTGACGTCCGTATCAACAATACGTAAAGTGATAACTAAAGCATCATAATGGAGAAAACACAAACCATCGGCATCAGACTTATCGAAGGTGATACTCCCTTCGAAGTCAACGTACCGTTCATGGGAGATGGTTCGCTTCAGCCTGTGTGTATTGGCAAATTCGACATGGTTGAGAGCAACGTCGGTGTCATCTCCGACGATCGTGTTTACTGTTCGTGTCGGGGAGGGTGGCTTTGGTGGCCCGCGGGATTGTTCTCGCCCGTGTGTGGGGCTTTTCCTTTGTCACTAAGCAGCTCCTTTAGGTATCCTTGGTTTAGTATTCTGATGACTTCCTACCGTAGGCCTATGCAATCTTCGGTTTTGTGTCCCAGCTCTTGGTGGAATTCGCAAAGGACGTTTGATTTCCTTATGGCGGGATCTGATTTCATTTTCTGAGGCCACTGCACCTTGGTGCCAAGTTTTCCAGTGCGTACACTATCTCTGAAGGAGAGACACAAAGTTATGTGATGAAAGCAAAGAGGGCGTACCTCTTTCGCTCCTGAGTGGGGCTAGATGTCATTGTAATGCGTCTGTATGACGAGATGGCGGATGAGGAGACCTCATGTATGGCTGATGCCATTCCTTACTGGGGTGAGGTGGAAGTTCTCGGCGTCCTTCGTGACGCTGATCTTTCCTTGTGTCTGAGTGCATAGTTGTCAATCAACGGGTTGGTCCATTGAGATCGCCTTCGTCCGCTCGCACCTCGGCGTAGTAGGTGTTGTGGATCTCGTTCCAAGTTGTGGGAGGATATTTCATGAGCCAGTTCAGTAGCTTCTTAGTTGCTCTGGATCCGTCCCTGCTCAGTCTGTTTTAGAAGGTAGCTACCACCATGCCTTCCGACACGTTTGGCAGGCTCATCCTCACCTTGTTGAATCTAGCGATGAAGTCCTTGAGGCCCTCGCCCGTGGTTTGCCTGACAGCGAAGATGCCGTTCACCCTTGCCTCTTCCTTCTTTGCACCGGCGTGTGCGGTGACGAACTTATCCGCTATTTCTTTGAAGGTTGAAATTGCTTTGGCGAGCAGTTGAGAGTACCATGTTAAGGCTCTCCCGATCAGTGTCTCACCAAACTTCTTCACCAGCACATATGGTACCTACTATTTCGACAGGTCGTTACCATTCATGGCGGTGACATAATGGATGAGGTGATCCCCGGGATTGGTGGTTCCATCGTACACCCTCAGATAAGGAGGCATCTTGAAAGTTTTTGGAATGGTGCAAGGGGCAACTTCCTCGGAGTATGGTTGTTCCACGAACCTTCCCACGTCGCGTTAAGGTAGAATTTTAGGTGCTCCGGGGATCTTGTCGACCCTATCCTGATGCTCTTTTATTTGGTCGTAGAAGGCTTTGTTTTCGCTCTCCATTTCTTCCATTTTTCTCAGAATGGACGTCAGTGTGTCATCGTGGGAGGTTGTGTCTCGACGGGTTGGTTGTTTTGTTCGCGCTTCTTCTTACTCGTCCGCTGTGGTAGCGATACTTGTTGTTGGTACCACATTTGCGTGGCTCTATGGAGATTTTCCACTAAGCCGCTCAGGGTGCTCGTCAACCATTCTTCCAGTAATTTTCTAACCACTGCGGTGCTTCTTTTGCAGCTAGACGTGGAAGATTCCTTGTCCTGAAAGGTCGCAAGGTTCCCGAATGGGGAAGGTGAAGCTTCTGTCTCTGGTGCGGTATCAGAGGTGGTGTTGGTGGTAGTGCCATCATTGACCTCGTTCAGGGAGCTCAGGAGGTTGGTGGTGACCTTCATTATAGCCTTAGACCTGGTGTTGTTTTCGGCCATTTCTGGGTTTTCGTGGGAAATGGATGATGTGGTTATCTGATCTTTTGGGTGTATACTATAGGTTTGATTTTCGAAATCCCCACAGATGGCGCCAAATTGTTTGACTAAAAAATTATCGATTACTTTATAAGTTATGGACAATCAAAATTATGAGAAAAGGGCAAATCGAAATCAACTATAATAAACCCCGAAGATAGATCTAAAGCGTTTATATTGTGAATCTTAGTAAAAATGATGAGATTATGTGAACTATCAATGATTATCACTGGGAGGGTAAAAAGAGAGAATAACAGAGAGAGAATAATCAGAAGTTGTATTATTAAGAAATAACACTTGTCCTTACAATAAGAAAAACCCGTCTTTATATAGAGAAAAGGTTTTCTTGCTAAAGACATAATTTGTTTAAGGACTGCTGACGTCCTAAAAATATAAAAAGGAGGAAGGAAGGGGCGCCTGTATACGCGAGTCGACGCTACGCCTTCATTGTTAAAGACGTTCCCTCGATGTCGTGTGGGCGTGGGAGAAATATGCTTGGCCTTTATCAGGCATGGGCGCGGGGGGAGACAAACTCGGCCCTTATTAGTTATATCTGATTCGGCCCCATACAATCATTATAACTTAAAAATCATTTTGCCCGAAACTTCCATCATAAATATGACATGGCATACATTTTAATAAAAAAAAATTAAAGAAAATACCACATAAGCTTACATGGGTCATACCCACATTAAGATCCATGTCTTCTTTAATGTGACTTGACCCAAACTCCAAATGAGTTTCAGTAGGTAAAAATCTGCACATAGAATAACTCTTAGCAGGTCAACCACATTCCTCTTTAGATATTAAATTCTACATTATTTTTAATTAAATTCCACATTAATTTAAAATAATTATCCTATACTACAAAGTTCTTACCTTTTTGTTATATAATGCACATTCATAATTATTCTATACTAAAATAATTTATGCTAGAAAATTCTTATTTTGTTTGCATGTCCTACCCGAGTAATTTTATTACTCTACTGAAGCAAAAATACTATTGTATCCAACTCATTATTACTAAGCTAATTCTTAACTTTTAATATTGTTCGATTGCATCTTAACACACAAACTAAATCTTCTTCTTTTTTTATCAGGAACCGATTCAAGACTTTAGTGCATCTAATGAGGTTGTTGCTCCTCCAACAGAAGTTGATTGTCCTTCACAACTTGATGTTATCCAACCTCTAGATGTTGTAGTTGTTTCAAAGAGAGGCAGGAATGTGAAGAGAAAAATCATGTCTGATTTAGTGGTTGATGTGCGAAAAAAGAAGTCTTGGGAGTATATGAAAAATTAGGTCTTGTAAATTACCTTTTGGGTTTTGATCATACAGATATAGACGCAGTATGTTGTGTCCTTTTGTCTAAATAGTTGCTATAGGCTGTATGTAATTGCATGTTTATTGATAACTTTTATTATGCACTTTAATTTTATTTGTTGCTTACTAAGCAGGTTATTTGTATGCTAGTGTTGCTTTATAAGCAATATTTTAAAATCAATAGAATAATATAAATACGTTATGTGAGTTGGATACAGTAGTATTTTTGTTTTGATAGAGTTATAAAATGACTCAGATGGAGCATACAAACAAAATAAGAATTTTCTAGCATTAGTTATTAGTATAAAATAATTATGAATGTGCATTATGTAACAGAAAAGCTAAAAACTTTGTAGTGTAGGGTAATTTTTTTAATTTAATGTGGATTTTAATTAAAAATAATGTGGAATTTAATATCTAAAGAGGGATGTGGTTGACCTGGTAAGAGCTATTCTAAGTGTGATTTTTTACCTATTGAAACCCATTTGGAGTTTGGGTCAAGTCATATTAAAGGAGACATGAATCTTAATGTGGGTATGACCCATGTAAGCTTATGTGGTATTTTTTTTGAATTTTTTTTATTAAAATGTATGTCATGTCATATTTATGGTGGAGTTTGAGGCAAAATAATTTTTAAGTTACAATAATAAAGTTTAATTAATTTTAAGTGACAAAAAATAGTTGAATGACTTTACTGAAATTAAAGGATAGTTTAATGACCATCACTGAAATTAACCCATATTTGTACTATTGTGTATTTTATGCCTTGTAGGAGTGATTCCGAGCTATGTGGATGTTATGAAATGAATTCAAGTGTTTTGAAGCTTTAAAGTCTGAGTTAAAACCCAAAGAATTAAGCCACAATCGTGTTCGGGGATCAACAGATGATAGGTAAGAACGAACGAATAGTCGAGTAGACATATTGCACACTGTCTAGTAAAATGCACATAGCTTTTTGCTCACAACTCCATTTGGGATCCACAATATATAGTTGGAAATCTAATTCAAAGGGATACAACTTTCATGTTTTATATTTTTCCAATTTCAAACAGAACAGGGTGAAAAATGCGCGACAAGTTAGCAGATGTCAGGTAGAACACGGTAGAACACTTGTCAAAGTGCGCAGTCAATCCGCGTCCATGCACGTCTGTCCGGAAATATCGCGTAGGAGAAGATATAATTGTTTGGGCCCGACCTACTTGGTATATATACAAGAAAAAATGTTATTTTGAGGATTTTTGACATAATTTAGACCTAAGGAGGCTAAGGAGATCGGAGATTAGACCTAAGGAGGCAAGAGCACACTAGGATCAAGTCGGGTCCACGCGTTTCACTTCCTTCTTCCTATTTCCATTATTGGTTATGAATTCTAGTATTGTAGTTATGCATACTATTATGAATAGCTAATTTGTTATCTAGAGTTTTGATTGAACCTACTGAGGATGATTTTCTTGTTACGTTAATATAGATTTGATTTAGTATTTTCTCTATTTGTTCAACTATGTTACTATTGTAGTTGGTTGAAGAGCTCTCAATCGACTGTGCCTATTTAGTGTGTATTACTCGGGAGATAGTGCATACTTAGGTAGTTGTTGAACAACACCACTCCTAACGTATATGAGGGATTAATATAGCGGGTTTAAAGGTGGGATTATGGATAACAAAATTTTGGTGTGATCTGAGCAAGGCGTACTTAATGCCAGCTAGTGTAATTCGGGAGAATATGTCTAGTAAATACTTAGGCGAATTTATAACATAGCAGAAAGAATTCCGACAATGTGGGAAATCATAACTCTAAACCTCCTTAATCTTGTCTCTAACCCTTAGTTTCTTTAATTGTTAATTACTATTTTAATTTGTTAGTTAATTAGTTAAACACAAGAATCTTAATATCTATAAGTTAGGAATTGATCAAGCTTGTCTTCGTGGTGATAGTGAACAAATATAGCTAAGCCTTAGTGCTCTGTTGGATTCGAATCTAGACTTGTAAATCGGATTATATTTGAAACGTTCGCTTAGTTTTTCTATAAGGCATAATTAAGCATGATCAATTATCAAAAAGAACATTCCTTGATCACGATATTATTTTATGTCTTAATCTTTACGGATATCTCTAGACGGGATTTAACAATTAAGTGTATGTTTTTGTCCAAAAATACTATAGCAATCATCCACATACAAAACGTAAAACCAATTTCTTGAAACAAGTGTCAAAGTAAGTAAACAAGGTGTAGTTGGGTACCTATGGACTGTAGTGTGTGCATTTATTTCCAAAATCATAAACATAAAAATCCCATGTGAAAATTACCTACCACAAATTTCTCCTCTCTTCTTCCACTTTATTACAGCCTCTAAACACCATTCCATTATAGTACTTTGCTAAACACTCTCCCCCCCCCCCTCCCCCAACCCCACCCAACCCCTTTTTCCTCTTTTAACAGACAAATCACATGTTACAAATCAGAGATAACTTAATGTCTAGATCCATTACATAAATCATAACACCAATTCTTGAATTCTACAACCAAAATTTAGTCCCTAGCTATGCTATGGCTAAAAATATTAAACTAGTATTTTTCTTGGTATTTTTTATTTTCATATCAAGAAAAGTTTTTTCTGATCAAGAATTTGTTTACAACGGTTTTAATGGTATTGCAGCAAGTTTTTTAAGTGTAAATGGTATTGCTGAGGTTGAAAAAACTGGTGCTCTAAGGTTAACAAATGAAACATCAAGAACAGTTGGTCATGCCTTTTATAAAAGTGCAATCAAATTCAAGAATTTCCCAAATAGGAAAGTTTCTTCGTTTTCTACTGCTTTTGCTTTTGGGATTGTTCCAGAATATGCTAAATTAGGTGGCCATGGTTTTGCTTTCACAATTTCAAGGTCTAAAGATATGAAAGGTGCTCTTCCTAGTCAGTATTTAGGTCTTTTAAATTCAAGTGATATTGGTAATTTTTCAAATCATTTATTTGCTGTTGAATTTGATACTGTTCAAGATTTTGAGTTTGGTGATATTAGTGATAATCATGTTGGTATTGATATCAATAATTTAAAGTCTAATGCTTCAGTTAATGCTAGTTATTTTTCTGATGGAAATTCTACTAAGCAGCAGCTTTTTCTTCAGTGTGGTAAGACAATTCAAGCTTGGATTGACTATGATTCAAATAGAACTGTACTGAATGTTACACTTTCACTATCTTCAGTAAAACCAAATTATACAATTTTGTCATTTCCAGTTGACCTTTCACCAATTCTTGAGGAGTTTATGTATGTTGGATTTTCTGCTTCAACTGGTTTGCTTGCTAGTTCACATTACATATTTGGTTGGAGTTTCAGAATGAATGGAAACGCTCAATCTCTGGATCTTGATTTATTGCCTAATTTACCTCGACCTAAGAAGGATCAAACAACCTTAATTGTAGCGACGTCTTTATCTGCTGTCGTCTTTCTTGCAATTGGTGTTGTTTTGACCTTGTACATCATTTGGAAAATCAAGAACATCGATGTGATTGAGCCTTGGGAACTTGAAATAGGTCCACATAGGTTTTCGTATAAGGAGTTAAAGAAAGCTACAAGGGGTTTTAGGGATAAGGAGTTACTTGGATTTGGTGGATTTGGTCGAGTTTATAAAGGAACGTTGCCTAAGACTAATACGGATGTTGCTGTTAAGCGAATAAATCATGATGCAAAACAAGGTCTCCAAGAATTTGTGTCTGAAATCGCCACTATTGGTCGCCTTAGACATAGGAATTTGGTTCAGCTCATTGGATGGTGTCGACAAAAAGGTGACTTGTTACTTGTTTATGACTTTATGCCTAATGGAAGCTTAGACAAGTATATCTATGATGAACCAAGAGTCATTTTGACGTGGGATCAGCGATTCAAGATTATCAAAGGTGTGGCTTCGGGGCTGCTGTATTTACATGAAGAATGGGAACAAACTGTAATCCATAGAGATATCAAAGCAGGGAATGTGTTATTAGATGCGGAAATGAATGGTCGACTTGGAGATTTTGGACTTGCCAAGTTATATGAACATGGAGCAAATCCTAGCACGACAAGAGTAGTGGGCACGTTGGGTTACTTGGCTCCTGAATTAACCAAGACCGGAAAACCTACAACAAGCTCGGATGTTTTTGCCTTTGGTGCATTGCTGCTAGAAGTTGCTTGTGGAAGGAGGCCAATCGAGGCAAAAGCATTACCCGAGGAGTTAATTTTAGTTGATTGGGTTTGGGATAAATGGAAGGAAGGTGCCATTCTTGAAGTGGTTGACACGAGACTAAATGGCGAGTATGATGAGATGGAGGCTGTGGTGGTGCTTAAATTAGGACTAATGTGTTCAAATAATACACCATCTAAGAGACCTAGCATGAGGCTAGTGGTGAGATACTTGGAAGGGGAGATGGCGCTGTCGGAGACGCTGGCAGCACCCGATGAATATGATGGGAAAAAAGGCGGCGCTAGTGGTATGGGATTTGAGGACTTTGTACATTCATATCCATCATCGTCTTATTTCGAGAAAGTAAGCACGTGGTCATCGGCTTATGATGGTGAAGGAGATATTGACATTGAAGCGGATCCGATAACGCCGTTAACAGATTCTGGCAGAGAGGACGACAGGTAGCCTATGCAAAATGGAGGGACCATTCTACCTGTTCTCCCAAACTCCCTCCATATTTTAGTAGTACTTCTTTTTTCGGTTTGATTTTTAACTTAAATGTAAATTATGGCGTTTGAATAGAAAATGATATTAATATCAACCATTCTCTGTTTTTAGAAAATTGATGTTAGTAGGATGTGAATATATAGTAGAAGCCAGTCCTCTTTGAATCTTGATTATAATAAACTTTGTGATTGAAATGAATTCTAACTTCATTTGGTTCCTTTGTTTTTTCTCTTTTACTGATCTGTAATGGTTACTGAATCTTGATTATAATGTGGTGAACTGGTCCAAGTAGAATGTTATAGCCAAATTCAAGTTAAAGGAGATTGCAATGTTATTTTGAAGTCGAAAATCACTACATATGCAAGAAGTAGTTTTCTTAGTACTTGAGGAATAGGTCTAGGCTGATGTCTTCTGCTGCCCGTGGGAGTTTTCTGTTGAACTGTTAGCATTTGGCATAACAAGATTCAAATTGCTCCTCCTCCTGCAACATTCAACTCATTCTTGGAGAATGACGAGAACGCACTGCAACCTGTGTTGCGCATACTCTTCAAAATGCTACCACAGCCATGTTGAATCCTAAAAAAATGCACTACTTTTAGAGGAGCCAGCACACACCTAGCAACATTTTCGGAGAGTCCGGGCAACATAGGCTGCAACAGGTAAACCCCGTAAAACAAGAAGGAATATTAATTCTTATGGCATGCTTAGCTGGCTATTTTCCGCATATGTTTAGTATTGATACTTTCTTCAAAATATCTCTCGTTCTTCATTATACACATATGAAGAATGTATGTACCACTTACTGTATGTGAAGTACCAGATCTCATAAGAAATCTGAGTCTTTTAGTTCCATAATTTCATGTTTATGTGGTCTAACGAGTTCATTTCAACATATAATGTTACTAAGTAAGATTTATGATACTTCATAGATTTTATTCGCAGTGAGAGCCGATGAGACTATGGAAGTAAATATTCTGGCTGTAGTAAATATCATATATATGAAGTCTCTACCTATCTTTCATGGTTTTTTTTCCGCTAATGTATTTCTTTTTGGAACTGTGATGAATGTGCTTTGCTTGAGTCGGGGTCTACCTTTGCCCCACTTTTTGGGAGTACACTGTTGTTGATGTTGTTGTTGTTTTGTAATGTCTCTAAATCTTTTATTTGCCCGCCTTGAAATGATATGGACAAGCCAGCAGCATAAATCATACTATATTAAAGGTGACAATCATATTTATATATGGACAAAATCTCTAACTGTAAACTGTACGTATGTAAGCTCTCTTGCACTTGAGCTTTGTTATTTATGCTCCTTTCTCTCAAAACCTTCATCATACTCATAGAGAAAAAAACAAAGAGAACCAAGTTGATTTTAGCATTTTGTGACAGAATATATTGTCAGTAAATTATTACTATATAATTATCTTTTTACTTGCACTTTTAGTTTATTTTGGTTAGGATGATAATATGAGTTGAGCTAAATGAAAGAAATGAGGATTCATATCGTTGACTCCAACTTGTTTTGGACTGAGGCGTAAGTTGTTGTTAGTTGTTATTGTTGTTCTAGGATAAGCTTTTTATGGTCCATTAAAACACATTTGAGATCACAGAAATGAAGATAAGCTCTGTTTACAGCTATCAAATATCCTGGCTCAGATTTGCGATATTCTAACTTTGATATAATTTCAGAAATATTAAGGGAAAGACTTGAGTCGGGGAATGCAAGTTTAGCGCCGAGCGGAGCGAAGATGAAGCTGGAAGGGAAGTGAAGCTCGGTTCCCAGGTCATCGTCAAGAAGGACAGTTTCAGATATCTTGGATCAGTAATTCAGGGGGACGGAGAGATTGACGGGGATGTCACTCACCGTATAGGGGCCGGGTGGTCGAAATGGAGGCTTGCTTCGGGAGTCCTGTGTGATAAGAAAGTGCCACATAAACTCAAGGGGAGGTTTTATAGAGTTGTATAAGACCAGCCATGCTGTACGGGGCGGAGTGCTGGCCGGTGAAGAACTCCCATGTTCAGAGAATGAAGGTCGCAGAGATGAGGATGCTCAGGTGGATGTGCGGGCTCACCGGGTTGGATAGGGTTAGGAATGAAGTTATTCGGGAGAAGGTGGGGGTGGCCCCAGTGGATGAGAAGCTGCGAGAAGCGAGACTCGGGTGGTTCGGGCATGTGCGGAGGAGAAGCCCCGATGCCCCTGTGAGGAGTTGCGAGCGGCTAACGGTGGTTGGCGCGTGTCGCGGTAGAGGGAGACCCAAGAGGTATTGGGGAGAGGTGATTAGGCATGATATGGCTATCATGCGGATTTCCGAGGCATGGAGGTCTAGTATCAGGATTGTAGGATAGGGACTTCTAGTATTACACGCTCTCCTTCCGCGGGGTAGGACCGGGGTGTGGGGTTCACCCATATAGGCTTGATATATTGTATGGCATACCGTTTTCTTATTGTAAGGTTTTACTAATGCCCTATGTTTTGTTCCTGTGTATCATGTCCTTCTATATGTCAGGATATTTTTTGTCTTTGTTTACTCATATATTTATGTGATTTATGCTAACATCACTAATCTTTGTCCTCTTTGTTTTTGTTTTGTTTTTTCTCTTCTTGTCCTTGCACTGAGGGTCGATTGGACATAGCTTCCCTGCTCTATCGGGCATGGGTAAGGCCTGCGTACATATTACCCTCCCCAGACCCCACCCTGTGGGACTATACTGGGTAGTTGTTGTTGTTGTAAGGGAAAGACTTCTGTTGGGGTGGCAAAATGGTTCAAAGAAAATAGTTAATCACTCATATTATCTACTAAAAAATGGGTTGAATAATGAATATTTTAAAAATGAGTCAAATATGGATAAGAACCATATTATCCATTTAGAAAATGGGTAATCCATGAGTAACCAATGGATAACCAATGAGTCTAACTTTTACATTTGTAAATCATCAAATTGGGGATTCCTCAAATTAGGGAGACTAAGATTTTTTCCAAAAGTGATAATATACAAGAAGTCATAGATAATATGGGTAATAAGGTTAACCCATTTTATCTGTAGTAAATATGGGTCGGGTCAAATAATTAATCCGTTTTTCATTACCCGTTTCGACCCGAACCATATCCGTCCCGCCCTGCCCGTTTGCCACTCCTAGATTTCATCATACATTCTGAAAATTCCGGGGCGAATATAGGAGTTTTTGACCAATATTGTCCCTTATCTTTGAGGGTAGGCCTATTTTGGTCCCTCAAATATAATCCTGAGCATATTTAGTCCCTTAAGTATGCTAAAGTGGAGTACCTTTAGTATCACTAACACGATGTGTTCATAAACTAACGGTGTTAGCTGATTTATGAAACTAATCTTCTGTTATGAAGCAAAACGTTTTCTCTCCTTTTATTGGATTACGCAAATTATCACTTTAATTCCTAATTTTTAGATAATATCTTCTAAAATTTTGACATTGAGAATATCCCCTTATATGCCAATTTTTAATGAGAAAATGATATTGTATAACCCCTATAAAAATAAAGCAAAAAAAAAAAAATTGTATACAAATTTTATATATTTTTTTGGCTGCCAGATGTAAATAGTTTCTAATGCAGACTAAGAGTGATAATACAACCTAGTTATTTGTTTGCTTCAATAATATTCATAGAAGTGGGCAGCTCTATTTTTTCAAATTTAAACTTTTCTTTTGGAAAAATCAACTGAAATTTTAAAAAGTAAAAGTTTCAATGTTAAAATTCTGAATTTATCAGCTTTGTACCATTAGTGAATGTTGGTCTATAAAATATTTTCGATAAGTAAATTAAAAAGATGGTGAGTGCTGGAACCAATCCCGAAATGGGAACGACTTATTTCTTATACTATTGATCTTCTTCTTACAATGTCACATGAGTAACACGAGATAGTGCGGTTAGTTTTTGAACATATTGTGTCAGTAAGACTAAAGATACTCCACTTTAACATACTTAAGGAACTAAATATGCTTAGGGTTATATACAGTATTAGAGAATAAGGGACAATATTGGCCAAAAACTCGCGAATATAGTGTATAACTTGTCATTCTGAACCAATAACTATGACTCGGACCTTGTATACGTGTTCAGATCCACTAAATAAGGACAAATAATCCAGTAAATCAAATGGGTTAGGGTAGAATTTGGAACTCAAACATAATGTTCAAATATTGGATTCGTCTATGACTTTACCTTATTCACATCAAAAGCACATTTATATAAGGATAAAACTCAACTAACAGCGTGAAAGCTCTCTTTCACTTAGCTTCTCTCTGTTCAACACCTTCATTATACTCATGAAAGAAAACAAAAGAAAGTAAGAGGCAAGTCAGAATACATATTATTAGTACACAGAATTAGCTTATTATAGTCAATAAGCATGTTTTGGATCACAACAATTAAGATAAGATCTATGTAGCAGACTCAGAGCCATGCTAATGCTATGCTAACAGGGTTCATGCTCAATCTTATTAGTATCAAAGCTCAGCTAGTGGAGGATCTGGACTACACTGTAGCGGGTTCAGAACCTACTGTAATCAGAGGTGGAATCAGGATTTGAAGCTTATGGACTCGGATTCTAAATCTTTTGAATTACTGGGTTACAAAAGGCAGCTCAGTGCACTAAGTTCCCGCTATATGCAGAGTACGGAGAAGGGCCGGATTACAAGAGTATATTGTACATGTATTTCTATAAGAGGTTGTTTCCGCGGATTCTAAATTAATAATTTTTACACATTCAATGAATTTCTTAAGACAAATATATGGTTTGGACTAAAGCTACTAGGTTAGCTTGAACACATAGCTTCTATTCTCTCTCCATCCTTGATTGTATCTAGCTCAGACTCTTTATATACTCCATCCGTTTCAATTTATGTGAACTCATTTGACTGGGCACGGAGTTTAAGAAAAAAGAGAAGATTTTTGATCTTGTGATATAAAATGAGGTACTTTATTTTGTGTGGTTATAAATCATTGCATAAAGGTAAATTGTTTCCAAATAAGGAAAGAGGTCATTCTTTTTGGCACAGACTAAAAATGAAATATGTTCACATAAATTGAAACGGAGGGAGTATAAGAATTCGCTGACTCTAAATCCTAGATTTTTCAATAAATGCAGCACACCTTCAACAAAATTTTTAGAGGATTAACATTGGATATTATTACAAATTGCTGATCAATATTCCAGATCAAAAGAATCTTAAGGAGGAAAGAAATAGTAACTCACTCCTATAAGTAGAAGAAAACGGAGATGGACATCTGTTCAAGCTCAAATCCTTTAACCGATGCGAAGGCAGAACTTTCGCCGTGGCCTTGACCTCACAAAAGTTTTGAACCCTCTTACCACTAAGCTATGTTTTTAGACTATGTCAAAAAGATTCAAAATATAATATATTGAGACACAATAAATAAATTTTGCCTTATATGTAAAGTGTAATGTTCCTGCGAAAGGAGTTCACATACCCCTTTCCGCCCCCTAAATATCCCCTCATCCCCCCCCCCAAATCCTTTAATTGTCCATGGATTGATGCTCTCCTTAACATCAAGCCTCTACTCTACAGGTTAAGAGAAAAAACCATTCAGATTAATAAATAAATAAACACAACAATAATAACAACCCAGTAGAATCCTACAAGTGGGGTCTGGGAAGGGTAGTGTGTACGTAGACCTTACCCCTACCCCAATGGAGAAGAGATGCTGTTTCCGAAAGACCCTTGGCTCAAGATAATAATAATAAAAAAAAGATTATTAGATTCACCGCGGAAATCATATGGTAAAAGGAATATAGAAAGCAGGAAAGGGAAAATAATAATAATAATTCAAAGCAAAAATGATGGTTTGTAAATGGATCCTGCATCGACAATAAAAAATAGTGAAACTCGACTTTGCCCCTAGCTATCTTAGATAAAAACCCACCGAACTAGTCCACTACCTCCTAGTCTACAACTGTAATACGCGACTTCCATAACTTCGTATCAAGTGCCATATCCTCGGAAATTTGAAGCCTCACCATATTCTGCTTGATCACCTCTCCCCAATACTTCTTATGCCGCCCTCTGCCTCTTCTCGTGCCTTCCACGACCAGCCGCTCACACCTCCTTATCGGAGCATCTAGGATGCTCCTCTGTACATGTCCGAACTAATTGATAATTCCGTTAATTCCCCGGCAACGGCTCCAAAATTGATTCACGCCCATACAACGGTCGCTGTCAATATAATCCGGTCAATTAAGTCCAGAGTCGATCCCACAGGGAATTAACCTATCAACTGCAACTTCCAAAACCCAATAACACTTCTGAAGCAACTTCCCAAACTTGTGAATATATTTTTGTGGAATATTTTCTACTAACTAACTTTTGCAAGAATTTAAAGACTTGAAAGAAAGAATTGAATGTTATAAAAGAATGAAGAGAAAGACTAAGGTATTGATTTCCCATATTGATGGAATCCCTTCTGTTTATGTTCATACAAATTGTCAATATTATTCTATCAATCATGAACGCTATTTTTACCGTAATTCTCTCCCGAGCAACTACAATAATGTACTAGTGCACTCTTCCGAGCTACCCTAGCTAGCTTTAATTTGAACATTTCACTTTAGATTGCACCCAAGGTTTCGTTATTCCTAACCCCACCTTTACGCCTAAAATTATAGATTCCTTCAATAATCTAGGTGTGGTGTTGTTCAACAATTTACCTAAATATGCACTCTTTTCCAAGTTATGCACACTAAATAGGCACAGCTAATTGGGGATCCTACCAATTAACTACAACAAGAACGAAGTTGAACAAATAGAAATCTAGCTAACAATTTGTAATCACATAACCCAGAAGTTCATCACTCAATAGGTTCCATCAAAAATTTAGATAAAGAATTAGCTACTCATAATCAAAGAAACAATATATATAATTGAATTCATAATCAAAGATTCAATGTAAAATAAAGAAATATGTTGAGAGAGTTCTCTCTAACTCGCCTTCTTGCAAAAGTAATGAATATTACAATACTTGCCTCTCGGGCGAATCCTATCATTATATAGAGGGTTTAGGTTACAAAAATTGCATATTGACAAGTTTAGCCTTCAAATTATCGGCCTCACCCGCGGTCCGTCCGCGGTCGCGGATGGACCGCGGAAAATCCACTCCTCTGAACTTCAAAAATCTTCCGCAGGCCTCTTCTGCCGCGGTTCCACCGCGGTCGCGGTGAAACTTCGGGATTTCACCATGTTCCGTCTGTTGTTTGTAAACACTCAAAACATAAACATTGTAGTCCTTTGAGTTAGCTTTCGAACCATATATTATGGAGCCAAAACGGAGTTCTGAGCAAACAGTTATGTCCAATTTATTATACAGTGCGCAATATGCCCCATCGAGTCTTCGTTTGTACTAAACTATCAAATTTGACCCCCGAACACGATCCCAACTTAATTGCTTGAGCTTTTACTCAGACTTCAAAGCTCCAAATCACTTAAATTCATGCCATAACATCTATATAGCTCGGAATCACACCTTCCCGACTATTTTCAGCATAATTTCTTGACTTGTACCAACTTTCGCCTCTTTTGACTCCAAAACTTGCTCTTTTAGTTTTCATTAGCTCATGTGTACCTATAACACACTAAAAATACTAATAAAAGCATTTTGTCATCATAAACAATATCAAAACAACAATAAAGTGTGATTATTTAGGGCATAAATATAGTCAAATTCACCTATTATCAATACCCGACACTTAAATTTTGCTCTTCCTAGAGCAACCTTAATCACACTTTAGGCCAATTTTATTAATTTCTCCCCCAAAATATGTCACAAAAGCTATCTTTCATGATTAACCTAAGACATGCACAATCCTTACCTAACTGTAAACTCAAATGCCAGCACATTATTGCTCACTCTAGTTACTATCACAGACTTGCAAATTTACCTTTTCCTTCCTGAGTTACATGCCCTCACATAATTTATTGAGAGAAGTTCCCACACATAAACAATTTAGAACATGGAACTTATAGAAACAGGAAAAATTCACTCACTCTCAACAAAGAACATTCATATGCATACAGACACACCATAGGCTTGCCCCTAGTGTAATACTCCACTAATCGAGTTATTTAATCACAGATCAAGAGGGCTTTAAGGGTTGTAATGTTGGCTAAGGGACGGGTAGGATACTTTTGGTTATAGTGGCTAACCTCCCTAAGCACTTTCTTTCTTTTTTTCACAACTTCCCTTTTAGCTTTCTCCCTTATCTCTCCCCTAAATATTCCTTCACCTTTATTTACTTTTAATCCCCCAAATTTCTTTTGTTGGTGTAACTGGTGTTTCTATTCTACATATATACACTAATTTTTCTTTTTAAAGCTTGTAGCATTTATAGTATTTTTCCAGTTCACCATTTTTTTATCATTCATTCTTGATTTTTCCGTTTTCAACTTCCCTTTACCCCACACTTAGACTTTTGCATATTCATTACAACATAAGTGCTTCTAGGAGGTAAAGTAGAACAATATATGATTTCGATTTTTCATGAACATTCAAGGGTTATCAAAGAATAGGCTTTAAGCTCAAAGGGGTTAACTAGGATATTATGTACGGGTGAATTCATGTCTTATTGATTTATGGGGTTACACAAAGAAATGCCTCTATCATCTTTACAACCAAACAACTTCAATTTCGCTTTGCAAGCACACAGGGCAAGTTCTAGGTATCATGTAAAACGTATAATATAAGTAAAATCTCACACACACTTATCATGCAACTCATTTAGAATCAGGTTCATCTACAAACTCCTATCAATGTTCAAGCAAGCTGTATTGTGCAATTTAAGGCATATCCTAGAATGTACAGTCAAGCTTATATCATACATTCTCAAGTTCGTTTTAGTTTTGCTAATGTGCATACTTGAGGTTACAAGTTAACCTTTGTCCTCTAATCTAAAAAAAAAATCTACCTAACCCGGTTCAATAAAAACCCTTGGAAAAGAACCGTGGTCCAAAAGAAAAACCAAGGGGGAGGTGATACACTACCTAGAAAAAGAAAAGAAAAGAAAGAAAAATTCCTACATGGACTACTTCCCTCAAGAGTACTTGTCCAAATAGTCCGTCATCGGGAAGAGCCCTCTACTCATATTTTTGTATTTTTCAAATTTTTGATTTTTTTGTGTTTTTATTTCGACTTAGACCCTTAAGAAACCCGTCGCCAAGTTTCCATCATCGGGCCAAGCCAGCTAATATGATTTACAACTACAACTACTATGTACAACATATACAAGATAAGTTTCTCACTCCACACTTAAAATTATGTCTGTCCTCATGGCATAATAATACAAGTATAGCTCAGAAGGGTGAGAAAACTTACCTGGGACCTACCCCGTGTCTAGCAACTTTATCACTTTCTTTTTTACCATATCCTTCATATTTGGGTTCAGCCTTCTTTTGCATTTCCTGAAGGGTTTGTGTCCCTCTTCCAGGAGAATCTTGTGCTTGCAGTATGCGGGGCTGATCCCCTTTATGTCTGCCATGGTCCAATCAATGGCAGTTTAACATTCCTTGAGTACCTGTAATAGCTTTTGAGCCTGCACAACTAGCAAACCAGATGAAGTAATAACAGGTGGCCTAGAGATTCATACCTGAGATGAGCTGGTAGTGGCTTAAGTTCCAGCTTTGGTGGCTTTTCAATGGATGGTTTTGCTGGAGGGGTCTCTCTTTTCTCTAAATGTAGAGGTTCAAACTCCAACTCTCTATCCCAAAACCCCTTACCTTCCAAAGATAGTACCCACTCTGCCAGGCTTTTACCATTTACTTCTTCTAAGTTCATCAGCATGCCTGAAGTGGATCTTCAGCTGTCAGTTCTATATCATCTGTCTCCACTATCACATCTACCGCATCAATGAGAGAGCAATTTGGGAACTCACTAGAGCGCCTCATGGATTTTTGCACATTGAATATGATCTCTTCATCATTCAACCTCATCTTGAGTTCTCCAGTCCCTATGGCTAGGAATGGTCTTCCTAAGATTATAGGAATTTCCTCGTCCACCTTGTAGTCAAGAATAACAAAAGCGGCGGGAAACACAAACTTCCCTACCTAGATGAGCACATCATCCAATATACCAGATGGATGCTTAACCACCCTATCAGCAAGCTGTAATAACATAGATGTAGGCCTGGCTCTCCCGATGCCTAGCCTCTTATAAATCACCAAGGGCATAAGATTTATGCTTGCCCCTAAATCACATAATGCCTTCGCAAAGGCAAAGTTTCCTATAGTGCATGGAATGGTGAAGCTACCTAGGTCAGATAGCTTCTCAGCAATGGGTCTAGAGACCACTACACTACAAGTCTGTGTAAGAGTCACGGTGGCCAAGTCTTGGAAATTAAATTTCCGCGACATCAAATCTTTCTTCATCTTAGCATACCTAGACATTTCTTTTAAAGCTTCAATTAAAGGAATGTTTACCTTGATTTGCTTGAGCATATCAAAGAACTATTTGTATTGCTCCTATTTTTGGTGCTTGGCAAACGTTGGGGGAATGGGGCTGGAGGCCGCTTCTTCCCAATCACTTGGGACTTTTCTTTCTCTATCACCTGCTCCTCAACTGGCTGCTCTACCGATTCAGATACTTTCTCCGTTTCCTGCTGCACATCTTTATTTTCAGCTACTGGCTAGACTGTAACTTCTGTCAACCCGGTGGACTCATCCAGTTCAATGGGTACTGGAGTGAGTGTCTCATACTGCAAATTGCTTCTCTCTCTTTCTTGCTCAGCATCAAGATCTCTTCCACTTCTCAGATTAACTGCCATCAGCTGCTTTGGGATTTGATCCTTTGGGTTTGTTTGTGTATCTGCAGGCAATGTCCCTTGAGGACGATTGTTAAGTGACATAGCAATCTGGCCCACCTGTACTTCAATATTATTGATAGCTGCGTCATGTGCATCTATCCTCTCATTGGTTTTGGCATGTGACCCTATTACATGATGTATCATAGCTTTCAACTCTGCGAACCCATCGTCATGTCTACCCCCATGCTGTGGTAGAGGTGGATGATACCCCTGCTGCTGATTGTTGAAATTCTGAGGTCTTGGATATGGAGCCATGTTGTTTGGTGGCCTCATACCTGCTGCATTATATTGTGGCTAAGGAGGCCTGTACTGGTGTGGAGCCTGTTGACCCCAACTCTGGTTACCCTGTCGCTGCACTCCATAATTAGCCACATAGTTCATGTCTTCATGCTGGTGATGATGTTCTTGGTCTACAGCTCATGGATTACCTATGGGTTGGCTAATGCAAGATGTGCATAAACTACCATTGGTAGTGTCTACAATGTGAACTTGCTGCTTGACCCCAGATTTTTCCACCTGCTTCATCAGGATGCTCATTTGTGTTAATAAAGTTGCCACGTTCTCCTCTAGAGTGTTGGAAGGATTCAAAGGTACAAAGTGTACCACTGGAGTGATAGGAGCATTCCTGGTTGTCCACCCGGAGTATTGAGCCATCTTGTCAAGCAAATTTTGGCCTTCTTTCTAAGTCTTGCTCAGAAAAGCCCCACCTGCTGAGGCATCTACTATATTCTTCATACTGTTGGAAAGCCCCATGTAGAACCTTTGACCCAACATCTGCTCAGGAACCCCATGGTGAGGACACATAACCAACATACCTTTGAATCTGCCCCAAGTTTCATGCAATGTCTCCGTTGGTTTCTGCTTGAAGCTAACAATCTCATCAATTTGTTGAGTTGTCTTGTTAGGTGGATGAAACTTGTTGTGGAATTGCTTGACTAACTCATCCCATGTTGCAATAGAGTTTATGGGGAGTGAGTTTAGCCATACCTGCGCAGCCCCTGTGACTGAGAAAGGAAATAGTAATAATCTGATGGCTTCCGGTGTCACGTTTGGTTGCCTCTGTGTCTTGCATATTGAGAAAAAGTTCTTCAGGTGCTGTTGTGGATCTTCAACCTGAGTCCCAAAGAATAATCCCTTATTTTGCAACAAGTGTAGCATGTTGTTAGTAATCTGGAAAGACTCAGCTTGAACCGCTGGCACAATAATGGAAGTTGCCAAATTATCCGTTGTTGGTTGTGCCCAGTCAAATAGTGCACCTTCATGCGCCTCCTATGCGGTCAACCCAGCTTGCTAGTTTGGGTCCTTCATGTCTCCTATGTCGAAATCTAGTTTAATTGGTTGCTGAGATTGCTGAAGTTGTTTGATTGCCCTGTTACGTGCACGGAAAGTTTGCTCTGGGTCCGAGAGTCCTTCAATTAGTTCTCCA
Organism: Nicotiana noctiflora; assembly: GCA_032618575.1. Taxonomy (NCBI): domain Eukaryota; kingdom Viridiplantae; phylum Streptophyta; class Magnoliopsida; order Solanales; family Solanaceae; genus Nicotiana; species Nicotiana noctiflora. The sequence goes on from JASVEL010004318.1 coordinate 214,992, forward strand.
GTCCTTACAGATTTCCTAGGCATGCACCTGAGTACCCAATTCAACAACAGTCAAAAAATTCAATGTAAGGTATATAGAAAGAACTTGACTACACAAGAATCTTGTAGTTATGTTAATGGCAATTGATAATTCCGTTAATTCCCCGGCAACGGCTCCAAAATTGATTCACGCCCAAACAACGGTCGCTGTCAATATAATCCGGTCAATTAAGTCCAGAGTCGATCCCACAGGGAATTAACCTATCAACTGCAACTTCCAAAACCCAATAACACTTCTGAAGCAACTTCCCAAACTTGTGAATATATTTTTGTGGAATATTTTCTACTAACTAACTTTTGCAAGAATTTAAAGACTTGAAAGAAAGAATTGAATGTTGTAAAAGAATGAAGAGAAAGACTAAGGTATTGATTTCCCATATTGATGGAATCCCTTCTGTTTATGTTCATACAAATTGACAATATTATTCTATCAATCATGAACGCTATTTTTACCGGAATTCTCTCCCGAGCAACTATAATAATGTACTAGTGCACTCTTCCGAGCTACCCTAGCTAGCTTTAATTTGAACATTTCACTTTAGATTGCACCCAAGTTTTCGTTATTCCTAACCTTTACGCCTAAAATTATAGATTCCTCCAATAATCTAGGTGTGGTGTTGTTTAACAATTTATCTAAATATGCACTCTTTTCCAAGTTATGCACACTAAATAGGCACAACTAATTGGGGATCCTACCAATTAACTACAACAAGAACGAAGTTGAACAAATAAAAATCTAGCTAACAATTTGTAATTACATAACCCAGAAGTTCATCACTCAATAGGTTCCATCAAAATCTTAGATAAAGAATTAGCTACTCAAAATCAAAGAAACAAGATAGATAATTGAATTCCTAATCAAAGATTCAATGTAAAATAAAGAAAGATGTTGAGAGAGTTCGCTCTTACTAGTTTTCTTGCAAAAGTAATGAATAATACAATACTTGCCTCTCTTGGGCGAATCCTATCATTATATAGAGGGTTTAGGTTACAAAAATTGCATATTGACAAGTTTAGCCTTCAAATTTTTGGCCTCGCCCGCGGTCGCGGATGGACCGCGAAAAATCCACTCCTCTGAACTTCAAAAATCTTCCGCAGGCCTCTTCTGTCGCGGTTCCACCGCGGTCGCAGTGAAACCGCGATATTTCACCCTGTTCTGTTTGTAATTTGGAAATATTCAAAACATGAAAGTTTTAGCCCTTTGAGTTATCTTTCCAACCTTATATTATGGAGCAAAAACAAAGTTCTGAGCAAAAGGTTATATCCAATTTACTAGACAGTGCGCAATATACCTCATCGAGTCTTCGTTTGTACTAAACTATCAAATTTGACCCCAGAACACGATCACGGCTTAATTTCTTGAGCTTTTACTCACACTTCAAAGCTCCAAATCACTTAAATTCATGCCATAAAATCTATATAGCTCGAAATCACACCTTTCCGACGATTTTCCGCATAATTTCTTGACTTGTACCAACTTTGGCCCTTTTCACCATCTTTTGACTCCAAAACTTGCTCTTTTAGTCTTCATTAGCTCATGTGTACCTATAACACACTAAAAAGACTAATAAAAGTATTTTTTCATCATAAACAATATGAAAACAACAATAAAGTGTGATTATTTAGGGCATAAATATAGTCAAATTCACCTATTATCATGTGCCCACACATCCACCTCAGCATCCTCATTTCAGCTACTTTTATTTTTTAGATATGTGATTTCTTAACAGGCCAACACTCAGCTCCATACTTCATGGCCGGTCTAACCACCACTTTATAAAACTTACCGTTCAGCATCGTTGGCACTCTCTTATCACACAAGACTCCAGATGCTAGCCTCCACTTCATCCATCCTACACCAATATGGTGTATGACATCATCGTCGATCTCCCCTCCCCCGTGGATAACCGACCCAAGATACTTGAAGCTGCTTCTATTTGGGATAATCTGTGACTCAAGCCTCACAACCACGTCCACTTCCCCCGGCCCGACGCTGAACTTACACTCGAGGTATTCCGTCTTTGTCCTGCTTAGCTTGAAGCTCTTCAGACTTCCAATCTTTCGTTAACACCAGATCGTGACTCGTCAATCAGAATTATGTCATCGGTAAATAGCATGCACCATGGAACCTCCCCTTGAATATGGTCTGATATTGCATCCATCACCAGGGCGAATAAGAATGGACTGAGCGTAGAGCCTTGGTGTAATCCCATTTCAACCGGAAATGGCTCAGAGTCCCCTACTACTATCCTATCCCTAGTCTTAGCCCCTTCATACAAGTCCTTAATTACCATAACATAGGGCACCGACATACCTTTTGCCTCCAAGCATCTCCAAAGAACTTCTCTAGGAACCTTGTCATATGTTTTCTCTAGGTCAATAAACACCATGTGCAAATCCTTCTTTCTCTCTCTATACAGTTCGGCCAACTTCCTAACAAGGTGTATAGATTCTCTGGTGGAATGACCCGACATGAACCCAAACTGGTTGTCAGATACAGACACTGCCATTCTCACTCTTGCTTCAACCACCCTCTCCCATACTTTCATGGTATGACTCAATAATTTGATACCCCTATAATTATTACAACTCTGGATATCACCTTTATTCTTATACAATGGAACCACTGTACTCCACCTCCACTCATCTGTCATCCTCTTCACCTTAAAAATAATATGAAACAATCCAGTTAACCACTCCACACCTGCTCTCCCTACACACTTCCAAAATTCTACCAGAATCTCGTCCGGCCCAGTGCTCTGCCCCTACTCATCTTACGCATAGCCCTCACGACCTCCTCAACCTCGATACGCCTGCATGGCCTGAAGTCACGATGGCTTTCAGAATGCTCAAATTCTCCTAGCACAATATCACGATCCTTTTTCTCATTCAGAAGTTTATGAAAGTAAGTTTTCCATCTTCTCTTAATCTGGGCATCTTCCACCAATACTCTACCATCTTCATCCTTAATACATCTCACTCGGTCCAAATCTCGAGCCTTCCTCTCTCTCAATTTTGCCAACTATAATAACCTCTTCTCCCTGCCTTTCTCCGCCAAGTCCTCGTACATACGACCATAAGCCGCATTCTTAGCCTCCATGACCGATAATTTAGCTTCTTTCTTATTTACCTTATATCTCTTCATGCACACTCTCCTCTCGTCTTCGCCTATGCTCTCCACTAACTTCTGGTATGCTGCCCTCTTCACTTCCACTTTGCATTGGACCACTTCATTCCACCACCAATATCCTTTTGTCCGCCAGAAACACCGGTTGAGACCCCTAACACCTCTCTCGCAGATTCCCTTATACAGTCTGCTATCGCTGACCGCATAGTGTTCGCGTCCCCACTACTCCTCCAAGGTCCCATAGCCGACAACCGACACTCCAACTCTTGGGCTTTATCCTTAGTCAAAGCCCCCACCTGATTCTTGGTTTTCCCCTAGCATAGCTTTTCCTCCTCGTAAACCTAATACCAACATCTAACACCAACAATCTATGTTGCGTCATGAGTGACTCGCTCGGGATCACCTTGCAGTCCTTGCATAACCCTCTGTCACACCTCCTGATGAAGAGAGTAAATCTGGGTCTTCGCTACTGCATTTTGAAAAGTAACCAAATGCTCTTTCCTCTTTGGAAAGTTAGAGTTTGTAATCACCAGCCCAAAAGCCTTAGCGAAGTCCAACAGCGAGGTTCCTCCCATGTTCCTCTCCCAACAACCAAAGCCTCCATGCACCTCACCATAGCCATCTACTTTCGCCCCAATATGACCATTAAAATCCTCTCCTATGAACAACCTCTCAGAAGGCGGAACTTGACGCACAATCTCATCTAAGCCCTCCCAGAAGTGACATTTAACCTCCTCATCTAGGCCCGTATGCGGCGCATAGGCGCTAACGACGTTCAGAGTGTGCTCTCCAACTACCAACTTAATAATCATCAATCTATCATTCACTTGTCTGACCTCAACCACCGACTCTCTGAGTTCCCTATCCACCAAGATACCCACTCCATTCTTACCTCTCTCGATAACTGAGTACCAAAGTTTATACCCGTCTACATCTCTCGCCCTTGACCCTACCCATCTAGTCTCCTGGACACACGTTATATTGACTCACCTCTTATGGAGAATCTTCGCCAACTCTATGGACTTACATATCAATGTACCTATGTTCCATGACCCGATTCTTAACTTATAGGCACCCCTATTTCCTTTACCTCCCTTGCCTCTAGGCCCATCCCCTAACCCATGTCCTACCTCCCGCCCTACCCTCCACTTCCTCCGAGGACATGAACTCACTCGACCATCCCATACCACAACCGCTATACCCACGCCAAACTAGGAATAATCACTAACATACACAAGGCAACATGCCAAGCTAGACAAAAATAGGTTGCAACTAAAAGTGATCTAATAATGTGAATAAACTAATCGGAACTAAAATTGCATGAATTAACTAACATAATAAATGGAAAAAGAAAAACAGGAGGTACCAACTCGCGCAAGCAGAACCTGAGAATTGTCTTGGTAGTACGACGATGTTGCATCAAACTAGCACGTTCATGTTCCACTTCTGTCGCCCCTTGTTCACCCTTGCCGGGGTTGTTCCTTATGTTTGCCCACACACATTCTGCTCGCCGCTAATAGCCACATCCTTTAACCTGAAAATATGCATAAAATACCACGAAGACAGACAAAAGGGGGATTGTCACCGCTACCACTGGTGAGGCCCCACCCGTTAGACAATAAAATGTCTAATGCAAATTTAGAAGATGTAATTACAAGAATTGGAGATAGCAAAATCTTAAGATAGCAATTGTAGCATCCAAAACCAAACCAAATAATAAAAGTGATAATAACAATAAATTAAATGTCTATAACTTAGTTAAATTACGTTGATGATTTTGTATGATTGTTAATGCATAAAGAAGCAATAAAATATGACAATCTAAGTTTCTAGAAGTAACAGAAATGTAGTTGTGAGTATCCCAATTAAAAAATCAGAGGAAAATGGAGTAATGGACATATAGCAGAAGAGAGAAAAATCCAAAAAGAACACACTAGTGCAGCAAGACTAAAATTTGCACAAACAACGTATCGATACAAAATCTCCGACATAAATACGGTAAGAATAAATCAAAAATAAGAATGCTACCAAATATAAATTAAGCAACAAAATGGCATAAATATACCGATTAAAAAGGTAAACAATTAATCTATAGACTATCTATACAGAACTTTCAGCGCTACAAAGTTCATATTAGAAGAGGGAAAGACCAAACTGGGCATTCCAAAGAACAAAAAACAAAAACAAAAACAAACCTTCTTTTCTCCACTGTCAACCAAATCAAAACATCAACAAAAATTACAAAATTTCACATGCACATATATAGAAATTGCAAAAGAGAAGTATCTTTTTGAGAACTATTATAAAATTCTACGAATATATTGAACCTGACGCAGTGAAATTTGACGGCCGAATAGAACCTCTCCCTGTGAAATTTGAGGACTCCTCTAGTTTGTGTGTCACCACAACACCACAACCAGGACTGAAACATGACTGTGATTGTTCCCACTCGCCGACGATTGATTTGTGTCTCGCCAGAGTGAGAGGGGGAGAAAACAGTACAGGGTAGGAGGAAAGGCGGGTTGAGAGAGATGGGCAGAGAGAGAGAGAGAGAGGAGGGTATTGGATGATATGGATGAGAGAGGGGCGACGGGACTTACCTAGGCAGAGGGTGGTCGTCGATGACTGATGTAGTCGTTGTTCGAAATTTCCAATATTACCATTGGCATTGAGCGACCATAAAATTATTTCAGTATAACCGATTACGAGTTCGAGTCGTGGAACATATAAAAATCATCTTCATGTACATTCCAATAGTATTGGTGAATAGGAAGGTCCCTTGAGCAGTTTTTAACGATTTGCTCAGGTAACTGTCCTGTCCTCTTTTGTTATTCGAAAGTAAAAGAAGGTAGATTTTTTATAATGGAAAATGCCTAAAAATGCCATTGAACTTTCACAAAAGACTCATCTATGCCATCCGTTAAAAGTTTGCATTTTCCATGCCATTCCCGTTATGAAAATGGCCCGGCTATGCCATTAATTATCTAACAGAGGGAATATTTTTTTATTATTTATTTCACTGGTAATGTGTGATAGGTTGAAGAACTTTAAGGAGTTGGAAAAGGGCATGACATTAAAAGATATTGTGGAAGCTAGAAGGGTAGTGAACTATTATGCAATTGCTAATGGGTATGGCGTGATGATTGAAAAAATAGATCCTACTAGGGCTAGATATCATTGTGATGTTGGCTGCCCTTTTAGATGTTCTATCTCAAGGGATAAAAAGACTAATGAGTTTAGCATAAAAAACTTGAAGGCAGAACATAATTGTAATCCTTGTTATAAAAATTCAAAGGCTGATGCAAAGACATTAGCACAATACTTTAAGAATAAACTACAAAACAATCCCAAGTATACTATTAAGGATATGAGAGGGGAATTAAAGAATGATTTTAAGCTTAATGTGACAAGATCTAAGCTTAAAATGGCTAAGGTGATGATCTTTGAGAAGTTAGATGGGAGTTTCAAGGATGAATATAACAAGCTTGAAACCTATGGTCAAGAACATAAATTATCTAATCCTGGGAGTGATGTTGCAATTAACATATCAAAGGATGCTTTGGAAGAAGGAAAAATAAGGTTCTTGAGATTGTACATATGTTTTGAAGCTAGGCTTCAAAAGTGGACTGAGGCCACTTATTGGTTTGGATGATACTTTCTTGAAGGGAAAATGCAGGGTCTGCTATTGGTGGCAATGGGACAGGATTCTATGAATCAGTTCTATCCACTTGCTTGGGTAGTGGTTGACAAGGAAAAAAAACAGGACTTGGAGCTGGTTTGTTGATCTTTTGATGGGGTCTTTAGACCTAAATAATGGGGTTGGAGTAACATTTATATCAGATATGCAAAAGGTACCATTTCTTATGTCAATTCTACTGTAACTTTAGTTTTTTCTTTTGTTCTATTTTTTTTGTTTTTAACTGCTGTAAATATTTCTGTTCTTCTTCTATTTTTTGTATCTACTTTAACTACTATTGTATCTATTTTTCATGTGTTTTTTCTATCTACCTGCTGCTGCAGTTCTCTTAACAATTTTTTGTTGTGTGTTCTTTTAACAAATTATGGCACTTGCTTCACTTGCTTGTGTCTTTCTTCACTTGCTTTCATATTTTTAAAATTATTACAGAACTGCTGCAAATTATAAACTTGTATTTTTCATGTGTTTTTTGTTGTATGTCTTAACAGTTCTCTTATGTTTACTTGTTTAGCTTTCTGCTGTTGTCTGCACTTTCAATTAGGTTCTCCTATTTCAGTTTTTTGTTTTGTTCTCATCTGTCATCACAGGGGTTATTAGATGCTGTGAGCACTATACTACTTGATGCTCATCACGGGTATTGTGCTAGGCACATTGAAGCCAACTGGTTAAAAAATAGATGAATGAGAAAATGGGGAAGTTAATGCGGTGGTGTGCTTAGAGTACTTATGAAAAAGAGTTTAAAGATCAGTTGTTGAAGCTTGGGGGAATGTCAAAGGATGCTGCAAGGGACTTGCTCAACTATCCACCAAAAGCATGGTGTAGAGCCTACTTTGATACACAATAAAAAAATATAATGGTGGATAAAAATTTTACTGAGTCCTTCAATGCATGGATTCTAGATGCCAGGCATATGCCAATTATCAAGATGTTGGAGAACATAAGGATCACGGCAATTTAAAGGCTTGCAGACTATGAAGGCAAAGCTATGAGCTGGACTGACAATTTCAATCCACCATGTATGAAGCTATACCATGACTATAGGGCAATATCACATGCTTGCACTTTGAACTTTAATAGAGACAATGGCTATGAAATAACAAAAGGTAAAGACAAACATACAGTGAATCTTGAGAAGAAGAGATGTACCTGTAGGTTGTGGGATTTATTTGGAATACCTTGTTCCCATGCTATTAAGGCATTGATGCACGAGAAGATTGAACCAGTGACACAAATACACTGGTGGTATAGTAAGGAGGCTTACTTACTAACATACAAGTACAAAATTCAGCCTGTTAGAGGGGTGCAATTCTGGAAAGTTCTGCCTAGTCAAGCCATGGAGCCATATGAAATATCAAGATTGTTGGAAGACCCAAAGTAAAGAGGAATAGGGTTGCTGATGAAGAATTGAAGAGGAAAGGTGAGTGAAGTAGTTCAAGGAAGGGAATTACAATGACATGCATTAAGTATGGTGATGACATTTTCAGAAGATGAAACACAAGGGTTTGTTGAAGCATTCTTTGAAACTGAAGTGGTAACACAACAGTCATAACAATCGGGATTTAACACTCAAGCTGGAACTCAAGATTTTAATATTTATGGACTTGATGTTGGAGACGATGAAGACCCAATAGTTAGGCCAATGATTATATCTGAGACAGACGCAAGACTAGCCACGAGGAAGGTACAAATGATTGCAACTGGTACAAGAAGGATCCAGTTTAGAGGAGATAAAACATGTGCATCAACACCAAAAAATCCGCCTTATTCACCAACAACGGCTACTTGGAATGGAAAACTAACAATTACTTCAAGCCAACTTCAAGCAGAAGTTAGAAAAAAGAAGTACAAAATGAAGGCAAGGAAGGGCCAAGGAGAACCAATAGATTGATTGAACTAGCTAACTATTTTTGTAATTAGCACTAGCAGCAAGACTGTAAGCTAGACTATTTTTTGTAAGGTTTTTGTAAGATGATTCTAAAACATGTTACCTTATATGCAATATTATTCACTGATGTTGTCTTGCCTAATTTAGAAAAGCTCATTTGGTATTTTTTTCATACTTTAGGCTCCAACATCAGGAATAAGGCCAGTTGGGGTGCCACAGGCAGTGCCTGGCGTCACCTGTGGCACCAAAAATGGTGTTCTTAAAATATGGGTGCTAGGGACGGCGCCTGCCGCCGGGCTGGGCACCAGTTACGAGAATTTTATCCTATTTCGTCCGAGATAAGGTTATTTTGGCCCTAGACCTACCCAATACGTATAAAAGCCATCCTAAAACATATTTTGAGGGGAGGAGATGGATTTTAGAGCTAAAACACATGCTAGAAATGTTGAGGAGCAAGAAACGCTTATATGCTTGAATATTTAAGAATCACTGCTTAAGGTCACAAAAAAAGCAAGGAAATGCATAAATGGATCAAATTGCTAGAATTCGTATTCAACAAAAACTCTCTAATTCAAATCAATGGGATACAAGAATGAGAATAATACCAAAGATTTCATTTCGTTAATATGAAAATCTAGTCAATTACGTTAACAAAATAACACCAAACAAAGATACAAAAGTTAACAACGATTTCAAAATAACATCTAACAAAAGACAAATTTTTTGCAATTCTAAGCAATGATCATTACATTGATCATTTGGTAGCCCATGCTGCCATGAACACAATAAGGCAAGCGAATAACCAAATCATGAAAATCGACTGCCGAAATATTTTTCTCCTCAACTACGCAATTTTCAAGTTATCCTCAATAGTAGATGCTTCATTGGCATCCAATCTTTCCCTCAACTTTGTTATCGTTGCAGCATCTATAACAACATAAGCTTCTAAATCAACTATCTTCTTCAGCAAACTATTTCTTTCAACTTCAAAAGCTTCCAATTTCTCTTTTGATTGATAATGACGATTACATCTCGCGGGGGAAATTCAACATCGTCCCATTCCCAATACCCACAACCTTGTTTCTGACAAGCAATTATACAATAAAATCTTTGATTACGTTCTGATAAAAATAAAATATTACACAAAAAAAAACTAATTGTATTATGAAAATTATACTTACTTCAGGCAATGAACACTTGTAAAAATGTCTCACACAGTTCATAGGAGTTGTCGTTGTAAAATGATGTGCTACAAATCCATAACGACACTTCCTCTTTGAGTAAATTGAGCCGCTTGACCCAACAGATATTTTGAACTCTTTAATAATAAAAAGTTAGGTTGGGAAAACGTGAAATGATATGCTAGAGAGCTAGGGTTACAATTTCAGATTGGTAATGGAGAAATTAGAATTAATGGAGGTTTTAGGATTGAAAATTTATTGAAGAAGAAGGGGATTTGATGAATGGATTTCTTTTGTTTTAATAACGTTGGGGGTTAGGGATTTGTTTTGATGTAGTCGGGTTGGGTTTTGGGGATGGGTTAGTGGACCTAACTATGGTAAGAATTAAGTGGGGCTGGGGTTATTTTGAACGAGTAATAAGACGACACATGAAAATTCGAGTAAAATAAATAATTAAAAAAAATAATTCTCTCCATTAGATAATTAATGGCATAGCTGGTCCATTTTCTTAACGGGAATGGCATGGAAAATGCAAAATTTTAACGGATGGCATAAATGAGCCTTTTCTGAAAGTTCAGTGGCATATTTAGCCCTTTTCCGTTTTTATAACATGATGAAACAATAAATACGATAGATTTAGATAGATCGTCGGCTCAAGAAGGATGGTGTGTACACAAATCTTACTCCTATCTTGTGAATGTAGAGAAGTTATATTTATAGACCGTCTGTTATGAATGGGAGAAATTCAAAAATTACAAGATTTACAACTGGTCGTTCAAAAATAGCTCAGTGTCAAAAGTAATAGAAACTTAACCACTTTACATGTAAAGATAAATTTGAGTGAAAATACTGTTCAAAACTCAGAAAATATGCCAGTATATTACGCTTAGGGATGTGCATTCAAATCGATTTATCGATAAATCGAATCGATTATTTGTTATCAAAATCAAAATCAAAAAAATCAAAACCTTATTGAAACGATAATGATAAGCATATGTACAAATAGATAATCGATAAGTAATTATCGATAAGGGTCAAAATCGAATCGATAAATTAAATTGATTGCATACCCCTAAACTGGAAACACTTGTGAAATGAGTAATTACCTTTTTCTGTAGATTAATAAATACAAAATATATATATATATATATATATATATATATATATATATATATATATATATATATATATATATATATATATATTTCGCTACTATTTTGAAAGCGGCTATACAATATTATTTTTCCTAATCTATACCATTTCCTTTACCCTAAATCCATTACCCTATTATTTTCTCTATCACATTTAAAGATCAAAATAAAGTTTAAATAAATGGAAAACAGAATTAGCCGTGATGATGTATTTTGTTTTATTTTTTTTTATACCGTTGGATTGTTGGTGGCATATATTTGATCTCTTACTTTAGTTTTGTTGCATGTGCTTGTTGACACAATTTTTATGTTATAAATGGTGTTCGTCTTATTTGAGCTTCTTTTTTGTCCATATTAATTAGGCGCGTTTATAGCGATATACTTTCCGTGGAATCCCACAAATTTTCTTATTAGTGTAATCGATAACCGAATTGATAATGCCCTAAAATCGATAAATCGAAATCGAAAAAAATTGAAGCCTTATTGAAATGATAACGATAAGCATATGTACAAATCGATAATTGAAGCCTTATCGAATGCACACCCCTAATTATGGTGTATGCTGGGAGTTCCAGCATAAGTATGCTTGAAATCTAGCATATTATACTGGAGTTTCAGGATAAATATGCTGTAACTCGAGCATAATATAACAAAGTTCTAGCATACGTACATTAGAACTCCAGCATAATATACTGGAGTTCCAGCAAGTATACTGGTCCAACATAATATACTGGAGTTTGGAGCATCGATGCTCCAGTCTCCAGTATATTATACTGGAGCCGACAAAGTATAGGGGTCCTGCGTAATATGCTGGAGTTCATATGCAAGTGCACCGAACTCCAGTATATTATGTTGGACCGGTCTCTGTTGTAGAAAAATAGTGGGTATTTATCATTGACTTGATAAACACTAGTTATTTTTGAATGACTAATCCGAAAACTGGCTATACCGTACTATTTTTACGTTATGAATCAACCCCAGCCCAATAAGGATATCAACATAAAAATAGCTATTGGGTCGAGAACAAGCAATACGGCCGGGCTAATTTGGCATCCGGGTTGAATAATGAGCCCAAGAACAATTCTATTAAAAAAAGTAGCGGTCGGTAATTTTGGAATTATGCGTATTGTAATCTCTTCTACTTTGTAGATGCAATGTATATGAACAATTTGAATGTAGAACTTGAAAAATGTGATGATATTTATTCTGTCCTTCCTTATTTTGCAAAGGTCTGTTTATTCTTAGTGCTTTATTTTCATTAGCATAGAGAAGAACAATAGCAAAATTTGCAGCATGAATCAATGCTAGAGCTATACTACTAAGATGTAACCACATTTTTAACTGTCTACTACTCTGCTTAATACGGAAATGAATTAAGCGTAGCCCGGTGACTAAGCTCTCGTTATGTGTGAAGTTCAAAGAAAGATCGAACCATAAAAGTTTATTATACACAGCCTTACTCTATATTTCTGTATAATTAAAGATTTATTGTTTTCTGTTAGTCTGACCTAGAAGAAGCAGATATGGAACAATCAAGTTTTACACAATTTTGGAATCCAATCATATTTCAAGTGGAAGGGTTCAAATATATTTTATTCTTGTCCATTGTTGGTTGCCATGAGACTACTCATTTGGAGATTCAAGAATTGCTCCTCGAGATCTATAATTGTAGGAATAAGTGCAAAATGAAATTTATCAATCTCAAAACATAGTTGCATTTGCACACGAAAAACCTCCTTTATTAACAATAACCCACCACACTCGGATTATTTAAATTAAGAATATAAAATGTTAGAGGTTGGAATTCTTTGAAAATTAATCACCTTTTTTCAGTGGATGACCCAGCAAGAAGTTATTTAGGAATTTATTTTTCTTAACTTTTTCACTAAACTAAGTGGAAAAATTAGCTAAATCATTTCCATCCATATCCTTAACAGATTTAATTTGATGTGATTGCCAGCTCTAAACCAGATAAAATAATTAGGGGCAGCCAGATGCACAATGTATCTTGTCTTCACGCAGTGGTTTGTGAAAGGGCCGCATTTCAAGGAGTATAATGTAGACATTCTATCACGCTTCAACGGCTTGAACTGATGACCTATAGGTCCATCCATAACCTTGCCGGATTTAATTTTAATGTGATTGCCATCTCTAAACCAGATAAAATAAATAAGAGTAGTCCGATGCATAAGATATCTCGCATTCACGCATGGCCCACCGCACCCCTAGGGGTATGATGTACATATTCTATCCTGTTTTCATGGCTCAAACACTTGACCTATAGGTCACACGGAAACATCTTTACTGTTGCTCTAAGAATCCCCAGATAAATAAATAAATTTAAAAAAATAAGCAAAGTAAAGTAGACATGATCATGATAGATTACCCTCATAAGATATAAATAACAAGCAAAAATGAAATTAATTATGGCTAAATCTCTATTAAAAAACCAGAGAAAATTATCATATTTTTTCCTTGAAAAGTGGAACATGGAGAAAATGCATATCGAGTACCTCCCCTTTAACTGCTACCACCTCTTCTACATGACCTATGCAGTTTTTTTTCATAAATAACAAAGAATATTTCACACGTTTGAGCTCATATTTCCTCCCTTTACATAATCATCGTTTGCTTACTTTCTCAATTTGTCAAATCAAGAATAACATTCAGAAAAATATGAGAACTTTATCACATCTCTTGATCTTCCTATATTTCTCCTTTTATCTATCTATTTCAAGTAATAATTCTCTCCCTATATTTTTTTCAAAGTTTTTTAAGCTTTCCATAGCTAAGAATTTATCAAAATATTTGGATATTTCTAATGTTATTTATGTTATATGCAGATGGAACTCAATTAGTTATAGTGAACAGCTGCAAAGAAAGCATATGGCCTGGAATTCTTGCAACAGCAGGGCACGAGACGCCGAGCAACGGGGGATTCCATCTCAACCTTGGCCAACAAGTAACACTTGATGTTCCTGAGCTATGGTCAGGAAGAATATGGGGTAGACAAGGTTGTTGTTTCGACGAAAATGGTAAAGGATCGTGCGAAACAGGGGATTGTTCCGGCCTTCTGAATTGTTCAGGGACCGGAGGAATCCCCCCTGCAACGCTCATTGAGATGACATTGGGAACCCCTACTAATTCAAGACATTATTATGATGTTAGTTTAGTTGATGGATTTAACATTCCTGTTTCTATGATTCCGATTGGTGGTGTTGCTGGTTGTGGTGTTGCTGCTTGTGAAACTGATCTGAATCAACGTTGTCCTGAATATTTAACAGTAAAGAGTAAAGGTAAAGTTGTTGGATGTAAAAGTGCTTGCCTTGCTACAAACTCTCCAAAATACTGCTGCACAGGAGAATATGCTAATAGAAATACATGCAAACCAACCGCGTTTTCGCGACTTTTTAAGACTATTTGCCCTAGGGCATATAGCTATGCTTTTGATGAATCTAGTGGACTTAAGAATTGTAAGGCGCCGCGGTATCTCATTACCTTTTGTCCTCCCAATTAATGGATCGAGCATTTCTGTAGTCGCGGTATAGTGCATTGTACTTAAGAAAATAGACCTTGGGCCTAACGTGTACGTTGTTTGTTCAGTGTTAATTCACTGTATGTAATTTCTTATTATTTTCTTATTAGTCTGTGTATTCTGTGTTTTATCAGCAAATAATTCTATATGAATTAGTATTTGCACTGCTTTAGTATGTCATATTGTCATGCATTAGCCCATAGACTTGCTGTCTATTTCTCTTTTCCTAATCCGACGGCTATAAGTGGCTTTAACCATGAATAAGGCTTCTACCAAGATAGAATTCAATTCAAAAACTAAGTTAGTTAATCATAATAAAAAGTGGGACGGTATAAATATTCACACAGGAAATCCTATTTCTATTTGAGTAATACTAATTAATTGCAAAGTTAATATTTAGTTGTCTTTTTTCGTAATTTGTTTCTTAGAATACTTTTTGAAAAGATTGTCTGAAAAGACAAATTGTTTCTCTAATACTAAAATAAAAACACTTCTTAAATAATTTAGCCAAATATAAATTGTTACTTTACTAAGTACCTCTTCTCAATGACTAAACTCCATTTGAAAAGAAATTCAAATCACAAACTTTGGGAGTTTTGGCAAACTGGCCCTTTGGTTGGGAATCTTCAGTTGGGTCCATTGTATCGCATAGTTAGGTGAAAATAGCACAGACTAGCTTGTTTTTGGATTGGTCATTAAAAAATAGTCACCGTTTGCAAAGTTATTGAAAAATAACCACTATTTTGATTATGAACTTCCAGCATGTTATGCTGGAACTCTGACATGCGAAAAGTTCTAGCATAATATACTGAAGATTGGAGCACCTGCGTATGAACTTCTAGCATATTATGCCGGCTGGCATATTATACTGGAATTCCAATATATTATGCTGGAGTATTTTTTAGATTTTGAACGGTATTTTCGTTCAGATTTATATTTACATGAAAAATGGCTAAACTTCAATTACTTTTGAAACTGTGACTATTTTTAAATAACCACTTGTAAATTTAACTATTTTTGAATTTCTCCCTATAGTTAGGGGTGATTGATAGGAATGGCCCTGTAACGAGTTGGTCTTAGCCGAATATATATCCTCAAAATTGACGGTATTTAAAAAGTATACCCCAACCCGTATACAGTAATTGCTCTTCAGTATTTTTTTTACCGAATTGATAGAGTTTATGCTATATTTACAATAAATATTTGTTAAGTTGTTCATTAAAGTCTATCCAATTGGCATACTTTTTTTTGTTGTTTTAACAAAGTTATCAAACTTGCAACTTTAATTTCGATCAATCCACCCCAATCCTGCTCCAAATAATCTCAAATTTAAAATAAAACTTTTAATTACCAATACAATTAATCTTGAATCACCAATTTAGTCAAATAATACCAAATTAAAAAGATTCACTTTGTCTTCTCCATCAGTTTCTCATGGGTTTAAATTAGGTCTATGTGGATGTTAGAAGCAATTTGTTGATGATGCATCCTATACCATCTCTTGATTGTATTTATAACATACTTTTACAACATGAAAAACAAAGGCAAGTCAGTACAAGTCCTCAGTTTCACCCTGAATTTGCTTCCTTCAATGTCAATTCTAATAATGTCAAGTTCACTCAACCTCAACCACAACAAAGATAATATATTCAAAGGGCGATCTTTGATCAACCTAAGTATGATTTTTTTTCTTTTTGTAATTATTGTATGAAGTCAGGGCACTTGGTTAATAAATGCTACAAACTCAATGGATTTTCTCCAAACTCCAAATTCATTAAAGGCAGAAAGGTAGCTACAAATGTAGTATAATATTGCAACTCTTCCTCTCGGAATGTTTCTACCAATTCTATGTCAAATCCCACTCAAAATCAGGTTGATCAAGGATATATGGTACATTGATTGACACAACGACAATATGCTCAATTGATATCCTTGCTTCAACAGACTCATGTTTTTAATTCTGGACCTTGACTCAGCACCTTAAGTTCTTCCAACTTTATTGCCTAAGAATGTTGTGTATAGTTTTAATTATTCTTTGCCGAGTAAATCAGATTCTTTAACTTGGATAGTTGACACATGTGCATTTGTGTAACGACCCGATCCTTTGTCCATGGAGTTCCTCCCCGTTTTTCCCGTTTTATGCTTCTATAGGCTTCATTATATATTTTTGGAGAATTTGAAGTAATTCGGATAGAGTTCGGGTAGAAATGAGACAATAAGTGTCTTTATGAGAAGGTTAATTTGGAAAAGTCAACCGAATATTTAATTATGAGTTAGAAGGCTCGGAATGGATTTTTGATGATTCGACTGGTTTTGAGGGATGATTTGAGACTTAGGAGCGCAATCAGAGTTAAATTTGGAGGTCCGGTGTAGAAGTAGACTTGAATTGGCTAAGGTTGTATTTTGGCGAATTTCAGTTGATAGGTGAGATTTGATCAGAGGGTCGGATGGAATTTCGAGAGTTGTTGTAACTTCGATATGTGATTTGTGATGTATGTGCAAAATTTCAGATCATTCGGACGTCGTTTGGTTGGATTTTTGATCGAATGCGTGTTTCGGAAGTTTTTGAAGAACTTAGGCTTGAATCCTATGTGAATTGATGATTTCAGTATTGTTAGGTGTATTTTGATGATTGGAACAAGTTTGGATGATGTTTTGGGATATTTTGGTGCCTTTGGTTGAGGTCCCGGGGGCCTCGGGTGTGTTTCGGGTTGTGATCACGCTCTTATTAATGTTTCAACGTCGTATCTTTGGATATAAAGGGGTACCATATTGAACAAATGAGCTTCGATTCTGTTTTAAATGAATAATTAGATCCGTATCGTAATTACGGACCCGTAGCAAAAAAATCATCGAATTTAGACATCGTATGAGAATTTTATGGCCATTTTACTAAGGTTGCCCAGATTTTCAGGTTAATGATGAACTTGCCCCTGACGGCGTATTAAAAACCTTTACTATTTGCAAATCTTAAAACCTACATATCTCCTTCATTATAAGGTCAAACTGAGTGATTAAGAAACCTAAATTCATTAGAATTTCACAAGGAATCCATTGGGAGGAGTAAAACGCGTGAACAATATACCTATAATGAGCAGGTTGAGTTTTTTTCCAATTTTGGAACGAGAAAAAGCTTCTGAGGCGATTTTTAAGAGAGAATTCATGGGATTTCATCAGGTAAGATTTCTTAGACTCGGATTTTGTTGTTATGATTTAAAAATATCGATTAAACACTGAAAAATCAAGGATTTAAGGGGTAAAAATGGAGGTTAGAGCTTGAAACCTAAGAAGGTGTAAAGTTGGACTTTAAGGGTCAAACGGACTATAATTTTGATGAGCTTTATATGTACGGACTCGTGGCGAGGTGAAAAATCTGTTGGTATGATTTTCAGAATTTTTGAGAAGCGGGCCCAGGGCTCGGGTTTTACCAACTTCGTGAATTTTAGTACTTTTCGAGTATTTTTAATTAGGTAATGTTTCTTTGACCCATATTTATGTATTCGCTATGGTTTTGGCTAGATTTGACGAGCAAGGAGGTCAATACAAAAGGAAAAGGCATTGCAGACCAGTCTATGACCGGTTAGAGGTGAGTAGTTGGTGTATATAATGGCGTGAGGGTTTGAAACCCCGACTTATCACATTGTGACACTATTGTAGGGCGTGACTCGCACCCCAAGGCAGGTGCGGGATTGGTTATGACTGGGGATTGTGACTTGGTCCATCCCGAACAAGAATGTTTCTATAATTGGCGACTGATACGCATCTTGTATTGAATATATCTGGGCTTATTGCCATGTGCCGATCTATAGTATCCTCAGAGGATGAATATCATTATGATAGCATGCTTTGTATAATCATTGATCTCAGTCTTATGCTTAATCACTGTTATGAAATGCTAAGTCATTTTTCCTAAAGTTAAATATCTAAAGTATTTCCTTATTAATGAATTGTAAAGTGAAAATAAATAAATTGACACTATTGTGTGACTCATATGCATATTGTGGATTGAGTATGGATCGGGCTGCACACCGCAGCGAATGATATGAATATATTGCGCCTGGGCTGAAGGAGCCCCTCCGGAGTCTGTACACACCCCTAGTGAGCGTCGTCAACGTTAAATAGATCGGGCTACGTGCCGTAGCGGTCATGTGCATTGCATTGCATTCATGCACTGTTATGTACTTGTGCTATCTGTGATTTACTATTGTTGTTAGTTCATAGTAAGGTATCGGACTTTTAGATGTAGCTTTACTTTGTGGCATTTTGGATTTCTTATCTTCAGATATTTTATATGCTTTTTACTTACTGAGTACTTAGTACTCACCCCTACTTCCTGCACATTTGTGTGCAGATTCAGGTACGCCGGAGGCTTAGCCGAGCATTCTTATTTCCATAGTTCATCGGAGTTATTGAGGTAGCTACTTGACGTTCGCAGGACCTGGCTACTCTTCTTATTCCAGTTTTATTTATATATATACTTTCAGACTTGAGTATTTTGTTTAGACATTCTTATTATCCAGTTTTTGCTTAGAGGCTCTAGACTCATTATCCAAGATCTTTGGGAGTGTTATTAACAGTCTTTTGCGCTTCATTATTAATATTCTATTATTACTAGATTATTATTCTAAACCATTATATTCTCCTTAAATTATTGGTTTCGGGACTTATTGTTAAAATAAAAATGATTGTTGGTCTAACTTGCCTACCTTTAGGGTTGGGCGCCATCACGACTGGGTTTGGGTCGTGACAATTTGACCATATGATATCTAATATAGACTATCTCATTAAAATCATACCTTTACTTATTCATTTAGTTGTCTCTCTTCCAAATGGATACAAGGTTAAAGTTACATGCACATGATCTTTTGTTTTAACTAAGTCCATTTTCCTTGACAAAGTTCTTTATATGCCTTTATTTAAACATATTCTAATTTCTGTACACAAAATTACTGAACAATTTGACTGCATAGTTTAGTTTGACAGAATCCAATGTATTATATAAGTCCCTTCTCTGATGAAACCTCTAGATCTTGGAAAACTGGATAACGGCTTGTACAAGTTTATTTGGGAACAATCATCTCAACTCCAACACCCTTTGACTGCATAGTTTAGTTTACCAGAATCCCATGTATTATACAAGGCCCTTCTCTGAAGAAACCTCTAGATCTTGGTAAACTGGATAACAGATTGTACAAGTTTGTTTGGGAACAATCATCTTAACTCCAACACCCTTTGACAAAGGTTTCACACAACAACAACTTTTCATCTTTGTGTAACTGTAGTTCTTTTTCTTCTTCTTATGTAGAAATAGATTCTGCCACCTATTATAAAGGTTAAGTCAATAAAATGAATATTGTTTGGCATAACATACTTGATCATGTTCCTTTAAAATGAAGGGCATTTCTGAAATCTCTTCCAATATTTCTTTTACACAATCCTTTTCTTGTAAAATTTGTCCTATGTCTAAGAAAACTATACTGCCATTTCAAGAAAGTTTCATTCACACTTCCAACCCTTTCCAACTCATTTATGTTGACACTTGGGGGCGATAGCATACTCCTAACTGTTCTGGCTCTAGATATTTTCTCATTGTTATTGACGATTTCTCCATAAGCACTTAGACTCATCTCATCATGGGATCTTAAAATTAATGCCTTTTCCTTGCTTAAATCTTTTTTTTCTATGGTAAAGACTCAGTTTCATGTTTACAATACATAATATTAGATTTAATAATGCATTAAAATTAGGCTATGATCTTGCTTCTATTTTCTTTTTCTTTGAACATGGGATTATTCATCAGACTAGTTGTCCCCACATAGGGATGAAAATAGGGCAGGGTGGCGCGTGTGCGGGGGTTTGGCAAAATCCATAAAAATTCCAGGCCACTCCGCCGCCCCGCTTAATTTTTTTTCTAACAAACTAGTTTGAAATTTTATAATTTTATGAAATGGAGAGTTTAATAGACTCAAGTAAATATTAAATTGAGAGAGTATTATGCCGATCTTCCAAAATAAATGGGTTACTATCATTTTCTTTTACTAATAGGATATCTTACCTTATGTAATATTATTTTGGTGAGACTTATACAAATGGCAAAATACATAATTTACCCAACAAACTTTGGACGAAATCCCTCTTACACACTTATTATATACGAGTTTTACTTTACACACTGAACCTTTAAAAAGTGTGTCAATTACACACTACTTTTGACCAGCCCCTAGGGCGTGTTAAACACGACCAGTGGGCGCGTGAATAGTTACTTTATGCCTTCCTTGAATCATTACACCAGCTATTTACTAAAATTTGGGCCCATTTTCTTTGACCCTAACGCCATTTTCTACCCCAATTCCTCATCTCCCTCTTATTTCATCTTCTTCTTATTTAAAGGAACCAAACAATGTTATGAACCAAACAATCTTCTTCTTCTTCATCTTCCACAAGTAATATTGAGAGGTTGTTATATTTGGTAAATTAAAGTGCATTACATTATCATTCTTCTTTCAATTTTCATATTAGGGTTCTTCTTTCAATTTTCATATTAGGGTTCTTATTAAATGGAGAGTTCGGGTCCATTTTGTCGATGTGGAGATGCTGTTGAACTAGTAATTTCATGGATCAATGACAATCCTGGTCGTCGATTCTACAACTGTAAAAATTACGAGGTAATCTTACATATTGCATTATATTTGATTTCAAGATTTTATAAGCTTTTTCTCAAATTATTTATGGATTTGCAGAAAGATAAGTCAATTGGCTGCAAGTATTTCGCTTGGTTTGACCCCCCAACTCATGAACACTTGAAGCCGGTGATTTTGGGTTTGCTTAAGAAGAAGAATCAGCTTGAAGGCCATTTGCAGGAATCCAGAAAACAATGGAACTGGAGGAGGCTTTTTTCTGTTTTTGATTTTAGGTTTAATGTTCATCAAGTCCATTGTATTTGGTAGTTCTCAACACTGTTATATAGTGTAATGATATTCCAATGTATTGGGTCTTCATGTATTTGGCTCATTGAGCTTATTTTTTTATAATTCATGTATTTGGCTCATTGAACTTGTTTTGTATGAGTGTCAACCCCTATTTTGTAGTAAAGTTGGTGTTACATTCCTATATATTTAGTGTTACATCTCTATTTAGCTTTGGGAACGAAACAAGGCAAATGTAGAATTTGTATCACTAAAGCAAAGCAGTACAAAATAGGCGTTCATTTTCACAAAATAGACCGACTAAGATTGTAGAATTTGAGCAGCTTAAACGTTCATTAGTGGACACCAAATCTGATAAGCATTTCTTTACAAAATATAATGTACTTGGTTGACCATAGCAACACTACACAAAATATAGCACTTTGTTATCAGCTGCTACACAAAATATAGTACTTGGTTGTCCATAACAACACTTTACAAAACATAATACATTATTATCAGTTGCAATACTTAACAAAACAGAAAGCTTAAGCAACAAACAAAGTCTTCATTTCGTTTTCTGCTTCTTGGTTGGTTGAGATGATGAACTCGCTTGACTAAGATTTTGTTTTGATGCTACATTTCTTTGAAGTTGTCTTGTGCTTATGGCTTTTTTGCCCATCCACCTCAAGCCGACACTTCTTGGTTGGTAAGCACATTCCTCTGTTGAAGCTGTGGATCTCTTAGTGTTAGTTCCAGTGCTAATAACCCTTGGATTTTGTCCTCCACTCTGCCAAAGTAAAGTGTAGTTAGTTACAACATCACATTCAATAGAAGGAAGACACAATAATTATACATTTAGTTAGAAAACTTACTGTAAAAGAAGTGAACCCATTACTTGCTTGAAACAACCCATAGCCACTGCCACTACCTCTACCTCTTCCAACCCTTCTACATGTTCCTCTTGCTCTTCCTCTTCCTCTACCATTTCTAGCAGAAGCAGTACCAGCTACAACAGTTCCAACAGAAGCACTAGCAGCTGCAGCAGTTCCAATAGAAGCAGTTCCAGCTGCAGTAGTTCTAGTAGAAGCAGTACCAACTGAAGTAGCTCCAGCAGTAGCATTTCCAGCTGCAGATTTTTTACTTGGGCATCCCCTCTTGTTGTGTCCACACACACCACAAAGGGAACAAGTCATCTCCATACCTCTCCTTGAAAGCTTTCCAGATTTTGGGTGTTCGGTTTCTTCTCTTTTCCTATTTTTTTTGGTCTGCCAGGCATGTTTCTAATAGGGGGAGGTTCAATAGGGGGTGGCTTGAAGATGGCCATTGCTTCATACATGGGATAAGCTGGATAAAAGTTGAATAAGCCTTCAAGTAAGTGGACTTCCTATACCAATGTGAAATATGGTCAATAGGTTCCATGTCCTTGTAATGCATACTAGCAATTGCATGACAACAAGGAATTCCCTTTAACTGCCAGGCTCTACAACTACAGGTCATAGTCACTAAGGATACCACATGCTTATACTTACTATCTTCAATCTCATGGCCTGATTCACCATTCCATCTTGGAGTACACTTCATAAACTTGGCTAAATTATCCTGGTAAATCTTCATTGCTATTGGGGAGATATCACATATCCATGTCTCACAGAACTCTCTCATTTTACATATCCTAGTCATCATCTTAATTCTAATATCCTCTAACATTGTGATGATTGTTTTGTGTCTTTCAGCCAAAATCCAGGAATTGAAAGTCTCACACATATTATTGTCAATTACATCACACTTCCTATCACAGTTAAAATAAGCTCTACACCATGTCTCTTTTCTATAGTGGAGTAAACTTTGACATATTTCATCCCCAAGCTTGTTTAGCATATCAAGTTGGTCATCCAATTCTGCAATACTAGAAGCCTTTGCACATCTCCAGAAAGTATTTCTCTTTTCCAACCTTCTCCACTCTTTTGACCAATTTGCAAGGATGTGCCTATCACACATCCTGTGTTCACACTCAGGTAACAAGTCTCTAACAGCATTAATTAAACCCTGTAGCATTCCAAAATAATAAAAACCAGAACAACTGAAAACAATAATGAGAACAGAACTGAAAGTAGTTACCTTCTGCATATCAGACATCATTGTAAGGTCTCTTCCATCTTGTAAGCCCAAATCTTCACTCAAACATTTCAGAAATCATGTCCAATTGAATATGTTCTCTACCTCCACAACTGCCCATGCAATTGGAAACATCTGATTGTTTCCATCTTTGGAGACAGCTACAAGAAGTTGTCCCTTGCAAACTCCTTTCAAGAAACATCCATCAAGGCCAATAATTCTTCTGCATCCTTTCAGCCAGCCCATTTTCATGGCATGCAAACAGACATAGATTTTGGAGAATACTAGCTTCCCATCACCTGGATCTTCTGCTTTTACCACACATGTACTCCCAGGATTAGTCTGCAAAATCATATCTCTGTAGTCATAGAGCCTTTTGAACTTTTGATGCACATCACCAATTATTTCTTTCAATATCTTTGCCCTAGCCCTGTGGGCAGTTGATCTCCCTTCATAGAGGTCCAATTTTTGCTTTATCAATTTTCTGAACTCCCTTACTTTCATACCTGCCAGTGACATAAGTCTGCTCTTGAACTTTTTGGCAAGATATCTTGAATTACACAACTTGTTCTTGTTGGTTGTATAACATTTGTGCACTGGATTATATATTTTCACCTTAAAATTATTGGAGCTCCCATCTTTACTTGCTGTAAGAAACCAACTATATCTAGGTGCGACACATCTAACCCATACCCTATGTGGCTCATTTATGTACTTCTCAATCTGCACCCTTTTTTGAATTGCATAGTCGGTGACTGCTTCCCTAACACTGATGAACACTTTCAAAGATCAATCCTAGCTCCCAAGTGATTGTCATGACAGTAGGATCAAAGATCAATCTATTCTTTTTTTGCTTTTCCTCCAGTTTCTTCTTATGTTCTTCTCCATCTTCCTCTTCCACATCTGATGCAAAACTTTCAGCATCTGAAGAACCAATGTATGGCTCATCAGTCCCAACTAAACCTTCATACCTATGTTGCTTACTACCTGTACGCAGCTCATCAAACCCAATATCTACACTTGCATTGTCCATGTTTATATCACATCTCCCTTTAGGCTTTTCACCTCTTTTTCTCCTGCTTCTCGTCACTTTCTCTCTACCTTCACCCAACTCATCAGGAACATCATCAGGAACATCAGCACCCAACACATCAGGAACATCATCAGAACTATCAGATGTCCAGTCCAAGTCTACTTCATCTTGCATCCCAACACCATCAGAAACAACATCATCAGTAGTAGAAGAGTCTTCTGCAGCACCATCGGAAGTATTTCCGTCATCAGAAGTAGCATAACTATCTGAACTCCAATGTATGTCATTAGCATCTTCATCATCTACCTCTTCATCAATTTGGACCTCTATAGGCCTTTTACTAGAAGCCTTGCTACAACACACACTTTCACCATTTTCAATAGGGTCAAGTGCTGCCAAAGGGGCAGCATGTGTCACATATATTTCTAGTGTATCCCCATCCTCTAACTGATTGCAAATGTCTAAAATATCCTTATCAGTCAATACATTTATCAGCTTATCAATCCTATCCATTGTGCATATATACAACTCATCCACGTTAACTAGGACTATCTCCACAGTGTAATTCATAAGCTCAAAGAAGGAAATCCTATCTACATCCACGTCTAAAGTCAAGGTTTGACTGCCTCCCACATATCTACTAAAAGGGCCAATAATTAACTCACCCCCGTGATACCACTTTAAAGTAACAATTTCGAAAGCCATTATCCCTAGAAAGAAGCAGACAAAAGGTTCAATTTCACATGAAAACAAAGAATAAAGAAGTCGTAATGGACAATAAAGAAAGGGCAAATAACAATAAAGAAAGAAAAAGACAACACATGCTCAAAACACAAAGGTATCAGCAGACAATGACAATAGATTCCCAAAAAAATGTCTTAAACCTAAATTTACTCCTGATGAAATACCCAAATAAACCCTAACTATTTTGAACCACCCATCCAAATCAAAAGGGTTGAACAACCTTAAAATGTGAATACTAACCTGAAAAAATGACGAAGAAACAGCAACAATCAGATGTCTTCTTGTCAGATTATCTTCATAGTTTTAGGGATGAAGAAAATGACTTGGAAAATGGATTTATGTTTGTTAATTTGATCGTTTTGGTGTTTTTAACTTACCGGATTGGATCTTTCTTGGGTCGGATTTAAGATAGGGTCGGAGTTAATTATAAAGAATCGTTGTTTTTTTAATTTATAAAAGCGTGTGTATACAATGCGTTAAATATTAAATGGGCTGGTCAAAAGTAGTGTGTAATTGACACACTTTTTAAATGTTCACTGTGTAAAGTAAAACCCGGATATAATAAGTGTGTAAGAGGGATTTTGTCCAAAGTTTGATGGGTAAATTATGTATTTTGCCTATACAAATTGGTTAATTATAAATTGAAATAGTATTTGTGCTTGTGAAGAAGAATGTAAAATTGTAGTTGAAATAATTTCTTTATTTTAAAAAATATAAAATTCAAATTTTCCCCTTATTAAACCGCAACACTCCCCGCTTTCAAAAATTTTAAAATTATTTTTATCCACCTTGCACCGCATAAGAGTTAACCCGTCTCGCACCTGACCTACCCTATTCACATCCCTACCTCCACACCCCTCAACAAAATGGTGTGATGGAAAAAAATATAGAACATTACTGGAAGCCTCTAGGGATTTCATGTTTTAGTCCAAAGATCCTATAAGATTTTTAGGATATTGTTTATTAACAATTACCTATATTATCAACATATTTCCTTTCAGATTACTGAACAATAAGCTCTTTATGAGTAGATATATGGCAAAGCAGCAAGTTACTCTTGCCTTAGAACTTTTGGGTGCTTTTATTATGCCAATGTTCCAATTTCCCAAAGAGACAAATTCAAGCATAGGGCTTTTTCTTGTATGTTTTTTGGTTACTCTTTTGCTAAAAAAGGATACAAATTGTATAATCTACAGTCTAAACAATGCTTCATTTCTAAAGATTTGGTCTTTCATGAACACCATTTTCCATTTTTTTTTCTGATTGATCTTTTCCTGATTCCTCTGAGTATTCTTTACCACCTACATGACAATCTCCACCTTCTGCTACTAATACTGATTCTTTTTTGATGCTCTTAGTGCTGCATCACAATCCCTACCTTTTGCTACTAGTTCTTCCTCTAATCCTGTAACTAGTCCTGCTCAATCTCCTGCTCTTATCCTACCGACCTCTATTTCTAAGGTTCCTCTTTATCCTATTTCTTTCAATCTTGATATCAATCGTGCCATTGTACATGCTGCGTTTTCTAATATAACCCATTCTGCCCCACTACTTTTTAAGAAAATCCACTAGAATTCATTCACATCCTCCTATATGAAGGATTATGTTTACTAACTTCCCTCTCCTCTGTTTTGTTCTGTTGCTCAACATGAAGACTTTGAACCTTACATATATTCTCAGGCATATCCTATCCCAGCCCGGCTGTAACAATACGGCCGATCGTTTTGAGATTTAGTGTCACGACCCGGATTTTTCCCCAACATCGGGATCGCGATGGCGCCTACTCGTGGTAGCTAGGCAAGCCACCTGTATTCATACTATCCTGTTTTTAACACAATTTTAATTAAATAAATGCGGAATACTTTATCGAAATAGAAATAACTAATTACAAGATGAAAATCATACCGAAATCCTCTACCCAAGACGTGGAGTCACCAACTCACGAACTACTGCTGAATACTACACATAAGAGTTTGAAAGAAATATAACATAATTCCGTTTGTCTCGGAACAAAGAGACTACAGCTAATAACATAAATAAAGAGAGAGACGCCGGGCCTGCGGACGTCCGCAAGCTACCTCGGTCTCAAATATGATCAACTCCCACGCAATCTATTTACTGCTGCTGCTGCTCCTGATCGTAACCTGGACCTGTGCAAAAACGCACGAAGTGTAGTATCAGCACAACCGACCCCATGTGCTGGTAAGTGCCTGGCCTATCCCGGCGAAGTAGTGACAAGCCTAGGACCGGACACCCACATAAACCTGTGCAATTCAATATATATGTATACCACAGAATAACAAGAAATAACCAGGTATTAACACAATAAGAAATATCTCAAGAATTCAACAATTAACCACAGTTAATAAATTCACAAGGAAGAACAAAGTATAATGTAAACACAAGTAATATCAATTCAAGAAATAGCAAGCAGTTGCACGGCATCACCCTTCGTGCTTTTACTCTCATCCTCACCAAATAAGCAAATATAGTACATGGCATCACCCTTCGTGCTTTTACTCTCATCCTCACATCTATAGTACGGCATGATCCTTCGTACATGGTTCAATAACAGAGGGCACGGCATGATCCTTCGTGCATAATCAATAAATAAACGTGGCACGGCATTAACCTTCGTGCATAAATAAATAAACATGGCACGGCATCACCCTTCGTGCATTATCACTCTTCCTCACCCAAATAACAATCACAGTTAGGGGCAAAGAAAGAAACAGTAATTCATAAACTGTCCCATCAAGAGCAATCAATAATTATCTTCACAACAAGTCCCAACAAGGGAGAACAATAACAATTCATCTGTAATATATCTCAAAATAATCATTTTTCAACGACTCACGGTCATACTAGACGCCAGTGTGTGGATGCTCGTCACCACAGCCCATACACCGCACTCGATCACATAACACATAGCACATAATCCTATTCCCTCAAGCTAGGATAGAACAAACACTTACCTCGAATGTTTATGAACAATTCAATCCGTGGAAATGTCTTTTTCTTTCAAATTTGGCTCCAATCCAACCGTCTCTATACACAATTGATTTAATATCATCAATACTACTCAACAAACTAATTCTTAAGGCCAAATACAACTTTTACAACATTCTGCCCGGAATAGTGAATTTCAACCCTGTCACACCTCCTTTTGGCGCGCCCGCTACCCGGTGGGGTAGATGCGCGAGGGAGTTTTTTCCAATTTAAGTGACAATATTCGAAACGGGATTATTCTATTTATTTCAGAGTCGCCACTTGGAATAAATTAAGGTGTCCCAAGTCACCGATTTATTTAAATCCCGAATCGACCAGGAAAATTACGACTTTTCAAATGAGGTCTGCGAATCGAAATTCTAAGTAAGGAATTCTGTTGACCCGAGGGAAGGTGTTAGGCACCCCGGATCCCGTGGTTCTAGCACGGTCGCTTCAATTATTATAAATGGCTAAAAATACCTGATTTCGTACATGTTTATAAATTATATGCTCTAATTAAACTTTAAACCGCTCTATTAATTTGAAACTGGACCAAAGAAAAAAAAAACTAATTACAACATAGACTCGGACTTTTGACAAATAGGTAAATAAATAAAATTGTATCTGAATTACTTACTTTGAAACTATGCCGATTAAAACAATTATTAGACTAGATAAAATGATACCTAAATTAAAAACCACAACTGGCCGTTTATATACTAACGAAATAGTGCCGATTTTGATTTTAGGGCCGGGGAGCCCAAACTATGCAATAACTCATTGGGCAAGAACTCTTAGTAACATATACGCTGGGCTTAAAGATCAGCCAAGTCGGACAAAACATTTGGACGAGTGGGAGATAGATCACTGTCCATTCTATTTCATGCTCACATTTGTCATATACCCGATCTATTAGTGAAGGTTACTGAAATTGACGATTAAATAAACACAAGAGTTTGGTGATAATATTACTAAAGCCAACTAACTATTTTTCGTAACTTATTTAAGCTAATGTTATTAGATAATTAGACTATTGAAATCGTGATACAAAACCATTTTTTTAACTCGTCTTTCACCACTGTTGAAAATACATTAGTACTTAAGAACTAACATTAGGCTAACATTATTCACTAACAACATGTTATTAACCTTATTCAATATTACATAAAATCCACATGACTTTGCTCACATATCCTGCCATTTTTGTAACTGCAATACGGAGTTAGCCTAACTAAAACAAGCACTGGAATCAATTAAGTATTTAACTTTCATAAAAGTGAGAAATCATAGTTCATACAGTATGGTCCTATTGCAGAAATGAATAAGGGACTATATGACACATTAGCACATATGCACTCTAGTTATACATTTATTAATGAGTTATAGGCTAAAGGATTTCTACTGGAAACATCCAGATATAAAGGAATTCAACTGGAAAAGAAAAAGAAAACTTGAAGGCAACTCCATTCCAACCTCAAAATAGCTCGAAATATAAAAATGTGTACCTGAACAATGGAAGAAGAAGTAATCAGTGACAATAGTAGCAAAAGAAGCAATGGAACAACCAACGTGAACAAACAGCAGATCTCAAAATCAGTAACCAACGAGTAACACCAGCTACAATTGGAGGGACCAGTTTGGAAAAAATACCCAACAAACAACGGAAGTTATCAAAAGACCAATATCCTTAACCAAGACTAGTTCGATTGAGCTCCAAATTACTTGGAGTCAATCTAATATGCCTCTGAACCTCAACAAAACAGTGACTCAACTCGAAAACCAGCAAGCTACTGAGAAACAACTATAAGAATTTATAGAATAGTGTTTTCTTTTGATGGAATAGTAACCTTCTGAAAAAAAAACACTCCTAAACTCTTTCTCTTAAACTCTCAGTGTCTTTCTCTTTTCTCTCTGTTTTCCAGTAGGTTATTGTGTGAGTATATGTGTGTTTTCTGCCAAAAAATCTCTGTCTGTGTCTGTAGTATTCTGCCAGTTTTATAGCCAAACCTTACAGCACCTCACAGCACCTCCTAACTATTAAAATCAAACAAAAACCCCACATTATTCCCTGCTTTTCCCCCCTTTTTCTGTCTAAGCATGGTTTAAACTATATAAAACTTTAAAGTGTAGAAGAAATGCTGGAAAGTCCTGCTGTCCAGCAGGTCTTAAACTCTTCCCTCATGTGCATAGCCTATTTTATTACTAAATCAAGACTAACTCTCTTGGCCTCCACTACTTGGTGTCTAAATCTGAAGATTAAAGCTATCCATTTTTAATTCTTTCAAGCTGTTGGGACAGTGTACCAGTCACCTTTTCACATTTCAAACTAATTTAAACAAAACTCTGCCTATTTCAAAGATTTAAACAGCTAACAAACCCTTTCAAACTTGCTGTAATATACAGCTTTAAACGAGTGTCAGGCTTTTTGTTAATCCTTTTAAACAAACATTTGGTGTTTTGATTAAGTGCCAATTAGTTTCTAATAAGGACAGCTATAACCAACAACTAATGGTCCAGTAGTAGAATTACAGATAGTTAACAATTATAATTCAGCTACTATAAACCAATTCGTTTATAATTCAAACACAAACGATTCAATCTTCAAATTAACAGTGATTCAATAGGGAATTAATCAGTGAGAGTCACTGTCTTGCTGTTCTAACCAGTAGACCTACGAAAGCAAGTCGACGTTATTCGATTAGTCGATTACAACATCTATAATCGCTAATACACAGTCGATGAATAAACTTTCGATTTACAGCATTTCGGCAGAAACAAGACAGTGTAGAAACATCGTTCGACTTCAATAATCGAATCGAATACGCACACACAATCAAGACAAACAATAAAACAGAACTAAAATTTGTCGACCAAATAAACGGTCTTGAGTTCGGAGAAGAAGAATGGGCGAAAATTTGAGAAGAATTCAACAGCATTAAACTAAACAAACAATAGAAAAAAAAAATACAAGCAAATACCCAATTGAAACAAACAAGAAAAGAAAAATTACCTCAAGAAGATCGAAAGCTGGACAAACCGGAATTGGACTTTGGCTCGGATTATTGAAGCCAAACAGGCCTTAATCGAGGTGTTCTTGGTTGAGAACACCTAGACTAAGGTCTCTTGGACCTCAATTTATGATCAATTCGGTTCAAATTAGCCTTTTGAAAATTAGGGTTCATGAGGGTGGGATTTGGGGCTTGGCTGGTTATGGTCAGATTCGAACGGAACTAAGGTTGGTAGGGGTATGAGGGAGGTCATGTGAGTGTTCGGGGTGAGTTTGGAGCGGTTTGGCATGCTTTTGGTTTTGACTCGAAGATTCGACGCGTTCAGGGATGATTCGAGGTTAGCGATTGCCAAATTCGTGTAGAGGGGGCTTGGGAGGTTCTATGGTATTAATTTGGGGAGGTTTGGCCTACCGGAACCGCCGTGAGGCGATTTCCGGCAGGCGGCGGACGGCGGCTGACGGTGGCGTTACAGGGGGAAGCTTTAGGTTAGAGAGAGACGGGAGAAATGAGTTGAAAGAAAGGGTTTGGGGGGTTGTTTGGTATATTGAAATGTATGGAATAATCTGGACCGTTGGATCACAAGAATCGAACGGCCAAGATCGGTTGTTTAAACCAAAATGAAGTCGTTTGGGTAGTAGCCGGGTTTGAGGTGGGTTATTGGACTGGGTTGAGGTGGGTTTCGATTTTGGGCTTTACATTTTAATTTAGCTGGCCCAAATCCGTGTATTATTAATTTTCAACTCTTTTCTTTTCCTTCTTTTAATTAACAAATTTAACAACAAATCTAAAAATAAGTTGTAAAACAAAATTTAAACTATAAAACATTACTTGACCTTTAAAAACAAATAACGCACGAGTAAAAAAATAAAATCACACAACGACATATTAAAATGACAAAACAGAATAAATGTATATTTTTGTGATATTTCATTTTTCATAAAACAAACTTAATTACTCTTAATTGCAAAACTTGGATTTTATAAAAAGATGCAATATATATATATTTTTTATTTTATTTATTTAAACAAATAGACATGCACACACAAAAAAAATGCAAATAATAAGAGAAAATTAACACGAAATCACAAAAATCAACGCACAACACAAAACTATTTTATTATTATTATTTTTTTTTAATTTTGGGAGTAATTCTCATGTAAGGCAAAAATCACGTGCTCACAGCTGCCCCTCTTTGCGTGTAAACTCGAAGAGTTTACGTGCAAAGATAATGAGCAAATACGAGCGATTTTTTGCCCGTTTTGAGCACTCCGTGTGAAGCATTTTGAAAAGATCTTGACCGAGCCTTCGCTTCGAGAGGCCTCCTACATATCCTGGGCTAAACAGGAATCAGGTCAATGTAGTTCGGGAAATTTTGGTAGTTGGGACTACCGTGGACTGACACTTTGCTGTTACTGTTGCTATCGTTGCTGCTGTTGCTGCTTACTGCTCACTGACCTCCTTGTTACATCAAAAGGAAATTAAAGTTGAACTAGCTATGCTATCAAACTATGAGTTACAAGATTCCTATATATAATTCTCTTGAAAAATTGATCTTGAATCTTAGCTGATTTGCTGTAGACCTTGATCCGAATCTTGATGCTCAACAAACTGTACGTTCGTAACATTGAGTAACATTGAGTGAAACAGAGTCGGCGGAGCTTGTTACTTCAATCATCTTCTGAGCAATCCGTGCCTTTGTTTACTCCAACATTTGAACTCCTTTCTTTTGGTTCTTTTCTTCTTTTCTTCACTCTGGATTGATGTTCCATTTGTACGTTATCTCGATCCTTACTTCCCGAGGTCAAACCTATTTAGACAACAAAACAAACAAACGAACAAAATTTTTCTGCCCCAGTTTTGCTAGGAAAATTTCGTGAGTGATTAAAAGACTTTTTGGTATTGGGTAAAAATCATGGTTTCACAAACGTTCAACGGCTTTCTGGCCGGGATTTTGTAGAAGAGTTTCACGGCTTTCTGGCCGGAATTCAAACAATATCTAACGATTTTTGGCCGTCGGATCCTCGGTTTTTTGGCCGGGGTAAAAGTAAATGGCTCCGCAGTTTTTGGCTGGGGAGATCCTCGGTTTTCTGACCGGGGATAAAAGTTTCACGGCTTTCTGGCCGGAATTCAAACAATATCTAATGGTTTTTTGGCCGTCGGATCCTCGGTTTTTTGGTCGGGGTAAAAGTAAATGGCTCCGCAGTTTTTTGACTGGGGAGATCCTCGGTTTTCTGACCGGGATAAAAGTTTCACGGCTTTCGGCCGGAATTCAAACAATATCTAACGGTTTTTTGGTCGTCAGATCCTCGGTTTTTTGGCCGGGGTTAAAGTAAATGGCTCCGCAGTTTTTTGACTAGGAGATCCTCGGTTTTCTGACCGGGGATAAAAGTTTCACGGCTTTCGGCCGGAATTCAAACAATATCTAACGGTTTTTTGGCCGTCGGATCCTCGGTTTTTTGGCCGGGGTAAAAGTAAATGGCTCCGCAGTTTTTGACTGGGGAGATCCTCGGTTTTCTGACCGGGGATAAAAGTTTCGCGGCTTTCCGGCCGGAATTCAAACAATATCTAACGGTTTTTTGGCCGTCGGATCCTCGGTTTTTTGGCCGGGGTAAAAGTAAATGGCTCCGCAGTTTTCTGACTGGGAGATCCTCGATTTTCTGACCGGGGATAAAAGTTTCACGGCTTTCTGGCCGGAATTCAAACAATATCTAACGGTTTTTGGCCGTCAGATCCTCGGTTTTTTGGCCGGGGTAAAAGTAAATGGCTCCGCAGTTTTCTGACTGGGAGATCCTCGGTTTTCTGACCGGGGATAAAAGTTTCACGGCTTTCTGGCCGAAATTCAAACAATATCTAACGGTTTTTTGGCCGTCAGATCCTCGGTTTTTTGGCCGGGGTAAAAGTAAATAGCTCCGCAGTTTTTTGACTGGGGAGATCCTCGGTTTTCTGACCGGGGATAAAAGTTTCACGGCTTTCTGGCCGGAATTCAAACAATATCTAACAGTTTTTGGCCATCAGATCCTCGATTTTTTGGCCGGGGTAAAAGTAAATGGCTCCGCAGTTTTTTGACTGGGAGATCCTCGGTTTTCTGACCGGGGATAAAAGTTTCGCGGCTTTCCGGCCGGAATTCAAACAATATCTAACGGTTTTTTGGCCGTCAGATCCTCGGTTTTTTGGCCGGGGTAAAAGTAAATGGCTCCGCAGTTTTCTGACTGGGAGATCCTCGGTTTTCTGACCGGGGATAAAAGTTTCACGGCTTTCTGGCCGGAATTCAAACAATATCTAACGGTTTTTTGGCCGCCAGATCCTCGATTTTTGGCCGGGCTAAAAGTAAATGGCTCAGCAGTTTTCTGACTGGGAGATCCTCGGTTTTTTTACCGGGTATAAAAGTTTCACGGCTTTCGGCCGGAATTCAAACAATATCCAACGGTTTTTTGGCCGTCGGATCCTCGGTTTTTTGGCCCGGGTAAAAGTAAATGGCTCCGCAGTTTTCTGACTGGGAGAGATCCTCGGTTTTCTGATCGGGAAGAAAAGTTTCACGGCTTTCTGGCCGGAAAGACCCTCGGTTTGTCTGACCGGGGTCCAAACAGATATTGGACTGATATGATTTGATTCTCTTTTTCGGAGTTTTCATTTTCTTTTCTTTTATTCTTCTTTTTGGGCCTTCTTTTAGGCTTTCTTTTTAACAATCAACAAATGTATAAAATAAATCTCTAAAAAGAAACTTACCCTTTTATGCGTTTTCCTTGTTCCGAAGCCATTTCGAAGCTTGCGTATTTCAACTTCTTTGAGTTATACCTTCTTCTCGCACAATTAAACAGACCTGCTTTCAACAAAGAACATTTTATCAGTTGAAAAAGTGGTTGATTTTGCGGCCTTGATTATCTTCATTGCTTGATCGTTTCCCTATTTCCATTGAGAAGTTTGCTACCAATTGTCTTTGGGGTGACTTCCTTTCAAACTGACCGGGTTCATTCCCGGAATTCCATGAGGATTTTCCGTGTGGGTTCTATCCTTCTGCCTTATTCTTTCTCTTCTAAGACCTTAGCCTTTGATTTCCATTTCCTTTCTAAACTCCTTTTCTTTGGAAACAATCGATCATTACGATCCAATCGTGGATTGTAACAATATACCACTGAGGCTGTTTTTCTTTTCTTCTTTACCAGGCGGAGTCCTGTAAAACCGGTCCTGTCACCTTCCTTTGTAATAGTTTCAGAATTAAAATTAAACCGAAAGGGATTCAAAGAAAAAGAATGAATCAAAGAACGGAAAAACGTATCAAAGATAGAGGAGTCCATTTCGGGGGAGAAAAGAAGGACTTATTTGAGGTATATGCTGACTTTAACCAACATGACATGCTCCTCGGACCAGATGCTTGATCGTCACAAAACTCCCATTTTCTTGTGAACCAAAATGGGTCTATATTTCCGAGCTAAGGAGCCGTGCCAGGACCTCTCGTGGTGAAACAAACTTTTCAGTTGATAGCGCCCTTTTTGCGGGTTTTCGCCAATCGACCTCTCTCATTTATCTTCTTACCATCGCCAGATAGCACTCTTTGCGAGTTTTTACCAACGGCTCTCTCATTTTGTATTTCTCTACTTCCATCGTCTTATGGTGCCCAAAGGTTTTCACCAATAAGACTCTCTCATTTTATTTCTTTTCATTCCAGGAACCTCGGATCGCAATAATGATGTTTTCACAACTTCCAATCGATCTTGAAGGACTTGTACTCGGTTTGGGTAACAAGAATTGTAGACAAAATTACAACTTTGGAATCATCTTGACGGATCTTAAACCGAATCAACAATATCATCCGCCCCAGTTTCATTTTTTGGGGAAACTGGGATTTTTGGTTTGGTGTGACTGAACCTCAGGGAGAGGTTGCCTACATATCCTTTCGGAATCAAGTCAGAACGTAGTTCAGGAATTTTTTTTTTTTTTTTTTTTTTTTTTTTTGTATTTGGATTCCAAAGAGGGTAGTCAAAGAAAGGTAACCGGCTCGAAGGGTTTATAAAAAGGGTTGGTAGTGTTTGGGTAGCGGGAATAAAAGCCTTCAATCATTTCGACTTGTGAGGACCTCATTGAAACAAGTTCAGACATAATACCTTTTCACGGCATCTGCATTCACAGCCGTTTCAGGATCTTTTCCTTCCATGTCTCCCAAGTATAATGCTCCTCTTGGCAGTATCTTCCTGATGATGTATGGTCCTTTCCAATTAGGAGCGAATTTTCCTTTCGCTTCCTCGTGATGTGGAAGAATGCGTCTTAAAACCAACTGACCTACTTCGAAATTTCTCGGTCGTACTTTCTTGTTGTAAGCACGAGCCATTCTTTGTTGGTACAGTTGTCCATGACAGACCGCAGCCATTCGCTTTTCATCGATCAAAGTTAATTGTTCCAAATGAGTCTTAACCCACTCGCTATCTTCAATCTCTACTTCAACAATCGTACGAAGTGAAGGAATTTCTACCTCTGCCGGTATCACGGCCTCGGTTCCATAGACTAGCAGGTATGGAGTTGCTCCTACCGATGTGCGTACTATAGTACGGTATCCCAGCAAAGCGAACGGTAGTTGTTCATGCCATTGTCTAGAGCTTTGGATCGTCTTTCTCAAATTCTTCTTAATGTTTTTGTTCGCTGCTTCCACGGCACCATTGGCTTTGGGCCGATAAGGGGTGGAGTTCCTATGCGTGATTTTTAATTGCTCGCATATTTCTTCCATCAAATGACTATTCAAATTCGCAGCATTGTCTGTGATGATGGTTGCGGGTATACCAAAACGACAGATAAGATTTGAGTGTACAAAGTCCACCACAGCTTTCTTGGTGACTGATTTGAGAGTGACGGCTTCGACCCATTTTGTGAAGTAATCGATAGCCACTAGTATGAATCGGTGTCCATTCAAAGCTTTCGGATCAATCGGGCCGATGACATCCATTCCCAAGCGACAAATGGCCACGACGCTGACATAGGATGCAGCTCAGTTGGAGGTGCATGAATCAGATCTCTATGTACGTGACATTGATGGCATTTTCGGACAAAACCAAAACAATCTTTCTCCATGGTCATCCAATAATAGCCTGCTCGAAGGATCTTCTTGGCTAAGACATACCCATTCATATGAGGTCCGCATACTCCTGCATGTACTTCGTGCATGATTCTTCCTGCTTCTTCGGCATCAACACACCTTAAAAGGTTAAGATCTGGGGTTCTTTTATACATGACCTCGCCGCTCAAAAAGAAACCACCTGCATGTCTCCTAATGGTCCTCTTTTGATCTCCAGTAGCATGCTCTGGGTATTCTTGCGTTTTCAGAAATTTCCTGATATCGTAATACCATGGCTTGACGCTTGGTCCTTCTTCGATTGCATTGCAATAGCCGTGGCTTTCCCTGATTTGAATTTCCAAGGAATTGACATGGGCGTGGCCCGGATAAGGTAGCATTGAAGCTAAAGTGGCAAGTGCGTCAGCTAGTTCATTGTGACATCGTGGGATATACCTGAACTCTATCGACGCAAATCGCTTGCCAAGGATATTCACGTGCTGTCGATAAGGGAGGAGTTTAACGTCTCGAGTTTCCCATTCACCTTGAGATTGTTTGATAATTAGATCTGAATCTCCCATGATCAACAAATCTTCGACACCTTGATCAATTGCCATGTTCATGCCCATGATACAAGCTTCATACTCAGCCGTATTGTTCGTGCAAAAGAAATGGAGCCTAGCCGTGGCCGGGTAATGCTGACCAGCAGGAGAGATCAAGATTGCCCCAATCCCTACACCTTTGGCGTTTACCGCCCCATCAAAAAACATTTTCCAAGCATGACTGTCTTCCGAAACAACTTCTGTCGTATTTACCTCTTCATCAGGAAAGTAGGTATTCAATGGTTGATACTCTTCGTCGATCGGGTTCTCGGCCAAATGGTCTTCCAATGCTTGGGCCTTCATTGCCGTGCGAGTGACATAGACTATGTCAAACTCAGTGAGCAGGATTTGCCACTTCGCCAATCTTCCGGTGGGCATCGGCTTCTGGAATATATACTTCAAAGGATCCAACCGAGTAATGAGGTGAGACGTATGGGCTTGGAGGTGGTGTCTCAATTTCTGAGCGACCCAAGTTAAAGCACAACACGTTCTTTCCAGCAAAGTGTACTTGACCTTATAACTAGTGAATTTCTTGCTCAGGTAGTAAATCGCCTGCTCTTTCTTCTCCATCGCATCACGTTGTCCGAGAACACAACCAAAAGAGTTTTCTAAGACTGTTAAATACAAGAAAAGAGGTCTCCCTGGCTCTGGCGGGACTAAGACCGGAGGGTTTGACAAATATTCTTTGATCTTGTCAAAAGCTTCTTGGCATTCAGTTGTCCATTTGATTGCAGCGTCTTTCTTCAACAACTTGAATATGGGTTCACATGTGGAAGTCAACCGAGCGATGAACCTACTGATGTAGTTCAGTCGGCCTAGAAGACTCATTACATCTTTCTTTGTTCTGGGAGGAGGTAAATCCCGGATGGATTTTATCTTTGTGGGATCTAATTCAATACCTCTTCTACTGACTATGAAACCCAAAAGTTTACCTGACGGGACTCCAAAAGCGCATTTGGCCGGATTCAGCTTCAAATCGTACTTCCGCAACCTCTCAAAGAATTTCCTCAAGTCTCGCACATGATCGCCTTGAGTTTTGGATTTGATGATCACATCGTCCACGTACACCTCTATTTCCTGATGCATCATGTCGTGGAAAATGGCAATCATAGCTCTCATGTATGTTGCTCCTGCGTTTTTCAAGCCGAATGGCATGACTCGGTAATAGTAAGTCCCCCAAGGTGTGGTGAAAGCAGTCTTCTCGGCGTCCTCTTCATCCATCAACACTTGATGATATCCCGCATAACAATCCACAAACGACTGTATCTCATGTTTGGCACAATTATCAACAAGGATGTGGATGTTCGGTAAAGGGAAGTTATCTTTAGGACTCGCTTTATTCAAATCTCGGTAGTCGACACACACTCGAGTTTTTCCGTCCTTCTTTGGAACGGGCACAACATTAGCCAACCACGTGGTGTATTGTACCACTCGAATTACCCCGGTTTTCAACTGCTTAGTGATTTCTTCTTTGATTTTATCACCTGATGTCAGTCTTGAACTTTCTTTGCTTCTGTTGCACCGGGCGACAGTCAGGGTAGATTGGTAATTTGTGCACCACTAGGTCAGCTCCTAATCCTGGCATGTCATCGTAAGACCAAGCAAACACGTCTTTAAATTCAAACAAGAGTTAGATTATTGCATCTCGTGTTTTCTCATCTGTGTGGATGCTTATCTTGGTCTCTCGGACCTCTTCAGTAGTTCCAAAATTAACCGGTTCTGTGTCATTCAAGTTTGGCTTAGGTTTTTTCTCGAAATGTTCCAATTCTGGATTTATTTCCCTAAAAGCCTCGTCTTCATCGTATTCCGGTTCTTGGTTCATTATTTCCGGATTAGGTGGCGTGTTCGGATTTGAGCATGAGTTCCGCAAGCATGTCATGTTATTTAAAGCCGCATTATTAGGATTGAAAAGGAAGAATAAATAACAAAATTAGAAAGAGTGCAAAAATAAGGAAATATTTATTTTATTTTCTTGGAATTTTCCTGAAAACAAACAAAATTACATTGGGGAAACCAAAAAATACAAGAAAACAAAGAAAACACCCAAGCTACGTCCTGAAGTAACTTGTGATGAAGGAAAAATGACAGGACTGATCTACCAGAACTCCCGTCTGATTGGGAAGGGTGTGGCTTTCCAATTTTGCAATTTAGCTTCAAGGCCCACATACAGCACCTCGGCGGTGCTTGTTCCTTCTCCCGATTGGACCATATTAACAT
The DNA here is from genome assembly GCA_032618575.1 of Nicotiana noctiflora. NCBI lineage: Eukaryota > Viridiplantae > Streptophyta > Magnoliopsida > Solanales > Solanaceae > Nicotiana > Nicotiana noctiflora. The sequence continues at coordinate 255,261 of JASVEL010004318.1, forward strand.
CATAGAGCATTTGCCTCATGGCCCCGCATATTTCTTCAATTTCCTCTGCTGTGAAGACCTCGTCTTCTTCTTCTTCACTGTACCTTGGTCGGACAAAAGTTTGGTACAGATGTGGCAATGGTTGCGGCAGAACCCATCCTTTCTTCTTTCTCTTGTTGGCCCATCTCTCGTCTTCAAGGGTTGGGCGAAAGCCTACCCCGAAGAACTTTTCAACTACAGGTAAAGTTATCAGCTTCGGCAAACCTTGTAGGGACTTTTCCAAACCTTTTCCTGGTTGGAAGCCATGTTTAATCATTTCTTTCGCCACCAAGATGGAGGCATTAGACAAAAAAGGTTGGGGGAGAGGGTTCCCTTCTTCGTGTTGATCTGCCAACACAATCTCGAAAGCTTGATAGATAATATTTTCGCTTCCCGCTTCCGCTTCTAAGCAAGGGATGGATGGATCTCGATAAATTGATTGCTCGTCTTCCCCATGGACCACGATCTCTTGTCTCTTGTGCTCAAATTTCAACATCTGATGGAGGGTAGAGGGCACAGCTCCGGCCGTATGAATCCATGGTCTCCCTAGGAGAAAATTGTAAGAAGTGTCCATATCCAAAACTTGAAATGTCACTTCAAAGTCTACCGGGCCGATGGTCATGATTACATCAATCTCTCCGACAGTATCTCTTTTTACACCATCAAAAGCTCGCACACATATGTTGTTAGGCCGAATCCTTTCAGCTCCGATTCCTATGCGGCCTAAAGTGGAAAGCGGGCATATGTCTACCCCCGAACCACCATCAACCATGACCCTTTTCATGTAGTAGCCTTCGCTTTTGACAGTCAAATGCAAAGCTTTATTGTGGGCGGCACCTTCCAAAGGCAAATCAGCTTTACTGAAAGATATCTGATTGATTGCGAAGAACCTCTCCGTCATTCTTTCAAGTTGTTCGGATGAAGTCTCAATAGGCACATACGCCTCATTCAAAGCTTTTAACAAAACCTTTTGATGTTCAGTAGACTTTATTAGAAGGGACAACATTGACACCTGCTCTGGGCATTTACGCAGTTGGTCTATCACCTCATAATCAGGCATTTGCATCTTTTGAAAAAAGACCTCTGCCTCTTCAGCACTTATAGGTTTCTTTGATGAAAAACGCCTTTGTGTGGCGTTATTTACTTCTTGTGTGTTTAAGTACTTCTGCCCTAGGACGCTCTCAGATGAATTTCCCACAATCTCTTTCCCTTTGCGCGTAACAAGTGTTCGTTGGTAGCTCCAGGGTACTGCGGATGGATCTGTCATTGGTTTTTGTTGCACGCGTGCAATAACCACAGGTTCATCCGGTTTTCGGGCCACATAAGTTCCCTTTGGTACATACATTGATGTTTCTCTCTTTAAGTGGAACTTCTTGGGGGCACCTATGGACAATGGTTTTTCCACTCTACCTCGTGGGAGGTAAAGGACTCCGCTCTTCTGAGACGATGCTTTCAATTCAATCGTCTTTTCGGATTTGGTTTCAAGAGCTTCAACCTTTTTCCCCATTTTCTCTTGTTTCGGGGGAGCCTCAGGCCGCTTCTCTATGTTGGCGATGGCGATTATCGCTCTCAAAGCTGGGTCAAATTCCTTGTCGTCACAAATCATTCCAATCACCGGCCCGTTGTTGTGGGCTGGTAATGGGTTGTTTCGTCACATTTGGGATGTCTTCATCCGCGAAGACGATCCTCCCCTGATTGATCAATTCTTGTACTGCCTTCTTTAACGTCCAACAATTGTCAGTACTGTGTCCTTCAACACCTGAATGATATGCACAGTATATCCCCCTCTGGTAGGCAGGAGAGTCCGGATTCTGCCTGTTCTGCGGAACGGGCTGCAGTAGGTTTTCTTGCCTGAGTTTCGGGAAAAGAGTGGAATATGGCTCCCCAATCGGTGTAAAGCTCATTTTGGGTTGCTCACGGTGTCGGGTGTTGTTTGGCCGTGGATTATACTGGTTTGGGTAAGGGGGTTGGTTTCTCTGGAAAGGAGGTGGATTCATGTTGGCTGGTGGCTGTGGCCGTGCCAGAGGTTGAATGTTCATGACTGCATAAGGTGGAGGCAGAGGAGCATAAGCCATGCTGTGCGGTGGATAGTAATGCTGGGGGGCCCTGTTGGAGAATAACTGTCTTGAAGTCCGATATCTCCTATCTTCTAATGCCGCCATGGCAGTTTCCTTTTTTTTCTTGCTTCTAGGCATCCCTCCAGACCCGCCTTGAATGGCTTGGGAAGTTGCCCGAATGGCCGCTTGACTCAAAATTCGCCCTGTTTTCAAACCATTTTCTACCATTTCTCCGATTTTGATTGCTTCGGCGAAAGGTTTCCCCATCACCGACATCATATTTTGAAATTAGTCTGGCTCTTGAGCTTGGAGAAATGTCGTGACCATTTCAATGTCGTCCATAGGGGGTTTCACCCTGGACGCTTGCTCTCGCCATTTGATGGCATATTCTCTGAAGCTTTCTGAGGGCTTCTTCTTTAAGTTCGATAGAGAATTCCTGTCCGGCGCAATATCGATGTTGTATTGGAATTGTTTTACAAAATCTCTGGCCAGATCATCCCAGATGTGCCATCGAGATATGTCTTGATCCATATACCATTCTGATGCTATTCCGACCAAACTTTCTCCGAAGTACGCCATCAACAATTCTTCCCTGCCGCCGGCACCCCGCAATTGATTGCAGTATTTCTTCAAATGAGTAATGGGGTCGCCATGCCCGTCATACTTTTCGAATTTTGGTGTTTTAAAACCTGATGCCAAGTGGACGTGTGGGAACATGCATAGATCGGCGTAAGATACACTTTTCTGTCCACTCAGACCTTGCATATTCTTCAAGCTTTGTTCCAAACTCCTCATTCTTTTTGCCATCTCATCCTGCTCGGGGGCCTTCAGATTTTGGCTTGGTAGAAACTCATATCGAGGCGGCTGAGAATATGTATTGGCTGCAACCTGGGTATGGTCCCGTGTAAGCGGTGGTGCCGGGAATGTAAAGGATGAGGAGTCGAAGAAAGGAGCATGTGCGGTGGGGTGCGTTGTGATTGGAACTGGCAACTCAACCGACGTTCTTGCGGATGTATCATGTGGTGTCACCCGAGGATGGGATGTGGAGGGTGATTCAGAGAGGTTTGTAGCATTGGAATACCCGAACAGAGTAGGCAGGTAATTGATGGGGGTATTTGAAATACCGCTTGACCTGAGAAGAATTTCAGGGAACCCAGGGACCAGGCTCGGGGGCTCTTTCCCGTTGTTCCAATCGTCCAACATCTCGAGCATGCGGCAACGCAACATTCTATTCTCCTCCAAAGCTGCCGACTCAGTAGCCGGGATGGTTGTCAATGAGCTTTCCTCCGAAACGGGAATGGTTGCTAAAGGCATTTCTGAAGACATGTCGGCACCCTTTTTTGACCTAGTAAAATAGGAATGAGTACTTTCAGGCTGCCGAACTTTTCCTTTGGACCTTGTGAAGTACGAATGTGGTGCCACATTTCCGCAAAGTCAACCACTTTTACTAAAACCTGGAGTTTGGCAAACAAACGGTTAGTCTGAAACAACATAACAGATAAGTAATCTCACATTGGGTGTGATGCACTTATACAGGTGATAATGTTGCTACATGTATTCGTTTGCGATGCGTCATTCCGGTTTGTATTTTCCTTCACTTTCATCCTTCATCAATCTTCTTTTTCTCTTAACTTCTCCCCCCCTTTTTTATTTTTATTTTTTATTTATTTATTTTTTAGTGATGGTCGAATCTTATGTGGATTGCCTACGTATCATGTCCCCGCATGACTCAGACCGGGCGTAGTTCGGAAACAATAGACATAAGATGAAATGTTCATGAATTTTATTTCAACAAACTTCAAACTTGAAACACTTGCAAAATAACAACAATGGAGAAAAACTTGTAAAAGGACAAACAGACTCTAAAACAAAAGACTCTTCTAAGCATGTTCCAACACCTCGAATCTTTGCGCCCGGGGGGCGTTGTTTGGTCTTGCTGCAGTTCTTGGGGTAAGATCTTTCTGTATGCTTCCCAATTCTGCCATGACTTGGTGGACACATTCCATGATTGAAGAAAAGAGGGCCGTCCGAGGTACTCGTTCGCAGTTCAAACACCTCATAGTAATGTAGTGCCCGATCTCATTGATCCTGGTTCTGATTATGTCTTTTTCTCTGAGCAACTGCCCTATGTGCCTGTTCTTTGCCCCTAATACTTGAGAGTTGCCGGAGACATGGTCCAAGAGCCTATCTATTTGTTTTTCCATCCGTGCCATCAAGTTGTGACAACGGTCTCTATCTGCTTTAGCATCCTGGACTTGCCTGAGAGTTCGCTCTCTAAGAGTGGCATTTGCTTTTCTCAAATCAACGATGATCGCATCATAGTCTTTCTCTACTTGTTGTAGACGGAGTGCTTCTTGGTGGGCCGCTCTCTTCCATTTTGTCCGGACCGCAACCAAAGCCGCTTTTGCCTTCTCCAAGTCTTCTTGGTGTTCAAAGGCTTTCCTTTCCAAATCGTTTATCAGCATCCGATCACTCCGACTCCTCCTTGACCTTTCTGCGGCCAATTGCATTTCTTGAATTTGAGTTTGGAGTGCTTCTCTTTCTTGCTCCCAACCGGCCCTTTCCCGATCGAAGTCAGCCCGTTGTATGTCCATGGCCGCTTCCAGGATTCCTTTGTCTTCTTTTAAAGTGTTGATGCAAGATTGGAAATTTTGTGCTTTTTCATGCTCAACCTCCCTAACTCTGGCTTCTATTTCTCTCTCCCAATCGACGGCATACTTCACTGACCTTTCTGACCTTTGCTCCGGTATTGATTGGTTGTGGAACCATTCAAGATAAGCGAGACTCACTTCTCCCCGTTCTCGATCGGCAACTATCTCGTTGATGTCGGAGAGTCGACTACCGAACCATACCTTCTGTGCATAAGTCTCCCTCGGGGTCTCTTCTGTCACAAATTCCCATACAAATGATCGCATATCCTCAATTGGGCCCCTTTTCTGTTCTCTTCCCAACTGCCGCATGACACGTAGCGGGGCATATGGTTGGAAACCCCTGAAACCCATTAGTATGTAGAATGGGCGGTATGTCGACATATGCCTGATTTGGGCGGAAGGGAACCAATAATAATTCCAGGTAAGTTGATCTGCTCTCAAAGAGTTGAGAAGTTCTTGCCAAGTCCTCAAGTCTTCTGGAAGGTTACAACGGGCGGCTCTGTTTGTATGACAACGAATATAATTCAGCCAATCTGCTTTGAAGTTTATCACAATTGGGTGACGATAGAGATGTTCTATAAACCACATTTGTAATAAGATATTACAACCTTCAAAATAGTCTTGTCCTTCTTGGCACCGAGTTAAGGCCCGGAAGATGTCTCCTAGTATCATCGGAAGAACAGTGTGTTCCTCGTTGCTCCGTAGATATGAGACCACTGCAGCTAAACGGATTCTGATGCGTCCGCCACGTTCGGGAAAAACCATGGTTCCCAAAAAAGCGATCATAAAAGCATAGATTCTTAAATCTCCCCAGGCGTCATAATTCAGCTGGTTAACAAATTCAGCGTTTGAGAATTTCTCAAACCCTTTCTTATCACCAAATCTGTCGTAGAGATAATCTAGTGGCACCCAACCGTTCTCCAGACAACCCAGGGGAACCCGCCGGAGACATAACTTTTTCAAGAAGTTATTCACACCCATCTGCCTAGGAGCTGCAGGTCTCATCTTGTGCAAATCTCTTCCGAGTCCTGTGAGTCCGCCCAATTCTTCCAAAATGGGTGTCATTTCGCAATCCCGGAATCTGAACACATTGCTTGTTGAGTCCCAAAAACTCACTAAAGCTCTGATCACATTTTTGTCCGGTTTTATCATCATGATGTCCGGAAGAAACTTGAGGTGTTTGTGAACTTGATTTCTTTCCCAAGCTGAAAAACTAGTCCACCATTTACAGAGCCGATCTGGGGTTTTGTCCTGGACCATGAACATAGGTGGTATTTCGTCTCTCACCCTTTTCTGGCCGATTCGTTGCGAGGAAGTCATGCTGATCCTAGAAAAGATAAAAAATGAACTTAAGATTTTTTTTTTCAAGAAATTTTTATTTTTCTTTATTATAAAAAAAACGAATCTTGTTAATACGGCCTTTCAGCACTTGAAGAAGATTTGAAGGCTGTATAACAGGATACCAGTGTGATGTCTATATTCCGTTTTGCGAAATTAGTCCTCCGGCGCTCCTTTTGAGGCGTTTGGCTATTTTTGCAAAATTTCCTAACTCTCGACTAAGAATAAAAATCCTAATTCTAATATTTTTATTATTGTTTTGATTAAAAAAAAATCAGTATTAGTTGAGCCCGATATGGGTTGCCTACGTATCTCATGTTTGGTGAGAATCAAACTTGCGTAGTTTGAAAATAAAAGAACTAAATCATTTTAAGAAAAGAAAACCAAACTATTTTAAACAACATTTCTAAAACAAATTATTTTCAAAGGAACTAAGAAAATTTATTTGGAAATTTTTTTTTTTTGCATTTTTTTTTTCAAAATTATTTTCAAAGAAACTAAACTATTTTCGTAAAATTAAGAAAATTTATTTGGAAATTTTGCATTTTTTATTTTTTTTTTAAAATTTATTTTTAAAGAACTAACTATTTTCGTAAAATTAAGAAAATTTATTTGGAATTTTTGCATTTTTTTTTCAGAATTTATTTTTAAAGAACTAACTATTTTCGTAAAATTAAGAAAATTTATTTGGAATTTTTTTTTTGCATTTTTTTTCAGAATTTATTTTCAAAGAACTAACTATTTTCCATAAAACTATTTTGACTATATACCCTGACGTTTTCCACTTCTTCCTCTTTTTAACAAACCGGTCGGCATGTAAGATCGAAACAAATAAATGCACACAAAAAGATGCAACAAGTTGGTCTTTTTGTTTCGGGTACACCTGTCCTAGACAGGCCCAACCCCTGTGTTGAGCCTCCTAAGTCAAATATGCACATGATGCAAATAACGTTCCTATCGGGGATCCGGCATAAAGTTTTGTTATTCTAAGTCATCATCCTGTTGGAAAAAGTGTCTAGACTGGCTTTAACTCGAGCGGACAACTCGAGCCGAAGAGTGTCAGTGCACCGGTAGCATGGCTTTCCAGCTTAATTGACAAAACTCTCCGCCTAAACATGTGTGACTACAAAATCCTTCACCGGGTGCCAAGCACCACAGCTATCTTGAGAAAAATGGGCTATGTCCAACAAATGCCCGGTATTGTATTTCAAAAGACTCAGAAGAGAAAAATGGGTATCGGCACAATTTATATACAGTTCACGAAATATCAAAGCGGTAAAGCAACATTTAGCATATAAAATATAAACATGTAATAAAATCAGAAGTCAAATAACATCAAGAACAACAATTCAATCGAGCTCGAATTCTTAAACCCCGAACCGATGTTCTGGGTTGCTTATCCCCAGCAGAGTCGCCAGAGCTGTCATACCTCCCTTTTTACTACCCTTTCCATTTCGTAGATGCGCGAGGGAGTTTTTCCAATTTAAGTGACAATATTCGAAACGGGATTATTCTATTTATTTCATAGTCGCCACTTGGAATAAATTAAGGTGTCCCAAGTCACCGATTTATTTAAATCCCGAATCGAGGAAAATTACGACTTTTCACCAGAAATTCTAAGTAAGGAATTCTGTTGACCCGAGGGAAGGTGTTAGGCACCTCCGGATCCCGTGGTTCTAGCACGGTCGCTTCAGTTACTATAAATGGCTAAAAATACCTGATTTCGTACATGTATATAAATTATATGCTTTAATTAAACTTTAAACCGCTCTATTAATTTGAAACTGGACCAAAGAAAAAAAAAACTAATTACAACATAGACTCGGACTTTTGACAAATAGGTAAATAAATAAAATTGTATCTGAATTACTTACTTTGAAACTATGCCGATTAAAACAATTATTAGACTAGATAAAATGATACCTAAATTGAAAACCACAACTGGCCGTTTATATACTAACGAAATAGTGCCGATTTTGATTTTAGGGCCGGGGAGCCCAAACTATGCAATAACTCATTGGGCAAGAACTCTTAGTAACATATACGCTGGGCTTAAAGATCAGCCAAGTCGGACAAAACATTTGGACGAGTGGGAGATCGATCACTGTCCATTCTATTTCATGCTCACATTTGTCCTATACCCCGATCTATTAGTGAAGGTTACTGAAATTGACGATTAAATAAACACAAGAGTTTGGTGATAATATTACTAAAGCCAACTAACTATTTTTTGTAACTTATTTAAGCTAATGTTATTAGATAATTAGACTATTGAAATCGTGATACAAAACCATTTTTTTAACTCCTCTTTCACCACTGTTGAAAATAAATTAGTACTTAAGAACTAACATTAGGCTAACCTTATTCACTAACAACATGTTATTAACCTTATTCAATATTACATAAAATCCACATGACTTTGCTCACATATCCTGCCATTTTTGTAACTGCAATACTGAGTTAGCCTAACTAAAATAAGCACTGGAATCAATTAAGTATTTAACTTTCACAAAAGTGAGAAATCATAGTTCATACAATATGGTCCTATTGCAGAAATGAATAAGGGACTATATGACACATTAGCACATATGCACTCTAGTTATACATTTATTAATGAGTTATAGGCTAAAGGATTTCTACTGGAAACATCCAGATATAAAGGAATTCAACTGGAAAAGAAAAAGAAAACTAGAAGGCAACTCCATTCCAATCTCAAAATAGCTCGAAATACAAAAATGTGTACCTGAACAGTGGAAGAAGAAGTAATCAGTGACAATAGTAGCAAAAGCAGCAATGGAACAGCCAACGTGAACAAACAGCAGATCTCAAAATCAGTAACCAACGAGTAACACCAGCTACAATTGGAGGGACCAGTTTGGAAAAAATACCCAACAAACAACGGAAGTTATCAAAAGACCAATATCCTTAACCAAGACTAGTTCGATTGAGCTCCAAATTACTTGGAGTCAATCTAATATGCCTATGAACCTCAACAAAGCAGTGACTCCACTCGAAAACCAGCAAGCTACTGAGAAACAACTATAAGAATTTATAGAATAGTGTTTTCTTTTGATGGAATAGTAACCTTCTGAAAAAAAAACACTCCTAAACTCTTTCTCTTAAACTCTCAATGTCTATCTCTTTTCTCTCTGTTTTCCAGTAGGTTATTGTGTGAGTATATGTGTGTTTTCTGCCAAAAAATCTCTGTCTGTGTCTGTAGTATTCTGCCAGTTTTATAGCCAAACCTTACAGCACCTCACAGCATCTCCTAACTATTAAAATCAAACAAAAACCCCACATTATTCCCTGCTTTTCCCCCCTTTTTCTGTCTAAGCATGGTTTCAACTATATAAAACTTTAAAGTGTAGAAGAAATGATGGAAAGTCCTGCTGTCCAGCAGGTCTTAAACTCTTCCCTCATGTGCATAGCCTATTTTATTACTAAATCAGGACTAACTCTCTTGGCCTCCACTACTTGGTGTCTAAATCTGAAGATTAAAGCTAGCCATTTTTAATTCTTTCAAGCTGTTAGGACAGTGTACCAGTCACCTTTTCACATTTCAAACTAATTTAAACAAAACTCTGCCTATTTCAAAGATTTAAACAGCTAACAAACCCTTTCAAACTTGCTGTAATATACAGCTTTAAACGAGTGTCAGGCTTTCTGTTAATCCTTTTAAACAAACATTTGGTGTTTTGATTAAGTGCCAATTAGTTTCTAATAAGGACAGCTATAACCAACAACTAATGGTCCAGTAGTGGAATTACAGATAGTTAACAATTATAATTCAGCTACTATAAACCAATTCGTTTATAATTCAAACACAAACGATTCAATCTTCAAATTAACAGTGATTCAATAGGGAATTAATCAGTATCAAGAGAGTCACTGTTTTGTTGTTCTAACCAGTAGACCTACGAAAGCAAGTCGACGTTATTCGATTAGTCGATTACAACATCTATAATCGATAATACACAATCGACGAATAAACTTTCGATTTACAGCATTTCGGCAGAAACAAGACATTGTAGAAACATCGTTCGACTTCAATAATCGAATCGAATACGCACACACAATCAAGACAAACAATAAAACAGAACTAAAATTTGTCGACCAAATAAACGGTCTTGAGTTCGGAGAAGAAGAATGGGCGAAAATTTGAGAAGAATTCAACAACATTAAACTAAACAAACAATAGAAAAAAAAAATACAAGCAAATACCCAATTGAAACAAACAAGAAAAGAAAAATTACCTCAAGAAGATCGAAAGCTGGACAAACCGTAATTGGACTTTGGCTCGGATTATTGAAGCCAAACAGGCCTTAATCGAGGTGTTCTTGGTTGAGAACACCTAGACTAAGGTCTCTTGGACCTCAATTTCTGATCAATTCGGTTCAAATTAGCCTTTTGAAAATTAGGGTTCATGAGGGTGGGATTTGGGGCTTGGCTGGTTATGGTCAAATTCGAACGGAACTAAGGTTGGTAGGGGTATGAGGGAGGTCATGTGAGTGTTCGGGGTGAGTTTGGAGCGGTTTGGCATGCTTTTGGTTTTGACTCGAAACTTCGATCGAAGATTCGATGCGTTCAGGGATGATTCGAGGTTAGCGATTGCCAAATTCGTGTAGAGGGGGCTTGGGAGGTTCTATGGTATTAATTTGGGGAGGTTTGGCCTACCGGAACCGCCGTGAGGCGATTTCCAGCAGGCGGCGGACGGCGGCTATCGGTGGCGTTACAGGGGGAAGCTTTAGGTTAGAGAGAGACGGGAGAAATGAGTTGAAAGAAAGGGTTTGGGGGGTTGTTTGGTATATTGAAATGTATGGAATAATCTGGACCATTGGATCACAAGAATCCAACGGCCAAGATCGGTTGTTTAAACCAAAACGAAGTCGTTTGGGTAGTAGCCGGGTTTGAGGTGGGTTATTGGACTGGGTTGAGGTGGGTTTCGATTTTGGGCTTTACATTTTAATTTAGCTGGCCCAAATCCGAGTATTATTAATTTTCAACTCTTTTCTTTTCCTTCTTTTAATTAACAAATTTAACAACAAATCTAAAAATAAGTTGTAAAACAAAATTTAAACTATAAAACATTACTTGACCCTTAAAAACAAATAACGCACGAGTAAAAAAATAAAATCACACAACGGCATATTAAAATGACAAAACAGAATAAATGTATATTTTTGTGATATTTCAATTTTCATAAAACAAACTTAATTACTCTTAATTGCAAAATTTGGATTTTATAAAAAGATGCAATATATATTTTTTTTATTTTATTTATTTAAACAAATAGACATGCACACACAAAAAAAATGCAAATAATAACAGAAAATTAACACGAAATCACAAAAATCAACGCACAACACAAAACTATTTTATTATTTTTTTTTTATTTTGGGAGTAATTCTCATGTAAGGCAAAAATCACGTACTCACAAACCCCGGGCCCACATGGTCGGAACTCGGGGTTAGGACCAAAATCCGGTTACCCATCCCCCACGAGTTCATGTATATGATTTGTTTCAAAATCGGACCTCAATTCGAGGTCCAATTCCCCAATTTATGAAAAACCCTATTTTCTAACAAAAACAAGAATTCTACCATGAAAATCTTTGATTTCTTATGAAAAACATGTTTAATGATGTTAGGAATTGAAAGAATTAAGTAAAAAGTGACTTACAATTGTTTTGATGAAGAAGAAATCCGTGAAGAATCGCAAATGGGTGTTTTTGTTTTGTAAAAAGTGAAGAAATGAACTTAAAATCGTGTTTTACAGGTCTCTGTGTTCGCATTTGCGAACATGGGTTCTCAATTGCGAACCCCGACCAATTTCTGGAGTTTGAAAAAAATAAGCTAAGGCGGGGAAGTTCGCATTTGCGAACATTTGTTCGCATTTGCGAACACTGGCTGTATAAGGCAGTGTTCGCATTTGCGAACAATGGTTCGCATTTGCGAACCAAGGCAGTATGGGGCAGAGTTCGCATTTGCGAACAGTGTTCGCATTTGCAAACATAGGCAGGCCTAGGGACGTTCGCATTTGCGAACAAGGCTGGGTCAATGTGGCTTCGCATTTGCGATCAGGGTTCGCATTTGCGAGCCCTGCTTTGTACTGCCCCCTTCGCAATTGCGAGAAATACTTCGCAATTGCGAAGCCAACAGCTGGGTGAAAAACCAGCAGTATAACATTCCAGAATTTAATCCAACGGCCTATCAAATCTTTACCCGAGCCCCCAGGCTCCAAACCAAACATGTACACAACCTCAAAAACACATTATGAACTTGCTCGTGCGATCACATCGCCAATATCACCTCGTTTTCATCAAGTCAAGCCTCAAATTCATGATTTTCATACCTTTGGTTTTCAAAACTTTCAAACATGGGACTCAAGGTCCAAAACATCTCAAACGACATCCGAATGTCACCAAACTTTACAGAAATCACATATATAATATTTAAGACTTGTACCGGGCGTCCGAACAAAAATACGAGCCCGATACCAAGGTCAATTAATTCATTTCCTTTAACAATTACATCAAAAACAATTTCATAGAAAAATTCATAACTTGGGCTCTAGGCCTCGGAATTCGACTCCGGACGCATGTCCAAGTCCCATATTTTCCTACGGACCTCTCGGGACCATCCAATCTCGGGTCCGGATCCGTTTACCAAAAATGTTGACCGAAGTCAACCATATCAATATTAATATTATTTTTATCCAAATTTCTCATAGAATTCATATTTCGTATCACAAAATCTTTCCGGCTACATGCTCGGATTGTGCACGTAAATCGAGGCAACATGGAATGAGGTTTTCAAGGCCTCAGAAGCTCGAAATGATTAATAAAATAAGTGATGACCCTTTGGGTCGTCACAATCTCCACCTCTAAAACAACCGTTCGTCCTCGAACGGACAAAAGAAAGAAGTACCGAGTCAGGAAACAAGTGTGGGTAACGGCTCCGCATATCAGACTCGGACTCCCAGGTCGATGCCTCAGGAGGCTGACCTCTCCACTGAACACGCACAGAAGGATAACTCTTCGACCTCAGCTGTCGAACCTGCCGGTCTAGAATAGCCACCGGCTCCTCCTCGTAAGATAGATCATTGTCCAATTGGACAGTACTGAAGTCTAACACATGTGTGGGATCGCCGTGGTATCTCCGAAGCATAGATACGTGAAAAGCTGGATGCACGGCTGATAAGCTAGGCGGCAAAGCTAATCTGTAAGCCACCCCTCCCACTCTGTCTAGAATCTCAAATGGACCAATATACCTAGGGCCGAGCTTGCCCTTCTTCCCGAACCTCATCACGCCCTTCATAGGCGACACTCGGAGCAATACTCGTTCACCAACCATGAAATCTACATCTCGAACCTTACGATCCGCATAAGTCTTCTGCTTGGACTGAGCTGAACGCAATCTCTCCTGAATAGTCTTGACCTTATCCAAGGCCTCCTGAACTAAGTCTGTACCCAACAACCGAGCCTCTCCCGGTTCAAACCATCCAACCGGTGATCGACATCGCCTACCATACAACGCCTCATACGGGGCCATCTGGATGCTAGACTGGTAGCTGTTATTGTAGGCGAACTCTGCTAATGGTAGAAACTGGTCCCACGAGCCTCCGAAATCAATAACACAGGCTCGAAGCATGTCCTCTAGAATCTGAATAGTCCTCTCGGACTGGCCATCCGTCCGAGGATGAAATGTTGTACTCAACTGAACCTGGGTGCCTAACTCTTACTGGACCGCTCTCCAGAACCGTGAGGTAAACTGCGTACCCCGATCAGAGATAATAGATACTGGCACCCCATGGAGACGAACAATCTCCCTAATGTAAACCTCCGCTAACCTCTCCGACGAGTAGGAGACAGATACTGGAATAAAGTGTGCTGATTTGGTCAACCTATCAACAATGACCCAAATAGCATCAAATTTCCTCCGAGTCAAAGGAAGTCCAGTAACGAAGTCCATAGTGATCCGCTCCCATTTCCACTCGGGAATTTCAATCCTCTGGAATACACCACCAGGTCTCTGGTGCTCATATTTCACCTGCTGACAATTTAGACACCGAGCGACATACGCAACGATATCTTTCTTCATTCCGCGCCACCAATAGTGTTGCCGTAAGTCCTGGTACATCTTCGCGGCGCCTGGGTGAATAGAATATCGCGAACTGTGGGCCTCTGCTAAGATCAACTCTCGAATTCCCTCGACATTGGGCACACAAACTCGACCCTGCAATTTCAATACCCCATCATCATCTAGATTTACCTGTGTGGCACCTCCCCGCTGTACTGTATCTCTCAACTCACGCAAATGAGGATCATCAAATTGCTTCTCACGGATACGCTCTAATAAAGAAGAACGAGCGACCGTGCAGGCTAACACCCTGCTAGGCTCAGAAATGTCTAATCTCACGAACCGGTTGGCTAAGGCCTGGACATCTAGAGCTAATGGTCTCTGACTGACCGGAATGTATGCAAGACTACCCATGCTGGCATACTTTCTACTCAAAGCATCGGCCACCACATTGGCCTTACCTGGGTGATATAAGATAGTAACATCATAGTCTTTTAGCAACTCTAACCATCTCCGCTGTCGTAGATTCAACTCCTTCTGTTTGAACAAGTACTGTAGGCTTTTGTGATCAATGTACACCTCACATGTCACACCGTATAGATAATGCCTCCAGATCTTTAAGGCATGAACCACTGCTGCTAATTCAAGATCATGAACTGGATATTCTTCTCATGTATCTTTAACTGCCTCGAAGCATAATCGATAACCTTACCATCCTGCATCAATACCGCTCCAAGCCCTGTACGAGATGTGTCACAATAAACTGTATGAGGCCTTGTACCTGTAGGTAGTATCAACACTGGTGCGGTGGTCAAGGCTGTCTTGAGCTTCTGAAAGCTCGCCTCACACTCCTCTGACCACTGGAACTGGACACCCTTCTGGGTCAACCTGGTCATCGGGGCTGCAATAGAAGAAAACCCTCTACAAAACGACGGTAGTAACCTGCTAATCCCAAGAAACTCCGGATCTCAGTCACTGAAGCTGGTCGAGGCCAATTCTGGACTGCCTCAATCTTCTTTGGGTCTACCTGAATACCTTCCACTGATACAATGTGACCCAGAAATGCTACCGAACTCAACCAGAACTCACATTTAGAAAATTTGGCATATAGCTGGTTATCTTTCAGAGTCTGAAGAACCACTCTGAGGTGCTGCTCGTGCTCTTCCTGGCTGCGGGAGTACACCAGGATGTCATCTATGAAGACTATCACGAACAGATCTAAGTAAGGCCCGAATACCCGATTCATCAACTCCATGAATGCTGCTGGGGCATTGGTCAACCCGAAGGACATGACCAAGAACTCATAATGCCCATATCTAGAGCGAAAGGCTCTGTCTTAGGAATGTCAGCCGCCCTGATCTTCAGCTGATGGTAGCCTGACCTCAAGTCTATCTTTGAAAATACCTTGGCACCCTGAAGCTAGTCAAATAAATCATCAATTCGCGGAAGTGGATATTTATTTTTGATAGTCACCTTGTTTAACTGCCGGTAATCAATACACATCCGCATCGAGCCATCTTTCTTCTTTACAAATAATACGGGTGCTCCCCAGGGGGAAACACTGGGCCTGATAAAGCCTTTCTCAAGAGGGTCCTCCAACTGATCTTTCAACTCTTTTAGCTACGGTGGGGCCATACGATAGGGTGGAATAGAGATGGGCTGAGTGCCCGGTGCCAGATCAATACAGAAATCAATATCCCTGTCGGGTGGCATGCCCGGCAGGTCTGAAGGAAAAACCTCCGGAAACTCCCGTGCAATAGGGACTGACTCAATGGAAGGAACTTCTGCGCCGGAATCACGAACATAAGCCAAATAAGCTAGACACCCCTTCTCGACCATGCGTTGAGCCTTAACATAAGAAATAACAGTGCGAACGGAGTGGCTTGAGGTACCTTTCCACTCTAGTCGGGGTGATTCTGGCAAGGCTAAGGTCACCGTCTTAGCATGGCAATCAAGAATAGCATGGTATGGGGACAACCAGTCCATCCCCAATATGACATCAAAATCTACCATGTCCAAAAGCAACAGATCAACACGGGTCTCAAGACCCCCAAATATAATTACGCACGAACGATGCACCCGATCGACTACAATAGAGTCACCCACTGGTGTAGCCACATAAACTGGAATATCCAGAGCATAGCTGGGCACGGCCAAATACGGTGCAAAGTAGGAAGACACATATGAATATGTAGATCCAGGGTCAAATAATACTGAAGCACCTCTGCCACACACGAGAATAGTACATGTAATCACGGCATCCGATGCCTCTGCCTCTGGCCTGGCTGGTAAAGCATAGAATCGGGGATCTGCACCTCCCCTCTAAGCTACATCCCTAGGACGGTCATCAACTGGCTGACCTCTGCCTCTGGCTGGACGGTCTCCACCTCTACGGTCTCGGCCTCCACCTCTATGATCTCTACCCCCGCCTCTGGCTGGCTGGGTAGACTGAGGGTCAGCTGGGGCCTGAATCATAGGACAAGGACCTCGCTACTGAGAGTTGCCCGCTGCTAGAAGGCAATACCTGATAAAATGACCTGGGTCACCACAACCGTAGCAACTCTTAGACTGATAGGGCTGCTGGCCCTGACGACCTGAATGGCCTCCACGAACACTCTGAAGAGGCTGAGCATTAATAGGAGGCTGGTCTGAATAATGCCCACGAAAACCGCGATCACCCGGTCCACCCTGTGAAGCCTGAAGGGCGGAATGAAAAGGCCTGGAGGACTGCCCTCTATCAAAGGATTCTCTGCCACCAGAGGAAG
Source organism: Nicotiana noctiflora (assembly GCA_032618575.1). Classification (NCBI taxonomy): domain Eukaryota; kingdom Viridiplantae; phylum Streptophyta; class Magnoliopsida; order Solanales; family Solanaceae; genus Nicotiana; species Nicotiana noctiflora. The sequence goes on from JASVEL010004318.1 coordinate 272,168, forward strand.
AACCACCAAACCTGCCTGAATGACGAGGCCTCTTATCTGAAGAATAACCGCCTCCCCTAGCAAGAGCCATCTCAACTCTGCATGCTGCATTGGCTGCCTCCTGAAATGATATGTCACTCCCCATGCCCATAGCCATTTGGAGTCTAATTGGCTGATTAAGCCCATCTATAAATCTGCGAACCCTCTCCCGCTCCGTGGGAAGTATCACCATTGCATGACGAGCCAAGTCGATAAATCTCATCTCGTACTGTGTGACCGTCATAGTGCCCTGATGGAGGCGCTCAAACTGCCTCCGAAGTACATCCCGCTGAGTAGCGGGGAGAAACTTCTCCATAAATAGTTCCGCAAACTGATCCCATGATAAAGCTGGGGACCCTGCTGGTCGAGTCAAGCAATAATCTCTCCACCAAGTCTTGGCGGATCCTGCAAGTCTGAAGGTACAGAAGTCAACTCCGTTTGTCTCCACGATCCCCATAGTCTTGAGAATCTCATGGCAACCGAATAAAAAGTCCTGAGGATCCTCTGATGCGGCTCCACTGAATGTAGTGGTAAATAGCTTGGAGAACCGATCAAGCCTCCATAACGAATCAGAAGTCATGGCCGCTCCATCACCGGCATGAGCTGTGGTACCTGACTGAGTGGCCACAGCTGGCTGAACCACTGGTGCCTGAGGCTGAGGAGCTATTGGCTCTGGAGTACGAGCAATAGGAGTCCGGGCCCCTCCTCCAGCCTGAGAAGTGGCTGGGGCAACTGATAATAAACCCGCTCTGGCAATGCTGTCCATGAATCCCGCTATTCTGACCAAAGCATCCCGGAGATCCGGGGTAAATAAAGCCTCTCCTAGGACCTGAGCTGGGCCCACTGGAGCTGCTGGAATCGGAACCTCCTCGTCAATCTCAATATGAGGCTCCACCTCCGGAGTAGCTGCCTGGGGCTGAGCTCTACCCCTACCACGGCCTCTGATACGGCCTTGGCCCCTGCCCCTCACGGGAGCTGCCCGGGGCTCGGGCTGCTGGTCAGCGGACGAAGAAGCGCGTGTCCTCACCATCTGCGAAAGGACAGAATAGAAATTCAATCAGTAATTGAGGAACAAGTCGCACGACAAGAAAGAACAAATGAGAGACTCTTTCCTAACTCAATAGACTCTGGAGGACAAGTACGGACGTCTCCGTACCTACCTCTCAAACTCTACTAAGCTTGTTCGTGAGTGGTGAGACCTATGTAACCTAGAGCTCGATACCAACTTGTCACGACCCGGATTTTTCCCCAACATCGGGATCGTGATGGCGCCTACTCGTGGTAGCTAGGCAAGCCACTGTATTCATACTATCCTGTTTTTAACACAATTTTAATTAAATAAATGCGGAATACTTTATCGAAATAGAAATAACTAATTACAAGATGAAAATCATACTGAAATCCTCTACCCAAGACGTGGAGTCACCAACTCACGAACTACTATGGAATACTACACATAAAAGTTCTGAAGGAAATATAACATAATTCTGTTTGTCTCGGAACAAAGAGACTACAGCTAATAACATAAATAAAGAGAGAGACGCCGGGCGTGTGGACGTCTGCAAGCTACCTCGATCTCAAATATGATCAACTCCCACGCAATCGATTTATTGTTGCTGCTGCTCCTGATCATAACCTGGACCTGTGCAAAAACGCACAGAAGTGTAATATCAGCATAACCGACCCCATGTGCTGGTAAGTGCCTGGCCTATCCCGGCGAAGTAGTGACAAGCCTAGGACCGGACACCCACATAAACCTGTGCAATTCAATATATATGTATACCACAGAATAACAAGAAATAACCAGGTATTAACACAATAAGAAATATCTCAAGAATTCAACAATTAACCACAATTAATAAATTCACAAGGAAAAACAAAGTATAATGTAAACACAAGTAATATCAATTCAAGAAATAGCAAGCAGTTGCACGGCATCACCCTTCGTGCTTTTACTCTCATCCTCACCAAATAAGCATATAAAGTACACGGCATCACCCTTCGTGCTTTTACTCTTATCCTCACATCCATAGTACGGCATGATCCTTCGTACATGGTTCAATAACACAGGGCACGGCATGATCCTTCGTGCATAATCAATAAATAAATGTGGCACGGCATTAACCTTCGTGCATAAATAAATAAACATGGCACGGCATCACCCTTCGTGCATTATCACTCTTCCTCACCCAAATAACAATCACGGTTAAGGGCAATCAATAATCATCTTCACAACAAGTCCCGACAAGGGAGAACAATAACAATTCTACAACCCGGCAAGGGTTCATCAATTTATCTTCAAATATGTCTCACAATAAGTATTAACAATGACTCACGGTCATACTAGACGCCAGTGTATGGATGCTCGTCACCACAGCCCATACATCGCACTCGATCACATAACACATAGCACATAATCCTATTCCCTCAAGCTAGGATAGAACAAACACTTACCTCGAATGTTTATGAACAATTCAATCCGTGGAAATGTCTTTTTCTTTCAAATTTGGCTCCAATCCAACCGTATCTATACACAATTGATTTAATATCATCAATACTACTCAACAAACTAATTCTTAAGGCCGAATATAACATTTACAACATTCTACCCGGAATAGTGAATTTCAACCCCGGGCCCACATGGTCGAAACTCGGGGTTAGGACCAAAATCCGGTTACCCATCCCCCCACGAGTTCATGTATATGATTTGTTTCAAAATCGGACCTCAATTCGAGGTCCAATTCCCCAATTTATGAAAAAACCCTATTTTCTAACAAAAACAAGAATTCTACCATGAAAATCTTTGATTCTTATGAAAAACATGTTTAATGATGTTAGGAATTGAAAGAATTAAGTAAAAAGTGACTTACAATTGTTTTGATGAAGAAGAAATCCGTGAAGAATCGCAAATGGGTGTTTTTGTTTTGTAAAAAGTGAAGAAATGAACTTAAATCGTGTTTTACAGGTCTCTGTGTTCGCATTTGCGAACATGGGTTCGCAATTGCGAACCCCGACCAATTTCTTGAGTTTGAAAAAAATAAGCTAAGGCGGGGAAGTTCGCATTTGCGAACATTTGTTCGCATTTGCGAACACTGGCTGTATAAGGCAGTGTTCGCATTTGCGAACAATGGTTCGCATTTGCGAACCAAGGCAGTATGGGGCAGAGTTCGCATTTGCGAACAGTGTTCGCATTTGCGAACATAGGCAGGCCTAGGGATGTTCGCATTTGCGAACAATTGGTCGCATTTGCGAACAAGGCTGGGTCAATGGGGCTTCGCATTTGCGATCGGGGTTCGCATTTGCGAGCCCTGCCTTGTACTGCCCCCTTTGCAATTGCGAGAAATACTTCGCAATTGCGAAGCCAACAGCTGGGTGAAAAACCAGCAGTGCAACATTTCAGAATTTAATCCAACGGCCTATCAAATCTTTACCTGAGCCCCCCGGGCTCCAAACCAAACATGTACACAACCTCAAAAACACATTATGAACTTGCTCGTGCAATCACATCGCCAATATCACCTCGTTTTCATCAAGTCAAGCCTCAAATTCATGATTTTCATACCTTTGGTTTTCAAAACTTTCAAACTTGGGACTCAAGGTCCAAAACATCTCAAACGACATCCGAATGTCACCAAACTTTACAGAAATCACATATATAATATTTAAGACTTGTATCGGGCGTCGGAACCAAAATACGAGCCCGATACCAAGGTCAATTAATTCATTTCCTTTAACAATTACATCAAAAACAATTTCATAGAAAAATTCATAACTTGGGCTCTAGGCCTCGGAATTCGACTCCGGACGCATGTCCAAGTCCCATATTTTCCTATGGACCTCTCGGAACCACCCAATCTCGGGTCCGGATCCGTTTACCAAAAATGTTGACCGAAGTCAACCATATCAATATTAATATCATTTTTATCCAAATTTCTCATAGAATTCATATTTCCTATCACAAAATCTTTCCGGCTACATGCTCGGATTGTGCACGTAAATCGAGGCAACATGGAATGAGGTTTTCAAGGCCTCAGAAGCTCGAAATGATTAATAAAATAAGTGATGACCACATTTAGAGCCCGATTCTCCCATTAACTGCATTCCCCATATATTTTTCTGTTATTGTGACTTATCAGAGGTTTCATTTTTTGAAGTGTTCTCGGACACTTAGTCCCTAAATAGAATCTTAAGTCTTAAAATTTGGACCATAGTTAGAACAGTGTGAAAACGGATTCGGAATAGAATTCAGTCGATTCTATTAGCTCCATTAGGAGATTTTAAGCATAGAAGCATGTCCAGATTGTGTTTTAGAGGTCCATGGCTCATTTAGGCTTGAAATGGTGAAAGTCAAAATTTGATGTTTTTGACTAGTATGGAAATTTTTGATATCGTTCGAAATCCAATTCTAGAAGTTGGAGTAGGTCTATAGTATTTAATATGATATGTGTGCAAAATTTGGGGTCAATTGGATGTGGTTTGTTTGGTTTCGGCATGAGTTGTAGAATTTTGAAGTTTCAAGTTCTTAAATTTTGGATTAGAGGGTGATTTGTGATTTTCGCATTGTCTGATGTGATTTGAGCGGTAGACTAAGTTTTAATGGTATTTTAGGATTGGTTGGTATATTTGGTTGAGGTCCCGTGGGACTCGGTGTATTTCAAATGCTCAACGGGTCATTTTTGCACTTCGAAGAATAGCTGATTTTGCTGGTTTTTGTTGCAGAGATTTATTCTTTGCGTTCGCGAAGAAGTGTTGGGGAAGAAGAAGAAATTTCTCATCGAGTTCGCGAAAAAGGGTACGTATTCGTGAGGTTTGGACTTTAGTATATCAGAACGCGTGAATGGCATCGTGTTCATGTTGAGGAAATCGAATAGTTGGGATCTCAAGAATTTGATCTTTGCATTTGTGAATAAGGGGTCGCGTTCGCAAAGATCCTGGAAACCGAAGCTACGCATTCGCGAAAGGTAAATCGCATTTGCGAAAAAGGAAGAATTGAGCAGGGTACTTTTGTTCTACGCGAATGCGATATGGTGGTCGCGTTCGCGAAGAAGGGTGTGTCTGGGCAGTTTTAAAGTTAAAAAGAGAGGTTTTGAGTTCCTAACACAAAATTTGATTGAGAGCTCAGTAGAAGGCGAAATTTGGAGAGATTTTTGGAGGAAGTTTGTGGATAATGTTTCCTAACTCCTTTATGATTCTATCCCACTAATCTATGCTTGATTTTATCATTTAATTTCGGATTTGGGGTAGAAATTGGGAAAATTTGAAAAAAGTTCTTAGGCCGAATTTTAGGATTTTGATCGAGATTTTGATATTGAATTTAAGCGAATTTGATATGGTTAGACTCGTGAGTAAATGAGTGTAAATAATTTGTTATTTTTACCCAATTTTGAGTTGTGGGCCCGCAAAGGCCTTTTGAGCGTTTTCTATTTTCTTGCCTTAGCTTTAATTTCATTAGCTAGATTTGTTGCTTGTAGCTATATTATATTATGTAATTGATTTGACCAGATTTGGGCCATCTTGAGCCGGATATTTGTGGAAAGAGTATTGTTTCAGATTGACTAAGCTTGGTTCGAGGTAAGTGGCTTGTCTAACCTTGTGTGGGGGAACTCCCCTTAGGATTTGGTATTGTTTGATATATGAGCATTGTATACGATGAGTACGTACACGGGCTAATTGTAGCAAAACTCCATTTTCCCCCACTTAGACATAACATGTTTTCTCCTTGTTTGACCTACACTAGCATATGTACTATCATGTTTAGATTAGAAAAGCATGTCAACATGTTTTTAACTGTCTATTTGAAATTCTTTGCAGCACATTTAGTGGAATTTCCTGCTTTTCCTTTGATTTTAACTTAGTCTAAACTGTAGGTTTCCGTGCTATACTGTTGTTTATATTGGTTGAGATGCATATTTACTTTGGGACTATAGAGCGGTATTTCGGGAGATTTTCATGTACTGCATATTTATTTTGGGACTATGAAACGGTATTCTGGAGATCCCCTAGCATTGCATATTTACTTTGGGACTATAGAACGATATTACTAGATATTCCTCTGCACATTTATGTTTGGAACTACGGTACTGTATCCCATGAGATTCTCTATTGTTACCCTTGTGTTTCTAAGTTATTGTTCTTCTACACTTATATTCTGGTTAAATTTCAGTATTTATTTTTACTACAATATCTCTTTCTGTTAAATTTTATTATTTTTATACTAGTATGGCCTTGACTTGATCTCGTTATTACTCGACCGAGGTTAGGCTTGGCACTTACTGGGTACCATTGTAGTGTACTCATGTCCTTTTTTGCACATGTTTTCAGTGTGCAGATCCAGGCACTAGCTATCATCCTCAAGTCTAGTTGTGTGGTTGCTTCTTCAGGAGACTTCAAGGTATATCTGCCTCGTGCGCAAATCTCAGAGTCCTTTTCTATCCCTATGTGTTGATTTTCCCCGTTATTTCCTTTAGGCATAAATGTATAAAGTAGTTAGATACTCTTAGAAGCTTGTGACATTGTGACATTCTGGGTTTTGGAAAAAGTGATTACTGTATATGCCGAGCAGCATCATTTATGCTTATTGAGTATATTCGTTGGCTGTTATCTTTGTGTTTCTATCCCCTATCTTTAATCTTAAGTAAAGTGAAGTCAAATCAATGAAGTGAATAGCCCAACCTCTTTGTTTGAAGCTTTTCTTTCATTTTTGCAGGCTTACCTAGTCGTAGAGACTAGGTGCCGTCATAATAATTTACAGAGGAAAAACTTGGGTTATGACACTGGCATGATGCCATGAGAAAAGAATTTGAAGCTTTAGAAGCATACCATACTTGGGATATTATAGAGTTACCACAGGGTAAGAAGCCCGTTGGGTGAAAATGAGTCTATAAAATTAAGTGTAAGGTTGATGGTAGCGTAGGAGATACAAATCTAGGCTTCTTATTCCACGAGATACATAAATTGAGGGGGTGGACTTTAATAAAACTTTTTCCCCTATGTTGAAATTATCTACTGTTAAATGCCTATTGTTGTCGTTGTTAAGAAAAAATGTCCTTTTTTGAAGTTGATGTTAATAATGTATTCCTTCATGGATATTTGGATATAGGTCTACATGAAGCTGCCTCATGGACTTTCTCTTTCATATGCTCCTTCTATCTTCTACTTCTACTTTTGCTCCCTTGGTCTGTAAACTACAAAAGTTTCTTTATGGTATGTTAAATTATCTCATGCTATTTGTTCTAGAGGATACCATCATTCCCTTAATGGCTATTCTTTATTCATTGAAGGGTCTCCTGGTCATCTAGTCATTGTAGCAGTGTATGTCGATGAAATAATCCTCACAGTGATGATTTGCGTGAGATTGCTTCTTTGAAATGTTTTCTGGATAATGAGTTCAAGATTAAAGATTTGGGGTCCTTACACTATTTTTTGGGCATTGAAATCAATGTTTTACCTATGGGGTATTTTTCCTAATTAAAAGAATTTCCTTACTGATCTGTTAAAAGAATATAATTGTTTTGATGTGCGTTTTGTGGTTAGCCCTTTAGAATTAAATAACATATTACATGTTGATGTCGATGATGTTCTACCTAACCCAGAAAAGTATAGGAGTCTTGTTGGCAAGCTACTTGTTCTAACACACACAGGACCCGATATTTCTTTTGGGGTTCAACAATTAAGTTAATTTTTGAAGACTCCTAGACTTCCTCATATGGTTGATGCTCTTCACTTGCTTCGATAGCTCAAGGGTACTACTGATGCTGGCTTTTTTTATTACGATTCTTTTGATCTTTTTGTGCATGCCTACTCCGATGGTGATTGGGTTGCCTGCCCAGTTACACGTAAATCTATAACTGGTTTCTATATTTTTCTAGGTGATAGTCTTATTGGGTGGAAGTCTAAAAGCAACCGGTGGTTTCTTTATCTTCAGCTGAAGCTGAATAACGTATTGTGAGCAAAGTAGTTGGTGATTAACATGGTTATCCAGACTTTTTCATGATATTGATGTTCCCGTTTCATATCCTATTCTTGTTTATATGATAATTTGGAAGCCATTCAAATCGCCAGTAATTCAGTATTTCACGGTCATACCAAGAAAATCGAGGTGGATTGTCACTTTATTCGAACTAAGTTGCTTGAAGAGACGATTCAGTTACATCATACGCTTACTGCTCACCAATTTGCTAATGTATTCTCCAAACCATTGCCTAATGCTCTCCATCATTCATTCCTGGGCAAATTGAAGGTGTTATTCCGTTTTAACTTGAAAGGTGGTGTTGGGCTATTTGCATATTTGGCCTCAGACCCAAAGTAGAGAACATGAAAGCTTGGACTCCGGACCAATACATATTTATTTGTACTTGCATATTTTCTTAATAGAATAGCCTTTCCTTTTCTTTTAGTTTGAGTTGTGGACAGATATTTTGTACATGGTGGTGGACCGGGACCTGGTATATATATAAAGAAGAAGGCCTAACTATAATGGGTTGACCGACTTATTTTATTTTTTCATTTTCTCTGTTGGTCTCAAACTTCTCTGATGAGAAGCTTCCTCGAACCTTAACCGAATAGTCTAAATGACACTTATACTTGTGCCACTTTGTCATGACGGCCGCCAAACTTGTCATTTTGCCGATTGAATACTTACACTCTTTCAAAACTAATTTTCTAAATTCCTTTGACCATTGACCGAGCTTATGTGGAATTGACATAGCTGAGGTGGATAAATTATGTAAAACACATGCGCATAAAGAGAGTGATACTAGTAATTTTGATTTAAATGAATTAAACTAAAAAAAGTAAAGTTAGCAAGTTATTCAATATTACCACCTTCACCCCCACCCTTACCCTTACCCTCACCCTTCCAATTTCTTCTCTTTCTTGGTTTCTCTCACCTTTCTTCTTGCCCCCAATCCCTCTTTCCCCCCTCTCTCTTCTTCCCTCCACACTACTATAAATAATGGATGAGCATGAAATATATTATTTTTCTATATTTCTTTAACAAAAGAATCTGTTACATTTCTTATTTTTTTCTTTTTAATCAATACCCAACTGATTAGGGTTTCGGCGAGTTTCGTTCCTCCTACGATGCTGCTCCAGTACTGTCCTACCCGTGATAGTAACGTCACTTATTCCGATGACTCTTTAGGTTGACGGACGGATCTGTTTTGGTTATTTTTGCTGTGTCTCGCTATTTGGATCTTAATTCGAATTTTGGAGAGACGATTCTAAGGCTTGTTTGTTGAGAATTTTCCAAATTTCATTGATGATCTTGCGAAGAACTAATTGTAATCTAGTGGTTTGAAACCTCACCTAGTACTAAAACTTAGTTGGGTATTGAAATTTTGACTTTAAGATGCGATAAACATTTGTTGAGGATCAAACCTAGAGGGACAAGCAAAGACGTCATTAAAACTCGCTTGAAGCTTCTAGGTATATTCAGGTTTAGAGTTATTTTTTCGTGAAATCAGATGGGTGTGGTTCCTAATATACGAAAGAAGAAAGAACCTACTGCATTTCGGTATTTGTGTAGTGGCCAAATCCTATATTTTAATAGTTTATTTTCCTATGTGGCGCTAATAATAATGTGGCGTTTTATGTGTAGGAGATTGTTTTACACGCTGTGATAACTTCTTGTCATAAACTTTTATTATACACAATTTGAACGAGTGTAAGTGTTCAATTGACAAAATAATAAGTTGAGGGACCGTCATGATAAAGTGACACGACTATAAGTACCACTTAGGCTATTTTTCTTTAATGTAATCTTTAATCACGTCTGATTTTTGCAAGTTAACAGTTGTACCAAATTTACTCAACTAGTGTGACAAATATTGAAATAGTTAGCATTCTGTTACAATTCCCTCCGAAAAGAAAAAAATATATATTTAAAGAAACAAAATTCCATAGGCAAGTTCAATGATTATTTAAATATCTAAAAAAAAAAAGTGGTGAGAAACAGTTGAGCTACCAGTATAGCTTGAGATTAGAAACTCATACTGGGCATGAATATTTGGGGGACGAACTTTCACTTTTTGACCTCTCAATTACAGTTTTTTATTCTCCAAAAATGGAAACGAAAGTTCATGCTTAGCTTAATTAACTTCAAATTTAATAAGGTTGGATTTTCTAAAATTCAATGTATTTATATATGGAAACTGCCGAGCAGCTAGCAGTTGGTAATTTTTACACGAAAACACTACTTTAACTAGTGGTATTAAAACTTAATTTAATGAATTTATTTAAGTCATAACTAAATGTGATATAATTAATTTAAGCACAGTGTTTATCTATATGTGAAAGTTTAATTAGGTACAGCTATTTAATTAGTTGCGTTGCAAAGCTGCTAGTCAACCATTTTCACATCCACTATGTCTCCTAAAAGATTTTTTTTTAAAAAAAAAAGAGAAAAAATAAGAATAATGAGAAAAAAATGCTAGTCTATTTAAAGCCAGAACCGTCAAATATCTTGAAAGTCTAAGTTGGCATGAGCATTCCATTTGCATCAGCTATCATTACAAATATCTACAAATAAGTTAAGAAAAATCAATATATAGTAATAGATATATATACAAACAAAAAAAGTTAACGAACTACACAATATAATTTTTTCGATAGAGGTGGAGTTTGACACAGTTACCCATAAAAACAAAACTATTTATTATTACTTACATATTTATCTTTTTAATCATAAACTATTACATTTTCTATCAATATTAGTTTTTGTGGGAAATTTTTTTTCTGTTACGAATAGAATTCTATTTGGAGTGAATGTCTATCTTGTAGAGAGTTTTACTTTGAGGCTAAGTTATTTTTCCCCTATAAATAGAGGGGTCTTACCCCATTGTAAATCATCCCAAACTTCAATAAGAATTCTCTCTCTCTCTTTTTCTACAATATTGTTATTCTTCTTTTATTGTTTTATAACATTTTCTTTATTCTCCAATTCTTTTTTCTTTCTATGATTATTTGCTTTTTTTTTCTTTTTTTCTTTCTTTTCTCCTTTTCTTTTTTCTCTTTTATTCATTTATTTTTTTCTAAATCGTATTATTGTTATTTTTAGCATAACTTATTTCACACTCAAATTTGACTCCTTCTTTACTTTTTTATTTTTATTTTTATTTTTTTCTTTATTTATTATTCCATTCTTAATTTCACGTGATTGCCATGCAAACCTTGATCTCCTTCCCTATAAATATCAGTACATACTCTACCATTAGCAATAACACCAACCGGCGATGGAGCAAGAAAACATAATCTACGGTCACTAAATCTTCATATATACTAGTTAGAATAGAAATAATAATAAAATATTAAAAAATACAATAAAAATGTAAGTAGCAAAAAAGACTTCTAGTACCATATGATACTAATATGGTCATGTATACCAATATAATATATGATTGCTTTAGAATATTGTTACAACTATCTGTGGCTATACTACTGTACCAAAATATTAAAGGATACAATAATAGTATGAGAAAATTACATGCTCTCATTGCAAGCTAAATATTTGCAAAGCAACTTGCTCATTCCATATACGAACCTGGTATATAGTTGTATGGATCGTTCCAATAATTGTATATAATAATAAAAACTATTACATAATCTATATCTATCAGCACAAGAAAATTTCCAACACTGCAAATCACGTTCATATAAATAATTTTAGAATAAAATTCACTTAAAATGCAGCCAAGACAACAAAAAAAATGTTCAAACTACCATATGATACCAATATGGTATATAACTATACCAACATGGTATACAGTTTTATTGGTTAATTTTCGGCAACAATATGACTATACTACTATTACATAACACACATGCATAAAGAGAAAACTAAAAAAATAATGTACCGCATATTAATATAATAAAGTATTTCCAGGTATTGTATTATATTACTATTATTAAAAGAAAATCAAATATTGTACTAATAAATGTAGCTAATACAAAAGAAAATGATTCAACTAGCATATGATACCAATATAGTATATAGCTATACTAATAGGATATATGGTTGGAATGATTTATATACAAAAATGATATATTTGTATACTATTTTTGTATACAAATTCGTCTTCTTCACTTGTTCAACTATATTTCAACCCAAACTTCTAAAATCTACTACAAAATCTACATCAAATTAACTAAAACTTTATCTACAACCTCCAATAAACTTCCTAAATAAACCTATATAGGATAAGATCAAAATAATTAAAAACTGAAATAAACCAAGTTATTAGTTTCAAGCTTCAAGCTCCTTCAATGGTGGATTTGAATTTTTGTACAATAAAATATTTGAAAATTAGCATTAATATCATAATAAAAAAAATAATACCTAATTAACTCCAACAGCAAATATTTCAATACACATGAAAATTCAAACTATAGTTATATAGTTCATATTATTTTTTGTTTTACTTTTAGAAGATAAAATAAATTATGGAGTACAAATAAGAAACAACACTACCCACTGTTGAAAGAAATTAATTATTCTTTGGCTTCCTTTTAGGATTAACATTTTTGCTGCTTAAATTAAATATGTCCATCACAAGGGAGCATTGAATGGGGGGGGGGGGGTAATTAGTTGTAATAGAATATGTACTTGTTGTAATTACTTTTAAAATAGGTAATTACGGATAAATATTTTTGATTAGGTAGGTATATAAGATAGTTTTCCCCTTAGATAAGGTGGCTCCGCCACTGTCCGCAAATTTGACACATAGGAGGGCCAAAAATAAAATGATTATAAAACTAAAGAACTAAAAAAAAAGAAAAAAAAAAAGGAAGAAGAAGACACAACGTGTGTGCATAGATAAGGAGCAATTTATGGTCAAGATGACGAGAGAGTTGAATGAAAATCTTCTATTTGTGAAACACAAATCCTACTACTTAATTGGAAGCAACTAATTATTCAATTAATGACACATAATATTTCCACGTGGCCCTAACAAATGGCCACAAATAATATGCCACGTGTATTTTATAGTTTACTAATCTTGTCATCCCTGCCTAAAAGTATCCGCATACATGGACTCGAATTATATTTCCAAAATGTTAGTAGAAAAGATTAAATTAGTTGGTAGAGTTAAGTAACCAATCTTTGCATGTAAACGTGGCGTATTGCCCTAATACTCCACGTAAAATATATCCACTTTATAAAATTAACGTAAATTGGGCGTATAGCTGAATATAAATAAGGGTTTTCTATGCATTAAACGGTAGTTGTAAACAGATAAACAAACTCATTCTCATATTAGAGTATAGTCAAAAATACGTTCACTATACAAAACCTACAATCCTTATATTCACTACTCTTCTACTCAACCAAAACCATTTCTTGATTTCAAAGTTTCCTTAGAAAACATACAAATTTAACACCAAAAAGTTTGAAGATCATCGAATAATTAGCAAGTTAAAAATGGAGTCTGTTGTTTCTGAGCTCGAAGGAATTCTCTTGAAAAATCCTGATTCATTTTGTTACTTCATGTTAATGGCTTTCGAGGCATCGGGGCTAATTAGATTTGCTATATTGCTAATGTTATGGCCAGTAATTCGAGTTCTCGAGCTATGTGGAAAAGGAGATGTTGGATTAAAAGTTACTATATTTGTTGCCACTGTAGGAGTAAGAATATCTGAGATTGAAGCAGTGGCTAGGGCTGTTTTACCTAAGTTTTATTTTGATGATATTAATATGGAGGCTTGGAAGATATTTAGCTCATTTGATAAGAGATTTGTAGTTACAAAAACTCCAAGAATTATGGTGGAAAGATTTGTGAAAGAACATTTACGAGCTGATGATGTTTTTGGTACTGAACTTGTTATTAGCAAATCTGGTTTTGCCACGGGGTTTATTAAGAATGAGTTTGACTCGATTTCAGATCGGATTGCTGCATTATTTGGTGACGAACAACCTAGCTTAGGCCTTTGTAGGCCACAATCTGGTTATTCCTTCCTTTCTTTCTGCAAGGTATGTGAAGAAAAAACTACTATAGTAGTAATTATATTTACCAAAATTTGCTATCACAAAATTATAGAAATATGCTAAGAATTATATTGGTCACGTAAATATAAGATTTAACATAAATACACTAACAATACTATGATTTTTTATATTAGTTATGTAATTTAACCTATTATAGATTACCCTACTTACTTTTTCGTTTTGCTAACTTCACTTATTACGGGTTGTTACATATAGTTATATCATAGGTGATTTAATTGTGTAAAGTTTTTTTTACACAACAAATATATTGAAGCTCAACTCATAATTTAAGGAATATAACTTATAGTATACTGTATTTAACAGGTTATAGTAAGTAATCTGCCTTTATTTATGACTAGTCTTACTTTTTATGAAGTAATTTTTTTTTAAATGCCCTAATGGTGTTTTTTTTTTTCTTTACATTAAAGAAGTTAAACTCATTGTTTAAAATGTTGTATTGAACAGGAACAATTACAACCACCATTCTTGAGCAGCAAAAATCAAGATCACCACCAGAATATTATCAAGCCATTACCAGTAATTTTTCATGACGGTCGTCTTGTTATTCGTCCAACACCATTTTCATCCCTTCTAATCCTTCTATGGATTCCATTTGGCATTATATTGGCTATAATTCGAATTTCCATTGGCTTAATATTTCCATTTTGGATAGTTCCCTATTTAACTCCTTTATTTGGTGGAAAAATCATTGTTAAAGGAAAACCACCACCACCAGCCTCAACCACCAACTCGGGCGTGCTATTTGTATGCACTCACCGTACTCTCATGGATCCTGTCGTCCTCTCCACCGTCCTTCAACGAAAAATTCCAGCAGTAACTTACTCAATCTCCCGATTTACCGAAATTTTATCACCAATACCAACAATCGGTTTGACAAGAATTCGCGATATAGACGCACAGAAAATCAAACGTCAACTCGAAAAAGGAGATTTAGCCGTTTGTCCTGAAGGAACAACATGTAGGGAGCCATTTTTATTAAGATTTAGTGCACTTTTTGCAGAATTAACTGATCGTATTGTCCCAGTGGCTATGAATTATAGGGTTGGTTTTTTTCATGCAACAACAGCAAGAGGATGGAAAGCAATGGACCCAATTTTCTTTTTTATGAACCCTAGACCAGTGTACGAGGTAACATTCTTAAATCAATTGCCAATGGAAGCCACGTGTTCATCTGGGAAAAGTCCACATGATGTTGCAAATTATGTTCAAAGGATTTTGGCTGCAACATTAGGGTTTGAGTGTACAAATTTTACAAGGAAAGATAAGTACAGAATTCTCGCTGGTAATGATGGAATTGTATCACAAAATTCCAGCACTAATTATGGGATTAAGAAATTGTTAAGCACGTTTCTGCATCTGGTGGGCACAAGAAAGAAGATGATTATGAGCTTGTTTTAGTGATATTTTTACTTTGTAAGATTTAAGTGTCATTCTTTTAATTATTTTTTTCCCCGGAAGTGTTGAATAATGTACATTATTGATACTGCTAGTGTGTAATTATTTTTTACTATTTTCATTAAGAGAGAGATTTTGTAATGTTTTTCTTCTTTGATAAATTGATGTTGCTATGTTTTCATAAATAAGTTTTTGTCCCCTATTTAATTAAGCTTCGTAATCTTGCAACTTGATCTAATAATATAAGTCAAGTTAAAGTAGTCAAAGAGTTTATGTATCAACCAAGCTAGCTAGCATCCACCGTGACAATTCGTTCTAGTAATTAAAAGTGAATGTGTAATGACACGTGGATCGGTCAAAGAGTTACGATTGATAAGGAGGTACGAGTTGCAACAGGTACGAACAGAGACATGGAAAGAGGCACGAGCAGATGTTCAAAGGACTTAGTGCCCGTACCTATTTAAGTCATTTACGTCGAAGAATCAAGGGGAATGAATCTGACAATATATGAGAGTACCTATACAGTACTTACTGAGCATTGAATGTTGAAAACGTTAGAGAATCTGTATTAAATATAATGATTATGTAACGTATCATTGAATGTCTTTAATTGCCCGTAAAAGCCTTATTATGATAGAGGCAAAACACATATCTCCAAAGTAGCTATAAAAGGGAGATAACTGATCAATTGTAGGGACACGAAAAAAGACCATCTGAATACATTGGTTTACTTGCTTTTCTGGTTATACTATTGTTAGCCAAATTACTTTCTTTCGCATATAATTTTGATTATCAATAACTCGAGTTCTCTAAATTATAACTTTGACCTAAATCCCATATTTTGGTTAAACAAATTGGTTCCGTTATCGGGAATCTGATAATCTATTCTTTTTGGCTTAACTTTCCTTGTTACATCAACCATGTCGAACAATAATGACAACACTCAAGGAAATCAAGAAAACCAACAACGTAACTTCAGGGGAATCGACAGGATAATCATACTTCTTCTCCTTCTCCACAAAGATCTCCTCGACGGTCTCGAGAAGGAAGTCCTGATGGATCTCATGCACATGGAGACGCTCAATTTGAAAATCTTGAAGCTATTGATTAAGCTTTGCAAAAATTAATTGATGCACAGGTTAATAAAGCTCTTGAAGCTTTTGCTAGTCAATTACCTGTTGCACCACTCACGCCTACCCCAAATAACAACACTTTGGGAGATCCTCGTTCTGGGCTTGTTAATTCAAAAAGTAGTGGAACCCCCAGGAAATCACAAGAAGGAGTACCAGGTAACTCAGTCAATTCTGATCTATAAAATCTAGTACTAATATTGTAGAAACTTAAGCAGCACAATGACCCCATAGAGCAAATACCCGGGGTGACACCCATAATCAAAGGGATAGATGTGGATAAGTATTTGCAACAACCCTGGAAGCCAAGCGCTACTCCCCTCCCAATTCCAAAGAAATTCAAAATGCCTGATATTGCAAAATATGATGGAACAACTGATCCATGAGACCACGTGACTGCATTCACAATGGGCATCAAAGGCAATGACTTGACCAAATAGGAGATTGAATCTGTATTGATCAAAAGATTCGGTGAAACACTCACTGAGGGAGCATTAACATGGTATTCTCTTTTACCCAAAAATTCTATAAATTCTTTTGCTAAGCTTGTGGATTCTCTTATCAAAGCACACTCGATAGCCCACAAAGTTCATAAAAGAATGGAGGATATTTTCAAAATCAAGCAAGGGGACTCAAAATTGCTGAGAGAGTTTGTAGACAGATTCCAGCGTGAAAGAATGAAATTGCCACGCGTACCTGATAATTGGGCAGCTATAGCATTTACAAGTAACTTGAATTAAAAAAGCTCAGAAGCGACGATGCGACTAAAAGAGAGTCTTCATGAATTCCCAGCAACGACATGGAATGACGTCTATAATAGGTATAGCACAAAGCTGATGATTTAAGAAGATATTATTTTACTGTATCAAAAAGAAAAAAAGGTAAGTTCAAGACCGACGGAAACCAAAAATAGGTCTGGTAAAACCATATATGATCCATACATAGGACCTGCGAGAAAATACTCACGGTCAAAGAGGGATAATCAGAGGTACGATCACAGATCAAGGAATAGAGAGTCAGGCTTGTCGTCAAGATTGGGAATGATTGAAGCACGCGTGAGTCATGAGACGATGATAGAAATTTAAAGGCAAGGTTTGGCACCTATAATTTCAATGTGAGCACTTCCGAACTCGTGGCTGTCCTGAGAAGCATAAGAGACAAGGTACGATGGCCAAAGGACATGCAATCGAATCCAAACAGGTGAAACGCTGATGATGGTTGTGAATTTTATAATGATCACGGGCATACAATGGTACACTATAGGTTCTTGCAAAATGAAGTTGATCAGTTATTAAAGCAGGGGTATCTCACCGAGTTATTCAGTGAGAAAGGTAAGCAAGCATACATGAAGAATAAGTAGGAGCCCCCCCATACCACATTCAGCCAAGAGAACCGTCAATGTTATCAGTGGAGGACAAGAAATCAATGGTTCGACGTATACCGCAGCCAATAAGGTTTCCAAAGTAACGATTACCCACGGGAAGCTTTTGTAGCATGTTTTAGAGGAAGAAAATATTACGTTCGATAATGCAGATGTCGAGGATTTATTAACTCCACATAACAACGCACTGGTAATATGTTTACTTATACATGACACTGACGTGAAATGAGTCTTAATTGATCTAGGAAGTTTCGTGAACATTAATTTTTTATGAGTGCTACACGAGATGCAAACAGAAGATACGTTGGTACCAAATGTGCGTACTTTATCAAGCTTCGACAATTCTAGTGTTGTGAGGAAAGGGGAAGTGATGCTTTCTACATTCGCAGAAGGTGTTGTCAAAGATACAAAGTTTCAGGTAGTGGAGATGGAAATGGCTTACAACATAATTCTCAAGAGGCCATGGATCCACGATATGGATTCTTTTCCATCAACCTTGCATCAAGTCATTAAATTTCCAACACCGTGGGGAATATGTCAAATTCGTGGAGACAAACAAACGTCCAAGAGCATCAACTCCGTGGCAGATTTAAGTGCGAGGAATGAAGAAAAATAGCAATTGTAGAACCTAGTTGAGGACATCATAATATGAACCTCAACTAAACAAGGGCGAGCAGATGTGGATTTAAGGCCTGATTCCATTCAAGAACCAGAAGAAAATGGAAACATCAAAACAACGATAGAAGAGTTGGAGGATGTAGTACTGTGTATACACTTGCCAGAAAGAAAAGTGTATATAGGGGCAAATCTTAGCCCGAATATGAAACGTAAGTTGATTGAATTTTCAAAAGCAAACGCAAATTATTTTTCTTGGTCCTATTCTGACTATTCTGACATGACAGTTATACAATCGGAGGTAATGTCTCACAAGTTAAATGAAGACCCGTCTCATCCACCTATCAAATAAAAGAAAAGAAAGCAAGAAGCTTTCAAAAATTAGGCGATTCAAGATGAGGTGTTAAAATTATTAAAAAATGGGTCTATTAACGAGGTAAAGTATGCTAATTGGCTAGCCAACAATGTTGTGATACCTAAAAAGAATGGTAAATGGCGAGTTTTTGTAGACTATACAAATCTTAACAAAGCTTGTACTAAAGACTCTTTCCCATTACCTCATATAAATCAACTAATTGATGCAATTACAGGGCATGAGTTGTTAAGTTTTTTAGATGCATACTCAGGATACAATCAAATCAAGATGGATCCCATGGATGAAGAAAAAACTTTTTTATAACAGACAAGGAGACTTACTGTTACAAAGTAATGCCTTTTTGGTCTAAAACTGGAGGTGCAACATATCAAAGATTGGTGACCAAAATATTCCAAGAACATTTAGGCAGAACTATGGAGGTCTATATAGATGATATGCTCGTTAAAACTCAGCATTCAGGAGATCAAATATTATATCTATCTGAAACGTTTAAAATTTTGCGTAAATTTAATATGAAATTGAATACTAATAATGTGCATTCGGTGTTGCATTAGGTAAGTTTTTGGGTTTTCTCATTATTGAAGTAAATCCCGCGTAAATTAAGGCCACAAAAGAAATTCCTGACATACTTACGAGTAAAAAAGAAGTGCGGAGGCTAACTGGAAGAATTGTAGCCTTGGGGAGATTCATTTCTCAATCATCAGAAAAATGCTTTAAATTCTTATCATCTCTTAAAAAGCACGATCATTTTGAATGGAATGAGAAATGTCAACATGCACTCAAAAATTTGAAGACATATTTATCAAATCCGATGTTGCTCGCAAAACCAAAGGGTGGTGAGAGATTTCCCATCTACCTTGCTATCTCAGAAGCAGCGGTAAGTGTTGTTTTAGTCTGTGAAGATCAAGGTAAACAATCTCCAATTTATTGTGTTAGTAAATATTTATTAGACGCAGAAACACAATATCCTCAACTAGAAAAGCTTGCATTTGCATTAATCATGGAATCTAGGAAACTAAGGCCTTATTTTCAATGTCACCCTATCGCTGTCATAACTGCTTATCCATTGCACAATATATTACATAAGCATGAATTATCAGGAAGGTTAACCAAATGGGCTATAGAATTAAGTGAATATGATATCACATATCAACCTAGAACTGCTATAAAATCTCAAGTATTAGCTTATTTCGGGGTTGATTTTATCCAAGGGAAGCAATTAGAAGCAGAAAAAGATTAAGAGGTGTTCAACGGGGCTAATCCAGGAACTTGGACCTTATTTACTGATGGTTCATCTAATGTAAAAGGTGTAGGTTTAATCGTTTTGGTACCACATACGGGTGAAATCATTAGACAAGTTATTAAATGCCATTCTATAAATAACAATGAAGCATAATATGAAGCTATGGTTGCAGGTTTAGAACTGGCACGAGAACTCGGAAGTAATCAAAATATAATCAAAAGAGATTCGTAGCTCGTGGTTAACCAGATGTTGGGGAATAACATAGCCAGGGAAGCACGAATGCAACAATATTTAGAGAAAGTGCGAGAGCTGGTAAAGCAATTCTAGACTTGGAAAGTTACGCAAATACCAAGGGATAAAAATGTTGAAGCATATTCCCTAAATAATCTCGCATCTGCAGCTGACATGGAAAGTGATGAAAATGCTTCAGCTATTCATTTATTTCATTTACTTCTCGATCCCGATAAGAATGATGTAAATTTTAATAACTTAACTTGGGATGGAGAGTGTTAACATGCTAGTGAACCAAAGGAGGCAAAGAGGTCAACATAACCAAGGGAATTCAGATCAATTTGATAATGATGGTAGTGGATTTCAAGATGATGGCTATGATGTACAAAATGAAGAGGTACAATATATGAATAATTATCAAGGCCAAAGAGGCAATCCTTCCAACCAACACCAATAATAGAGATCCCAAGAAAATTGGGGCAATCAACAACAAGGCAACAATAACTGGGACAATCAAAAACAAGGCAACAATAATTGGAACAATCACCAACAAGGGAACAACAATTGGGGAAACAATAATCAAAATTAGAATTGGGGAAATCAAAACAACAATTGGAGCAATCAAGGTAACTGGGGGAACAACGACAATCAGGGTGGATGAAACAACAACCAAAGAAATTAGGGGCAAGGTTTTTAAAAGCCCCCAATGTACCAACAACCGAGCAACCCACCACCTTTTACATCCCAGGGTTCTACTTCTTCTAGCAATGATATGGGTAGAATTGAAATGATGCTCGAATAAATGATGAAGAAGAATGCAGATTCAGATGCTCAATTGGCTTCTCACAATACTTCCATTAACAATTTGGAGGTACAACTAGGTCAAATCCTCAGTCCTTGAATACACGCCCTTAGGGTGCTCTACCAAGTGATACAGTAGTGAAAACAAAGGGTGGGAAAAATCATGTATGTCGGTAACCACTAAGAGTGGATGAGGCAATGCTGTGAATGCCTCCAAATAAAAGAAGTTTTTGGTGATGAAGTTGAGTTGCAAGAAGACGATGTTTTGTTAGTGGTTTAGAATATGGTTGATGAAAATGTGAATGAAGAAGTGAGGATTGAATTCAAGATTCCGATGTAGAAACACAAAATGACGTGAACCCACTTAGGGAACACGTAATTAACATGCAGGAGCTGGTTGTGCCATAAGTCAAAGAACCCTTTCCTAGACCACCTCTACCTTATCTTCAAAGGCTAGCCAAGCAGAAAAGTGAGAATCAGTTCAAAAAATTCATTGACATGATGAAAAGCTTATGTGGAGGCTTTGGAAAAATGCCTGGCTATGCCTAATTCATGAAAGATTTGGTGACAAAGAAAAGATCCGTGGATCGTGAAACTATCAAGATGACCCATCAAGTTAGTGCTATAGTACATTCAATGGCTCCAAAATTGAAGGATCCGGTGCATTCACCATCCATTGCACTATTGGTAGTGCGGATTTTGCTAAAGCTTTATGTGATTTAGGGGCAAACATCAACTTGATGTCCTACTCAGTTTTCAAAACTTTGGGTATTGGGCCACCGATGCCAATTTCTATGAGATTGCAAATGGCGGATAGATCAATGAAGCGGTCATTGGGTATTATTGATGATGTGCTTGTCCGGGTGGAAAAATTTATCTTGCCAATTGATTTTGTGATCTTGGATTATGAGGTAGACTATGAAGTCCTGATCATATTGGTGAGATCTTTCTTTGCTACCGGGAAGGCTCTAGCTGATGTGAAAGTAGCGGAACTCACTTTTCGGCTGGATGATGAAAAGGTAGTATTTCATGTGTGCAAGTCAATGAAGAAGCCACATTGTACCAAAGTGTGCTCATTTGTGGATCTAGTCACGGTTGTGATAATTGATAAGACAATTGCAATGATTAATGTGGAAGACCCCCTGGAGGCCGTGTTATTAAATCTTGATGTCAATGATGATGAGGTCTAAGTGGAGTGTGTGAATGCTTTGCATGGAATGGGATCTTATTCTTATGAGCCTAGGAAGCTATCCTTGGACCTTGAAAATAGAAAGACTCCTTCAACAAAGCCTTCAATTGAGGAACCTCCGGTATTGGAGTTGAAGCCATTGCCTCTACACCCCAGGTATGAATTCTTAGGTCCTAGTTCAACTTTACTAGTTATTCTTTCCTATTGTCTTACTAACATGCATGTAGATGCCACTTTGGCGGTGCTCAAAAAATGGAAGAAGGCAATTGGACAGGCTCTATCTGACATTTGGGGAATAAGCCCCATATTTTGTATGCACAAGATAATCTTAGAACATGATGCAAAACCCTTCTTGGAACATCGAAGGAGCTTGAATGAAGCAATGCAAGAAGTTATGAAGAATGAAGTGATAATGATAACAATGACTAATTTCCACTTGGACAGTTACCGGATGGAGGGTATGCATGTCTACCGAAAGCTGAACAAGGTGACCCACAAGGATCATTTCCCATTGTCGTTCTTTGACTAAATGCTTGATCGCCTTGCTGGGTATGCCTTCTATTTCTTTTTTGACGGATATTCTAGGTATAACCAAATCTTAATAGCTCTAGAGGATTAGGAGAAGATTGTATTTACTTGTCCATATGGCACCTTTGCTTTCTCTCAGATGTTGTTCGGGTTGTGTAATGCCCCGATGACATTCCAAGGATGTATGATGGCCATTTTCATCGATATGGTGGAAGATATCTTGAGGTGTTCATGGACGATTTAAGTGTGGTGGGTGATTCATTTGATGAGTGTTTGAGAAATCTGGATCAGACGTTAGCCTGTTGTGAAGACACAAATCTTGTACTCAATTGGGAAAAATGCCACTTTATGGTTGAGGAGGGCATAGTGTTGGGTCATAAAATTTCAAAGCATGCTATCTAAGTTGACAAAGACATAATAGAGGTGATTTCAAGGCCTCCTCCCCCACTTCTGTCAAGGGGGTGAGTGTCGACGCCCCTTTTTCCCTCTCTAAAAGCGAGAAATCGAGTTTATGATATTTGGGGAAAGCCAACTCTATTCCCGTTTGGGAATTAGGTTTTGGGTTTGGAGAGTCCCCACCTAATGATTATAGTGTATTAGGACACTTTAATAAAGAATTTGAGATTAAGAACCAGAGTTCGGGTAAAGGCTAAAAATTATCTCGAGGGGAAGGTGTTAGGCCCCCTTAAGATCCACTAGTTTGGTTCCCTACCATGTTACAATTGTGACATTAAAGCAAGCAAACATACAAGATAATTTCACATAAAGGCTGCAAGTAGGTATGCATAAAGGTTACTTAAGCATGATGAAATTCGAATAGATGACTCCTTAATTATTGGCAAGAATATACGAATGCAGAAAAATGAGACCAAGTAATGAATACCAATTACCAAATAAGGAAGTGAAGGAATAGAAAATTTTAGAGAAAAAAGGGAGTTCGAAAATCAATAGGGGGAGTTTCAATGATTAAAGAAAATGCCGAATTTTAAAGAACTGAGAATTAACAATCTCAAAAAATAATTATGTAAGGAAAAAGGGGTGCTAGGCTTATAAAACACATGGATCATCCACACAACACCGGTAATCAATCGTACGCAAAATGTTATCGTGTGATCATCATCTCCATGTCTACCCTTCCCCACCCTGTTAAGGTATTAAAGCGAGAAATAGTATCGTTACTTATTGCATGTTATTACACGTTCCACTCCTATCAGTCCGGAGGCTATTGGACTACTAGTCCTAAAGGGAGAGGGGTTTGAGGCCTTTTAGGAGTTTTCAAAGAAAAAAATACTAAGGCGTCAATCAAAACACGTAATGCAAATAAAGGGGGAACAAATAAGCAAGCAGGGCTCAAATAAGCCTCCTTAAATCAGATAAAAGCCATAGAATTTAGCATGTCTTATACGTACTGGTTTGGTCTTAATTAAATAAAGCGATGAGCGGACAGGGTCAACACATATTTTTAGACGGAAAGTCTATTTTAGGCTCGCTCGAATGTTGTTGACTAAAATTGATCTGGTTTATTAATTAATCCTTTTGTCTAAGTGTTGGATAGAATTACTGATTTTAAAATATGAAACTGATTACAAAATATAGTTACAAAGCAAAAGGAGTGAAAGGTGTTTCAGAAAAAGAGTGTACTATTTGGAAAAGGTTTAACAGAACAGAATTGAACTTCAGAAGTCATACATGTTAATTTGGGAAAAAGGAATTACATAAGTTTGAAAAAAATGCAAATTTGTCTAGAAAAGGATATATTTTAGTAAATGCTAATTTTCGAAAAACTTAATGCCAATTTACATGAGTGAAGACGGCTTAGGTTCGAAGTTCCTATAGGCATACTCTGTATGCGTTAACAGATTTGGATCTTTTAAACAAGAGTACTGTAGACATGGTATTACATGCAGCTCTGTTGTTAGAACTAGTTATTTGCCTAATGACATTATTGTATGCAGAAGTATGAATTCGTATAGGCACATTTTTTACATGCTTAGTTGTTTGATCCTAATTATTTGCCTAATGATGTTATTATATGCATCAATGCAATTCCCTATAGGCATGGTATCTAAATGCTTTATTGCAGAAATCGAGATCTCGAATCCTATAGACATGTTTTCTACGCGTGGAGTTGCACAAATCATAAATAAGTCCCTATATGAATGATTTCTACCCTTAGTGCATAAAAGTAAACCCCCTCTCTTTTTTACTAAATACCCTGAGTTTATACAAATTATTACAGCCCAAAAGAAATAAAGACTGAAATTAAAAAGTACATGAGGAATCATAAGCTACATCCGAACAGCCTAATTCATACTTGGTGTCTAATAATATGAGATTGAGCCCCTTTCGAGATCCAGATTTCCAAGACTTCTCTAATCTAGGATGTTTCAGAGATCCAAGGGGTTTCAGGAACCCCAGGCAGTGCATACACCCCAGATGCTAATCAGTAAAATTATAGTGCAGTGCGGAAGGGCCAGCCCTCAGGTGTCCAAGTTCAGAGGGAGCTCAGGGGTCCCAAGGCAAGGCTCACAAGAGAGGGGCATAACTTAAATTCTAAGAATGAGTGCAAGTGCAATTAAAAGGGGGATAGGGAATACGCGGGCAGGCTGGTGGTCATGCCTAGCCATAAAGTAGACTGGCACACCCTTGATCAAACTTGTTGGCTAAAGATTAAAGAGTATAGACCTATTGAAGGTCATGCTATGGTCTGGGCAGTAACTAGAATACTGTCAGGCCACAGTTGTTAGTCAGCACACATAATAGGGGATATAGATGTGAAACTGAAAAAGCTTACGGCCCAAAGGGTCCAGTTCATATCCATGGACACTAACTTCAAATAATGCAATGTTTCTGAACCATAATTTAAAGTATATAAGGGGACATAGGGATGGGATTTATTACAAGAAGTGAGCAGGACATAAGTGTATTGTACAAAGATTAAATGCTTCAGACATGAAAGTAAACATGGACATAAGAACTGGTAAATAAACACATTGGTGTTGAGACTAGAAATAAACTAGTACATACCAGTTTCAGAAAGCAAAGAGAGAGCAGGAATCTTGTAACAAGCCACAATACAAATAGCAAGAGTAACTTTATGTGTGTGAGTGTGATTTCAAGAAAACGACTAGAGCATATATCGTGCATAAAGTGCAGAAGAGCATCCCCTTTTATAGTGTAAAAGAACAAACAAGAAAGGTAAGAAGACCTTTGAAAAATCAGTCTCAAATATTCTCCCCTTAAGTCAAGGGATTCAATTTCAAAGGAGAGAATGTAAGTAAGGAAATAAAGTTAGAGTAAAATCTATCATAGTAGCATAAGGAAGGAAAATACATTAAGTTTATTCAAGGAAAGAACTCAACGGTACTTGTTTTGTAAAGAAAAATTAAATCAATCAGACAACCAATATAATCAAGGTAAACAGGTTTGATTCAAATGAACCCGGTCAGAAATAGGTAGAGGAAGGCTCAAACAGAGAAAATCAGTAGCAATTAGTCGAGACTCTATCAAAGGTGTCTGAAAGAGCTTTTCTCATATATATATATATATATATATATATATATATATATATATATATATATATAAAGCAAACGAATCAAACAAAAAGTCTAACAAAAGAATACAAGTTCAGACATAAGTTCGTAATGTGTCTGAAGGTCGAGGGTCCCATAGCGAAACCCTAATCTAGTTTATTAAAGAAAACCTCCAAATTCTAGGGTTTCAAATTGAATCAAACACTGAAACAAGAAGGCGAGTGAATAGACTCAAGGAGTCTCATAAGAAACAAACAGACCACGATAGTAGGTTTTAAAATAATCAGAGAAGGGAAATCGATTTGAGAGCAGGAAAGGACACGTTTTGAAAACTCGGAACTTAGACAAGTCCAGAATAGACGAAACATGCTTAGCCAAAACACAAACAGAGATCAGAAAATCAATAGTCGAAAAACTTAGTAGCAACACACATGGTAGAAGAGTGAGGAAAATTTAATATAGATTAATCATGTGAGAACACGTATAAAAGAAAGAAAGATAATACATGCATAATAGAGAAGGAAAACATGCGAGCATAATACAAACAAACATCTAAAAGAAAAGAACAGCAAGAATCAAAAGACTTTCAGAAACCCTAATGTAAAATCAAATGATATTTGAAAGAAAAGTTTTGGGAAAACACATAAAAAGGTCCATAGAACACCGATGTAGCATAAATCTAAGAAATAATTAGAGAAGAACCTCAAACAACTTAGGGTTTCTCAGAAACCCTAGAAACGAGAAGGTCTTGGAAGAACAAGTCAGATCCTAGTCGAAGCGATCAGGAATCAAGCCTCTAGAGCTTGAATATGTCGGAGCATGTCCGGAGAGGCCATAGAACTATAGACCTGAGAAGATCTGAAAAGAGAACCATCGAGGTCAGCCTTCAAAACCTCGAACAACCAAGGTCTAATGGCTAAGGGGAGTGTGTACAGGCCATCCATGCCTGAGAAGCCATGGACTCCAGTGAGAATCGAAGAGATTAGGGTTATTTTGGGTGGTGTCGACTAGGGTTTGTAGAGAGATTAGAGAGTGTTCTAGAGATGAGGGGTTTCAAGGGCGGCGCCCTTATGCAAATGACCTAGGGTTAGAGGGGTTGGGTGATTAAAATAGGAATGGAGAGATATTGGTCGTTGATCAAAAGATGATCAACGACTCATATTTAAAAGAAAATCAGGCGGGTTTAGCAATTGGGTCATGGGTTGGATATTGGGTTGTTTAATTGGAGTAGAATTGGGTCAAAATTAAGGGCCAGAATTGAAAGGAGAAAGGGCCATACTTGAAATAAAAATGAGCTAAGTATTAAATAGCCAATTTCCCCCTTTCTATTTTATAAAAATAGTAATAATAATAATTTTAAGAGTAAATTAAGAACACTGAGCAAACGAATACCATATAAATATTAATTAAAAAATGCTAGAATAATTTTGTAATAATAAAATGCTACTAATAGCAAAATAAGCTATAATTTCAATAACATGCAATTTAGCTTTTAAAAATACCAAATAAATTCGTAAAAATATGCAAAAATATCCTTAATTACATTTTGGTGTAAATATGGGAATAGAATAAGCTATTCCCCTAAAATGATAATTTTGGAAAATTATTACTGGATTTTGTTGTATTGAAACAGGCAATCAATTGGTTTAATAATTAATAGGAATGCCAAAAATTTTGGGTGTGTTTATATATGCACATATATGCTATTTTGGAAATATTTTGGGTAAAACTTAGGGAAAAATTGGGTATCAACAGCTGCATCTCTTTACCCGGGAAGAATGAAAGAGTTGTCGGTTAAAGATAAGATGACCAATTTTGACCGGAAGTGGTGATTTGAAAAGAGTTTGACCGGGCTCCAGTTTCTGAGCTACCTATATATCCCTAGTTTTATAGGAATCAGGCCATATGCAGTTCAAGAACCATTGACAGAATAATGCCGACGGATATTCGAAAGAGACGGACACAATGTTTAGGGGGCAAGAGGTATTCTTAAGCTTGATCGGTTATGGGAACTAGAGCAGGATCGCTCCTGTTGAGACGGCTGTTGCTTGCTGGTGTACCTGCAAGTGAGTAATATGGCGTATATCATGCATAAAATTAAATGTGATGCAATTTCTAGTTGGACCATGAATGTTGTCTTTGGATGGTTAGGAGGACGTCATCGAACTATGATGTCCTAGGCCATGAAGCACAAAATAAAGGGTTTACAGGCTATGAAATGATGTTCTCGAGCTATGATAATGGTACCCCCGAAATATGATGCCTTTGAACAATGATGTGCAAAATATAAAGTGGGTCCTCGGGCCATGGAATGGTGTTCTCGGGCTATGAAGATGATGTCTCCGAACAATGACGTCCTCGGATATTTTGGTGATATTTCAGCCCATGAAATGCAAGATTTGGCAGTATTTCAGCCGATGCAAAAATATAAATGGTGATATTTTAGCCAACAGAAATTTAAATAAAGCAGATGTTTCAGCTGATGCAAAAAATGTAAATGGCGATATTTCAGCCGACGGAAATTTAAAATGAAGTTCGGCAATATTTTAGCCGATTGCAAGACGTAAATAAAATGTGGCGGTATTTCAACCATGTAACAGAGATAAAGTGGTGTTGTTTCAGCCAATGCAAATAGAGGTGGCTATATTTCAGCCATGCAGGTTGAGGTAGAGCTTAATCTTGGAAGGTAGAAAGGTAGCCTTATACTATGCAAAAAAATGTAGATGGAGACGATACTTAGTCTCGGAAGGCAGCAAGGTAGCCTTATGCAGATAATGCATGATGAAGACAGTGCTTAGTCTCGAAAGGCAGAAAGGTAGCCTTATACAATGCAAAATGCAGATGGAGACAGTGCTTAGTCTCGAAAGGCAGAAAGGTAGCCTTATGGAATGCAAAAAAATATAGATGGAGACAGTGCTTAGTCTCGAAAGGTAGCAAGGTAGCCTTATGCAGATAATGTAGGATAGAGACAGTGCTTAGTCTCGAAAGGCACAAAGGTAGCCTTATGCAATTCAAAATGCAGATGGAAACAATGCTTAGTCTCGAAATGCAGAAATATAGCATTATGCAATGCAAAAATGTAAAAGGACGACAATAGTGCGATTTCTTAGCTAATAGCTGATTACGATATCGTGACTACTGGGGAGGTTGTGTGCAGATAACAATTACGAACAAGTGATGATTCTAAGAAGTTTCACTCTTGAGAAAGTATGTGTACATAAATATTCCTAACAATATTGTAAGTCGAGTGCTTGCATCCAAAGAAAAATCGTGAGTTTTGTAAAAGGGGGGAAAGGCTAGTTCATTTTCCCCTAGCTTTCAGCATTGCGTATCATCGGGGTAGCATCGCTAAACAACAGCAATTCAAAAAATAATTATGCATGATTCAAAAAATATAACGTAAGTAGAAAATAGTTTTCTTTAGATGAACCAACGACTGCGACGTGGTTCAAGACATTGCAACCTTTCTTGCTCTGGAATTTTGAGGGTCCTCCTCGAAATTCTGCCCTATTTTACTGGGCTGACACTTCTGAAGACTGTGCTGGACGGTTGACAAATCCACCTCGGAATGTTGAGGGTCCTCCTCAAAATTCTGCTCCAGTTTACGGAGGCTGTCACACCTCCCTTTTTACTACCCCATACATGCGTAAGGTGTATAAATACACTTGTAGGGTATACCCCGACGCTCAATTACCCGAGACGGATAAAATAACGTAAGGGAAGGAGTTTTTCCAATTTAAGGACAATCGGTTCGGGATATATTTAGAGATTAATCAGAGTCGCCACTTGGGAATGACAATGGTGTCCCAAGTCACCGGTTAATCCCGAATCCGAGGAATTTTGACTCTTTGAAATGTCCTGCGAAGCAGAGGTCCGGATAAGGAACTCTGTTAACCCGGGAGAAGGTGTTAGGCACTCCCGGATTCCGTGGTTTTAGCACGGTCGCTCCACTGTCACTCTTTGACTTTTGTTTGACTCAGTTATAGATTTTAACAACATAATGTGCTTTTACGTTAAGTATTATTTTTAGGAATTTGCGACATCGCGGAAACACGCCTCGAGTCATACCGCAACCAGTACACCTATGACTTTTGGTGTATTTCGGCTTTGCCGAGATTTGGATTTGAGTTGCACCAAGTGCACACTCATTCATAGGAAGGTATATTGAAATCGTGCCCTAAAGTAATGTCTATCGGCTTTTAAATCTTTTGGGAGAAGCTATGGAATTGGCTATTAGCTTTCCCGGATCTATTTGTGTTTATATCATCACTAAATGGGGGCCCCGGTGTTATTCGGGCGAGGCTCGTCCCAATTTTATTTAAAGGATACTAATATTTAACTACGTTTTCTACACTTGTTCTTTCCTTAATTGCATTACTAACACTAGAATAACCCCAGGCCCGTGTAGTTTGTTGTTAATTGGGCCTGGTCTTCTTCACTTTGCTTAACTAAATCAGCCCAGGCCTTAAGACCCAGGTAGTCTTCAGGTTCATGCTTGAGGCTTTGATATAATTCATGCCGTGGGGTTAAGAGAGTTTATATAACAGATTGAAATAATTAAAATCAGAAACGCAAGCTGAATAGAATGAACTAAAAATGTTTTATTCATTAAAGAGAAATCAGTACACAACCTATTGTGAATCGATTATCTATTACAACTCAGACTAGAGCTAAAGGCTATTTATGATCTCAACCTTTGTTAACAAGTTGATACTAACACTAACAGATTCTAAAGGAGAGCAATTCGATTATTCCAGAAGTTCATAGAGTAATTAGACTAATTATCTACAAATGACCAAAATTAAGTAATTAACCTATACATGACAGTGCTTAATCGACCCGATTACTTGCTAGTGTTAACTGAGTTATCCAAGACTGAATGATCTATTCATATGTACACAAATGTATCATTGATTCTAATCCAACTTAGCTTATGCCATGAACCCCAGTCGCGAATGAACTACCCACTCTTCTGCCTATTCTCTCTTTTGAACCTATTACACCACTTTATAACCATGTTTGAGCACCAATTAACACCAAAACTGAACCCGTTTTTAACATCATTGCCTATTTCACTTCTTATCTTTTAAACTTGTTCAAACACTAAGATTAATGAAACAGATTAACTGAATGAGCTCAGTATTACTAATGTAGGCAAATGAATTGATGATCTCTAGTTTTAATAGTACTCATATTTAGCTAAGTGATGAATGATCTACACAACACTAACATTACACTACTGATTTTCTCATGAATTTCGTTACCAGCTTGTTAATATTGCAGGTTATTACTAATTGACTTATGTTTTAGAACCTTTACCTATTTAAACTAGGTGGTAAACTATCTACATTATACTATTGCTATACTACTACTACTATACTATTACATTGTTTCTGTTCTTTGTTTCCTACTATTACATATTACATCAATCAAGCTATAAATGCTGAAACTAACTAAAAGACAATATAAGATTATAACAGGGTAATTAAAAATAAGGCTTCATTTCATTATTTCAGCAGTTACATCTTCAGTGGATTGAGGAATGTACCTGGGTCAAATGAAAGAACACCAATGAGTCTAAGGGGGCAGAAGCGAGTAAGTAACAACAGTAAGGAATCAAGCAATGAATGCAACAGTGAGAAGGCACAGCAACAGCAACACAGCAACACAGCAACACCAATATGAGAGAAACCCAGCAAATAGTCGAACAAGGAACCCAGAAAAACAGATTAAACCCACAAGCTTTCCACACCCGGAATTTCCAGAATGATTACTGCCAAATTGCTATGTTTTCCCTAGTATTTCTTATCAATAATTAGCCTAAGTGTGAATTTCAGATTGCTCAAATGTTGGAACCCCAAATATTAGCTCAGATTGTTCTACAGTGGAATCCCCCTTTTCAGCCCCTTTTAAGAGATATTTATAGCTAACCTTTAGGGCTGAATACTTGGGGAAGAAGTATGGGATTAATCCCACTTCCCCCCTCCTAAAATTATCCATTCTACACTTTAGTCCATATTTCAGTTACCAGAAACCCTTCCAGCATGTGTTGGAAGGTTCTAAAGATTCTCTTTTATGGCCTTTTACTAGTATGACCTTAGGGGTTTGAGATTTTTACAGATTTCCCATTTTTAGGAGACCATTATACCCCCTAAATCTCTGAAAAATTGCAGAAATCAGGAGCATGAATGTCCCTATTACCCTCCTAAGTTCTTACTAGTTACTATTTTACCTTTTCAATTCCCAATTGTGCCCCTAAGGGCACTGCTGATTTACCAGCTTACCTAGGGCAATTTTCAGCTAGTTTTGCACCTATTTAACTAATGGCCAGCCCTGGCATTAGTATTTAAGGGCTGGCCAGATTTATTTTTAAGAACTATTTCAATTTTAGCCACTTTTATTCCAGTCAATTAAGACCAATTTATTCTTAATTAAAGCTAATTGCAGGCATAGCCTGTTTTATTGTTATGATTAACCTATTTAAAAGCTAGCCAGTCTCAAGTTGAGACTTAGCTTGGGCTATCAAAGCCATATACTAAACAGCTAGGCCCAAAACCTTTACAGGTTTGGCCACTTTGCTGTTCGGGGCTCAATATAGAGCCTGGGCTAGTCTGCATTTGCAGACATAGCCCTTTGCACAACCAGCCACTGTTAAACAGTGAGCTGTGTGTTAGGGCTCACAGAATTGGTCAACCCTTTGCAAGGTTGACCATTCTTAGGCCAATTATTTAACTAACAACCTATTTTTGTTCATTTTCAGTTTTAATCCTATTTCAAAACTAACCACTTTCATGGAACTAGTACTAACAGCTATAACCAATCTTCCTAAGCATAATAGACATCAACAGTGTTCATCCTTAACATAAAACTATTGCAAACTTAACCATTTCAACATATAATTGCACATATAAAAACATGAAGCCAAATATTGTTCATTAATCAATCAAAATTCAAAAGTAGGGTTTGATAATGTTGAATCTCAACTAATGAACTTACATAACTTGAAATCATGCAGCAACATGGCAATTAACATCAATTAGGCTAAGTAACAGTCATTTCATGTTAGATGATATACTGACAAACCCTAAAACACTTAGCATTTATGGATATAGACACTGAATTCCCAGAAACAAACCAACAAAAGAATAAAAACATGATTTATTTAAAACAAGAGGGCAATGGACTAAGAATGGTAATTAACCAGACCTACCAACCTAAAGCTTTTCCCAAATACCAGTCTAAATCTAGTACAAGTGCAGGACAGTGAAAGACAAACCATTAAACATAGTATCAGGATCAAAACATGCAAGATGACAGGAGAGCTATTGAAAACTTAACCAAATAAAAACCCTAACAGAATAGAAGAGAGAACATGAATATCGAGATCTAATTTTGAACTCGAGAGACAAACCAAACACTTCATAACTGTCACGACCCTAGTTCACCAATCGTGAACATGTCATGACGGCACCCAGTTCCCACGACTAGGTAAGCCTAACACTTTGCGGAATGTACAAGTTTATGAACTTTAAACAAGAAATAGCGGAAAATGATATAAATAGGAATGTAATCCGTGCCGCTTGGCACATACACTCGTCAACACACTGCATAAAAATACCACCAAGACCCGGAATCCCACGGTAACACGGACTAAAAGAAATACAACTGTGGCTCTATGTGTAAAGAGTATCTAAAACAACAAAATGAAGGAAAACATCTACTAGAACTATCAGAATAGAAGGACGGCCTCCGGATCCGCGGACGTAGCAGATCATACCTCGAGGTCTCCAAGTGTGCTGCTGATATCACCTAGTATGGGCCTGTCCTGATGTACCTGGATCTGCACAACAAAAGTGTGCAGAAGAGTAGCATGAGTACACCACGGCGGTACTCAGTAAGTGCCAAGCCTAACCTCGATGGAGTAGTGACGAGGAAGGTCAGGGCCCTACCGAGAAACAATAATAATATGATGATAACAAAATAAACAGTTTAACAGATAATGACAATAATTTCCAAAATAACAACATTACGATGATTACTGCAACTGTCTACAATTAAGCTAACAACAAATAACCAACTCAAATAAACAAATCCGGGATCTGTGGGAATTGAACCCACAGTCCCATTCTCAGTACCTCTGGGTCTCCGGGAATCGAACCCGCAGCCCATGTCTCAATAATATCTCAATAACTCGGGATCTCCGGGAATCGAACCCGCAGTCCCTACCAATAAGTCCAGGATCTCGGGAATCGAACCCGTAGTCCACATTTCAATAATATCAGGATCTCGGGAATCGAACCCGTAGTCCACATTTCAATAATATCGGGATCTCGGGAATCGAACCCGTAGTCCACATTTCAATAATATCAGGATCTCGGGAATCGAACCCGTAGTCCACATTTCAATAATATCAGGATCTCGGGAATCGAACCCGTAGTCCACATTTCAATAATATCGGGATCTCGGGAATCGAACCCGTAGTCCACATTTCAATAATATCAGGATCTCGGGAATCGAACCCGTAGTCCATATCATTATCACTCCGGGTCTCTGGGAATCGAACCCACAACCCTGGGATCTCCGGGAATTGAACCCGCAGTCCACAAACACAGCAAGTAAAGGAAATGCACAGAAGGAGGTATAATATGCTTAACGATAACTTCGCCGATGAACAGCGCCAGCGATTTACCAAGAAAACTCAAGTAAGTCAATTAAACAACTAGACAGTTAGATTCTATCTAATCATGCTCTTCTAACCACTACCGGGTAAAAATATCAAATTAACAGCCAAAGACAGGAATATCGCTCGTCGAACATTTTAAATAAAGTACGTGTTCAACAACCAGCGCATGTACGCGCCCGTCACCTCGCGTACAAGTCATTTAAACTATCACATAATATCCTAGGGGTAAAAATTTCCCCCACACGAGGTTAGACAAGCCACGTACCTCGACTCCGGTACAAAACCGCTATGAAACAACTCTCTTGCCACGAATGTCGGCCTCCACAAGTGTAGAATCTGATAAAAATCAATAGAATCACATCAAAATAGGCCAATTGGGCATTACCCAATCAAATTAACTCAAAATTCACCAAAAACCCACAAGTTGCCAAAACCCGACTTTCGGTACGCTTATCGAAAAATCACGAAAAATATATATTCGGGTTCCTTATCTCAATACGAGTCCGTGCATATAAAATTTATCAAAATCGGACTCCGTTTGCCCATTCAAATCAAAGATTTTCTAACATTTAGGCCTAGGGCTCAAACCCACCTTTAATCTTCCAATTTCAGTGAAATAATCATGGATTTCATGATAAACCAACGAATTAAGGTTAAGAAACTTACCCCCGATGACTTCCCGGTGATATCCCAGCGTTTCCCCTTCAATTCCCTCTCTTGGAGCTCAAAAATGGCGTTTTTGTGTATGGGGTCGCGGCTGAAATGTTTCTGGACTTAAAGTCACTACCAGGCCAATTTACTCTACGCGATCGCAGCACTTGGCTCGCGATCGCGATGCACAACTCCTGGGCGGCTAGTTTTTCCTCTACGCGATCGCGTGGTCCTGGACGCGATCGCAGTGATCAACCTGGCCATTCAACGCGATCGCATCACCTCGACCGCGATCGCACTGTTTTCGATTAACACCATACGCGATCACATCCCTAGCGTCGCGTTCGCGAAGAACAACTCCCGGTTCTCACTCCGCTACCCTACGCGATCGCAGACTCAACCTCGCGATCGCAGAGCTTCCCAAATTCACCCTACGCGATCGCAGACTCCCCCTCGCGATCGTCAGAGCCCAATAATTTCCTCTTACGCGATCGCATGAGGAGCTTCGCGATCGCGAAGCACAAAATTTCTCTGCAATATTGCAGCAGAACCAGCAGTGCAATTGGCACCAAAATGGTCCGTTTGGACCCCCGAATTCATCCCGAGGCCCCCGGGATCCCAACGAAAACCACCAACATATTCCAAAACATGATACGAACTTATTCTAATCATCAAAACACGTCTAACAACATCAAAATCCATAATTCACATCGAATTCAAGCCTAAATTTCTTAAAACTTTCCGAATTGCACATTCGATCTAAAACCCGACCAAACGACATCCGAATGACCTGAAAATTTGCGGACATATCCAAAATCACATAACGAAGCTACAGAAATTGTCGGAATTCCATTCCGACCCCGGATCAAAATCTCACCTATCGTTCGGATTCGCCAAAATTTCAACCTTCGGCATTTCAAGCCTAATTGAGCTACGGACCTCCAAAATATATTCCGAACGCGCTCCTAACCCCGAAATCACCTAACGGAGCTAATGGAACCATCGGATTTCCGTTCCGAGATCGTCTTAACACTGTTCCGGCTACGGACCATTTTCTAGTTTCAAAGCTCTTATTTAGGGACTAAGTGTCCCAAAATGCTCAAATTTTCGAAACCGACTCTCCCGGCAACCCACAATAGCAGAAATGAACTTAGGGGAACAGTTAAATTAGGGATTGGGGCGTAATTTTCTAAAACGACCGGTCGGGTCGTTACATCTTCCCACACTTAAAGATTCGTTCGTCCTCGAACGAGCATAGAAAACATACCCGGAGTAGTGAAAAGATGAGGGTACTGGCTGCGCATATCCTGCTCGGTCTCCCAAGTCGCCTCCTCGACCGGCTGGCCCCGCCACTGAACCTTTACCGAAGCGGATGTTCTTTGACCTTAGCTTTCTGACTTGCCTGTCTAGAATGGCTACTGGCTCCTCAACATAAGACAGATCCTTGTCTAGCTGAACAGATGTGAAATCCAACACGTGCGACGGGTCACCATGGTATCTCCGGAGCATGGAAACATGAAATACGGGGTGAACTCCGGCTAGGCTGGGAGGTAAGGCCAACTCATAAGCAACCTCCCCAACACGTCTCAAAATAAAAAAAAAAGGCAATAAATCTAAGACTCAGCTGAGCACATTAGCCTGATATATCTGAAGATATTCCCTCTTGTTTAAGCAATTAAGTCTTAGAGCCTAATTCCAACATCC
This sequence comes from Nicotiana noctiflora, assembly GCA_032618575.1. Lineage (NCBI taxonomy): Eukaryota > Viridiplantae > Streptophyta > Magnoliopsida > Solanales > Solanaceae > Nicotiana > Nicotiana noctiflora. Next base: position 309,648 of record JASVEL010004318.1, read on the forward strand.
GGAATTCTATGTCGGGCTTGTTTTCATCAAGAGATCACTCAATATTCCTCAAACGCCGTCCTCAAACATGACTGCATAACCTTGCTGGATTCTTACCTTGCAACTCAAAATCCACAAGACCACAATAATATTTTATGATCAAATTAGCCAAAAATTCAACGAATCAGATGCTCCCATCACACCTCATGATCTACATAGGTCTCGTTCCAACCTTTACAATACCGACACGATGGAAGAGATGTGTTGATATCCATAACCAACTACTGAATCAACAATTCATTAGTTCCATACTCCTGACAAGATCCATTACCCTGTCCTAAACCAGAGGATGATCATTTCCTTTATAGTATACTTCATATAATCAATTTGCACTGACCCCAAATCACATAATCTCATCTCACCCCGTACGAACTGCTCAGGCGATAAGCCACATCGGACATAATCAAAAGTCCCACAAGATGACACAATGTGCTACTAATCCACTAATACGTACGTGATACAAAGGAAGGCGAAAACTAGAGAGAATTATTCAGCTCTCACATAAACATGGGCCTCCTCAGAAAATAGGAAACATAACACATAAAAGCAATTATAGACACCGAAATAGACACCACATTGTTGCGGCGTGCAACCCGATCCCAACAATATGCCCATGGCGGCGTGCCACCCGATCCCAACAATATAACCATGGCGGCGTGCCACCCGATCCCAACAATATAACCATGGCGGCGTGCCACCCGATCCCAACAATATAAAACTCACACAAGGAGTCATATGTCGAGCTGAATAGTTCGTCACATCAAAATACCTGACTATCGATCATAAGCACACTAAGGTGCATGATATCGGACACAATGAAACATATAGCGCTATAGGCTACAACTCAAGCACAACTGAGGTGCGATATAAGATCTGAGTCTCAAGAGCCATCATGCTCCTATAACATCACCGCTGAGCGGAACCCCAACACATAAGGAACTTACCAAGCCGTCTCACACTCATACGGCACAATATATCTTACATGAATTAACCAACCGCGAAATAAGACCGCGACTATCCCTTCATAAAGGGCGCATTGCTGGAAGAAACATAACTGGCCTGACGCAAGGCTCACTTCCACATTTAAATCTATCCACCGACCTTAAGTCTATCATGGTCGTGCCAAGATAAGTCAATAGTATTTCACAGGTTTATAACCCAATAAGCAGAGTGCCCTCCAGGCATAAGTTCTCAAATGGATGATATCACCAAACTCCTCATACTTGGTTTAAATTTCTAACCAATCAAGTGACTACAAGTCACACCTATACAATCTTCTTGTGGGTCAAGCTCCCACCATCTTCCGAATAATTAAACGGACTTGCACATTCAGCCCACCGGCTGCACTAACACTGAAAAGCGATCAGGAGTCCCTAACCGGGATGCAAAGCCTTTCTCATAGAGCACCGACCTCAAATGATACCGATGCTAATACCCATCTTACTCAAAACACTGACACTCTTTCCCTGCTCATCCGAGCTCTTTATATCACATTCATTGACCAAACTGTGACCTTAGTCCTTCAAATTACATACTACTCGCTGTACCCCACGTGCCGATATACGATAGACACAATTTCCATCATAGCTCTAGAACTGACGATAGGCTAATACTTCATCACATAAGACCTTCCATTTAACTCATTTTAGGAGAACTATAGCAACACACAGTGAGTTCTCATAACCGTTGAATATGCCAATCTCTAAGTAGTGGTCCAAGCCACCATAACCCTTTCCGAGATCCGCCTACTCATAACAGGCCTTTAACAGAAGAATACTTCAGAATTACATCAATCACTGCGGCCGAGAAGTCTCAAATGCACCGCCACAAATCACATGCATAATTCGATCACGTTGCATGAATCGATCATTGACACCAATACGCCAACTCAACTATGGCTGATCAATCTACTTCCTTCCAAGTTATCCTTGATTGCCTTAGAAATGTTAATATCTTCCTTCAATACCTAACTTATTCCAACCGCACTTACCCCGAGTGACCTTAAATCACGAGGCCATGCTATCTCAAGAACGACGACCATTTCATGTCTCTCAAATACTACACCACAAGTCAAAACATCATAGATCGTTTTGTGCTTTTCTTCATGAGTTGCTTCAAAAGCTTGAGCCTCAACTGTACTTATAGACTCAGAATTATCAGGCACCACACTTTACCTCTTGAATTCACTAGGACCGCTATTGAGAACCATCCGGTTCTAACTTGCCCCAGTACGCAACCAACTCTATTGAATTTCTTTATAACATATGAATACCCTCTCGATAAAGCACCCAGCGGAATCACTTCCCGCGAAGTCTGCACCTATACGAGGCATAAATCATGAATTTTCCCTCAAGTTTGAACATGAGCCAGTAAGGCTAAACATAACATGCATTCAACAATACATATACTCAAATTGCCACACATGGTCCTTTTCCCGTGGCTGCAATAACACAATAATACGTTGGTATCCATAATTCACACAGGTAATTAACCATGCGATCCAATCTTAAGCGGTGGGACTCTCCCACTTAGCCCAAAGCCACTATTACACGACTCTCGAACACATTATAACCATTCTCTCAAGTCATTTACTATTATTCAACTGCAACTCACTTGATCCAACGAATATAACCACCTGTGCTATATTAGCACTCTAACACCATAGGGTATTGAACTCATCCCAATACAACCAAGCATATTCCCGCTCTATGTATCGAGCATTCTTTACCACGACAGCTTAAGACATACCGTGATTCTCACACCTACGAAGCACTATGTAGCCTTCGCCGAAGTCTTCCCTGCTGATAATGAAATGTAGAATTATTATGGACACGGGAACATCAAAAGTCCCAACGTCATACCATACGAGTCTCAACTCTTACTCTTCCACATGTTTCAAAGAACTTTTGGAATAGCACCTAAATACAGTGCGAGCCAAATCTGATATGATACATGACCCATAATTTGGTCGTTGATAGTGAAATCCTTTCAGTTAGCACGAATCCTTAAAGATACATCTTGCTAATCCACGATAATAGCCTTTATCATATGTACGTCTTCATCATAAGACAACCCAAGACATTGGTTTGGTACATGTCCTTCTTAAGACAGTTAAACTCATTTCCCCCAGTATCTCTGCTGGCTGAATTCTTCGCTAAATAGATATCTCATATGAACCATATAGTCTTTATTACCACTAACTATCTTTAGATCTACATCCACCTTGTGATTCTACCTTTACTGTGACGATTAGGCAGTTAAGTAAACCTTCTCAAGACCATACTTATCAACCGAATGTGTCAGAACCTAGTGCACCCCCATGTGCACAATTGAAGATCTCTCAATTTTATTGCATTATCGATATGGATGACACGCGGTAACAATGGTTGAGTAAATTCTTGACTTCCTTGAGATCTCTCTGCAGCGTCACGAACCGTTGGCGCATACTTGATACCAAGTGCGCAATTTCAATACACGAGTGGATGCAAAAGAACATATGACATAGGCTCCAACTGAATAAATGGCGCACGATAAGGAACTCAAAGAATTGAAGAGTTTCCTAAACAGTTACATAGCCCCTCGTAGATAAATACAGACGTCTCTGTATCGATCAGCGAGAATCTAAGTAACCGGTCTGTGTCACGTGACTCCTACGAACCTAGAGCTTTGATACCAACTTGTCACGACCCTAGTTCACCAATCGTGAACATGTCATGATGGCACCCAGTCCCCACGACTAGGTAAGCCTAACACTTTGCGGAATGTACAAGCTTATGAACTTTAAACAAGAAATAGCGGAAAATGATATAAATAGGAATGTAATCCGTGCCGCTTGGCACATACACTCGTCAACACACTGCATAAAAATACCACCAAGACCCGAAATCCCACGGTAACACAGACTAAAAGAAATACAACTGTGGCTCTATGTGTAAAGAGTATCTAAAACAACAAAATGAAGTAAAACATCTACTAGAACTATCAGAATAGAAGGAGGGCCTCCGGATCCGCGGACGTAGCAGATCATACCTCGAGGTCTCCAAGTGTGCTACTGATATCACCTAGTATGGGCCTGTCCTGATGTACCTGGATCTGCACAACAAAAGTGTGCAGAAGAGTAGCATGAGTACACCACGGCGGTACTCAGTAAGTGCCAAGCCTAACCTCGATGGAGTAGTGACGAGGAAGGTCGGGGCCCTACCGAGAAATAATAAAAATAATGATAATAACACCTAACAGTACAAAATAGGAATAAGTCTGAAATAACAGCAAATGAAATAAATACTACAAGCCGTCTACAGTTAAGCTAACAAGAGAAATAACCAACTCAAATAAACAAATCCAGGATCTGTGGGAATTGAACCCACAGTCCCATTCTCAGTACCCCTGGGTCTCCGGGAATCGAACCCGCAGCCCATGTCTCAATAATATCTCAATAACTCGGGATCTCCGGGAATCGAACCCGCAGTCCCTACCAATAACTCAGGATCTCGGGAATCGAACCCGTAGTCCACATTTCAATAATCTCAGGATCTCGGGAATTGAACCCGTAGTCCACATTTCAATAATATCAGGATCTCGGGAATCGAACCCGTAGTCCACATTTCAATAATATCAGGATCTCGGGAATCGAACCCGTAGTCCACATTTCAATAATATCAGGATCTCGGGAATCGAACCCGTAGTCCACATTTCAATAATATCAAGATCTCGGGAATCGAACCCGTAGTCCACATTTCAATAATATCAGGATCTCGGGAATCGAACCCGTAGTCCATATTTCAATAATATCAGGATCTCGGGAATCGAACCCGTAGTCCATATCATTATCACTCCGGGTCTCTGGGAATCGAACCCACAGCCCTGGGATCTCCGGGAATTGAACCCGCAGTCCACAAACACAACAAGTAAAGGAAATGCACAGAAGGAGGTATAATATGCTTAACGATAACTTCGCCGATGAACAGCGCCAGCGATTTACCAAGAAAACTCAAGTAAGTCAATTAAACAACTAGACAGTTAGATTCTATCTAATCATGCTCTTCTAACCACTACCGGGTAAAAATATCAAATTAACAGCCAAAGACAGGAATATCGCTCGTCGAACATTTTAAATAAAGTACGTGTTCGACAACCAGCGCATGTACGCGCCCGTCACCTCGCGTACAAGGCATTTAAACTATCACATAATATCCTAGGGGTAAAAATTTCCCCCACACGAGGTTAGACAAGCCACTTACCTCGACTCCGGTACAAAACCGCTATGAAACAACTCTCTTGCCACGAATGTCGGCCTCCACAAGTGTAGAATCCTGATAAAAATCAATAGAATCACATCAAAATAGGCCAATTGGGCATTACCCAATCAAATTAACTCAAAATTCACCAAAAACCCACAAGTTGCCAAAACCCGACTTTCGGTACGCTTATCGAAAAATCACGAAAAATATATATTCGGGTTCCTTATCTCAATACGAGTCCGTGCATATAAAATTTATCGAAATCGGACTCCGTTTGCCCATTCAAATCAAAGATTTTCTAACATTTAGGCCTAGGGCTCAAACCCACCTTTAATCTTCCAATTTCAGTGAAATAATCATGGATTTCATGATAAACCAACGAATTAAGGTTAAGAAACTTACCCCCGATGACTTCCGGTGATATCCCAGCGTTTCCCCTTCAATTCCCTCTCTTGGAGCTCAAAAATGGCGTTTTTGTGTATGGGGTCGCGGCTGAAATGTTTCTGGACTTAAAGTCACTGCCAGGCCAATTTACTCTACGCGATCGCAGCACTTGGCTCGCAATCGCGATGCACAACTCCTGGGTGGCTAGTTTTTCCTCTACGCGATCGCGTGGTCCTGGACGCGATCGCAGTGATCAACCTGGCCATTCAACGCGATCGCATCACCTCGACCGCGATCGCACTGCTTTCGATTAACACCCTACGCGATCGCATCCCCCGCGTCGCGTTCGCGAAGAACAACTCCCAGTTCTCACTCCGCTACCCTACGCGATCGCAGACTCAACCTCGCGATCGCAGAGCTTCCCAAATTCACTCTACGCGATCGCAGACTTCCCCTCGCGATCGCAGAGCCCAATAATTTCCTCTTATGCGATCGCATGAGCAGCTTTGCGATCGCGAAGCACAAAATTTCTCTGCAATATTGCAGCAGAACCAGCAGTGCAATTGGCACCAAAATGGTCCGTTTGGACCCCCGAATTCATCCCGAGGCCCCCGGGATCCCAACGAAAACCACCAACATATTCCAAAACATGATACGAACTTATTCTAATCATCAAAACACGTCTAACAACATCAAAATCCATAATTCACATCGAATTCAAGCCTAAATTTCTTAAAACTTTCCGAATTGCACATTCGATCTAAAACCCGACCAAACGACGTCCGAATGACCTGAAAATTTGCGGACATATCCAAAATCACATAACGAAGCTACAGAAATTGTCGGAATTCCATTCCGACCCCGGATCAAAATCTCACCTATCGTTCGGATTCGCCAAAATTTCAACCTTCGGCATTTCAAGCCTAATTGAGCTACGGACCTCCAAAATATATTCCGAACGCGCTCCTAACCCCGAAATCACCTAACGGAGCTAATGGAACCATCGGATTTCCGTTCCGAGATCGTCTTAACATCTGTTCCGGCTACGGACCATTTTCTAGTTTCAAAGCTCTTATTTAGGGACTAAATGTCCCAAAATGCTCAAATTTTCGGAACCGACTCTCCCGGCAACCCACAATAGCAGAAATGAGCTTAGGGGAACAGTTAAATTAGGGATTGGGGCGTAATTTTCTAAAACGACCGGTCGGGTCGTTACAATAACCCTAAAACATATATTAGACTAAACATGACTAAACATGGAAGAAACAGAACATGAAAATAAACAAACAGGAGAATATGCATATGAAGATGAATGAGATGAAAATCAACATTAGTATTAAACTAAACCTAAAACAGTCGGAACAGGGTAAGAACAAAGGAGGTGAGTAAGATAATTATAGAACCCTAATACTAAACAGGTTAAAACATACGAAATTAAGCAAGGAAAGGCATGAAACAAAGAAGAAGCTAAGGTGATAATCTATGTCTATCAGGGAAGCATGCAAAGGAGAATAACATGATGAACAGAAACAAAATAAACACTCATAAGCATGCAAATCAAACAAAAATAACAGAGTAGGCATGAAGAGACATAACAAACATAAAAAGTCCCTAATCTAAACATACGAGTATGAAGTGAAGAAAAAGTAAAAATCAAACGAATGAACAAGATTTTCTCAAAATAAACCCTTATATTAAACATGCAGTCCAATAACACAAGAGATAACATACGAAGATTAACAAGATAAAGAAGAATAGATCTTTTAAACAGAAAAACAAACAAATAAACTAAAACTCTTCAAAGACTAATAAAAATCCTAGTTCATGCGACTAACTGATCAAAAGCATGCTGAACACACAGAAATAACAAGAAAATAGCAGGCAAAACAGGTAAACAAAAGCAAACAGAAGAGGGGAGGTACTTAGCTTGCGGGGACTGTCCCCCGAGCTTCCTATTCCTTTCACTCCTCACCCTCTCTCGAACTCTCTGACTCCTTTTTATTCTTGCTTGTTTTCTTTTTTTTTCTTTATTCGTTCATGTTTCTCTATTCCTTTTCAGAACCCTTTTCTTCCAATTTTTCTCTGATTCTTCTTTCACGCCTAAAGACGAGGCCTTTTTTGATTTTAACTTGAAGAGGGGTGTTAGGGTGAGGGTAAAGATGAGGTCTTGATTGAGGGTTGAATTTGGGGTCGCCGGAGTTAGGGTTCCGACGACCTTCTTCGGAATATTCGAGAAGTTCAAGGGACATTCGAGGGGAGCCAATGGTATGGGTGGGTAGATCTAATGGAGGGGAACAGAACGGCATTGGTTTCATGTGGTTCTTCATACTTTGGGTGGTCACCGGTGTAACTCCGGTGACCGGGGTTTTGAAGAGCAGGGTGTTTTTCTGGGGGTTTTGGGTAAAGAAGACGGAGAAGAAGAAGATGAAGATGATGGGAGAGGTAAGGGAGGCCGGCGACCACCGTGGAAGGTGGTGGCCGCCATGGCCGTTTAGGGTTTCTGAAGAAGATGAGGAGGTGAGGGAGACGAAGAAATTAGGGCGGCGTCTCTAGGGTTGAAGAGTGTAAAGTGAGCGGCCGTCTTCAGACAAGGCCTTTTTATAGGCCAAATATCCCAGGTAATCTCGACCGTCCATTTGATCAAGATCGACGGCTTTGAATGAACGTTACTTAAACGCCGTCGTTCGATTATTAAAGAGGCTAAGGTTTTTGGCCGTTAGATTAAATCACACGGACGGCCCAGATCAAATCTCCTATAATTAATTAAGACTCAAATTCAATTAAATATCCCAGCCGTTAGATCAATGAGATTGGACGGCTGGGATCAAGTCACTTAGAGACCTGGACCGGGTCTGCTTTGGGCCTAAGGACTGGGCTGGCTATTTGGACTCACAATTGGCCCAGATTTATTACACAACCTATTTTTTTGTATTTTCTGATTTTAATGATTTTTATGCATTTTTCTTTTATACTTTTTTTTTCTTTTCTTTTATGAAAAATTATAAATCCTAATTTACTACCTACTCTAATTTTCTAGTATTTTTTTGGTAATTTTCTGTTATTTTTTCCTAATTTCTACTACTTAAGCTATTTTTACTAATTTTCTAATTAACTAAACTAACAAATTAATTACTACTATTTTTTTGATTTTTTCTAATTTCTTACTTATTCAAATACACAAAAATATAACTAATTTCAAGCAAAGCAAGTAATTGCACTCAAAAACATATTTATTTTAATTTTGGAATTTAAATGCTTAGTGCAAAAATCATGTGCTCACAAATAGCCCCTCTTTGCTCGGGAACACGAAGAGTTTCGGTGCAAAGATAAGTGAGCAATAATGAGAGATTTTTGCACATTGGCATATTCCGTGAAAGCATTTTTGAAAACCTTTTGACCGCACCCTGCTTTAGAGGTTGCCTACATATCCTGGGCTAAACAAGAATCAGGTCAGTGTAGTTCGGGAAGGTCTGGCAGTTTTAAAAACTACCGGACTCACTGTTGCATTGACACCGTTGAGACCTGCTGACTTACTCCTTATTACACCGGGGGGGAAACAATGTAAAATGAAGAAGCTATTCTAAGCTATGATCCTACAATTACAATTGTTCCTAATCTAGCTTTTGCTCTTCTTCCCTTTCCGGTGATGCAGAATCTTCCTCTTTTTTGTTGATTTTCTTTGATGCTGACTCTCTTTTTTGTTGATTTTCTTTGATGCTGACTCTCTTTTTTGTTGATTTTTCTTTTCTTGTTGACTCTCTTTTTGATTTTCTTTTCTTGTTGACTCTCTTTTTGATTTTCTTGATCTCGAGATGAACCTGCTTAAAACAAAACAACAAACTACCTTTTTTTCTTTTTCTGCCCCAGTGTGGGCTTTTTAACTGTGTAAACCATGATATGCAAAAAATATTCCCGTATTAGAAGGTGGGCGCCTAACAGAAATTAAACGTGCAATGCGATGCAGAAAATATTCCCGTATTTGAAGGTGGGCGCCTAACAGAATTTAAACGTGCAATGCAAATGCAGAAAATATTCCCGTATTTGAAGGTGGGCGCCTAACGGAATTTAAACGTGCAATGCAAATGCGCAGAAAATATTCCCGTATTTGAAGGTGGGCGCCTAACGGAAATTAAACGTGCAATGCGATGCAGAGAAAATATTCCCGTATTTGAAGGTGGGCGCCTAACGGAATTGAAACGTGCAATGCGAATGCGCAGAAAATATTCCCGTATTTGAAGGTGGGCGCCTAATAGAAATTAAACATGCAATGCGAATGCGAGAAAATATTCCCGTATTTGAAGGTGGGTGCCTAACGGAATTGAAACGTGCAATGCGAATGCGAGAAAATATTCCCGTATTTGAAGGTGGGCGCCTAACGGAAATTAAACATGCAATGCGAATGCGAGAAAATATTCCCGTATTTGAAGGTGGGCGCCTAACGGAATTGAAACGTGCAATGCGAATGCAGAAAATATTCCCGTATTAGAAGGTGGGCGCCTAACAGAATTTAAACGTGCAATGCAGAAAACGAGAAAATATTCCCGTATTTGAAGGTGGGCGCCTAACAGAAATTTAAACGTGCAATGCGAATGCAGAAAATATTCCCGTATTTGAAGGTGGGCGCCTAACAGAAATGAAACGTGCAATGCGAATGCAGAAAATATTCCCGTATTTGAAGGTGGGCGCCTAACAGAAATTTAAACGTGCAATGCGAATGCAGAAAATATTCCCGTATTTGAAGGTGGGCGCCTAACAGAATTGAAACGTGCAATGCGAATGCAGAAAATATTCCCGTATTTGAAGGTGGGCGCCTAACAGAAATTTAAACGTGCAATGCGAATGCAGAAAATATTCCCGTATTTGAAGGTGGGCGCCTAACAGAAATTTAAACGTGCAATGCGAATGCAGAAAATATTCCCGTATTTGAAGGTGGGCGCCTAACAGAAATTTAAACGTGCAATGCGAATGCAGAAAATATTCCCTCAGCCTGAGGACTGGGGAGTGGATTTCAAAAGATATTTCCTTCCTCTTTTTGGCATTTTTCTTTTTACCAACTTATCTCTTGCCTGTGAATTTCTCCACTTATTCGGCGGACTTTCTCTTTTTGGTATTTTAAATTTTCCACATTGGTCACATTCACTTTAAAGTGATTAGTGACAATTTGTTCCTGCATGAAACAAAATTTATTAGATATAAGCTGCTGGCAACTGGCATCTGCCGTCCCCACTTCTTGTTGCTTCCTTTGTTTTTGCTTTCTCATGTTGCATGGCTTTTGACTTCTCGTCCCTTGCAGACTCTTTTTGTATTTTTCTCATTTCTCCATTTTTGTTTTGTTTTCTTTTTCTTTGGCCATGTTTGCCAAGCTTCTTATTCCTTTCCCCAATCTTCTATCCTTTCTGATCCAGTGTTGTTTCAACTTCCGTTATCAGGAGCCGGTAGTTAGCTCTCAAAAAGGTAAACAATGAAATGCAGAAAAATGAAAGAAAGGTAAGGGTATTTTGGAGAGATGACAGAACTTATATGGGTATTTGCTGGCTGATTCCGCTGACCATGCCATGTATTTAAACTCTGACCCAGTTCGTTCCAATCATTATTCTGACTCTGAATTGCCTTTGACCCAAACCAATACTCTTTTTTGTTGCCTTTTCCTCTTTTGATAGTCCTCACGATCGCCTTACGGTGCCTCGAAAGGTTTTCACCAATAAAACTCTCTCGTTTATTCTCTCAACCTCACAATCATCTCACAGTGCCGATTAAGGTTTTCACTGATGAGACTCTCTCATTTTATTTCTCTCAACCTCACAATCGTCTCACAGTGCCGGCTAAGGTTTTCACTGATGAGACTCTCTCATTTTTTTATTTTTCCATTTTTTCCTTTTTGTATTTTGTTTTCTGTTCCACGGGTATTGTCCGATACTTCGCTCCTCCTTTGTTGTATTCGTTATCATTTCAAAATTGATCAGAAGGTCTTTCTTTGGACCGTAACGTGGCTTTTGGACGGGTTAAGAAAGAAAGATATAAAGGCTCAAAATTTCAACGAGGGTTAAAAATATTTACAACTCTCGGAATTATTAAAACATAACTTCTGCCCCAGTTTCAATATGTGGGGAGTTTTTGGATTTTTTCTTTATTGTGACTGAACCTCAGAGAGGCTGCCTACGTACCCTTTCGGGATCAAGTCAGACGTAGTTCATCCAACTTTAAAAGTTAGATGGATTTCTTTTTGACTTTTTCCCGATTTTTGTCTTTTTCTTCTTTTTTTTTCATTTTTTTTTTCATTTTTTTCATTTTTTCATTTTTTTGTCATTTTTCCATCATTTCATTTTTCATTCCGGCAACTTCGATCTTATTATACTAAAGCAATTCCGAGAGAGGGATATGAAAGAATTCATTCATTAAGGCTCAAAGGGTTAACAATGGATAAAGTGTTTGGATAGAGAATAAAATGCCTTCGTCATTTCAATTCCAAAATCACAACAAAATACAAAACATACAATTGAAAAGGAATCATACATAGTATCTTTTGACTGCATCCTGAATTGATAGCAGTCTCTACGCACTTTCCTTCAACATCAGTTAAGTATAATGCTCCATTAGATAACACCCGTGATACCACGAACGGTCCCTGCCAATTCGGTGCAAACTTGCCTTTTGCCTCTGCCCAATGTGGTAAGATACGCCTCAATACCAGTTGTCCAATTTCAAACTTTCGAGGTCGTACCTTCTTATTATATACTCTGGCCATTCTCCGCTGATACAACTGTCCATGGCAGACTGCGGCCAATCTCTTCTCATCAATCAAATTCAACTGTTCTAACCGGGCCTTTACCCATTCATCGTCATCTATCTCAGATTCGGCTATAATTCGCAACCACGGTATTTCTATTTCTGCGGGTATAACGGCCTCTGTTCCATACACCAGGTGTATAAGGTGTGGTTCCGATAGAAGTACGTACCGTCGTGCGGTAACCCATGAGAGCAAAGGGTAACTTTTCATGCCATTGCCTGGATCCCTCCACCATTTTCGGAGAATCTTCTTGATGTTCTTATTTGCCGCCTCTACTGCACCATTTGCCTTTGGCCTGTAGGGTGTGGAATTGCGGTGCGTGATCCTAAACCTTTCACAAACTTCTGCCATGAGATGACTGTTTAAATTGGCTCCATTGTCTGTGATAATCACTTTGGGGATTCCAAATCGGCATATGATATTCTCATGCACAAAATCCACCACCGCTTTCTTCGTCACCGCCTTGAATGTCTTAGCTTCGACCCACTTGGTAAAATAATCAATTGCAACTAGGATAAACCTGTGCCCATTAGAAGCGGCTGGATCTATCGGGCCTATGACATCCATGCCCCAAGCAACAAAGGGCCAAGGTGCTGACATTGTGTGCAACTCATAAGGCGGAGAATGGATCAAATCCCCATGTACCTGGCATTGATGGCATTTCTTTACATACCTGATACAATCACGCTCCATCGTGAGCCAGTAGTACCCTGCTCTCAGAATCTTCTTTGCTAAAACATATCCGCTCATGTGGGGTCCGCATACTCCAGCATGTACTTCAATCATAATTTCATTTGCTTGTTGTGCGTCCACACATCTCAATAAACCCAGATCTGGTGTCCTTTTGTATACCACTCCTCCACTGAAGAAAAATCCATTGGCTAGACGCCTGATGGCTCTCTTTTGGTCTCCGGTGGCTTGCTCCGGGTATTTGCCAGCTTTCAAGTATTCTCTAATATCATGATACCACGGCTCTCCATCCGACTCTTCTTCCACAACGAAGCAATAAGCATTCTGATCTCGGACTTGGATCTGGAGCGGATCTATGTATGTCTTGTCCGGATGATGCAACATAGAGGACAATGTGGCCAAAGCATCTGCAATCTCATTGTGCATTCTCGGGATATGCTTGAATTCTATAGACTGGAATCTTTAAGACAACTCGTGCAAACAATACCGATATAGTATCAATTTCAAATCTCGTGTCTCCCATTCCCCTTGAATTTGGTGTACTAAGAGATCCGAGTCACCCATGACCAAAATCTCTTGAATACCCATGTCAATCGCCATCCTTAATCCCAAGATGCACGCCTCATATTCGGCCATATTGTTGGTACAGAAAAATCGAAGCTTGAGCTGTGACGGGATAGTGTTGACCCGTACTTGAAATGAGTACCGCTCCGATACCAACGCCCCTACTGTTGACGGCTCCGTCAAAGTACATTTTCCATCCCGATCTCTCCTCTTGCTCCGTCTCCTCGACAAGCATTGCCTCTTCATCCGGAAAGTATGTTTTCAATGGCTCATATTCATCATCCACCGGATTCTCGGCTAAGTGGTCCACAATAGCTTGTGCCTTCATTGCCGTACGAGTTACATAGACAATGTCGAATTCTGTGAGCAGAATCTGCCATTTGGCCAGTCTTCCCGTAGGCATAGGCTTCTGAAATATATACTTGAGAGGATCCAATCGTGATATCAAGTACGTGGTGTATGCTGACAAATAATGCTTTAGCTTCTGAGCTACCCAAATCAATGCACAACAAGTTCTTTCCAGTTGGGTATACTTCACCTCGTAAGATGTAAACTTTTTGCTGAGGTAGTAGATGGCTTGTTCTTTCTTGCCTGTCTCATCATGTTGACCCAGTACACAACCGAAAGAGTTATCTAGCACCGTCAAATACAAAATCAGAGGTCGCCCTGGTTCTGGAGGAACTAATACCTGAGGATGAGCCAAATATTCTTTGATTTTGTCAAAGGCTTCCTGACACTCGTCGGTCCACTTCACTGCTGCATCTTTCTTTAACAACTTGAAAATCGGCTCGCATGTTGATGTCAACTGAGCTATAAACCGACTAATATAATTCAACCTTCCTAATAAGCTCATGACCTCATTCTTGTTCTTCGGCGGAGGTAGACTTTGAATAGCTTTGATCTTTGATGGATCCAGTTCAATACCTCGCCGACTCACAATAAACCCCAGTAGTTTCCCCGAAGGTACTCCAAAAGCACACTTCGCCGGATTGAGTTTTAGATTGTACCTCCGGAGTCTTTGGAAAAACTTCCTCAAATCTTTCACATGATCAGGTTGTTTTCTGGACTTTATAATGATATCGTCCACATATACTTCAATTTCTCGATGCATCATATCATGAAACATTGTGGTCATTGCCCTCATGTAAGTTGCCCCGGCATTCTTCAATCCAAACGGCATTACTCCGTAACAGTATGTTCCCCAAGGTGTAATGAAGGCAGTTTTCTCAGCATCTTCTTCGTCCATCAGGATCTGGTGATAACCTGCATAACAATCCACAAACGAACCGATTTCATGCTTGGCGCAATTGTCGATCAATATGTGAATGTTTGGCAATGGGAAGTCGTCCTTCGGACTGGCTTTATTGAGGTCTCTATAGTCTACACACACTCTGGTTTTGCCATCTTTCTTTGGGACCGGCACAACATTTGCCAACCAAGTGGGGTATTTGGTAACTCTTATGACCTTTGCCTCAAACTGCTTATTCACCTCTCCCTTTATCTTCACGCTAATGTCCGTTTTGAATTTCCTCAGCTTTTGTTTCACTGGCCGGCATTCCGAGTAGATAGGCAACTTGTGTACCACTAAATCTGTGCTAAGCTCGGGCATGTCATCATAGGACCAGGCAAAGATGTCCTTAAATTCATGTAACAACCTTATCAATTCATCCCTGAGGGGTGCCTCCAAATGCACACTAATCTTTGTTTCTCGGACATCATCTTCGCTCCCCAAGTTTACGGATTCCGTATCACTCAGATTCGGCTTGGGTTTTTCCTCGTATTGTTTCATGTCCTTACTTATTTCCTCCAGGGCTTCCTCATCCTCACATTCTATTTCACTATCTTCCTCGATTTCTTGTATAGTAGCGTGATTGTCGGAACTGGGTCTAGAATCCTTCACGCATGACATGGCATTGGAATCAACACATGCAAAACTGTACAAAAGGAAAAATAAAGAAAAATAAGGCAAAAGTGAAGAAAAAGGAAAAACCGCATTTCATTAATAAAAGAAACGAACAATGTTCGGGATACATGGTGATTTTTTTTCATAAGGGGAACGGGGAAATTATAAAATAACAACTTTCGGGGAAACAATGATGAAATTTTGAGCTAACTACCAAGACTCCTTCCGGATAAGGAAATGAGTAGCTTCCCAATTGTTCAATGTGACTCTGGGCCCCACAAATTGCACGTCCATGTTGCTCGTGCCTTCCCCTGCTTCAATCGTATTCACCTCCCAGAACAATTTCTTAAAACCAAGCATTTCTTCATCAAGTTGGGTCTCAATGCACTTTGCTGCAGCAGATGGTTGATGTTTTGTACCAGGCCGGATAAAGATGTCGGATAATTTGGGTATGGGTTTGGGCAAGGTCCAGTTTCTCTTGGCTTTAGAGGCTCTTTGGATATCGGCAAAGGTGGGTTTGAACCCTAAGCCGAATGTACCTTTATTCTCCGGAAGCTGAACTGGTTGAGTGACTCCCTGCAGTGTTTTGCCTAATCCCCTTCCCGGTGCAAATCCGTTTCTCAGCATTTCTCTGGCCACCATTACAGCAGTTGGTGCCAACATCGGGGTTGATAACTTTTCTCCTTCAGCAACTCTATTTACCTCAACAGCATCCGTCACTTGGTAAACCCAAGGACCCCGATCCCCATCAGTACCGTCAAAAGGTGCTACCACATTACAAGCATTTTCCTCTCCGTGTACAACAATCTCTTGTTGCTCCCATTCAAACTTGACCATCTGGTGTAGAGAAGATGGCACCGCTTTGGCCGCATGAATCCAGGGTCGACCTAACAGCAAGTTATATGATACGGCGATGTCGAGCACCTGGAACTCCATTGTAAAATCAACGGGACCGATGGTCACTTCCAAAATAATATCTCCCAGAGTGTTCTTACCTCCGCCGTCAAACCCTCTCACATTGATACTGTTTCTCCGGATTCTGTCCGGGCTAATGTTCAGCTTCCCTAGAGTTGACAACGGGCAGATGTTCGCGCTCGATCCATTATCAATCAATACCCTGGTCACGACTGACTCTTCACTCTTCACTGTGAGGTATAATGCTTTATTGTGTTCAGTTCCTTCCGCCGGCAGCTCCCTATCAGAGAAGGTGATTCTATTAGACTCGAAAATTTTGCTGGTAATCTTCTCCAAATGACACACTGAAATCTTCTCCGGAACGTGAGCCTCATTTAGAATCTTCATAAGAGCCTTCCGGTGCTCCTCTGAATGTATCAACAAAGATAACGAGAGAAATTTGGGCCGGGGTCTTTCTTAGCTGCTCAACCACCGAGTACTCTTGTGACTTCATTTTCTTAAGAAATTCTTCTGCTTCCTCCTCCGACACTCGGCTTTTTCAATTGACTTTCTTTCACCATTTTCATCTTTCTCAGTCCTCCGGAGCAAAACACCTTCCGGATCGAGTAAGTCCATGCGTTTCATTAATTTCACCGAAATCTCTTTCCCTTGTAAACTACTTGTTACCTTGTTATAGTTCCAAGGCACGATCTTTGTATTCACCACTGGCATTTGCACTACTCGGTTTTATGATTACTGGCTCGCACTTGCTCCTTTCACGATTACGATCGTCTTTGCACTGGAACTACCGCCTTTAAACCTCCCATCACTACTGGCTTTGGTTTCTCAACAATTACTTCCTCTTTCACAATTTCTTTCTCTAACTTGTCACTCGACTTTATCATCATGACGGCCTGAGATGGTTTTTGATTGCCATCACCCTGCACCAGTTCTATCATATTCGTTTCGTGGTGATTCGGCAATGGATTCTGGGTAATGTTTGGGGCCTCGGGAGCCTGCACTTCAATTCTCCTCTCATCGATAAGATCTTGAATAGCATTCTTTAATTGCCAACACTTCTCAGTATCGTGGCCCAATGTTCCTGAACAATATTCACATCTGACAGAAGAATCAAGATTTTTCGGGGGTGGGTTCGGATTTTTGGTGCGATTGGTCTCAACATCCCCAATTCTTTCAACCTGTGGAAAAGAATGGTATATGACTCTCCGAGAGGAGTGAATGTCTTTCTCGCTTTGTTTCTCCAATCAGCGTCTAGCCTGGGTCTATTCTGGTTTCGGTAAGGTTTAGGGGTTGGGTATGTGTTTTGGGTATGGTACACATTGTGCGGAGCTCGAGCTCTCCACACGTGGGGTGGTGGTGGTGGATAAACTTGGGTTTGAGGGTGATGGTAATGTGGTACAGTCGGTGGGTATGGTGGTGGTGGTGGGTTATAAGGGCTTGGTGCATTGTAGGGATTTGGCGGGTAGGATGGTGGTGGTGGATTATATGGAGTTGCTGGGCTTGGCGTGTGTTGGCGGTAGGGTCTTGGTGGGTTATAATGTGGGTTGCGACTCCAGGACCTGCTTTCAATGGTTGATACTTCTTCTTTCTTCTTCTTTCCCATCACTCCTCCACTTCCACTCTGTATAGCTTGATTGGTGGCTTTGATAGCCGAAAAACTCATAATCTTGTTTGTCTTCAAACCCTCTTCTACAAAACTTCCCATTTTCACAACTTCGTTGAAACTTTTCCCGATTGCTGACACTAGATGGCCGTAGTACGTTGGCTCCAAAGCTTGCAGAAAACAATCCACCATCTCACCTTCTTTCATCGGTGGATCCACTCTAGCGGCCTGTTCCCTCCATCTAAAACCGTATTCTCTAAAGCTCTCTCCTGGCTTTTTCTCCAACTTGGTAAGGGATAACCTGTCGGGTATGATCTCCAGATTGTACTGAAAATGACTAGCGAAAGCTTGTGCTAAATCATCCCAAACGAACTATCTTGTATGGTCCTGTCGGGTATACCATTCCAGCGCTGATCCACTCAAACTTTGGCTGAAATACGCCATCAACAATTCATCTCTATCTCCCGCGCCTCTCATCTTGCTACAATATCCTCTTAGATGAGCTACCGGATCCCCGTGTCCGTTGTACATGTCGAACTTGGGCAACTTAAATCCTGCAGGAAGCTGCACCTCAGGGAACAAACACAGGTCTTTGTAGGCTACACTTACTTGCCCTCCCAAGCCCTTGCATATTGCGGAAAGCGTTCTCAAGACTCTTCACTTTCCGAGCCATCTCTTCCTGCCCGGCACTTACTTCTATCATCGGAGCGTGAGACTCGTGTTGTCTGAAAGTCGGCTCCGGAGGGTAGTAGTGAGAATCCTGGATATGAAACATTGGCTCGCTAGAGGATTTGTGGATAACAGCGGGCGGCGGTGCCACATATACAGGAGCGACTTGTGGAACCTGAGGTGGTGTTTGCTTGGCTGGCGGTGGCGGTATTTGGGAGGTGGAAGCATAGTAGTGAGGGTAATCGGGGTAGGTGGAGGATGAGTTCAATATTGGTGGCTCAGGGTTAGGATTGGCTGGGGGGACATATGCAGGGTTAGCAGGATAGGCTGGTAGTGGTTGGCCTCTCGACCAAGCCTGGTACATTTCAGCCATCTGCTGTCTTAACTTGTACATTTCTTCTTTCATCCCGGCCACATCCACGATCTCTTCTTCGTGAGCAGGGTCTACAATGGTCTCCTCGATCTCCTGGGATACAGCCTTTGTCATCTTTTTGGATCCGGTGTTGTATGAGTGGGTAGCCAGTATGCCAGTTGCCTAGAAAATCTGGTCTCACAAACATCAACACTTGTTAGTTGTTAGCGCATGAATAAGATGTAACGACTTTAAAAACAAACACATTCGCTCGAGTCGTTATGCATCATCCCGGCCGTTGCTCACTTCAATCATCTTTTCTTTTTCCGCTCTTTTGTTTTCTTTCTTTCTTTTTTCCTTTTCTTTTCTTTTCTTTTTTTTTTTTTTTTTTTGCTTTTTCTCTTTTTCTTTTTTTTTTTTTCTTTTCTTGCTTTTTCTTTTCTCTCTTTTTCCTTGCCGTTTTCATAATCACGCTCCTATTTATTTGCCTAGCGGATATAAAGGAAATGACATAAAGCAAAAGAATTGGTAACAACACTCTGTTTTCTCATTGATAATTCAAAACCTTGATTACAAAGTGATGTTTAAGAAAAATAAAAGATGATGCATGACCTAAGAGTACATTAATGCACCTAGTGCCCGCGAGGCATCGTTCGGCCTTGCCGCGGGCCTATATGCTAAACCCCTTTGAAGCCTATCAAGGTCGGCCATGACTTGTTGTACAAAAAACTTCACTGCAGAAACAAAAGTCCTCCGAGACATGTCTTCACAAAGCTGAGTCTTTCGGGTGATGTATTGGGCGATACGAACAATCTTTTCTCTGATGACCCCTTTTTCTTGCAATAGATGGCTTATTTGCTGAGTGCGAGCATCCAAGGTGTGTTGGTTGTCCTTTTGCACTTGTTGCAGCTTCAATTCTAATCTCGCCATAGTCGTGTAGCAGTGCTCTCTTTCTTCTTCAAGATCTTTGATGATCTTGTTACTTTTGATTGTGGCTGAGATCATTTTCTTTCTAAGTTGAGCTATTTCAACATCGTGCTTGTCATGTAGCTGTCGGACCAACTTGGCTCTTTCCTCGGCGTCTTTGTCCATTTGCTTCCGAGCCTTGACTAACTCTTTTTCAGCTACGTCCAAATCAAAGCTATAGTCGTTTACTTTCCGCCGGAGAATCTCAATTAACTTTTCATCTCGGGCTGAACGTACTGGTGTCTCGGATGCAATTTTCATTTGAGCTATTTGAGCCTTCAACATATCATTTTCTTTTTTCAACTGTTTCTTTTCCCCTTCATCGGATGCTGCTTGTAAGCCGCTTTCGAAATGAAGATTTCTCAGTTTATCTTCCAACAGACTGATTTTGGCCTTATATTCTTTTTCCTTGGCTGCCCATTTCAGATTTTCCTCGGATTGCTCTATCAGGTCTTGCAAGTGAGGTCTCTTTGAAAGACGTTCGTGTTCAACCCCTCGTCGGTACCATGTGGAGTACCCAGGTGATATCTCCCCCTTTGCTCTATTCGGCACACAGGTATCAATCTTCAAATTTTGGCACTCGTTCCAGATTTGCCGAATTTTTGCTTCCGGGAATTGCCCGTCTGGACCAATCTCCACAGCTTGCACACTGAGATCCCCATCTCTCGGAATAATCTGACACCGACCCAACTGTCGCAGGGCTCTGTAGGGCGCATAAGGTTGTATACTCTTCAAACCCATGATCAAAAATGGCGATCCCTCTGTTGGCATGTATATCACCTCGTCAAGAGGTAACCAGTCATACGTCCAATCAATTTGACCGTCGGTTAGTGATCGAAGATACCCAATCCAACCTTGGACTCCCTCTGGCAACCTTACTTCCTTTGTCCTCGCATTGAACTCTTCCAAACATGTCCGATCGGCCGAACCATAGCTCGAGAATGAAGGGTGGTGACACAGATGCTCGATTAGCCAAATTTGCAAGATCAAGTTACACCCCTCGAAGAAGCTAGCCCCTGCTTTGCACGCAGTCAGAGCACGATAGATATCCGCAACAATCATCGGGGCCAGAGTACAGTTTTCTTGTACTATCAGTGTGGAAGCTACCCCTGCGACTTTTATATTGATATGTCCATCTTTCCTCGGGAACACAACAACTCCGAGAAATGCTACCAAAAATGCGAACCTCCGGTGTTCTTCCCATTTCGCCCGATTGGACTTGCAACATAGCTTGTTGGTAAGATCATTGAAACCCCCAACGTGTCCAAACCTATTGTAGATGAAGCTTAAAGAACAAAACCCGTTGGCCAAATCTTCATTATGAACATTCCGGGCAATTTTCAAAGAGTCGAGAAAGCGATGTACTGTCACCGTCCTCGGAGATACCGGGTATTTTCCTTTCAGCGGAACCTCGGTCTTCCCAATGTAAAAGGCAATCTCCTCCAAAGTTGGTGTAAGTTCAAAAGCTGGGAAATGAAATACGTTGTGTGCCGAATCCCAAAACGAGACCAACGCTCTAATTACATCACCTCGAGGAACTATTTCGAGTAACCCCGTAAGGCCTTTCAAGTACTTTTTGACCCAGTCTTGACCATCGGATCCCATGTCCTGCCACCATAATCTCAGCTCCAAAGGGATTTTATTTAGGGAAAATTGTTCATTCATCATCGTGCTCGTCCTGCACATTTATTAAGGTGATTTTATTCAGAAAAGGAAAAATCTTTTTCAATGCAAGTTTTCAATTTTTGAATGAAAGAAAAGAAAAATGATTTTCGAAGTGGCCATTTTTGCAAAAACAGCCTTCCGTCGTCCTTTCGGAACATTCGGCCATTCCCAAAAATAGCAATCACCTCGATTATTTGAAAAGAAAATCTTTTTGGTCTTTTTCTAAAAGTGTGGTTGGACCCGTTTAAGGGTTGCCTACGTATCCCACCTAATGGCGAGAATCAAACTTGCGTAGTTCGGTCAGATTATTTGACCAATTATTTCAAAAATGTTCCACCTATTTTTTCAAATTTTCAAATTTTCCATGTACCTATTTTCTATAAAACATTATTTTTCTCTCTCTCTTTTTCCTTTTTCAACAATTTTTCTAATCTCGGGATTTCAGCCGGTCCGCATAACGATCAAGGATAATAAAATGCAACACACAGCATGCTCGGTCTTTTCAATACCGGGTCACCTGTCCTAGACGGACCCAACCCCTGTGTTGAGTCCCCTAAGTCAAATATGATGCAAATAATCGTCCTAGACCTATGTTCAAGATCTTATGGTTTCATAGATTGCTAGACCGTGTACCCGAGCGGACAACTCGAATCGAGGAGGGGGCTACGTACCGGTGACCCGCGGAGTCAATCGGCTTTGTAACTTGTCCGGCCTCTTTTTTCTTATTTTTGGAATGACACTAACAGAAAGGGGAGTCTCAACCAGTAAGCACATTCCCGGAGGTAAAGAAGAGAAGGGTTTTCGGCACAGTTTTATATATACGGTTCACGCAATATCAAAGCGGTAAACATGTAGCACATTAATCAAAACATATAATGAAATCAGATATAAGCAAAAACAACAATTTAACTGAGCTCGAATTCTTAAACCCCGAACCGAAGTTCGGGGTTACTTATCCCCAGCAGAGTCGCCAGAGCTGTCACACCTCCCTTTTTTACTACCCCATACATGCGTAAGGTGTATAAATACACTTGTAGGGTATACCCCGACGCTCAATTACCCGAGACGGATAAAATAACGTAAGGGAAGGAGTTTTTCCAATTTAAGGACAATCGGTTCGGGATATATTTAGAGATTAGTCAGAGTCGCCACTTGGGAATGACAATGGTGTCCCAAGTCACCGGTTAATCCCGAATCCGAGGAATTTTGACTCTTTGAAATGTATGCGAAGCAGAGGTCCGGATAAGGAACTCTGTTAACCCGGGAGAAGGTGTTAGGCACTCCCGGATTCCGTGGTTTTAACACGGTCGCTCCACCGTCGTTCTTGACTTTTGTTTGACTCAGTTATAGATTTTAACAACATAATGTGCTTTTACGTTAAATATCATTTTTAGGAATTTGCGGTATCGCGAGAAACACGCCTCGAGTCATACCGCAACCAGTACGCCTATGACTTTTGGTGTATTTCGGCTTTGCCGAGATTTGGATTTGAGTTGCACCAAGTGCACACTCATTCATAGGAAGGTATATTGAAATCGTGCCCTAAAGTAATGTCTATCGGCTTTTAAATCTTTTGGGAGAAGCTATGGAATTGGCTATTAGCTTTCCCGGATCTATTTGTGTTTATATCATCACTAAATGGGGGCCCCGGTGTTATTCGGGCGAGGCTCGTCCCAATTTTATTTAAAGGATACTAATATTTAACTACGTTTTCTACACTTGTTCTTTCCTTAATCGCATTACTAACACTAGAATAACCCCAGGCCCGTGTAGTTTGTTGTTAATTGGGCCTGGTCTTCTTCACTTTGCTTAACTAAATCAGCCCAGGCCTTAAGACCCAGGTAGTCTTCAGGTTCATGCTTGAGGCTTTGATATAATTCATGCCGTGGGGTTAAGAGAGTTTATATAACAGATTGAAATAATTAAAATCAGAAACGCAAGCTGAATAGAATGAACTAAAAATGTTTTATTCATTAAAGAGAAATCAGTACACAACCTATTGTGAATCGATTATCTATTACAACTCAGACTAGAGCTAAAGGCTATTTATGATCTCAACCTTTGTTAACAAGTTGATACTAACACTAACAGATTCTAAAGGAGAGCAATTCGATTATTCCAGAAGTTCATAGAGTAATTAGACTAATTATCTACAAATGACCAAAATTAAGTAATTAACCTATACATGACAGTGTTTAATCGACCCAATTACTTGCTAGTGTTAACTGAGTTATCCAAGACTGAATGATCTATTCATATGTACACAAATGTATCATTGATTCTAATCCAACTTAGCTTATGCCATGAACCCCAGTCGCGAATGAACTACCCACTCTTCTGCCTATTCTCTCTTTTGAACCTATTACACCACTTTATAACCATGTTTGAGCACCAATTAACACCAAAACTGAACCCGTTTTTAACATCATTGCCTATTTCACTTCTTATCTTTTAAACTTGTTCAAACACTAAGATTAATGAAACAGATTAACTGAATGAGCTCAGTATTACTAATGTAGGCAAATGAATTGATGATCTCTAGTTTTAATAGTGCTCATATTTAGCTAAGTGATGAATGATCTACACAACACTAACATTACACTACTGATTTTCTCATGAATTTCGTTACCAGCTTGTTAATATTGCAGGTTATTACTAATTGACTTATGTTTTAGAACCTTTACCTATTTAAACTAGGTGGTAAACTATCTACATTATACTATTGCTATACTACTACTACTATACTATTACATTGTTTCTGTTCTTTGTTTCCTACTATTACATATTACATCAATCAAGCTATAAATGCTGAAACTAACTAAAAGACAATATAAGATTATAACAGGGTAATTAAAAATAAGGCTTCATTTCATTATTTCAGCAGTTACATCTTCAGTGGATTGAGGAATGTACCTGGGTCAAATGAAAGAACACCAATGAGTCTAAGGGGGGGGGGGGCAGAAGCGAGTAAGTAACAACAGTAAGGAATCAAGCAATGAGTGCAACAGTGAGAAGGCACAGCAACAGCAACACAGCAACACAACAACACCAATATGAGAGAAACCCAGCAAATAGTCGAACAAGGAACCCAGAAAAACAGATTAAACCCACAAGCTTTCCACACCCGGAATTTCCAGAATGATTACTGCCAAATTGCTATGTTTTCCCTAGTATTTCTTATCAATAATTAGCCTAAGTGTGAATTTCAGATTGCTCAAATGTTGGAACCCCAAATATTAGCTCAGATTGTTCTACAGTGGAATCCCCTCTTCAGCCCCTTTTTAAGAGATATTTATAGCTAACCTTTAGGGTTGAATACTTGGGGAGGAAGTATGGGATTAATCCCACTTCCCCCCTCCTAAAATTATCCATTCTACACTTTAGTCCATATTTCAGTTACCAGAAACCCTTCCAGCATGTGCTGGAAGGTTCTAAAGATTCTCTTTTATGGCCTTTTACTAGTATGACCTTAGGGGTTTGAGATTTTTACAGATTTCCCATTTTTAGGAGACCATTATACCCCTAAATCTCTGCAAAATTGCAGAAATCAGGAGCATGAATGTCCCTATTACCCTCCTAAGTTCTTACTAGTTACTATTTTACCTTTTCAATTCCCAATTGTGCCCCTAAGGGCACTGTTGATTTACCAGCTTACCTAGGGCAATTTTCAGCTAGTTTTGCACCTATTTAACTAATGGCCAGCCCTGGCATTAGTATTTAAGGGCTGGCCAGATTTATTTTTAAGAACTATTTCAATTTTAGCCACTTTTAAACTAATTCCAGTCAATTAAGACCAATTTATTCTTAATTAAAGCTAATTGCAGGCATAGCCTGTTTTATTGTTATGATTAACCTATTTAAAAGCTAGCCAGTCTCAAGTTGAGACTTAGCTTGGGCTATCAAAGCCATATACTGAACAGCTGGGCCCAAAACCTTTACGGGTTTGGCCATTTTGCTGTTCAGGGCTCAATATAGAGCCTGGGCCAGTCTACATTTGCAAACATGGCCCCTTTTGCACAACCAGGCCACTGTTTTAAGGTGGACTGTGTGTTAGGGCTCACAGAATTGGTCAACCCTTTGCAAGGTTGACCATTCTTAGGCCAATTATTTAACTAACAACCTATTTTTGTTCATTTTCAGTTTTAATCCTATTTCAAAACTAACCACTTTCATGGAACTAGTACTAACAGCTATAACCAATCTTCCTAAGCATAATAGACATCAACAGTGTTCATCCTTAACATAAAACTATTGCAAACTTAACCATTTCAACATATAATTGCACATATAAACACATGAAGCCAAATATTGTTCATTAATCAATCAAAATTCAAAAGTAGGGTTTGATAATGTTGAATCTCAACTAATCAACTTACATAACTTGAAATCATGCAGCAACATGGCAATTAACATCAATTAGGCTAAGTAACAGTCATTTCATGTTAGATGATATACTGACAAACCCTAAAACACTTAGCATTTATGGATATAGACACTGAATTCCCAGAAACAAACCAACAAAAGAATAAAAACATGATTTATTTAAAACAAGAGGGCAATGGACTAAGAATGGTAATTAACCAGACCTACCAACCTAAAGATTTTCCCAAATACCAGTCTAAATCTAGTACAAGTGCAGGACAGTGAAAGACAAACCATTAAACATAGTATCAGGATCAAAACATGCACGATGACAAGAGAGCTATTGAAAACTTAACCAAATAAAAACCCTAACAGAATAGAAGAGAGAACATGAATATCGAGATCTAATTTTGAACTCGAGAGACAAACCAAACACTTCATAACCCTAAAACATGTATTAGACTAAACATGACTAAACATGGAAGAAACAGAACATGAAAATAAACAAACAGGAGAATATGCATATGAAGATGAATGAGATGAAAATCAACATTAGTACTAAACTAAACCTAAAACAGTCGGAACAGGGTAAGAACAAAGGAGGTGAGTAAGATAATTATAGAACCCTAATACTAAACAGGTTAAAACATACGAAATTAAGCAAGGAAAGGCATGAAACAAAGAAGAAGCTAAGGTGATAATCTATGTCTATCAGGGAAGCATGCAAAGGAGAATAACATGATGAACAGAAACAAAATAAACACTCATAAGCATGCAAATCAAACAAAAATAACAGAGTAGGCATGAAGAGACATAACAAACATAAAAAGTCCCTAATCTAAACATACGAGTATGAAGTGAAGAAAAAGTAAAAATCAGACGAATGAACAAGATTTTCTCAAAATAAACCCTTATATTAAACATGCAGTCCAATAACACAAGAGATAACATACGAAGATTAACAAGATAAAGAAGAATAGATCTTTTAAACAGAAAAACAAACAAATAAACTAAAACTCTTCAAAGACTAATAAAAATCCTAGTTCATGCGACTAACTGATCAAAAGCATGCTGAACACACAGAAATAACAAGAAAATAGCAGGCAAAACAGGTAAACAAAAGCAAACAGAAGAGGGGAGGTACTTAGCTTGCGGGGACTGTCCCCCGAGCTTCCTATTCCTTTCACTCCTCACCCTCTCTCGAACTCTCTGACTCCTTTTTATTCTTGCTTGTTTTCTTTTTTTTTCTTTATTCGTTCATGTTTCTCTATTCCTTTTCAGAACCCTTTTCTTCCAATTTTTCTCTGATTCTTCTTTCACGCCTAAAGACGAGGCCTTTTTTGATTTTAACTTGAAGAGGGGTGTTAGGGTGAGGGTAAAGATGAGGTCTTGATTGAGGGTTGAATTTGGGGTCGCCGGAGTTAGGGTTCCGACGACCTTCTTCGGAATATTCGAGAAGTTCAAGGGACATTCGAGGGGAGCCAATGGTATGGGTGGGTAGATCTAATGGAGAGGAACAGAACGGCATTGGTTTCATGTGGTTCTTCATACTTTGGGTGGTCACCGGTGTAACTCCGGTGACCGGGGTTTTGAAGAGCAGGGTGTTTTTCTGGGGGTTTTGGGTAAAGAAGACGGAGAAGAAGAAGATGAAGATGATGGGAGAGGTAAGGGAGGCCGGCGACCACCGTGGAAGGTGGTGGCCGCCATGGCCGTTTAGGGTTTCTGAAGAAGATGAGGAGGTGAGGGAGACGAAGAAATTAGGGCGGCGTCTCTAGGGTTGAAGAGTGTAAAGTGAGCGGCCGTCTTCAGACAAGGCCTTTTTATAGGCCAAATATCCCAGGTAATCTCGACCGTCCATTTGATCAAGATCGACGGCTTTGAATGAACGTTACTTAAACGCCGTCGTTCGATTGTTAAAGAGGCTAAGGTTTTTGGCCGTTAGATTAAATCACACGGACGGCCCAGATCAAATCTCCTATAATTAATTAAGACTCAAATTCAATTAAATATCCCAGCCGTTAGATCAATGAGATTGGACGGCTGGGATCAAGTCACTTAGAGACCTGGACCGGGTCTGCTTTGGGCCTAAGGACTGGGCTGGCTATTTGGACTCACAATTGGCCCAGATTTATTACACAACCTATTTTTTTGTATTTTCTGATTTTAATGATTTTTATGCATTTTTCTTTTATACTTTTTTTTTCTTTTCTTTTATGAAAAATTATAAATCCTAATTTACTACCTACTCTAATTTTCTAGTATTTTTTTGGTAATTTTCTGTTATTTTTTCCTAATTTCTACTACGTAAGCTATTTTTACTAATTTTCTAATTAACTAAACTAACAAATTAATTACTACTATTTTTTTGATTTTTCTAATTTCTTACTTATTCAAATACACAAAAATATAACTAATTTCAAGCAAAGCAAGTAATTGCACTCAAAAACATATTTATTTTAATTTTGGAATTTAAATGCTTAGTGCAAAAATCATGTGCTCACAGTGGCATTCCTGGCGATGAGTGGCTAAAAACTAACTTCGTAATTTTGAGGGTCCTCCGCAAAATTCTGTCCCAATTCCAATAGCAGAGGTAAAATGTAATTTTTATTAAATTGTGACCAAACCAATAGGGCTGTCTAAATATCCCCTTTTAAATGGGAATCAGGTCAGGTGTAGTTCAAATTATATCATAAGGGAATCATAGGTGGTTACACATAGTATCGTTTCATTGCATCTGAATTGATTGGCTTTGGCTAGACTTCTCCGTCCATTTCTTCAAGAATAAGGGCTCCTCCAGTTAGAACCCAGTGAACCATGTACGGACCTTTCTAGTTAGGAGAGAATTTCCCCTTGGCTTCATCTTGATGTGGGAATATTTTCTTCAACACCAGCTGCCCCGGTGTAAACTTCCTTGGCTTAACTCTTTTGTTGAAGGCTCTGGACATTCTATTCTGATATGACTGACCATGGAAAATTGCACTCATCATTTACCATATATAAAGGCTAAATGCTCGTAGTATCTTTTTACCCATTCTGCATCGTCCAACTCTGCTTCTTGTATGATCCTCAAGGAGGGAATCTCTACCTTAGTGGGGATGACCGCCTCCGTACCATAAACCAACATGTAGGGAGTTTCTCTAGTCGATGTGCGGGCCATGGTGCGGTATCCCAGTAAGGCGAATGATAACTTCTCAAGCCATTATTTGTGACTTTTGACCATCTTCCTTAATATCTCCTTGATATTCTTGTTGGTTGACTCTACAACTCTATTCATCCGAGGCTTGTAAGCTATAAAATTCTTGTGTTTGATCTTGAATGCCTCACATATTGCTTTCGTCAAATCACTGTTGATATTAGAACCATTATCGGTGATGATTGATTCTGGAATTCTGAATCGGCAAACAATACGGTCACAGACGAAATCTGTTACAACTTTATTAGTCACCCAATGTATGATGCTGCTTCAACCCATTTGGTAAAATAATCAATTGCCACCAGGATAAATCTGTGCCCGTTTGATGCGGCAGGCTCGATAGGTCCAATGACATCCATTCTCCAAGCAGCGAGTGGCCACAATAAGCTTTTTGTAGTAAGCACGTTTGGAGGCACCTTTATCATATCCGCATATAGTGATGGCACTTGCAAACGTACTGGATACAGTGTGTTTCCATTGTCATCCTAAAATACCCTAATCGAAGTATATTCTTTGCTAAGACAAAACCATTCATGTGCGGCCCATAGGTCCCTGCATGAACTTCGTCCAATAGTATGTATGCTTTTTTTTTTTTTGCTTCGACACACCTTAGTAAACCCAAATCAGGAGTCCTCATATACAGGATTCCCCCACTGTGAAAGAAGTTGTAGGATAATCTCCAAAGTGTGCGCTTCTGTGTGACGTTGGAAAGTTCTGGATATTCTCTCGGTGTCAAGTACTCCTTGATGTCATGGAACCATGGTTTTCTGCCCGCTTCTTCCTCAACGTGAGCACAATAAGCTGGTTGATCATAGATATTTACTAGGATAAGATCAATGAAATTCATATATCAATATTAGATCAAGGATGACAGAGTAGCTAATGCATCAGCGAACTCGTTCTGGACCGTGAGGATATGTTGAAATTCTGTCTTTGTGAATCTTTTCCTTAACTCATGTATCTAATGCAAGTAGGGGAGTATCTTGGAGTTCTTAGTTTCCCACTCTTCTCGAACCTGATGCATGAGCAAGTCTGAATCCCCGATCACTAGCAGCTCCTGAATGTTCATGTCGATGGCCATCATGAGCCCCAGGATGCAAGCTTCATATTTAACCATATTATTTGTGCAAGGGAAACTGAGCTTGGAGGATACCGGGTAATGCTAGCCGATTTCTGATACTAGAACTGCTCCTATGACAAATCCTTTGAAATTTTCGTCTCCGTCGTAAAACAACCTCCAACCATTGTAGGATTCTGCAATATCTTCTCCTACAAAGGACACCTCTTCATAAGAAAAATACATTTTCTGGGGTTCGTATTCTCCTTCAACAGGATTCTCGGCAAGGTGATCTGCTATGTCTTGGCCCTCGATTGCTTCTTGAGTGTAATGACCCGGCCGGTCATTTTAGAATATTACGCCCCGATCCCCAATTTAACTGTTCCCTTAAGTTCATTTCTACTATTGTGGTTTGCCGAGAAGGTCGATTCTAGAATTCGGAGTGTTTTGGGATACTTAGTTCCTAATTGGGAGCTTTATAGTTGGAAAATGGCCCGTAGTCGGAACAATGTTAAGACAACCTCAGAACAAAAATTTGATGGTTCCATTAGCTCCGTTAGGTGATTTTGGGTTTGGGAGCTTGTTTAGAATGTATTTTGGAGGTCCGTAGCTCAATTAGGCTTGAAATGCCGAAGTTTGACATTTTGGCGAATCCGAACGATAGGAGAGATTTTGATCCGGGGGTCGGAATGGAATTCCGACAATTTCTGTAGCTTTGTTATGTGATTTTGGATATGTCCACAAATTTTAGGTCATTCGGACGTCGTTTGGTCGGGTTTTAGATCGAATGTGTAATTCAGAAAGTTTAAGGAATTTAGGCTTGAATTCGATGTGAATTATGGGGTTTTGATGTTGTTAGACGTGTTTTGAGGATTGGAACAAGTTCGAATAAGGTGATAGGATGTGTTGGTGTGTTTGGATGAGGTCTCGGGGGCCTCGGGGTGATTTCGGACGGTTAAACGGGAACAAAACATGGAAATTGCAGGTTTAGGAGTTCTGTTTCTATTGTTTTCGCCCCGGCGGAAATAGGACCGCAGAGGCGAGTCCGCAGGAGCGGACAAGGGAGCGCTGAGGCGGGTTTGTTCACAGGAGCAGACGTTTGTCTGCTGAGGCGGCATCTCAGGTGCAAGGTTGAGACCGCAGGAGCGGTCAAGAGACGGAATTGGGAAATCTGCAGAAGTGGATGCAAGATCGCTTATGCGAGTCCGCAGAAGCGGACTCTGGTTCACAGGAGCTAGATTCATCGCAGGAGTGGCTGTGTGATCGCAGAAGCAGATGCGCGGAAGTGTCCCTAGGATCGCAGAAGCGGAATGGGCCAGCCAGGCCTGGGGTTCACAGAAGCGACCAAGTTATCGGGGAAGCGGTTCCGCAGAGGCGGAAAATATTCCGCAGATGCGAAAATCGCAGAGGGTTTAATTATATCAGAAGTTAGAAATTTCAGAAATATTTCAAACATTTGAGGGCTCGGCTTAAGGGGTGAATTGGGCGATTTTGAAGGAGAATTCGAGGGGTTTCTTCAGGTAATCAATTATGGGCTCCAATTATGATTGTCGTTGATAATATTATGCAAGTTTTTCATGAAAATCGAGGAATTTGGGGTAATTAATGGGGGTTTTCACCCTAGGCTTAAACTTTAGAAAATCAAAGGTTTGAATGGGCAAATGGAGTCCGAATTTAGTAAACTTTATATGCTTAGACTCGTATTGAGATGAGGGTTCCGAATATGTAACTTTCGTAATTTTTCGATAAGCGTACCGAAAGTTGGGTTTTGGCAACTTGTGGGTTTTGGTGTATTTTGAATCGTTTTGATTGGGTAATGCCCAATTGTCCTATTTTGATGTGATTCTATTGATTTTTATCAGATACTACACCTGTGGAGGCCGACATTTGTGGCAAGAGAGTTGTCTCTTAGCGGTTTTGTACCGGAGTTGAGGTAAATGGCTTGTCTAACCTCGTGTGGCGGAACTTTCACCCCTAGGATATTATGTGATAGTTTAAATGCCTTGTACGCAAGGTGAAGGGCGTGAACATGCGCTGGTTGTTGTAACACATACTTTACTTGAATTGTCCGATTAGTGATATTCCTGCTCTTAGCTGATTAAATCGATACTCTTGCCCAGTATTAGTTAGAAAAGCATGATTAGATAGGATTTAACTGTCTGGTTGCCTAATTGTCTTACTTGAACTTCTTGATAATTGTTGGCACTAGTTTCGGTGAAGTTGTAGTTAAGCATGTTATATTCTCTCTGTGTATTTCTTTATTTGGTGTGCTTGTGGACTGCGGGTTTGATTCCCGGAGATCCTGAGTTATTGAGATATGGATTGCGGGTTCGATTCCCGGAGATCCTGAGTTATTGATATATTATTGAGATATGGACTGCGAGTTCGATTCCCGGAGATCCTGTGATCATTGGGACGCATCTTGACGTATTGAGACATGGGCTGCGGGTTCGATTCCCTGAGACCCAGAGTTACTGTCATTGGGACTGCGGGTTAAATTCCCGCAGCTCCTGGATTGTTGATTACAGAGGGGGACTGTGTTAGCTTAATTGTAGACGGTTGCACTAATCATTTTATTGTTGTTATTTCGGAATTATTATCATTTAAACTGCTTATTATTGTTATTATCATTTTGTAATTGTTTCTCTCAGTAGGGCCCCGACCTTCCTCGTCACTACTCCATCGAGGTTAGGCTTGGCACTTACTGAGTATCGCCATGGTGTACTCATGCTACTCTTCCGCACACTTTTGTTGTGCGGATCCAGGTACATCAGGACATGCCCATACTAGGTAATTCAGCAGTACATTTGGAGACCTCGAGGTATGATCTGCTACGTACTCGGATCCGGAGGCCCTCCTTCTATTCTGATAGTATTAGTAGATGTTTTCCTTCATTTCGTTGTTAGATACTCTTTACACATAGAGCCACAGTTGTATATTCTCCTTTAGTCTGTGTTACCCGTGGGATTCCGGGTCTTGGTGGTGCTTTTATACAGTGTGTTGACGGGTGTATGTGCCAAACGGCACGTATTACATTCCTTTTTATATTATTTTTCCGCTATTTCTTATTTAATGTTCATAAACTTGTATATTTCGTAGCGTGTTAGGCTTACCTAATCGTGGGGACTGGGTGCCGTCATGACAGGTTCACGATTGGTGAACTAGGGTCGTGAAAAGTTGGTATCAGAGGCGAGTCCGCAGGAGCGGACAAGGGAGCGATGGGGCAGGTTTGTTCGCAGGAGTGGACGTTTGTCCGCTGAGGCGGCATCGCAGGTTGAGACCGCAGGAGCGGTCAAGAGGCAGAATTGGGATCCGCAGAAGCGGATGATAGATCGCTTATGCGAGTCCGCAGAAGCAGATACTGGTTCACAGGAGCGAGATTCATCGCAGGAGCGGCTCTGCGATCGCAGCAGCGAACGCGCAGAAACGTCCCTGGGATCGCAGAAGCGGAATGGGCCAGCCAGGCTTGGGGTTCGCAGAAGCGACCAAGTTGTCACGGAAGCAGTTCCGTAGAGGCGGAAAATGTTCTGCAGACACGAAAATCGCAGAGGGTTTAATTATATCAGAAGTTAGAAATTTCAGAAACATTCCAAACATTTGAGGGCTCGGGTTAAGGGGCGAATTGGGCGATTTTGAAGGAGAATTCGAGGGGTTTCTTCAGGTAATCAATTATGGGCTCCAATTATGATTGTTGTTGATAATGTTATGCAAGTGTTTCATGAAAATGGAGGAATTTGGGGTAATTAATGGGGGTTTTCACCCTAGACTTAAACTTTAGAAAATCAAAGGTTTGAATGGGCAAATGGAGTCCGAATTTAGTAAACTTTATATGCTTAGACTCGTATTGAGACGAGGGTTCCGAATATGTATTTTTGTGATTTTTCGATAAGCGTACCGAAAGTCGGGTTTTGGCAACTTGTGGGTTTTGGTGTATTTTGAATCGTTTTGATTGGGTAATGCCCAATTGGCCTATTTTGATGTGATTCTATTGATTTTTATCAGATACTACACATGTGGAGGCCGACATTCGCGGCAAGAGAGTTGTCTCTTAGCGGTTTTGTACCTGAGTTGAGGTAAGTGGCTTGTCTAACCTCGCGTGGGGGAACTTTCATCCCTAGGATATTATGTAATAGTTTAAATGCCTTGTATGCTAGGTGACGGGCATGTACATGCGCTGGTTGTTGTAACATATACTTTACTTGAATTGTCCGATTAGTGATATTCCTGCTCTTAGCTGATTAAATCGATACTCTTGCCCGGTATTAGTTAGAAAAGCATGATTAGATAGGATTTAACTGTCTGGTTGCCTAATTGTCTTACTTGAACTTCTTGATAATTTTTTGCACTAGTTTCGGTGAAGTTGTAGTTAAGCATATTATATTCTCTCTGTGTATTTCTTTATTTGTTGTGCTTGTGGAATGCGGATTTGATTCCCGGAGATCCTAAGTTATTGAGATATGGACTGGGGGTTCGATTCCCGGAGATCCTGGGTTATTGATATATTATTGAGATATGGACTGCGGGTTTGATTCCCGGAGATCTTGTGATCATTGAGACACATCTTGTGGTATTGAGACATGGGCTGCGGTTTCGATTCCCGGAGACCCAGGGATATTGTTAATGGGACTGTGGGTTCAATTCCCACATGTCCTGGACTTGTTAATTGAGTTTTTTTACTTGTGTTAGCTTAATTGTAGACGGTTGCAGTAATCATTTTATTGTTGTTATTTCAGAATTATTATTATTTAAACTGCTTATTATTGTCATTATCATTTGTCTATTATTCTCTCAGTAGGGCCCTGACCTTCCTCGTCACTACTCCATCGAGGTTAGGCTTGGCACTTACTGAGTATCGCCATGGTGTACTCATGCTACTCTTCCGCACACTTTTGTTGTGCGGATCCAGGTACATCAGGACATGCCCATACTAGGTAATTCAGCAGTACATTTGGAGACCTCGAGGTATGATCTGCTACGTCCGCGGATCCGGAGGCCCTCCTTCTATTCTGATAGTATTAGTAGATGTTTTCCTTCATTTCGTTGTTAGATACTCTTTACACATAGAGCCACAGTTGTATATTCTCCTTTAGACTGTGTTACCCGTGGGATTCCAGGTCTTGGTGGTGTTTTTATATAGTGTGTTGACGGGTGTATGTGCCAAGCGGCACGGATTACATTCCTTTTTATATTATTTTTCCGCTATTTCTTATTTAATATTCATAAACTTGTATATTCCGCAGTGTGTTAGGCTTACCTAGTCGTGGGGACTGGGTGCCGTCATGACAGGTTCACGATTGGTGAACTAGGGTCGTGACATTGAGTCACGTAAACAATGTCGAATTCACTTAGCATGATTTGCCACTTGGCGAGCTTCCAGTGGGCATGGGCTTTTGGAAGCTATACTTTAGGGGGTCCATTCTTGCAATGAGATAAGTAGTGTATGCACAGAGGTAATGCCTTAATTTTTGAGCTACCCAAGTCAGAGCACAATAGGTGTGCTCTAATAGAGAATATCGGGCCTCATACGGGGTGAACTTCTTACTAAGATAGTAGATGGATTGCTCTTTTCTCCCCGTTTCATCATATTGTCCTAGAACAAAACTAAATGCTCCATCCAAAACCGCAAGATAAAGAAATAGAAGCCTTTTTGGCTCGAGCGGAACCAAGACTAGTGGCGTTGATAGGTATTCCTTGATTCTGTCAAAGGCTTTCTGACAATCTTTAGTCTATTTAGTAGCAGCGTCTTTCTTTAACATTTTAAAGATGGGTTCACAAATAACAGTGGAATGAGCTATAAATCAGCTGATATAGTTGAGTCTCCCCAGGAAAATCATCACATCCTTCTTGCTCCTTGGCAGTGGCAATTCTTGAATGGCTTTGACCTTTCATGGGTCCAATTCTATTCCTCGATGACTCACTATGAAACCTAGCAATTTTCCAGTAAGAACCCCGAATGCACACTTGGCGGGATTCGGTTTCAGATTGTACTGTCTCAGTCTATTGAAGAACTTTCTCAAATCTTCCATATGATCAGTGGCTTTCTTGGATTTGATGACGATGTCATCCCTCGATCTCCTTGTGTATCATGTCGTGAAATATAGTAATCATGGCTCTCATATAGGTGGCACAGTATTCTTCTACCCAAATGGCATCATTTTGTAACAATACATTCCCCACGGTGTGTTGAAAGTCATTTTCTCTGCATCTTCCTCATCCATCTATATCTGATGATATCCGATGAAAAAATCAACAAAGGACTACAACTCATGCTTGGCGCAGTTCTCGATAATAATTTGTATGTTTGGTAAGGGGAAGTCATCTTTGGGACTAGCCCGATTAAGATCCCGGTAGTCGACACAAACTCTAACTTTCCCATCCTTCTTTGGTACTGGCACGATGTTGGCTAACCATGTTGGATCTTCTACCACTTTGAGAACCTTTCCTTTGACTTTCTTAGTAACCTCTTCTTTGATTTTCAAACTCATATTAGGTTTGAATTTCCTGATCTTTAGTTTTACTGGCAGACATGTTGGATATGTTGGCAGTTTGTGAGCTACAATGGATGTGCTGAGACCAGTCATATCATCATACGACATGTGAATATGTCCTCGTATTCCTTTAAAATTTTTGTATATTCTTCCTTTTTTGCTGGTGACAAATGAACATTGATGCGAGTTTCTTTGACATTTTCTGTATCTCTCAAATTTACGACCTCAGTTTCATCCAAGTTAGACTTAGGCCTATTCTCAAAATTGTCGACCTCTTTGATGACCTCTTCTGGTGTTTCATCCTCTTCTGAATCTATATCCATTTGTTGCATTGTTTCGTTGCAAGTCACAATCGTTGGCTCATCATCAAAGTAAGTAATAGTAATGCTATGCAAAAATAGAGTAAATGATAAAGAAAATAATTAGAGCGAGATATATGATAAACTGAAATACTTTGATTAAATTCATAATTGTTTGGAACATCGGAGCTCTTTTCAAAATTAAAGACAATGCGGAAAGAAAAATCATCTAGTAAATAAAATAAAATGAGATACATGGTGCTTTTGTTTAGCCTTGCTACCCCGAAGCCTTCCAGGCCCTGACGGTTCTAATTGACCAATTGCTGAGGCGGTCTCCTCGGTTCACAACTTGTATGGAAAGGCCTTCATCCCCTTCCTCCTCGAAAAGAACACAGCAGTCCATATCATCATCCTCTAGAAACAAATTCTTCATGGTTGCCAATGCTTCATCTTCCTCTGACCCATATATAGTATCTGCCGGTTGGAAGGTCTACTCCAGGCCAGATATCAGAGGCTCCAATGGATAGTATGGGCCGCGCCATGGTGGCGGCTAGATCTGGAATTCTTCCCAAGAATAACTGTACCCTAAGCCAAATATAGTGTCATGTTTCTTTAGTTTGATGGGCTTAGTGATCCCCTGAAGGTTTTTGCCGAGTCCCTTTCCAAGTTCGTACCCACACCAATTCAGGATACTTTTGATCTTGTTATCCTACCACTTACCCTTGTTTACATCATTGACCTTTTCAATGTGGTGGTATGTTTCTCCGCCTATTCTCCTTCTGCCTCCAATCATTCGGATGGTCTGGCGACTATATATGGGGTTACTACCGTCACCATGAATAATCACCTCATGGTAATTCCTTTTGAACTTCACTGCCTGATGTAGGGTCGATGCTACAGATCCAGCGACATGGATCCAAGGTCGTCGTAACAGCAGCTTGTAAGATTCTGGGACATCTATCACTTGAAAGTCGACGTCGAACCATAGCATAGGCTGATTTCTCCAATGGTAGCCCTTTGGGACCCATCAAAGGCCTTGACATTCATAGCCCCATCTTTGATCTCGTGCAGCCTTTTTCCCAAAGTTCTGAGAGTTATCAACGGACAAATATTGAGGCTGGATCCTCCATCGATCAGGACTCTAGTGATGAAATAACCCTCGCATTGCACAATGGTGTGCAATGCCTTGTTGTGGCTCAGTTCTTCTGGAGGCAGCTCATCTTCGTGGAAGGTGATTTTATGGCTCTCCAGCACTTGCCCTGCCATAATTGCTATTTTACCTCAGGTTATATTGCTGGGCACATAAGCTTCGCTCAGTATCTTTATTAGGGTATTTTTGTGAGCGTCAGAGCTTTGTAGAAGAGCTAGGATAGAGATTTGTGTTGGTGTTTCATTCAATTGTTCAACGATTGAGTACTCCTTAGCTTGTATTTTTCTCCAAAGATCGTCAGGCCCGATTTTAATAGGCCTTGCTTACTGGACTCTTCTAAGTGTTCAGGGGTGTAAACCCTCCCTGTTCTGGTCATTCCCTGTGCAACAATTGTTTTTCCTATCTTGGTCTTCCCTTTCCTCCTAGCTTCGGCGGTGTAATCCCAGGGTATGGTATTTGAGTGGAACATCGTTATGTCTGACATTGTTATAGGAATAGGTACCCTTAGTGGTAACAGAGCAACTTCAAAGGGTGTAGGTGCTTTTGGAACTCCGAATTCAACCTCGATTGGCCTGGGCGCCTTTGTAGAAGAAGGCGCTTCAAATTCAAGAGGTATAGACATGTTTACTTCATCATCTGTGGAGGGATGAATCTGCACAACAATTAGGTTAAGTGTAACACTGGTTTCTTTGGTTCATCGCCTTCAGCAATTAAACTTATCGACCCTTTGGGGTCCCAATCATCTTCGATCTCGATCATGTGAATGTCTTCACCTTTGTGGTCAGGCAGAGGGTTGTTGCAAACATTAGGAGTAGGATCCTTTGCTATAATGACCTTATTGTCGATCAGGGTTCGGATTTTGTCCTTCAATGAGCGGCACTCATCATGGGTGTGTCCCTTCATGCCGGAATGGTACGCACGGATCTTATTAAGGTTGACCCGCATGGAAGGATTTTCTAGAGTTATGGCTGGGATAGGAGTGATGTAACCAGCAGTTTTAAGTCTCTTATATAGCTGGTCAATTGGTTCAGCGATGGTTGTGTATTGTCTGGGTGGTCTGCGGTCAAAATTTGGCCTAGGTCTAGGGAAATGTTTGTGGGTGGGAGGTGATTGTTAGTGAGAGGTTTAAGTAGTATAAGCTTGATAAATAGGTGTTGGTTGAGAGTATCTGGGTGAGGTGGGTTGATATGTGAGAGGTGGAGAGGATTGGTAGACGGGAGGTGGATTTTGATAAGAGGGTACGGGTGATTGGTAATTCGGGATAGGCTAATATAACTTGAGGTGATGGGTAAGTGTGGTATTTTAGTGGTGATTTGGCTCCATGTGCGACCATTATGACACTCACATCTTTCTTCTTGGATGTGCCACCAGACTGTAAAGCCTTGTTGGTGGCTTGTAATGCTTCAAGATTAGTAACTATACCATTCTTAATGCCTTCTTGGATTCTTTCTCCTAGTTTGATAATATCGGAGAACTTTTGACCCTCGATCAGCATCAACCTCTTGTAATATTGGGGATCCTGAGCCCGGATGAAGAACTTGTTCATCTGTTCTTCTTCTAGGGCCGGCCTGACCTTTACAGCTTCTGACCTCCAACGAGTAGCATACTCGCGGAATGTTTTAATAGGTTGCTTCTTCAAATTTTGGATGTACAATACATATGGTGCAGT
The DNA here is from genome assembly GCA_032618575.1 of Nicotiana noctiflora. NCBI lineage: Eukaryota > Viridiplantae > Streptophyta > Magnoliopsida > Solanales > Solanaceae > Nicotiana > Nicotiana noctiflora. The sequence goes on from JASVEL010004318.1 coordinate 349,643, forward strand.
CTCTGTATTGAATCGGAATCTATCCATGAAATCCGAGGCCATGCCTACCTAGCTTGTCCATTTTTTGAGGTCCTAGCTGATATACCAGGATAAAGCATCTCCCTTCAAACTTCTTATGAAAATCTTCATACGGATCTTTTCATCTTTTCTGACTCCCACCATCTTATCGCAATAAGTCCTCGGGTGGACTCGGGGATCTTCTGTTCCATCAAACATTTCGAACATGAGAGGTTTGTACCCCTCCTGAAAGTTCAACAACTGGCCAAATGCAGAGGTCTTCATAATTTAACCAGTTGATACCTTTGTTACCTTCCACGCCCTGAACTCGGCTAGTCAATTTCTTGAGTTATGCTGCTAAGTTCCTGATAAGGGAGTCTTTGTCATCAGACTCAGGTGCATTTGAGATTGGTTGAGTATAATGGGGTACAGTATTCACGTAAATATGAGTGTTGTGGAGATGGTCATTTATGGTGTTCAGTGGCTTGAGAATGAGTAGTTGAGTGATTTTGGGGGTGTGGCATGTGTTGCAGTATTGGGTATGAGTGGGTTGTATATATGGTTGTGGGGTATTTTGTGGAGGTGCAAGATTCTGGGTGTTGGGAAGGTTGATATCAGGAGCGGTGAGAGAATATGATAGGTTTGCCAAGGTCCAAACCTGATCGAGTTCTTCTCAGAATAATTTTTGCTCAAGTTGGGCAGCAGTTTCCTTAGCAACCAGGGTACCCGGAGGAACCTCAATTTCCTTTCTGGCACTTGGATATCCCATTCTACCTTTGTTATTATTCCGGATAGGAGGAGGAGGATGAGGAGGAGGAGGTGGAGGGCCCTTGGATCTTGTGGAGTATGATGATGATGCCAGAATGCACGGACTTACATTTGGGGAGGGATAAAAATAAAAGAAAAACAAAAGGTAATAAGTTAGTGCAGGTTATGAGGAAAAGTACTGCAGTATTTAAACACATTTTGCGAAAATGTAAACCGCGTCCTAATTTTGGTGCCTCGTTGTGCCCGAGGTAAGCCTACCAACAAATAGTTTGGAGAACTTATAATGCTAAATGCCTCATTTTATTGATAAAAATAAGGCGAATCCAAAATTACTCTAAATAATACAAAGCAAAATGTCACTAGCCATTGGCCTCATTACATTAAAAGTAAAGAATAAAAGGACTCCTAACTACTTGGTCCTAGAAGGACCTTCCCCAGATTCGACATCTTTGTCTCCCTCGAACATGCAGCCTCTATGATTTTGTTGTCAGGCTGGATTTCTAGAAGAGAAGGAAAATTTCCTAAGTATTTGCAGACGAGTGTCTGATTACTAGAGTGGAGGTTTTTCCACCAATTCAGCAGTCTTGGATGAATGTTGGTTACCATGCCAAATCTGGGGACTTCGTGCCTCATTTTCTGCAAAACAAAGCGTTAGGCCCTTACCCCCACCGGACTCGACTATTTAAACCAATAATTAGCTTAGATAGCACTTAGTTCTCCAAATAAATGCACAGAACATTGAGGTGTCCTTTTGGGTTTCAAGGAAACCTGGTGGACTTTGGACAAGGCTATCCTAATGAGTTATTATGTGGACAACATAATTGACTATTGGGTATTAGACAGGTACCCTTGAGCGGACAACTCAACAGGGAAAGTCACGAAACCGTCGACTACACCACCGATCGACTGGTTTTACCGTAAATACACCTTTGCCAAATTTAAGGGGTGATAGTATCGGAAGAGCGCAACTACTAATTATAAGTGTTGCTATAGTATTTGTTTGGCACGAGTGGAATATGATGTTGAAGATACAATTTACAAGAATAAAATAAATTGACATGTATTTTCACGTTCATACAATAAATATTTATAATAATTGCTCAAAAAATTACAACGAAATTGACGGGAAGCGGTAAATGAAAGTAAATAAAGAAAAAGAAACAAAATAAACAAGTCAGTTTTGAAAAAAAGGCATTAAACAAAAGCAATAAAAGAAAGAAATAAAGTCATATATAACATGAAATGGTAAAAGCCTAAAGAATCCCCAGCAGAGTCGCTATGCTGTCGACGCTCCCTTTTTCCTCTTCTAAAAGCGAGAAATCGGGTTTAAAATATTTTGGGAAATACAACTCTATTCCCGTTTGGAAATTGGGTTTTGCGTTTGGAGAGTCGCCACCTAATGATTATAGTGCATTAGGACATTTTACAAAAGAGTTTGAGATGAAAAACCAGAGTTCGGGTAAGGGCTAGAAATTATCTTGAGGGGAAGGTGTTAGCCACCCCTCAAGATCCACTAGTGAGGGTCCCGGCCATGTTACAATTGTGACTTTAAAGCAAGCAAACATACAAGATAATTTCACTTACAGGTTGCAAGTAGGTGTGCATAAAGGTTACTTAAACATGCTAAAATTCGAATAGATGTCTCCTTAATTATTGGCAAGAATATACAAATGTAGAAAAATGGGACCAAGTAATGAATACCAATTACCAAATAAGGAAGTGAATGAACAGAAAATTTTAGAGAAATAAAGGGAGTGTGAAAATGAATAGGGGGAGTTTCAATGATTAAAGAAAATGCAGAATTTTAAAGAACTGAAAATTAACAATCTGAAAAATAATTATGTAAGGCCAAAAGGGGTCCTAGGCTTATAAAACACATGGATTATCCACAGAACACCGGTAATCAACCATACGCATAGTGTTATCATGTGATCATCATCTCTATGTCTACCCTTCCTTATCCCGTTAAGGTGTTAAAGAGTGGAATAGTATCGTTACTTATTGCATGCTATTACCCGTCCCAATCATATCAGTCCCGGAGGCAATTGGACTACTAATCCTAAAGGGAGAGGGGTTTGAAGCCTTTTAGAAGTTTTCAAAGGACAAAATACTAAGGCGTCAATCAAAACACGTAATAAAGGGGGAACAAATAAGCAAATAGGGCTCAAATAAGCCTCCTTAAATCAGATAAAAACCATAGAGTTTAGCATGTCTTACACGTATCGGTGTGGTCTTAATTAAATAAAGCGATGAACTGACTGGTTCAACACATATTTTTAGACGGAAAGTCTACATTAGGCTCTCTCAAATGCAATTGACTAAAACTGATTTGGTTGATTAATTAATCCTTTATCTAAATGTTTGATCGAATACTAATTTTAAAACATGAAACTAAATATAAAATAGAATTACTGAGCAAAAGGAGTGAAAGGAGTTTCAGAAAAGGAGAGTACTATTTTGAAAAGGTTTAACAGAAAAGAATTCAACTTCAGAAGACATGCAGGTTAATTTGGGACAAAGGAATTACATAAGTTTCAAAATATGCAAATTTGTCTAGAAAAAGATCCCCTATTTTAGTAAATGCTACTTTTCAAAAAAAGTGAATGTCATTTTACATGATTGAAGACGGCTTAGGTTCGAAGTTCCTATAGGCATGCTCTATGTACGTTAACTAATTTAGATCTTTTAAACATGAGTACTGTAGACATGGTATTACACGCAGCTCTGTTGTTAAAACTAGCTATTTGCCTAATGACATTATTGTATGCAGAAGTATGAATCCCTGTAGGCATATTTTCTACATGCTTAGTTGTTTGATCCTAATTGTTTGCCTAATGATGTTATTTTATGCAACAATGCAATTCCCTATAGGCATGGTATCTAAATGCTTTATTGCAGAAATCAAGATGTCGAATCCTATAGACATGTTTTCTACGCGTGGAGTTCCACAAATCATAAATAAGTCCCTATAGGCATGTTTTCTAACCTTAGTGCATAAAAGTAAACCCCTCCCTTTTTTTACTAAATACCCTGAGATTATACAAATTATTAGAGCCCAAAAGAAATAAAGAGTTTTAAAGAGTACATCAGGACTCATCAGCTACATCCGAACAACCTAATTTAGACTTAGTGTATAATAATATGAGATTGAGCCCCTTTCGAGATCCAGATTTCCAAGCCTTCTCTCATATAGGGTGTTTCAGATATCAAAGGGGTTTCAGGAACCCCAGGCAGTGCATACACCCAAGATGCTAATCAGAAAAATTATAGTGCAGTATGGAAGGGCCAGCCCTCAGGTGTCCAAGTTCAGAGGGAGCTCAGGGGTCCCAAGGCAAGGCTCACAAGAGATGGGCAGAACATAGATTCTATGAATGAGTGCAAGTACAATTAAAAGGGGGGTAGGGAATACCCAGGCAAAATGGTGGTCATGCCTAGCCATAAAGTAGACTAGCACACCCCTGATCAAACATTTTGGCCAAACATTAAAGAGTAAAGACCTATTTAAGGTCAAGCTATGGCCTGGGCAGTAACTAGAATACTGTCAGGCCAAAGTTGTTACTCAACACACATAATAGAGAATAGGGATGGGAAACTGAAAAAGCTTAGGGCCCAAAGGGTCCGGTTCATATCCCTGGACAATAACTTCAAATACTGCCATGTTTTTGAACCATAACTTAAAGCGCATAAGGGGACATAGGTATGGGATTCATTACAAGAAGTGGGAAAGACATAAGTGTACTGTACAAAGATTAAATACTTCAGACATGAAAGTAAACATGGACATAAGAACTGGTAAATAAACACATTGGATTTAAGACTAGAAATAAACTAGTACATATCAGTTTCAGAAAGCAAAGAGAGAGCAGGAATCTTGTAACAAGCCACATTACAGATAGCAAGAGTAACTTTATGTGTGTGAGTGTGATTTAAAGAAAAAGACTAGAGCATATATCATGTATAAAGTGCAGAAGGGCAGTCCCTTTTATATTATAAAAGTACAAACAAGAAAGGTAAGAAGACCTTTGAAAGCTCAGTCTTAAATATTCTCCCCTTAAGTCAAAGGATTCAATTTCAAACTGGAGAATGTAAATAAGGAAAGAAAGTTTGAGTATAATCTGTCATAGTAGCATAAAGAAGGGAAAATACCTGAAGTTTATTAAGGAAAGAACTCAACGGTACTTGTTTTGTAAAGAAAAAGGAAAGGAAATCAATCAGACAATCAATACAATCAAAGTAAACATGTTTAATTCGAATGAACCCAGTCAGAAATAGGTATAGGAGGGCTCAAATAGAATAAATCAGTAGCAATTAGTCGAGACTCTATCAAAGGAGTCTAAAATCAATCAAAAATTGTCCAAAACCCTTTTGAAAGAGAAGTCTCTTATATATATATATATATATATATAAAGCAAACGAATCAAACAGAAAGTCTAAAGGTCTAGGGTCCCAAAGCAAAAACCTAATCCAAATTATCAAAGAAACCCCCCCCCCCCAAATTCTAGGGTTTCAAATTGAATCAGACACAGAAATGAGAAGGCGAGTGAATAGACTCAAACAGTCTCATGAGAAACAATCAGACCATTATAGTAGGTTGTAAAACAATTAGAGAAGGGAAATCGATTTGAGAGCAGGAAAGAACACATTTTGAAAACTCGGAATTAGACAAGTCCAGAATAGATGAAACATGCTTAGCCTAAACACAAACAGAGTTCAGAAAAGCAATAGTCGAAAAACTCAGCAGCAACACATATAGTAGAAGAGTGAGTAAAATTTAACACAGATGAATAATGTGAGCACACGTATAAAAGAATGAATTATAACACATGCATAATAGAGAAGGAAAACATGCAAGCATAATACAGACAAACAAGTAAAAGAAAAGAATAGCAAGAATCAAAAGAATTTCATAAACCCTAATGTAAAATCAAATAACTTTTGAAAGAAAAATTTGGGAAAAACGGTTAAAAAGATCCATAGAACACCGATGTAGCATAGATCTAAAAAACAAACAGAGAACCACCTCGAACGACTTAGGGTTTCTGAGAAACCCTAGAAACGAGAAGGTCTTGGAAGAACATGTCAGAGCCTAGGTCGAAGAGCTCAAGAATCAAGCCTCTATAGCTTGAATATGTCATAGTATAGCCGGATAGGTCATAGAACTACAGATCTAAGAAGATCTGAAAAGAGAACCATCGAAGTCAGTCTTCAAAACCTCGAAAACCCAAGGTCTAATGGTGAAGGGGAGTGTGTACAAGCCATCCATGGCCTGAGAAGCCATGGATTCCGATGAGAATCGAAGGGATTAGGGTTATTTTGGGTGGCGGTGGATAGGGTTTGTAGAGAGACTAGAGAGCAGAGACGAGGTGTTTCAAGGACAGTGCCCTTGTACAAATGACCTAGGGTTAGAGGGGTTGTGTGATGAAAAAGGAAAAGAAAGATATTGGGCGTTGATCAAAATGATCAACGGCTCAGATTTAAAAGAAAACTGGGCGGGTTTAGCATTGTATGCTGGAGTAACTAATGCGGTTATTGTTTTTGTTTTTGTTTGATTTTCCTTTCCCTGTGCTGAGGGTTGATTGGAAACGGCTCTCTGCCCTATCGGGTAGAAGTAAGGCCTGTCTACATATTACCCTCCCCAGACCCCACCCGTGGGAATATACTGGGTTGTTGTTGTTGTTGTTGTTGTTGGGCGGGTTTAGCAATTTGGTCATGGGTTGGATATTGGGTTATTTAATTGGGGTAGAACTGGGTCAAAACTAAGGGCCAAAATTTAAAGGAAAAAGGGCCACAATTGAAATAAAAATGGGCTAAGCGCTAAATAGCCAATTTCCCCCTTTTTATTTTATAAAAATAGTGATAATGATTTTAAGAGTAAATTAAAAATATTGAGCAAATGAATACTATATAAATATTAATTAAAAAATGCTAGAAATAATTTTGTAATTATAAAATTCTACTAATCATAAAATGGGCTATAATTATAATTACATGCAATTTAGCTTTAAAAAGTACCAAATAAATTCGTAAAAATGTGTTAAGATATATCAATTCTATGGAAAATGTCACGACCCCAAATCCGGTCGTGATGGCGCCCAGCACACTGCTAGGCCAGCCTGACCAATTAACAACAATCACGGAGCCATAAGCTCACTTTATCCAATTTAAGCATACGGAAATAATTCAACGGTGATAGATACATATTAAAAACAGGGAACCAAGTCCCAACACGTGCCAACTCCCATAGACCGAAGGGTCAAGAGTCATGAGCCTCTACGGAATATACAAGTGTAAATAGTGAATATAACTGTGCACAAGTGTGGGGTGATCAGAACAAAATATAGACAAACTGGAGAATCAGGTCCTGCGAACGCTGGCAGCTACCTCGACCGTCCAAAAGCACTCCCGAGCCGCAATGGAATCAGCTCTGCTGTAATGTACCTGGATCTGCACACAAGGTGCAGGGAGTCGGGTGTGAGTACTTCCAACTCAGCGATAATAAAAGTAAATAATGCTGAAGGGAAGAAAACCACGCAAGGCACTATCTCTTGCTACACAATACAGAACTATCATAAAACTTCAAAACACTATCATTTTATTCCTTTTCAGCATATGTGAGTAGATTATTTAGAAATCTCAATTTTTAGCTACTTTCTTTCAATATAACATACCAATACCTGGGAGAATCTCAAGCAGTGCAAGTCAGCACTCAAATCAGCCTCTCGGGCTCGGCACTCCTTAACAATTTATACCAGGAGATCTGGTCAATAAAGCAACAAATGCACATGTGCCAGTAAAGTATGAGTGCTAAAATGTTATGCCACGTAGTACACGTAAACCAGTGTATGTATGCCATGCAATGCATATGACTGTTACGGCGTCTAGCCCGATCCTTTTGGGTACCCGTGCTCACTGGGGGTGTCCAGACTCCGGAAGGGCTCCTACAACCCAAGCACAATATTAATATCACAACCGCTGCGGCGTGCAGCCCGATCCGTATACCACTGCGGCGTGCAGTCCGATCCATGCATGTGTATGCATATGCTCACATGAAATGTCATGCCCTAAAATATGGCCCTCGGCCCTAATCAGTCTAACAAACAACCAAGAAAGCCCTACGGCAACAATATCATATTAGCTCACAGCTAAAAATGTTATTAAGACCTTGTTCAAGTTTTTCATAACCTTATAAAAATGCTTAATAGCAAAATACCATTTTTAAACCTTAAATTTAGATAAAAATATGCACAGTGTTATCAAGACAATGATACCAATCCCTGAAGGATCCAAATAATTGGCACGAAGCCCAAGCATGATAATTAGTCCAATTCATTTCAACAATTAGGTGTTATTATTTATTACGCGGGACGGACCAAGTCACAATCCCTAATGGTGCTCTACCCCACGCCCGTTATCCGGCGTGCAAGTCACCTCAACACAGCACTAAGATGTGCAAGTCCGGGGTTTACTAATCCTCAGGACATCATTTGCAAGTATTACCCACCTCGAACCGACGAAAGCTCATGCCCGCGATGCCTTAGCTCCTCGAACCGGAATCCACGCACGTCAAAACTAGCACAAATCAGCACAAATATATCAAAATAGGCTAATGGAACATAACCCAATCGAAAGAACTCGAAAAATATCAAAAATCACGAAATTTGCAAAACCCGAGCACCGGGCCCACATCTCGAGTCAAGAAACTTACCTCCGATGAATACCCGATGATTTCCCAGCGTTTACCCGTGATTTCTTCTCTCTAGGGCTCAAAAATGGTGTTTTGGGTATATGAACCCGTGAGCCCTCTGTTCTGCAATTAAACTCGCTGCCTGGGAATTTAACTCTACGCGTTCGCGATGTCTCTCACGCGAACGCGATGGCCTGAACGATTACTTCATAGCGAACGCGACGCCCTATCACGCGTCCGCGAAGTTCAATTCTCCCAGCCGCCGGATTTCTTCTACGCGAACGCGTCCATCCTTCATGTGAACGCGAAGCTTCGTCCAACCTTGCCTACGCGAACGCGATAGACTGATCGCGAACGCGATGCTTTAGCCTGCCCTGCCCTGCCTTATCCTCTTACGCGATCGCGACCTTACTCCACGCGAACGCGTTACCTTCCCTCGCGAATGCGATGATCACCCGGCCCCAGCCTACGCGAACGCGGCATAGCCCTCGCGAACGCGAAGGCTAAAATTTCGTCCAGTGATCTGCAACATTTACAGCAGACCATTTCTTGCTTCCAAATGCCGGATGATGGTCCGGATTCACCCCGAGGCCCCCGGGACCCTAACGATAACCACCAACATACCCCAAAACACGATACGAACTCGTTCCAATCATAAAAACACCATCCTAAACATCAAAATCACCAATTACACACGGATTCAAGCCTAAGTTTCTTCAAAACTTTCAAAACTAACATTCAATCCAAAACCCGATCAAACGACGTCCGAATGACCTGAAAATTTGCAGACATATCCAAAATCACATAACGAAGCTACAGGAATTGTCGGAATTCCATTCCGACTCCCGGATCAAAATCTCACCTATCGATCGGATTTCGCCAAAATTCAACCTTAGCCAATTCAAGCCTATTTCTACACCGGATCTCCAAATTCAATTCCGATTACTCTCCTAAGTCATAAATGATCCCTCGAAACTAGTCGAATCATCGGAATCCGATTCCGAGCACTCTAACTCGATAGTCAACTCTAGGTTGACTTTCCATATTCAAACTTCCTTCAAACATGCTATTTGCTTCATTTTCAATTCAATTCACTCCTAACTCACCCGATAGGTTCTAACAATCATATAGAAGCATAAGATATGTTAAGGCAACATAACGGGGTGGTAATTCCCATAACGACGGGCCGGGTCGTTATAGAAAAGTAGTCAAACAAACGCTCGTCCTCGAGCGGACTCAGAGTTGTACTAGAAGCAACTCAATAGCTGAATGACCTTACCAAGCATATACTCGGGCGATCATACGTCACCCTATCTCACATAAGTCCGAAAACACCATATAGTCAAAATTTCACGGACCATCTGAACCATAAATCACATTGCACTTTCTGAAATCATAGGCCAAATGCAAATCCCATGCCTATACTCAGGATACACTCGAATCCACTGCAATAACCCATATTCACTACTCCGGGTGAGATCATATGATGTATTGACAACCCAATCACTCGAGACGATAGTCTCTAATCACAACAACTGGCCCTAATAATCAAAAACTAGCTGATAACCTCTTTCATTAGATAGAGTCAGATTCCAACACCTCCATATCCTGCCCACGGCAGCTGAAGCACGCAATATACCGAACCCATCTCTCAGGTTAACCATTCGTGAATCTATTTCCCTTTTAAAGCTGGTACCACAATAGGTTTCGGAGCCAAACCTCGATTTTTACCTTTCTAACAAGCTAAGATCCAATATGCTCGTATTCATTAATGACTCCAACGGTCATTTCGATTATAACACACCGCACTGGTGATATGATACCTCAACACCGGCCTAAGCCACGACGAGCACAACATAGGCTCCAATAGAAACGTCCGCACACACTCGAATCATGACAGCTCAAATCATGACAACTGTCTCCAGCAATTAGAGCTGCAATTTAATCCCTCTGTGCCATCATAATATAGAACTGAGATCGCGTCTCGCATTATAGAAATAGAGTACCTGAATCCTCCTCGAGAGGTCATAACATCACGTGGCCTTGCCACGATTCTTGATTCTATCCAAACACCATTACTCATGAAGCACCTCAAGTTACCAAGCTCAAAACGGTCAGCCACACACATATTTAGGTCTGAACCCAAGCAATCAATCTCACCCACGGTGAAACAATTAATGTATGCTATTAAATCCTGAAAGGACACAACCGATGTGCCATTCGCCAAGCGATACTCAAAACGGTCTTTTCCTCAGAAGCGAGGAAGTATTGTATACCAGGTAGCATATAACTAACTATATTTTCACAATATTCTGTTGCGGCGTGCAACCCGCTCCAATGACATACCCGTGGCGGCGTGCCACCCAATCCACGCATAAATCTCGCACAAAGGAAATACATATCGAGTCGAATTTTCTCATTACAACAAACATATATATATATATAGCCTCAAGCTCGGCCACAAGAAATGCATCCGACAAAGTTTCTCAATACCGGAACTGAATCAATGGTAGAAACCTCTGCACTGATATCCGCCACGAAGTCCCAACTGACAAAGCAATACCTACCAGCCGTCCGCTGGTCCTGGGTACAACTACCCTGTTGGAGCATACTCTGACTCACTCTGCTACGCAATTTGTGCCATTTTCGACATAGTCCATATCACATTAGTCTAGACGACCTGACTTATGTCAACCAGTCTGAAATAAGGTAGCATAACCCAAATTCATCATATCAAGCTAAGAGAGAGCCACTAAGGCTTCCAATTTCTAGTAATCACAAAACGGTGCCGATACACGCGATATACAACCACTGCATAGGCGGATTACGAGAACTTCTAGTCTCCAACACATATGTAACACATGAATCGCTATACATGGTTCCACACTCCACCGTACGAATACATAACGCACATCAAACGTCCATTCATACCATGACAGCCATTCAGAAATTTCACTATGCCATCAACGACTCGGTTATTATAGTCGATCCAACAAGAGAATACCACCATACCACTGGATATCATCAGTTTACATTACCTTGTCCTTTTTGGATCATATTCCCTGCCAAGTTAATAGAATAGCAGTACCATTTTCTTAAATTATCGGAAAGATCGATTCTTAATTCACCTGCAGCTGTCCGCACTGCTCAATAATTTTATTGACTTCCCATATATTATGAACTGATCTCAAAACCTAGAATATACCATTATCAACTTTCCATAACACATCGTGTATACCATATCACACTAAGACAACATGGAAATTCATATTCCTTTCCTCCGCCTCAACATCGGCGCACTCAACTAGTCAAGGACTTTCGTGATCCCATATAGAAGAAAACTCATTACACATTTCACGCTTCGCATACCGACAGGAATATACTCATCTTCAAACCATGATAAAACACATCACAAACTATTTCTTCCCATTCGTTGCATAAGTTTAACTGCCAGGACTGAGTCCTTATACCCATATCAAGTTACACAACTGCCAGCACTCAAGAGCTTTGCTGCAATGTCCGCAAGACTCATTACTTCAACCACACACCAGGAATCAATCGTATTCCTTTTTATACCATTCTGGTTTATTAACAAGTCGTTCCATTTACCCAGTTTCCTTTCTGATTCATCTTTGATTTAATATTAGCCATTACTGTAGCACCATAACACATCAACTCATTCCATACGAGACTCGTACATAAGACCACACGGTCTAAGACATATAGGCCACTGAATACTCTCTCAATATTTCCCAGAAGGATCACATCCTACAATACTTTATTTTGAAGAACCTCTTGCGATTTGAATTCGTTATCATTACCTTCCAATACGGATTACATAGAATCCCATCATTCACATAATATAACAAAAGTACCGATCTCTTCTAATGAAACCACCATCTTTAGCCACATGCACAATCTTAAGACACCTGACTGTTACAAGTAAAATCTTGAACACCGTAAACAATTCTCGGGCGTCGGTCATCCTTATTCAGCTGTAATTCAACTGTCTTATTGAACAGAACCACTCGTGCCTTATTAGAACTCTGACACTGCAGATCATGATTACTTACAGATACAATCAGCTATCTTTCTTTCCTATACGGTGAATAATCTTTACCAACAGCAGTTCAAAACACCCTAGTACTTCATCAGATCTACGAAGCACCATAACCTTTACCAGAATTTCCCAACATACTTAGAGACAGAATCAACATAGCACACAATAGTGCAATCAGTTAATCAATAGCAACCTCCCCAACTTAGCTCGAAGCCATTCATCAAAGCACTTTCAACCACTCATATCATTATTACTCAAGTGATGCCGAAATGTTAATATGAGATTAAACTCAAGTCATTTACAAGCCTTGACGGAGACTCGAATCATCAGAGACCTTAGCTCTTCTGCAATTCTTGCAGATATACATGCACCACTAATAAGCCCACTCTCTTTAGGTGACAGAAATCTTTCTAAGTCCCAAATTTTCCAAAAATTTCGGCAGAGTTTCCTTTGTAAATTGGCCTATCCACCTACCAGAGAATCACCAAACCGTTCTAACAATACCTCCACAACTCAACAATATATCACAATGTATTTCAACAACATTAAGTCTCAATACTATACGAATCATATTATCATATTTGATACATGAACATGCGTTGTACCTGCTCGAATCATAACACATATCAACTACCTTTCAATTACACATGAGAACCAATCCACCTATCTCGCCTCAATTTAGCATTTCAGCACAATACCTTCCACCACGATACCCAACATGAACTCACAAAGACTATATTCCGCCCCTCGATCAGGGAATCACAAGCCCTCAAGGCAATTATATTACTAAGCGCTCGAAGCGTACACAGACGTGCTGAATCAAGTACGCACGATAAGAATTCCAAGAAATGTGAAGTGTTTTCTAAAGGTTTGCAGCCTCCCGAGGATAAATACATGCGTCCCCATACCGATCCACGAGACTCTACCAACCGGCTCAAGACTCATGGGGCCTATTAACCTAGGATCTGATACCAACTTGTCACGACCCCAAATCCGGTCGTGATGGCGCCCAGCACATTGCTAGGCCAGCCTGACCAATTAACAACAATCACGGAGCCATAAGCTCACTTTATCCAATTTAAGCATACGGAAACAATTCAACAGTGATAGATACATATTAAAAACAGGGAACCAAGTCAAAACACGTGCCAACTCCCATAGACCAAAGGGTCAAGAGTCATGAGCCTCTACGGAATATACAAGTGTAAATAGTGAATATAGCTGTGCACAAGTGTGGGATGATCAGAACAAAATATAGACAAACTGGAGAATCAGGTCCTGCGAACGCTGGCAGCTACCTCGACTGTCCAAAAGCACTCCCGAGCCGCGATGGAATCAGCTCTGCTGTAATGTACCTGGATCTGCACACAAGGTGCAGGGAGTCGGGTGTGAGTACTTCCAACTCAGAGCGGTAATAAAAGTAAATAATGCTGAAGGGAAGAAAACCACGCAAGGCACTATCTCTTGCTACACGATACAGAACTATCATAAAACTTCAAAACACTATCATTTTATTCCTTTCGAGCATATGTGAGTAGATTATTTAGAAATCTCAATTTTTAGCTACTTTCTTTCAATATAACATACCAATACCCTGGGAGAATCTCAAGCAGTGCAAGTCGGCACTCAAATCGGCCTCTCGGGCTCGGCACTCCTTAACAATTTATACCGGGAGATCTTAGTCAATAAAGCAACAAATGCACGTGTGCCCAGTAAAGTATGAGTGCTTAAAATATTATGCCACGTAGTACACGTAAACAATGTATGTATGCCATGCAACGCATATGATCGCTACGGCGTGTGGCCCGATCCTTTGGGTACCCGTGCTCACCGGGGGTGTGCAGCCACCGGAGGGCTCCTACGGCCCAAGCACAATATTAATATCACAACCGCTGCGGCGCGCAGCCCGATCCGTATACCACTGCAGCGTGCAATCCGATCCATGCATGTGTATGCATATGCTCACATGAAATGTCATGCCCTAAAATATGGCCCTCGGCCCCAATCAGTCTAACAAACAATCAAGAAAGCCCTACGGCAACAATATCATATTAGCTCACAGCTAAAAATGTTATTAAGACCTTGTTCAAGTTTTTCATAACCTTATAAAAATGCTGAATAGCAAAAATACCATTTTTAAACCTTAAATTTAGATAAAAATATGCAAAGTGTTATCAAGACAATGATACCAATCCCTGAAGGATCCAAATAATCGGCACGAAGCCCAAGCATGATAATTAGTCCAATTCATTTCAAGAATTAGGTGTTATTATTTATTACGCGGGACGGACCAAGTCACAATCCCCAATGGTGCTCTACCCCACGCCCGTTATCCGACGTGCAAGTCACCTCAACACAGCACTAAGATGTGCAAGTCTGGGGTTTACTAACCCTCAGGACATCATTTGCAAGTATTACCCACCTCGAACCGACGAAAGCTCATGCCCGAGACGCCTTAGCTCCTCGAACCGGAATCCACGCACGTCAAAACTAGCACAAATCAGCACAAATATATCAAAATAGGCTAATGGAACATAACCCAATCGAAAAAACTCGAAAAATATCAAAAATCACAAAATTTGCAAAACCCGAGCCCCGGGCCCACATCTCGAAAAATTTCGAAACTCATATTTCCAGAACCCTCGTCTCGCCACGAGTCCGTACATAGAAAATTTACCAAAATCGGAGTTCGATTGGCCTTTCAAAACCCAATTTTCGTTTTCAATATCTAGGCCACAATCCTTCACAATTTCTACCCAAATTCATGAAGATTGATGTTAATTCTATCATAAAATGATGTTTTTGAGTCAAGAAACTTACCTCCGATGAATACCCGATGATTTCCCAGCATTTCCCGTGATTTCTTCTCTCTGGGGCTCAAAAATGGTGTTTTGGGTATATGAACCCGCAAGCCCTATGTTCTGCAATTAAATTCACCGCCTGGGAATTTAACTCTACGCGTTCGTGATGTCTCTCACGCGAACGCGATGGCCTGAACGATTACTTCATCGCGAACGCGATGCCCTATCACGCGTCCGCGAAGTTCAATTCTCCCAGCCGCCGGATTTCTTCTACGCGAACGCGTCCATCCTTCACGCGAACGCGAAGCTTCGTCCAACCTTGCCTACGCGAACGCGATAGACTGATCGCGAACGCGATGCTTTAGCCTGCCCTGCCTTATCCTCTTACTCGATCGCGACCTTACTCCACGCGAACGCGATGCGTTCCAGCTCCCTCATACGCGAACGCGTTACCTTCCCTCGAGAATGCGATGGTCACCCGGCCCCAGCCTACGCGAACGTGGCATAGCCCTCGCGAACGCGAAGGCTAAAATTTCGCCCAGTGATCTGCAAATTTACAGCAGACCATTTCTTGCTTCCAAATGCCGGATGATGGTCCGGATTCACCCCGAGGCCCTCGGGACCCCAACGAAAACCACCAACATACCCCAAAACACGATACGAACTAGTTCCAATCATAAAAACACCATCCTAAACATCAAAATCACCAATTACACACGGATTCAAGCCTAAGTTTCTTCAATACTTTCAAAACTAACATTCAATCCAAAACCCGACCAAACGACGTCCGAATGAGCTGAAAATTTGCAGAAACATCCAAAATCACATAACGAAGCTACAGGAATTGTCGGAATTCCATTCCGACCCACGGATCAAAATCTCACCTACCGTTCGGATTTCGCCAAAATTCAACCTTAGCCAATTCAAGCCTATTTCTTCACCGGGCCTCCAAATTCAATTTCGATTGCTCTCCTAATTCATAAATGATCCCTCGAAACTAGTCGTATCATCAGAATCCGATTCCGAGCACTCTAACTCGATAGTCAACTCTAGGTTGACTTTCCATATTCAAACTTCCTTCAAACATGCTATTTGCTTCATTTTCAATTCAATTCGCTCCTAACTCACCCGATAGGTTCTAACACTGATATAGAAGCATAAGATATGTTAATACAACATAACGGGGTGGAAATTCCCGTAACGACGAGCCGGGTCGTTACAATATGAGAATAAAATAAGATATGCCCCTAAAATGATAATTTTGGAGAATAATTACTGGGTTTTGTTGTATTAAAATAGGCAATCAATTAGTTTAAAAATTAAAAGAAATGCCAAAACTTTTGGGTGTGCTTACATATGCACATATATGCTATTTTGGAAATAGTTTGGGTATAAAACATAGGAAAAAATTGAGTATCAACAGTAAGGAGTGTTCTTTGGCACACGGGGTTTACTGGACGTTTATAAAAGATTTTTCGAAGGTGGTAAACTCTTTGTGCAAGCTACTAGAAAAGGATGCCAAGTTTGTATTCGATGAGGGATGTATGCGAACATTTGAGCTTCTCAAGCTTAAGTTGACCATCACCCGTATCATTACCACATTGAATTGTATTTTGCCTTTCGAACTCATGTGAGATGCAAGTGATGTTGCAGTTGGGGCAGTTTTGGGTCAATAAGTTAACAAAATATTTTATTCGTTGTACTACGCAAGCAAGACCATGAAAGAGGCTCAAAGAAACTACACGGTTACCGAGAAAAAGTTGTTGGCCATAGTGTTTGCAATGGAAAAGTTTTGGTCATATCTTATGGGGGCCACACACCGATCCTGCAGCCCTTAGATTCTTGATAAGAAGGAAAGAATCCAAGGCAAGGTTGATGCGATGGGTATTATTACTTCAAGAGTTGATCAAGAAATTATGGACCGGAAGGGCAGTGAAAACCAGGTGGCGGACCACTTGTCCCACTTGGAGGAGGAAGGAAGTCCATGTGATGGCCTAGAGATCAATGACGCATTTCCTGATGAGCAGCTACTTTCTGTGTCAATGAGTGATATGTTGTAGTTTGCAAATGTTGCTAATTACCTTATTACTGGCATCATCCCGTATGATCTCTCCTCTAACAAAAGGAAGAAGCTCAAATGGGATAGTTTGAATTTCTATTGGGATGAGCCGTATTTATTAAAGAATTGCACGGATGGTGTGGTCTAAAGGTGTGTCCCAGAGGAAGAGTAACTGAGTATCTTAGAGGCTTGTCATTCCTCTCCCTATGGTGGCCATCATGGATGGGCAAGGACAACTTCAAAAGTTTTGAGTTTTGGTTTTTATTGGCCAACCTTGTTCAAAGATGCAAGTGATCTTGTAAAAAGGTGTGACCAATGTCAGAGAGCGGGCGGTATTTCCAAGAAAGACTAGATGCATCTAACACCATTCTCGAAGTGGATATCTTTGATGTATAGGGTAACAATTTTATGGGCCCATTTGTACGCTCGTGCTAAAACACCTACATTCCTGTAGAAGTTGATTATGTCTCAAAATGGGTCGAGGCCGTGGATTTACCCAACAATGAAGATTAGAGTGTGGTTGCATTTCTAAAGAAGAGAATTTTCACAAGGTTTGGCACTCCTCGTGCAATTATTAGTAATGGAGGATTGCATTTTTGCAATAGAGTTTTTGACGCCTTGATTTCCAAGTATGGTGTCAACCACAAAGTGTCTACGCCTTATCATCCTCAAGCAAGTGGCTAGGTTGAAGTGTCTAACATGGAAATCAACAACATTTTGTCTAAAACCGTCAATGCAAATAGGACAGATTGGTCTAAAAATTTGAGCAATGCTCTATTGGCTTACGGAACTGCTTACAAGACTCCAATTGGTATGTCGCCGTACCGGTTGGTATTTGGAAAAGCTTGTCATTTACCAGTGAAGTTAGATCACAAGGCTATGTGAGCCTTGAAGAAGTTGAATCTTGATTGGGATGTAGCTGCTAATCTTTAGGTGGAGCAACTTAATGAACTTGACGAATATAGATTCCATGCCTACTCTAGTTTGTCCCTGTATAAAGACAAAATAAAATACCTTCACGACAAGTATACTCGGGGCAAGGAGTTAAAGGTAGGGGATTCGGTGCTCTTATTCAACTCTCGATTACAGTTGTTCCCATGAAAGCTCAAATCAAAATGGAGCAGACCATTTGAAGTAGTGTGTGTGACGTCGTTTGGTACTCTTGATTTAAAGAAAAAAAGTGGGGAAGTTTTTAAAGTGAATAGGCATAGGGTCAAGCAATATCTTGGAAAAATTAATGACAGCCACGTGGTGGCACTCCTTTATTTCAACTGATGTGATGGTAACTTGAGTTGCGCCGCAATATTAAATTTGGCGTTTCTTGGGAGGCAACCCATGTGTCTCATTTTTTGTTTTTAATTGGTTTTCATTTATAGTATATGATTTATATTTGGGCTAACTAGTTGTGAAATGTTATAAGATTGTGCTGATACAATGCAGCACATGGTAGAAAAAGTGTTTAGGTCTTTGAACTTTGCAACACGGCCGCACAACATTTAGTGCGGGCCACACTAATGAAGGGTAAAATGTGACCTCTCTGAAGTTTGACACTGCGACCTCACAACATGTTGTGCAATCCGTAGTGGATCACTTTGGCCGCAATCAATTTTGTGCGAACCGGAGTGTGTTGCCTCTTCAAGCTTGGAAAATATTGTGCAGTGCGAACCGCGGTCCTTTTTGTGCGGTCCGTACAAGGGTAGGTAAGCTGGGCCCCAAGGCTTTTTCTACAAATAGTGCCTGAGGCACAATGTTCAAACTTTTCGATCCTCTGACTCCCAAACCTCATAGAAACACTGTTCATCATATCATCTGCTCGTAATTACCTGCTTGGACTCATTAATCACCAAATATCACATCCGGTAACTCCACTTCTATTTGATCGCTTTAATTTTGTTATTTCCTTTTCCTTTTTATTTTACTTAGCTTTTATTTCTCTTCTTCCCATATTTTCTTTCATAGATTAGGTTAGGGTAGTTAATCTTTTGATTAAAATAAACATAGTTAGTTAAAATACACTAGCAACATGTAGGGACACTAATTAGGTGTAAATTTGGGCTTAAAATCAAAAATACGTTGAACCCTAACTTAGTGCCACAACTGGGCACTCAGTGCGGACCGCAGTCGTCTCTATGCGGTCTATAGTGCACATGTGCGGTCTGTAGTACCATTTTGTGTGGACCGCATTGACGAATGTTCTGAAAGCTGAATCTCAGGGACTGTGGTCGCACTATATTTTGTGCTGACACATTAGTCCTTGTGCTGCCCCACTATATTTTGTGCGGTCCACACTGCCTAGATATAAAGTGTGGCTAGTCTGAACCCCACTTCGGTGCGAACCACATAGATATTTTGTGCGGTTCGTATTGACCCCTGTTCAACCGCACACCATTTTGTGCAGTCTGTACTAGGTGGCTTCTTAAAATTATTTGTAATTTTCTCGTCTGTTCTGCAACTCTTTCTGCAACATTGTTGTTAATTGCTTCTATTGATACTAACAAGTGTATTGAGTTGTGTTTGCAGACAATGGTGAAACAACGAGGTAAATGATCCAAACAACCGAGCAGAAGTGAATCCTCTCGGGGAGGGAAGCAGAAAATGATAAAACTCACTCCTCAAGTTTGGGAAAATATTTAAAAGACAAGAAAGATAATAAAAGCTTCGGATAGAGCCATCGACATGTCCGGGGGTGAGTACGAGCCCTCCCGGGAGATATCTTCACACTTAGTACCAACACACTTCCCTGACTGGCCGGAGAGGAATAGGTTAAGAGACACACCTCCAACATCCCCCACTGTCCAAGTGTGAGCACATGATTATTTTCCTACATGAATCACTCCCATAAATTCAAACAAAGGATTTCTTTTATTTTTTGAAATTTTGTGCATTTTTGTGGCATTTTATGTTAATTGCTTGCATTTTGACCGTGCATTTAGATTCATATGAAAATACAAAAAAGTATGCATTTTATTTAGGTTTTAATTTTTCATATTTTGGAATTAATTAGTAATTAGGAGTCGTACAAAAATCACAAAAATAATTTTTCTTGGCATTTTTTAATTTGTAGCTTTGAATTTCACTAGTTTTCATTTAATTGATATTTGATTAGTTTGTGATAATTATTAGAGTTAATTAATTTGATTTGGTAGTTTAACTTAGTTTTTAGAATTAATTTAGGGTTTTGGTTTAATTTTGAAGTAAGAGAATTAAAAGAAATTAGAAAAAAGAATTGAAAAAAAAAAGGAAAAGGAAAAGGATTTTGGATAACTTGTCTTCAAATAAAAAGAAAAAGAAGAGGAAATCATTTGGGCCAATATTATTCTTAAGGTCCCAGGCCCAAATTTCCCCCCAAATATCCGGCCCAAACTACACCCAAACTCGGTCCAACCCCACCCCCACCCAGTACCCCAAACGACCCTGTTTTAGCTTAGGAGCGATCCGAGCCGTCTAGGATAGATGATCTAACGACTGGAAAGTGCCTTCTTAATACATATATATATATATATATATATATATATATATATATATCCTAACCTCCCCCCACCCCCTATTTCCATTATCTCACTCACCCTCTCACTTAAGAGACTCTAAGCCCTAGCCGCCTCTAGTTCCTTAGCTCGGAAACCCAGCAGCACCACCCCCTTTCCCCACCAAAATAATACCAAATGACCATCAGGCCTTCCCCATCCCAAACCCCATGCTGATTTCCCCCAAATAACCCCAAAAGTCTTCGAATCTTGAATCTAGTCTAACCCTAAAAATCTGAATCTTTCCAATTGAAGTGGTTGTCGAGAAGAAAGCACATGATTGACCTCAGATTGAATCAAGATTTGAAAGCTCGAAGGTTCTTCGCTAGTTCTGTCCAAGCATGTCGTTGGGTATTTTTTTCTTGTCTTGTTATCTTTTCTTTGGTTTTGTACGTTCTCTACATCTTCTTCTTCTTTGGTTCATTTGATTATTTGTTCCGGGTCTGTGGGCCTTGCATCAATATAACTGCATTGTTGTTTGTTAGTTAAAATAGTTTCTCTCATTTTAGGCTAAGTTTTTCTGCGATTTGGATTTGTTTGTTGGATAATCTCGGGTCAGTCTCAAGTAGGTAGCCTTTTCTAGATTTTATTTTGGCTCATTAAGTTTGAACGAGCCTAGAAAGGATTTGAATCAGGTTTGTCATACCCATTAGGTTGGGTCAATTGGACCCGCTTGGTTGCTAAAGTAATTTCAGGGTAGCTAAAGGGCATTTTGGGCAGATTAGATTAAAGGAATCTCAGTAACTGACTTGGAAGCTTCTAGTGAGGGTCTCTAGTGGAATTTTTGATTGTTAGGCATTAAAACTTGGGCAGCAAGTTAATAATTTGGGGTCACCTAAGTTAAAAACAAAATTCGAAATGGGGCAAAGAGTAAAAATAGAACCCGAGGGCTGCCATAAGGCTAAGCTTATATAAGGTATCATTCTTGCCTTTGAAGGCAAGGACTAGAGATCAAAATTTGGAAAAGAACAGACTGGCTGAGAATTTTTCACTATTCCATTAGCTTCAGCCTTTTCTAATCAAAAAAATCGAACTTACTGAAAATATTCCTTGATTTATTAAGTGTTTGAGATGATTTGAGTTGGATTTCCAGCTGGATTAGAAGTTTGGTGTTCGAATTACTATTCCATTGGGTTTTATTTTCTGAGATTTGTTTTGGTCCAAGCTACTTGAGTATTGTAATTTGTGGGATTGTACTCTCTATTCTAGGGTGCTGAAATCTGGGTACTGTTTGCTGTTTGCTCCAAAAACTCACCTCTTTCTACTCGTATTTCCAGGTATCTTCCTAGCTCAGTGAATTATGCTAAAATGTTGATCTTGTGATCCAATGATTATGGTGGAATTCAAAGTGCATTTCAACTTAACTATTTCTCTAGTTCCTCTTTTGTTTTCTGTTATACGTGAGCCTGTAATACTGGGCACTAGATAAGTTGGTTTAGCATGCTGTAGATTTGATTCTGAGTTTGTGTTTAAACGTTTGGATTCATTGATTGAATAGCATGATTAATGAATACATGAATATGATTTGTAGATGTTTCTTTGTATAAACAGACCATGGACTTTAACTCGTAGCTCTACTTGGATTTTACATTGTGGATGTTAAATCTCATTGCGTTACTGTTGGGGAATAATGGTTTTTTGTAAATTCATTTGGATCCGTCGAGTTGCTTTTGTTTGTTAGTATCAGGTTCTGATTTAAAAAATTGGTTGTTTCGGAGTTGAAGTTTAGATTAATTTTGAGTTTATTGTGTAATGGACATTAGGCATGATGGTCGAACAGTTGTGTGATTTGGACGCATGGACCACGTGTTTACCTGGTCACTTTTGCTCGAGCAATTAAAAATGGAAATTTGAATACATGCAAATGGTGTTTGGATTTTTATAGTCAGGGGTTTTAAATTGCTAAGCCACATCTGTGTTCTTCATGATATCTACTAATTACCATATTAAATTAACATGAATGTGGAAACAGTTAAGTTTCGTGAGTAGTTAGTGATTTGTATATGTATTCTGAATTCGATTGGTAACTTTGGAAGATTAATTTGAGTCTTTTAAAAAGAGATGACCCAGTAGTGTGCATTGGGCCATGGGGTTCATGTTTTGCCTAAAGTCTAAATTGGTGTGCCCCTTTTCCTTCCCTTCATTAGATTTGGGTTCACATTGGGCCCAAATGCTACATTATTGCCGAGTTTAGCTTAATGTTCTAACACTCAGGGTAGTTACAATCTTAGCAACCTTTTAATGGACCTACCAATTCCCTAGATCGGAGGTGTGCCATATTGATCCAATTGGATAAATTATGGACCTCCAAGATACAATTTGAACATCCCTTTAAAAATTAAAATTCGAGGTGTGCCATTTAGCAAACTTCATGGCCCTCGAAGTGCAAACGCGTAGTTGCTTTAGGCTCGTATTTAATAATTTTACTTTCCTAAACTTGGGTGTGCATTTATTTGACCCAAATCCAAATCCTAAAGATGTTAAAATATGTCAAAAGCCATGGGTGCATTTATGTGACCCGACTCGAGACGTGTTTTAATAACGTTGCAATCTTCTTTAATTCAAATGATTAAAAGCGGTTAAAACAAAAAATTTGCATATAGGTTCATAATTATTTTAAATTAGATAATTAAGCTGAATATAACAGTTGAGCGGCCGTGCTAGAACTACGAAATTTGGAAATGCCTAACACCTTCTTCCGGGTTAACAGAATTCCTTACTCGAATTTCTGGTTCACGGACTGTTGAACAGAGTCAATTTTTTTCTTGATTTGGGATTCAACCGGTGACTTGGGACACCCTAAATCTCCCAAGTGATGAATATTAATCTTTTAATAATAATCTCTTTTTGATTGTCCTTTAATTAGAAAAACTCCTATATACCTCTTCTCGGGGTGTAGTAGGAAAAAGGAGATGTGACACCAAGCATCAGTGAACATTTCTTCTGGGTCAACTGAGGGCTCAGTTGAAGGTAGTGGGGAATACTCCACCTCTCCCACAGCTTCATTATCTGGAGAGGGTGTAGTAGGCGATGAGGAGGAAGTAAGGGGAGAAGAAGAAGTAGGAGAATGAGGTGAACCACATGTCGGGGTATTGCTAGAACTAGGAAGCCGGAGGTGTGGAAAGACCGGTTCGTGAGTAAAGTAGCATGCCAAATTTTGGAAATGGCTAACGGTGAGGAAGTTGACCCCGGAGAGGAGTTTTGTAGATAGAGACTTGCTACCTCACAACCCTAATATGAGGAGGCAATTTAGGGAGAGAATTGGCTGGAAGCACTGTTTGTCTAACTGTGTAGATGCCAATGAGCACTTGGTCAAAGAACTCTACACCGACGTTTCATATTTCTAAAAGGTTACCAAGGTGACCAAGGTGCGAAATCTGACGGTGTTGTTTGACAGGAAGACAATCAATGACTACCTTGACTTTGATGGGGAGGACAAGACCCTATATTTTGAAAAGATGGAATTGGGCGAGGAGGTTCGTCCCTGCTTCGCACATTATCTGGAAATCTTGGGTACCACCCCCGATTGGTTGACTGCGGGCATTCAGATATTAAGACATAGTTTGAATTTCGAGGCAAAGGGGTGGGAAATATTTGTGTGAAGAAGACTGGACCCGACTACTTATGACAACACCCTCCCTCTTCATCGAGCAGTGTTGGTGTGTTCAATTATAGCGGGGTACCCAATCAATATGAGTAGTGTAATGTCTTGGAAAATCTCATATATGGGCAGTGAGCATGATAGAAACTAACCTTTCCCCAGCTTTTTGACTATGTACTTCCAGGACCTAAAGGTTGAAAAGAGGCCACTCGATATCAAAGTCAAAGAGAAGGCCCCGTTCTCTTGGTACAATATGTTGGGGGATGACAACCCCAAGAGCAAGAACTTTAAGGGTACATCTATTGCTTCAACTGGCCAGTCTGAAGAGCCAGTTATGGAAATGAGAGGAATATGATGTTGAGCATAAACTTATGCAAAAGGAAATAACATATTGTCAAATATTTGCATGATGAATAATGATAAAATGTGAAATTTAATAAGTATAAATACATTTAAGAAATAAAAACAAATAGACAAGTCAATTTCCATAGTAAAAAATGATAAACAGGGAAGAGAAATCATAAATGAATGAAAATAGGCAAATAAATTCACATAGAGTGGGAAGGGGAAGGGGTGTGCAAGTATTAACTGAATAATAAAGACATGCTTAAAGACTAACTCACAAACAAGTTCGTTATGGTAAGAGCCTAAAGATATCCCCGGCAGAGTCGTCATGTTGTTGCGCCCCCCTTTTTCTCGCGAAATTAGGTTTTGACATTTTTGGGACAACTCCTTTTTAGGAAAGTAGGGAATTGGGATTGAACGAGTTGCCACCTAACAGATTAAGGTGTGTTAGGGAACCTAGAGCGAATAACTCATGTTGTAATAGTTTGCATCACCATAGACAAGTAAGGGATCGAAATTACCTTGAGGAAAAGGTGTTAGGCACCCCTAGAGGTCCAAAATGGTGGATCCCAACTGAACTTGAATTATGAATTAGTCTAAAGAAGCTAGAGGAATATTTAATAAGGATGGGTGGTCCTAAACTTTTTAGCCTAAAGGATCACGATGTGCAACATAAATAATACTTAGTAACTCTCTCGAGTCGTGATGTTACTCGTATTATTTAGCGAGAACATAATGTCATCTCTTGCTACCCGGTTACTATCTTTAAGTTGTTACCTAAACCGTTCTAATTGACTCTAGTTCGATCCCTATGTGTGCACTACCCGTCCCTTACCTATGGCCCTGGAGGTATTAGGACCTCTATTTGGGATAGTTCTAGACCAACCCTAGGTTGCTCAAAAATGTAAAAGACTAAGCGATAAAAAAAATATGTTAGGTCTTGCAAATATAAAGCAACTATGGGCTCATGTTAACCTCCACACATAAACAGAATGCACGCAATTAATTCAGTGAACCTTGTTAACTTTAAAATCTTATAGGCATGATATTTATACGAGATAACAGATGTACAAAATCACGTTCGTTCGAGTGTCTAAATCTATTATTTGCCTACTAATTTTTATTTTGCATGGTCTGGGCAGTTCATTCAGTAATACATCACATTAATAAATCTAAAATTATAAATCCTATGAGTATATTGCCTAAGTGATTGCAAGGTCGATCGTATTCAGAATTAATTGATAAAATCCTATAGGCATGATTTCTATGAGTTTGACGATTATAGACCTATAGGCATGATTTCTAGGTGTAGTACTAACTTTAACTAACATAGATTGGTTATATTCTCTTTTAATCTTATACTTAAGTCCTATAGGAAGGTTTTTTACCCAATTTAGCAACAAGAAATAAGAAAACCCTCCAGCTTTACTAAGTATTCCCAAATGTGTTACTAAAAAGTTATTGTAGACCAGAATACCAAGTGTATTACATAATAGTAATGAGACACTATATAGAGCCTTCATTAGGCCTAAGTAAATCTGGCCAGGCCTTCCAACCATAACAACTTTGAGGCAAATATTAGTGATTCATCCAAAGCACATTAGAATTTGGCTTCTAGTGTGCCAAAGTTCCAAAGGGCCATAGGGACCTAGGGCAATGCTCACACTAGAATCATACATTTAGAAGATAGCTCATAAGAGATTGGAAAACAGGTCTCCAATATGTCAGATATCACAGGAGTCTCATGTGAACCTTGAGCAGTTCTCACACTGGGGTGGTTGAGAACCTAAGGGACTAATAGTGAGGTTTTGAAATCAGTACATAAAAAAGGTAGGGTCAGGTTTTAAAACAGTTTGATTTCAGAAGAAACAAAGTTTAGAATACAGAGTTGTAGGCAGGACTACACCAAACAAGGTTATGCTCAAACACATTGTTCAAGTAATTTAAAAGAGTATGATTAAGCTAAACATTCATTCTAGTACCTAGGAGAATCACAAAATCAATTAGGCAAAACAGTTAAGTTGACTAGACACATACGAAAATTTGTAGACTTAGGATTAATGAACCAATTTTATGCTAGTAGTATTATAGGGATACTAAGTTCAAAACAAGTGTAGAATTAATAAATAGTGCATGACATAGATTTAGACATTAGGCTAACTTATAAGAGGATTCATATTATTCAAACTAGTTAATCTTAAAATAACAGAGTCACTCATAAGATTGGATGAGATCATAGAATCACATAAAATGATAGAATCAGACCTGGAATTGAAACATGCTAGTCGAGAGCATAGAGAATGAAATAAAAACGGATTAGGGCATACTAATTAAGTAAGAAAGCAAGTAAATATGCCACAACAGTTAAGTTCTAGAAGAACTTGGCTTTGGTTTTCAGTCGGCCAAAACCAGAGGCAATTAGCACATAATCATAGTAAGATAGAGAGCTTAAGTTTTAGATGAGAGTATGCGAGTTTGAGTTCATCCTAACAGGAAAGGGGGGAAGGGTTTAAATAGTGTTAAAATAAGTAATCAAATAAGAGAAGTAATCAAATGCACATAAACAAGGAAAGAAAATAATCATCAGATTCGATTGAAGTCTAGTTTAATGACAGGTTGTACATAGTTCGGTCAATTAACAGGGCATAATAGCGTTGTAATCAGGTGAGTAATACTTAGAATAAAGAAAATATCAATTAACAAATAGTTTCAAGGCAAAATAAGGTAAAGACATAAAGGAAACATGGTAGATTGAATAGCATAAGGAAAAATATCAGATCAGAGAATTAGTAAAAGTATCGAACCCTAATTTTAGGTAAACTACAAAATTAACAGTAAAATAAGGTACATAATGCATACAATGAACATGGACAGGGGATTATTTAAAAAGAATACCCGAATCAAACCAGATGTGGTTCAATTATAGCAGGTCTGAAACCCTATCTTGGGTAAGCCATAAAATAAGCAAAAGAATAAGGACATAATGATCACATATTGTGTACAATGAATATAGACAGGAGCTATTCAAAAAGAACAAAGAATTAAACTAGAAAAAGATCTTAAATCATAATTTAGGGCAAATAAAAGAAATTGATGGGAATAGGAAGATTCACACATAATAAAGTGAATATAGATAAGTTAATGCTAAAATCAAAGTTTAAACCTGTTTAGGTTCGAATCAAAGAGAATCTAAAATATTAAGCTTTAGGGTTAAGTAAGAATCCACAAGAGAAATGCGAAATAACTGTGATCACCAAGAACACGGGATGAACACAGACGAAATACATAACAAGTAAAGGATTTGAACCAACTTGGTTCGAATCTCTCCAGATCCGCTTGCCATTTTAGGCAACCCATTAGGTAATACCAAAAAATGGGTATCCAGTAAGGTGGAGGGGCCAAATAAGTTAGGGAATCAATGGTTGATTCTATTATGGGACTAGAATCGGAGAAGTTAGGGTGATGACGGCGCTAGGATTTTAAGAGGAGCGGGGAGAAGGCGAGAGAGAGATTTTATAGGGACGGTAGGCTGGGCGAAATGATTATGGTTTAGATGGGTCAGGTTAATTAAAAAAGGTTGGGGTGATATGGATTGTTGATTTTGGAGATCAATGGTCCTGATTCATGGGTTCTAAGTCGGGTTATAATAAAGTGATGTGGGATTGGTTAACGGGTTAAGGGTATTGGGTATTTGATGTTGGGATGGTGTATTGAGCTGGGGATAATTGGGTAGTGTATATTTATGAAATTGGGTTTTTAGGGGCAAGATTTTAAATACAAAATTAAATTAGTAAATAATTTATAAAAATAATTAATTAATAAAAAATATATCATTTGTACACAAAAATAATTTATAATAATTACTTGACATTATAAAAATATAAAAAGTCATTTTTATGTAAATAGTGTAATTATGTATATATATGGGCTATTATTGCAAAATATGCAATTTTAGCCTAAAGATGCAAAAAAATAAATGTATATAAAAATAATTTAAAGCTTAATATGGACATAAATGATGAAACATTAGATAATAAATTATTATAAAATTATATTTGATGTAATTAATAATTATTTATATAAAAAATGCAGGAATAAATTGATTAGAAGCCCTTAAAAGTTATAGAAAATTATGGACAAATACTTGATGATGCTTGTCACACCTCCCTTTTCACTACCCTACACACTTATAGCGTATAAATATGTTTGTAGGGTATACCCCGACGCTCAATTATCCAAAACGGATAAAATAACGTAAGGGAAAGAGTTTTTCCAATTAAAGGACAGTCGGTTCGGGATTTTGTTAGAGATTAATCAGAGTCGCCACTTGGGAATGACAATGGTGTCCCAAGTCACCGGTTAATCCCGAATCCGAGGAATTTTGACTCTTATAAATGTCTGCGAAGCAGAGATCCGGATAAGGAACTCTGTTAACCCGGGAGAAGGTGTTAGGCACTCCCGAATTCCGTGGTTTTAGCACGGTCGCTCCACTGTCGTTCTTGACTTTTGTTTGACTCAATTATAAGTTTTAACAACATAATATGCTTTTACGTTAAATATTATTATTTTTTAGGAATTTGCGGTATCGCGAAAACACGCCTCGAGTCATACCGCAACCAGTACGCCTATGACTTTTGGTGCATTTCACTTTTACCGAGATTTGGATTTGAGTCGCACCAAGTGCACACTCATTCATAGGAAGGTATATTAAAATCGTGCCTTAAGATAGTCTATATCGGCTTTTAAACTTTAGGAGAGGCTATGGAATTCGCTATTAGCCTCTCCGATTCTACTATATCATCTTATTACTAAATGGGGGCCCCGTTGTTATTCGGGCGAGGCTCATCCCAATTTAATTTATTAAAGTCCAATCCTATTTTATGTGTACTAGATTATCTATATTGGTTTTCTTCTTATTCGTATTGCTAACACTATAGTAATCCAGGCCCATTTGATTTCTATTGTTCAAAAGGGGGGCCTGGCCTTCTCGTCAGCCATTTAAATGATTCCGCAAAGGGCGAGCCCAAGCCTCAAAACCCAGAATGTCTTCAAACTCTCGATTAGTAGACTAAGCGATTTCATAGGACAGTTCAGGCCCAACGTTACACAAGGCCCAAGCCAAGCAAAAATGATAAAAGCAACAGAAATAATGAACTCACAGTAATCAGACATAGAAGAACAAAACTAAACTACTCTTTTATTAATCAAAAGGCAAAATAACTGTACAAGAATATCAATACTAACTCTGAATTATATCAAAAGTACACGAAAGCTTAATACACTGTCTTTCTCTGATCTTGATTTTTACCAACGAATTTACACGATCATTTTTAGCCATTTACTAATTGAAAACTTATGAAGCTAACTGTATGAGAAGACTAATATTAATTTTATATTTACAGCTAATTAATGAGAGAACTAAACTAAATGACTGTTTTTATCTCTGTTTTTGTGAACTAACATATATTAACAAATAAGTTTTTAACTAGAAATCAATGATAAATAATTTAGCTATGTGGAGTATAATCTATAATCTATAAGCTTGCTAATGACTACCGATATTATTATGCTAAGTGACAGTGAAATTTGCATTGGATTTTATCACTGGATTTTTACTGCTTGCTTCTATTTTCGGTATCACATTACCCAGTTGCAGATGATTTATATTCTCTAATTCGTGAATCTCCTTTTAAACCTGCTTGTTTTTATGTACTAATTTACAGTCGTGATCTACTACTAACACTGATATGAATCAAACTTACTTGATATTTCTAAAACACATTTTTACCTTAACGTTACTTCATTCGATTATTTCCTATTCTAACTCATTTTAATTTGGATATCGACAAGATAAGCTAATTACGCCAGCATATTGATCAACTCCTCTATGAGCTTCTGTTATTATAGACCTGTGTGATAGTTACTTAACTTTATGTTAAGGATTTTACCTAGTTAACTAGGTGAGGTACTAATTACTACTACCACTATACTACCACTACTACTAAATTATTACATCATTAGTATATGTTTTCCTTTCAGTCACTATCTACTGCTACAATAATCAAATTACAAATCCAAACTAACAATTTTAAAGCTACAAACTATATATGAAAAGCATAAAAACTCGATCTGGATCTTTATTTTATTCTCTCAATTCGTGAATACAGCATCATTTAGAAGAGAAGAGTACCTGGATGAATAAGGAAAGTCCAATGAGTTCTAAGGGAAAAGGAGCAAGCAATCAGCAAGGACTCAGCAACAATGCAACAGTGAAGTAACAATGAACCAAATAACACAGCAACAACAAACAAATGAGCCCGAAGAGCAACAAACAGAAACCCTCAGCAAAACCCAGCAAAATCAGAAGAAACCAACGAGTTTTTTGTTCGAAGATCCCCAGAAATCCCACTGCTATATTACTATTTTATCTCTGAAATTTTGTATTCTGTAATTCCAGCCTAGGTATATTTCAGAACTGCTTAAGTGTATTTTCAGATTTGCTCAGAATTGGCCCCCTTTTCAGCCCTTTCTTAGAGGTATATATAGTTGTATTTGAGGGCTGAAGACTTGGGGAGGAAGTATGGGATTAATCTCACTTCTCCCCCTCCTAAAACTATAAAATCTACACTTTAGCCCCAATTTCTGTTAACAAAAATCCTTCCAGCATGTGCTGGAAAGTTCTAAAGATTCCTTTTAGGGGTTCTTTACCAATATGACCTTAGGGGTTTGAGATTTTTACAGATTTCCCTTTTTAGGGAGACCATTATACCCTTAAATCTCTGCAAAATTGCAGAAATCAGGGGTACAAAGGACTCCCTTACCCTCTTAGGTTCTAACTATTTACCGCTTCACCTTTTTAATTCCCAATTGTGCCCCTAAGGGCACTGCTTATTTACTAGCTTACCTAGGTTAAATTTCAGCATCTTTTGCACCTATTTAAATAACACCAGCCCTTGCATTGGTATTTAAGGGCTGGCCAGATTTCTTTTAAGGGACTATTTCAATTTTAGCCACTTCTGGATCTATTTCAGTTAATTAACACTAAGTTATTTCAATTTTAAGCTAATTGCAGGCATAGCCTGTTTTATTATTAAAAGTAATTCTTTAAAATCTAGCCAGTCTCAAGTTGAGACTTAGCTTTGGCTATTAAAGCCAATCACTGAACATTTGGGCCCAAAACCTTTACAGGTTTGGCCACTTTGCTGTTCAGGGCTCTAAAGAGAGCCTGGGCTAGTCTGCATTTGCAGACATAGTCATTTTGCACAACCAGCCACTTTTAAAGTGGGCTATGTGTTAGGGCCTTATAGAATAGGTCAACCCTTTGCAAGGTTGACCATTCTTAGGCCAATTATTTAACTAACAGCCTATTTTGTGATTTTTTTTAAGTTTTATCCTATTTAAGAACTAGCCATTTATGAAACCTAGCACTACAGCTATAACCAATCCTCCCAAAGTATGAAAAGCCTTTAACAGTATCCATACTAACAATAAACCTAATGCAAACTCAGTCATTTTGACATTCAAATGCACACATAGTCATATGAAACCAAGCAATGTTCATCAGTCAATTAAAACTCAGAAGGCAGGTTTGATAATGATGAATCTTAGTTAATTAACTCTCATGACTCAATTTCATATACCAAAGTGTTAATTAACATCAAGCAGACCTAATTGCAATCAATTCATGCTAGATGATCCATTGAAAGACCCAAAGCATACCCAAGATTCATGAACATAAACATATAGACACTAAATTCTCAAGAAGAAATGAAACATGGCTTATTTTAAACAGGAGAGTAATGGACCTTGGCAAAACAATATGAGAATGGTATTCAACCAGACATACTAATCTAAAACTTTTCCAAATACCAACCTAAATCTAATACAGCATGACAGATAACATGAAGATGAAGAACAAAAGGATCATGGAGAAACAGTGGAAAAGAAACAGGAAAGATTAATCAAGATACTATAAAAACAACTTAGTGTAAAGATGAAAAGAGAACAAAGTTAAGCTAGTATTAGAACTAAGCATGCATGACATTAAGAGAAGGCTAGATTATAAAAGCTAAACAGATCAAGGACTGTAACATTTACAAGATGAGGAAAGAAAAAGGGAATCAAGGTGGTTCTTTGACTCAACAGAAACAGAACATGATTTGAAACAAGCAAAAAAAAAGAACTCCATGAAGATAAACAAGGTAAGCCTAGTTCCGTCATAAATCATTAAAGCCAAAACATCAAGAGTGGTCAGACAGATCCAAACTATAAAAATGAAGAAAAGGAAATGAACCAAAGTAACTTAAACTTATTATCTATGACTTTAAACATCAAACAAAAGAAATAAAAGACAAAGGTCAACGGCCATGCTTTTGTAATGAATCAAAAACCAATAGTTAAACAATCAAGGAAAAGATGAGACCTCTGAACTTAAGGCCAAGAACCATGAGATCAAAACCAGACAAATAACATCTTATCACTAACATGCTCGGAAGAACAGATTAAGGAATCTTAAGACTAAATATCAAAGCAACTAATGATAAAAAAAAAACCCTAAAACTAACATGTTGAGAAGAACTACTCAGTATAGAAGGAAAACAGATTAACATGTGAGGATATACAAGACCAAATCGTAGCAACAGAAGATAAGCAAAAAGAAAGAAACATAAAATTAAACCAAACAAACCTAAAACTACCATGTGAAAACAAAATCTAAGAAAACAGAACAGAATATGCAAGAAAACACAAACAAAAATCATAAACAGCAAGAAGCTTAAAAGAACAAGAAGAAGGGTAGGGACTTAGCTTAGCGGGGCCTGTCCCCCGAGCTTCCTACTCTCTTCTTCTTTTTTTTTCTTTTCTCTATTTCTCTCGGGTTCTCAAGCCTCCTTCTTGTTTCTTTTTCTTCTTTATTCTTTTTCAGATCTTTTTTTTAGTTTCTTTCTAGTTCTTTCTTTCAGGCTTCAAGGCAAAGCCTTTTAGGGTTTTGAGTTGTAGGGGGTGCTTGGGGGATGGTAAAAGAACGGATCTTGGGGTGGTTTGATTTTGGGGGTCGCCGGAGTTAGGGTTCCGACGACCCTTTTTGGATATTCGAGACGATTGGGGGTGATTCGAAGGGGGTGAGTGGTAGGGTTGGGTAGATTGGACTAAGGCGGTCCGATCGGCGTTGGTTTGAGGTGGTGATTCATTCTTTGGTGGTCACCGGCGTAGATTCCGGTGACCGGAGTTCTAAAGAAAAGGGGGTTTTCTGGGTTATGGGTGTGTGAAGAAGAAGGAGAAGAAGAGAACAGGGAAGCTGAAAGGCCGGCGACCACCGTGGAGGGTGGTGGCCACCATGGCCGCTCAAGGTCTTCTGGATGAAGATGATGAAGATAGAGAGAAAAGGGGGGCGGCCGTCTCTAGGGTTTGAGAAAAATGGCCAAATCGTTCAGACACAAGCCTTATATAGGCGAGGTGTCTGAGATAATCTAGACCGTTCATTGAAGGGAGATCAACGGCTCTGGTGCGCGTTACTTAAACGGCACCGTTTTGAGCCTTATGAAGCCAGGCCTTAGACCCTTGGATCAATCCAAACGAACGGCTCAGATTCGATCAACTAATTAATTAAATCCGCCCCTCTTTTCAACCGTTGGATCTAGCCTGATTGAACGGCTGAGATCACCCTTTTTATTTTAATTAACTAATTAACTTAACCAATTATTCAGGCCGTCGGATTCAACCTAATCGAACGGTGAGAAATGAATCTCGCAACTCAATCTATTAGATAATGTGAGATTGATTTTCAACCGTTAGATTAAATTTGATGAACGGTTGAGATCAAATCTCCTGGAAGGCCTGGACCGGATATTTCCTTGGGCCAATACGTCTGGGCCTTTCAATTCTATTCAATTGGCCCAAACTCATTACACACAAACTATTTTTTTTGTATTTTTTCTGATTTTATTATTTTTATGTATTTTCCTTTATATATTTTTTTTTCTTTTCCTTTTATGGAAAATTATAAAACCTAATTTCCTACTTACTCCAATTATTTAGCAATTTTTGACAATTTTCTACTATTTTTTCCCAATTTCTACTATTTAACACTATTTTTGCTAATTTTCTTAAATCTAACTAATTAAACTAACAAATTAATTACCTAGCCTATATTTTTTAATTTTCTTCTAATTTTTATTTATTCAAACTCAAAAGTATAGCTAATTCCAAACAAAGCAAGTAATTGCACTCAAAAACATATTTATTTTAATTTTGGAATTGTTTGCTCGGTGCAAAAATCACGTGCTCACAGCTGCCCCTCTTTGCTCGGGAACACGAAGAGTTTCAGTGCAAAGACAAGTGAGAAGTAATGAGAGATTTTTGCACATCGGCACATTCCGTGAAAGCATTTTTGAAATCCTTTTGACCGCACCCTGCTTTAGAGGTTGTCTACATATCCTGGGCTAAACAGGAATCAGGTCAGTGTAGTTCGGGAAGGTCTGACAGTGTTAAAAACTACCAGACTCACTGTTGCATTGACACTGTTGAGACCTGCTGACTTACTCCTTATTACACCGGGGGGAGAAATGTAAAAATGAAGAAGCTATTCTAAGCTATGATACTACAATTACAATTGTTCCTAATCTAGCTTTTGCTCTTCTTCCCTTTCCGGTGGTGCAGACTCTCTTTCTTTTGTTGATTTGTTTGATGTTGACTCTCCTTTTTTTGTTGATTTTCTTTGATGCTGACTCTCTTTTTTTGTCGATTTTCTTTGATGCTGACTCTCTTTTTGTTGATTTTCTTGTTTCTTCTTGATCTCGAGCTGAACCTGCTCAAAACAAAACAACAAACTACCCTTTTTTTTTTCTCTGCCCCAGTGTGGGCTTTTAGCTGTAAAAACCATGATGTGCAAAAATGTATTCCCGTATTTGAAGGTGGGCGCCTAACTGAAATTAAACGTGCTATGCAAATGCAGAAAAGTATTCCCGTATTAGAAGGTGGGCACCTAACAGAAATTAAACGTGCAATGCAATGCAGAAAAGTATTCCCGTATTAGAAGGTGGGCACCAAACAGAATTTAAACGTGCAATGCGAATGCAGAAAAGTATTCCCGTATTAGAAGGTGGGCACCTAACAGAATTTAAACGTGCAATGCGAATGCAGAAAAGTATTCCCGTATTAGAAGGTGGGCGCCTAACAGAATTTAAACGTGCAATGCGAATGCAGAAAAGTATTCCCGTATTAGAAGGTGGGCACCTAACAGAATTTAAACGTGCAATGCAAATGCAGAAAAGTATTCCCGTATTAGAAGGTGGGCACCTAACAGAATTTAAACGTGCAATGCGAATGCAGAAAAGTATTCCCGTATTAGAAGGTGGGCACCTAACAGAATTTAAACGTGCAATGCGAATGCAGAAAAGTATTCCCATATTAGAAGGTGGGCACCTAACAGAATTTAAACGTGCAATGCGAATGCAGAAAAGTATTCTCGTATTAGAAGGTGGGAACCTAACAAAATTTAAACGTGCAATGCGAATGCAGAAAAGTATTCCCGTATTAGAAGGTGGGCACCTAACGAATTTAAACGTGCAATGCGAATGCGTAAAAGTATTCCCGTATTAGAAGGTGGGCACCTAACGGAAATTAAACGTGCAATGCAAATGCAGGAAAAGTATTCCCGTATTAGAAGGTGGGCACCTAACGGAATTTAAACGTGCAATGCGAATGCGGAAAAGTATTCCCGTATTGTAGGTGGGCACCTAACGTAATTTAAACGTGCAATGCGAATGCGAAAAAGTATTCCCGTATTAGAAGTGGGCACCTAACCATAACTTAAACGTGCAATGCGAATGCGTAAAAGTATTCCCGTATTGGAAGCGTGGGCACCTAACGTAATTTAAACGTGCAATGCGAATGCGAAAAGTATTCCCGTATTGAAGGTGGGCACCTAACGTAAATTAAACGTGCAATGCAAATGCGAAAAGTATTCCCGTATTAGAAGGTGGGCACCTAACAGAATTTAAACGTGCAATGCAAAAAATGTATTCCCGCAGCCGAGGACTGGTGAGTGGATTTTAAAAGATGTTACCTTCCTCTTTTCGGTATTTTCTTTTACCAATTATCTCTTGCCTGTGAATTTCTCCACTTATTCGGCGAACTTTCTCTTTTTGCGTTTTCCATTTTCCACATCGGTCACATTCACTTTAAAGTGATTAGTGACCATTTGTTCCTGCATGAAACAAAATTTATTAGATATAAACTGCTGGCAACTGGCATCTGCCGTCCCCGCTTTTATTGCTTCCTTTGTTTTTGCTTTTTTTCATGTTGTGCAACTGCTTATCCCTTGCTGACTCTTTTTGTATTTTCTCATTTTTCCATTTTTGTTTTGTTTTCTCTTCTTTTGGCCATATCTGCCAAGTTTCTTTATTTCCTTCCCGACTCTTCCTTCTTTCTGACCCAATGTTGTTTCAGCTTTCGTTATCAGGAGCTAGTAGTTAGCTCTCAAAAGGTAAAAATAATGAAATGCAGAAAAATGATTCTCAAAAGTGGTAAGGGTGTTTCAGAGAAGTGGTAGAACTTATCTGGGTATGTCAGCCGATTCCGTCGACCATGCCATGTATTTAAACTCCGACCCAGTTCGTTCAACCCATTATTCTGACTCCAAATTGTTCTCGACCCAAACCGATATTTTTTTTTGTTGCTTTTCTCTTTCTGATGGTCCTCATGATCGCTCTATGGTGCCTCGAAAGGTTTTCACCAATAGAACTCTCTCATTTATTCTCTCAACCTCACAATCATCTCACAGTGCCGATTAAGGTTTTCACTGATGAGACTCTCTCATTTTTATTTCTCTCAAACTCACAATCGCCTCACAGTGCCGGCTAAGGTTTTCACTGATGAGACTCTCTCATTTTTTTCGTTTTTTCCATTTTTCCTTTTTGTATTTTGTTTTCTGTACCACGTGTACTATCCGATGTTTCGCTCTTCCTTCATTGCACATGTTATTACTTTGGAATTGATCAGAAGGTCTTTCTTTAGACCGTAACGTGGCTTTTGGATGGGTTAAGAAAGAAAGGTATAAAGGCTCAAAATTTCACGAGGGTTCAAAAATATTTACAACTCTCGGAATTATTCAACATAACTTTCTGCCCCAGTTTCAATATGTGGGGAATTTTTGGATTTTTTCTTTATTGTGACTGAACCTCAGAGAGGCTGCCTACGTACCCTTTCGGGATCAAGTCATACGTAGTTCATCCAACTTCATTAGTTAGATGGATTTCTTTTGACTTTTTCCCGATTTCTTTGTCTTTTTCTCTCTTTTTTTTTCATTTTTTCATTTTTCTTTTTTTTTTTTCATTTTTTTCATTCTGGCAATTTCGATCTTATTGCGCTAGAGCGATTCCGAGAGAAGGATATGAAAGAATTCATTCATTAAGGCTCAAAGGGGTTATCAATGGATAAAGTGTTTGGATAGAGAATAAAACGCCTTCGTCATTTCAATTCCAAAATCACAACAAAATACAAAACATATAATTGAAAAGGAATCATACATAGTATCTTTTGACCGCATCTGAATTGATAGCAGTCTCTACGCACTTTCCTTCAACATCTGTTAAATATAATGCTCCATTGGACAACACCCGTGATACCACAAATGGTCCCTGCCAATTCGGCGCAAACTTGCCTTTTGCCTCGGCCCAATGCGGTAAGATACGCCTCAATACCAATTGTCCAACTTCAAACTTTCGAGGACGTACCTTCTTATTATATGCTCTGGCCATTCTTCGTTGATACAACTGCCCATGGCAAACTGCAGCCAACCTCTTCTCATTAATCAAATTCAATTGTTCTAACCGGGCTTTTACCCATTCATCGTCATCTATCTCAGCTTCGGCTATGATCCGTAATGACGGTATTTCTATTTTTGCGGGTATAACAGCCTCTGTTCCATACACCAGTGTATAAGGTGTGGTTCCGATAGAAGTACGCATTGTCGTGCGGTAACCCATGAGAGCGAAGGGTAACTTTTCATGCCATTGCCTGGATCCCTCCACCATCTTTCGGAGAATCTTCTTGATGTTCTTATTCGCCGCCTCTACTGCACCATTCGCCTTTGGCCTGTAAGGTGTGGAATTGCGGTATGTGATCTTAAATCTTTCACAAACTTCCGCCATGAGATGACTGTTTAAATTGGCTCCATTGTCCGTGATAATCACCTTGGGGATTCCAAACCGGCATATAATATTCTCATGCACAAAATCCACTACCGCTTTCTTCGTCACCGCCTTGAATGTCTTAGCTTCAACCCACTTGGTGAAATAATCAATTGCAACCAGAATGAACCTGTGCCCATTAGAAGCGGCTGGATCTATCGGGCCGATGACATCCATGCCCCAAGCAACAAAGGGCCAAGGTGCTGACATTGTATGCAACTCAAAAGATGGGGAGTGGATCAGATCCCCATGTACCTGGCACTGATGGCATTTCTTTACATACCTGATACAATCACGCTCCATAGTGAGCCAGTAGTACCCAGCTCTCAAAATCTTCTTTGCTAAGACATATCCGCTCATGTGGGGTCCGCATACTCCGGCATGTACTTCAATCATGATTTCATCTGCTTGTTGTGCATCCACACACCGCAATAAACCCAGATCTGGTGTTCTTTTGTATACCACTCCTCCACTGAGGAAAAATCCATTGGCTAGACGCCTGATGGCTCTCTTCTGGTCTCCAGTGGCTTGCTCAGGGTATTTGCCAGCTTTCAAGTATTCCCCAATATCATGATACCATGGCTCTCCATCTGACTCTTCTTCCACAGCGAAGCAATAAGCATTTTGATCACGGACTTGGATCTGGAGCGGATCTATATATGTCTTGTCGGGATGATGCAACATAGAGGACAATGTGGCCAAAGCGTCTGCGATCTCATTGTGCATTCTCGGGATGTGCTTGAACTTTATAGACTGGAATCTTTGAGACAACTCGTGCAAACAATACCGGTATGGTATCAATTTCAAATCTCGTGTCTCCCATTCCCCTTGGATTTGGTGTACCAAGAGATCCGAGTCACCCATGACCAAAATCTCTTGGATACACATGTCAATTGCCATCCTTAATCCCAAGATGCACGCCTCATATTCGGCCATGTTGTTGGTACGGAAAAATCGGAGCTGAGCTGTGACGGGATAGTGCTGACCCGTACCTGAAATGAGTACCGCTCCGATACCAACGCCCTTGCTATTGACGGCTCCGTCGAAGTACATTTTCCATCCCGGTTTCTCATCTTGCTCCATCTCCTCGACAATCATCGCCTCTTCATCCGGAAAGTACGTCTTCAATGGTTCATACTCATCATCCACCGGATTCTCCGCTAAGTGGTCTGCAATAGCTTGTGCCTTCATTGTCGTACGAGTTACATAAACAATGTCAAATTCTGTGAGCAGAATCTGCCATTTGGCCAATCTTCCCGTAGGCATGGGCTTCTGAAATATGTACTTGAGAGGATCCAGTCGTGATATCAAGTATGTAGTATATGCTGACAAATAATGCTTTAGCTTTTGAGCTACCCAAATCAACGCACAACAAGTCCTTTAAAGTTGAGTGTACTTCACCTCATAGGATGTAAACTTCTTGCTGAGGTAATATATGGCTTGTTCTTTCCTTCCTGTCTCGTCATGTTGACCCAGTACACAACCGAAGGAATTATCCAGCACTGTCAGATACAAAATCAGAGGTCGCCCTGGTTCTGGAGGAACTAACACTGGAGGATTGGCCAAATATTCCTTGATCTTGTCAAAGGCTTCCTGACACTCGTCGGTCCATTTCACTGCTGCATCTTTCTTCAACAACTTGAAGATCGGCTCACACGTTGATGTCAATTGAGCAATGAACCGACTAATGTAATTCAACCTTCCTAGTAAACTCATGACCTCCTTCTTGTTCTTCGGCGGAGGTAGACTTTGAATAGCCTTGATCTTTGATGGAACCGGTTCAATACCTCGCCGACTCACTATAAACCCTAGTAATTTCCCTGAAGGTACTCCAAAGGCACACTTCGCCGGATTGAGCTTTAAATTGTACCTCCGGAGTCTTTGGAAAAACTTCCTCAAATCTCTCACATGATCAAGTTGTTTTCCGGACTTTATGATGACATCGTCCACATATACTTCAATTTCTCGATGCATCATATCGTGGAACATTGTGGTCATTGCCCTCATGTAAGTTGCCCCGACATTCTTCAATCCAAACGGCATTACTCTGTAACAGTACGTTCCCCAAGGTGTAATGAAGGCAGTTTTCTCAGCATCTTCTTCGTCCATAAGGATCTGGTGATAACCGGCATAACAGTCCACAAACGAACCGATTTCATGCTTGGCGCAATTGTCGATTAATATGTGGATGTTTGGCAAAGGGAAGTCATCCTTCGGGCTGGCTTTGTTAAGGTCTCTATAATCTACACACACTCTGGTTTTTCCATCTTTCTTCGGGACCAGCACAACATTTGCCAACCAGGTGGGGTACTTGGTAACTCTTATGACCTTAGCCTCAAACTGCTTGTTCACTTCTTCTTTTATCTTTACACTAATGTCCGTTTTGAATTTCCTCAACTTCTGCTTTACCGGCCGGCATTCAGAATAGATAGGCAACTTGTGTACCACCAAATCAGTGCTAAGCCCGGGCATGTCATCATAGGACCAGGCAAAAATGTCCTTAAATTCATGTAACAACCTTATCAATTCATCCCCGAGGGGTGCCTCCAAATATACACTAATCTTTGTTTCTCGGACATCATCTTCGCTCCCCAAATTTACAGATTCCGTATCACTCAGATTCGGTTTGGGTTTTTCTTCATATTGTTTCATGTCCTTGCTTATTTCCTCCAGGGCTTCCTCATCCTCACATTCTATTTCGCTATCTTCCTCAATTTCTTGTATAGTAACGTGATTGTCAGAACTGGGTCTAGAATCCTTCACGCATGACATGGCATCGGAATCAACACATGCAAAACTGTACAAAAGGAAAAATAAAGAAAAATAAGGCAAAAGTGAAGAAAAGGAAAACTGCATTTCATTGATAAAAAGTACGAACAATATTCGGGATACATGGTGATTTTCTTTTCATAAGGGGATGGGAAAACTATAAAAATAACAACTTTTGGGAAAGCAATGATGAAATTTTGGAGCTAACTACCAAGACTCCTTTCTGATAGGGAAAGGAGTAGCTTCCCAATTGTTCAACATGATTCCAGGTCCCACAAACTGCACATCCATTTTGCTTGTGCCTTCCCCTGCTTCAACCATATTCACCTCCCAAAACATCTTCTCAAAACTCAACATTTCTTCATCAAGTTGAGTCTCAATGCATTTTACCGCAGCAGATGTCCGATACTTTGTACCAGGCCTGACGAAGGTGTCGGATAATTTGGGTATGGGTTTGGGCAAGGTCCAGTTCTTTTTGGCTTTTGAGGCTCTCTGGATATCGGCGAAGGTGGGTTTGAACCCTAAGCCGAATGTACCTTTGTTTTCTGGAAGCTGAACCGGCTGAATAACTCCCTGCAGTGCTTTGCCCAGTCCCTTCCCTGGTGAAAATCCGTTTCTAAGCATCTCTTTGGCCACCATCACAGCAGTTGGTGCCATCATAGGGATCGGCAACTTCTCCCCTTCAGCAATTCTGTTCACCACAATAGCATCCATCACTTGGTAGACCCAAGGACCTCTATCCCCATCAGTATCATCAAAAGGTGCTACCACATTACAAGCATTTTCCTCCCCGTGTACGACAATCTCTTGCTGTTCCCACTCAAATTTGACCATCTGGTGTAAAGAAGATGGTACTGCCTTGGCCGCGTGAATCCAGGGTCGGCCTAACAACAAGTTATATGACACAACAATGTCGAGCACCTGGAATTCCATAGTAAAATCAACAGGACCGATGGTCACCTCCAGAATAATATCTCCCAATGTGTTTTTACCCCCACCGTCAAATCCTCTCACGTTTATACTATTCTTCCGGATTCTGTCCGGACTGATGTTTAGCTTCCCCAAAGTTGACAGTGGGCAAATGTTAGCGCTTGATCCGTTGTCTATCAACACCCTGGTCACTACCGACTCTTCACTCTTTACCGTAAGGTACAACGCCTTATTGTGCTCAGTTCCCTCCACAGGCAATTCCTTATCAGAGAATGTGATCCTATTAGACTCGAAAATTTTGTTGGTAATCTTTTCCAAGTGACACACTGAAATCTTTTCCGGAACATGAGCCTCATTTAGAATTTTCATAAGAGCCTTCCGGTGTTCTTCCGAATGTATCAGCAAAGATAGCAAAGAAATCTGGGCAGGGGTCTTTCTTAACTGCTCAACCACTGAGTACTCTTGTGACTTCATTTTCTTGAGGAATTCCTCTGCTTCCTCCTCTGACACTGGTTTCTTCAATTGGCTCTCTTTTACCGCTTTCATTTTTCTCAGTTCCTCTGGAGCAAAACATCTTCCAGACCGGGTGAGTCCATGGGTTTCGTTAATTTCCCCAGAAACCTCTTTTCCTTTATAAACCACTGTTACCTTGTTATAGTTCCAAGGTACAGTCTTTGTACTCACCATCGGCATTTGCACTACCGGTTTTATAATTACTGGCTCTGTACTTGCGTCTTTCATAGTCACAATCGTCTTTGCACCTGGTACTACCACTTTCAAACCTCCCACAACTACTGGCTTTCCTGTTGGTTTCTCAACAATCGCTTTCTCTTTCACAGCTTCCTTTTCCGCTTTATCACTTGATTTTATCATCATCACAGCCTGAGATGGTTTTTGACTGCTATCACCTTGCACCAATTCTATCATGTGTGTCTCGTGGTGATTTGGCAGCGGATTCTGGGTAATGTTCGGGGCTTCTGGGGCCTAAACTTCAATTCTCCTATCATCAATGAGATCCCGAATGGCATTCTTCAACTGCCAACATTTTTCGGTATCATGGCCCACTGTCCCTGAACAATATTCACATCTAACAGAAGGATCAAGGTTCTTCGGGGGTGGGTTTGGAACTTTAGGTGCAATTGGGCTCAGCATCCCCAATTCTTTCAACCTATGATAAAGGATGGTATATGATTCCCCGAGAGGGGTGAATGTTTTCCTCGCCTTGTTTCTCCATTCAGAGTCCGGCCTGGGCCTATTTTGGTTTCTGTAAGGTTTAGAG
The DNA here is from genome assembly GCA_032618575.1 of Nicotiana noctiflora. NCBI lineage: Eukaryota > Viridiplantae > Streptophyta > Magnoliopsida > Solanales > Solanaceae > Nicotiana > Nicotiana noctiflora. The sequence goes on from JASVEL010004318.1 coordinate 393,649, forward strand.
GTTGGGTATATGTTCTGGGTGTGGTAAACATTGTGTGGAGCTTGGTCTCTCCACACATGGGGTGGTGGTGGTGGGTAGACTTGGGCTTGCGGGTGGTGGTAATGAGGGACTGTTGGTGGGTACGGTGGTGGTGGTGGGTTATATGGGCTTGGTGTGTTGTATGGGTTTGGCGGGTAAGATGGTGGTAGTGGATTATATGGGGTTGGTGGGTTTGGTGGGTGTTGGAGGTAGGGTCTTGGTGGGTTATATTGTGGGTTGCGACTCCATGGCCTGCTCTCTACAGTTGCTACCTCTTCCTTCTTCTTCTTTCCCATTACTCCCCCATTTCCGGTTTGTATAGCTTGATTGGTGGCCTTGATGGCCGAAAAACTCATGATTTTATTCCTCCACAAAGCTTCCCATTTTCACGACTTCATTGAAACTCTTCCCAATCGCAGACACTAGATGACCGTAGTATGTAGGCTCCAAAGCCTGTAGAAAACAATCCACCATCTCCCCTTCTTTCATGGGTGGATCTACTCTTGCGGCCTGCTCCCTCCACCTGAAACCGAATTCTCTAAAGCTTTCCCCCGGCTTCTTCTCCATTTTTGTAAGGGATAGCCTGTCAGGTATGATCTCTAAGTTGTACTGAAAGTGACTTGCAAAGGATTGTGCTAGGTCATCCCAGACGAACCACCTTGTATGGTCTTGTCGGGTATACCACTCTAAAGCTGAACCACTCAGACTCTGGCTGAAGTACGCCATCAATAACTCATCTTTACCTCCCGCACCTCTCATCTTGCTACAGTATCCTCTGAGATGAACTACCGGATCCCCGTGTCCGCTATACATGTCGAATTTCGGCAATTTGAATCCCACGGGAAGCTGCACCTCAGGGAATAGACACAGGTCCTTGTAGGCTACACTCACCTGCCCTCCTAGACCTTGCATAGTGCGGAAAGCATTCTCCATACTTTTCACTTTTCGGGCCATCTCTTCTTGCCCGGCACTCTTTGCAATCCTTTCTTCACTTGTTTCTATCATCGGAGCATGAGACTCGTGTTGTCTGAAAGTTGGCTCTGGAGGGTAGTAGTGAGGGTCATGTATATGAAACATCGGTTCACTGGAGGATTTGTGCATAGCAGCGGGTGGAGGTGCCACATACACAGGAGCAACTTGTGGTATGTGAGGTGGTGCTTGTTTGGCTGGAGGTGGTGGTATCTGGGAGGTGGAGGCATAGTAGTGAGGGTAGTCGGGGTAGGTGGAGGATGAGTTCATTGTAGGTGGTTCGGGATTAGGATTGGCTGGAGGGACATATGCGGGGTTGGCAGGGTAGGCTGGTAGTGGTTGACCTCTAGACCAGGCCTGGTACATCTCGGCCATCTGCTGCCTCAGCTTGTACATTTCCTCCTTCATTCCTGCCACATCCACAATCTCTTCTTCGTGAGCAGGATCCACAATAGTTGCCTCAATTTCCTGGGACACAGCCTTTGTCATCTTTTTGTATCTGGTGTTGTATGGGTGGGTAGCCAGAATGCCAGTTGCCTAGAGAATCTGGACTCACAAGCATCAACACTCGTTAGTTGTTAGCGCATGAATAAAATGCAACGACTTTAAAAACAAACACATTTGCTCGAGTCGTTATGCATCATCCCGGCCGCTGCTCATTTGGACCAATCACTTTTCTCTTTTTCCGTTCTTTTTCTTTTCTTTCTTTTTCTTTCTTTCTCTCTTTTTTCTTTTTCTTTTCTCTCTTTTTTCTTTCTTTTTCTTCTTTTTCTTTTCTTTTTCTCTTTTTCTTGCTTTTTCTTTCTCTCTTTTTCTTGCTTGCTTTTTCTTTTCAACTCTTTTTCCTTGTCATCTTCATAATTACGTTCCTATTTATTTGCCTAGCGGATTTATAAGAAATGACATAAAGCAAAAGCATTGACAACAACACTTGTTTTTCCATTGATAACTCAAAACATTGATTACAAAGTGATGTTTTAAAAGAAAAATAAAGATGATGCATGCCCTATGAGTACATTAATGCACCTAGTGCCCGCGAGGCATCGTTCGGCCTTGCCGCGGGCCTATATGCTAACCCCCTTTGAAGCTTATCTAGGTCGGCCATGACTTGTTGTACGAAGAACTTCACTGCAGATACAAAGGTCCTTCGAGACATATCTTCACAAAGCTGGGTCTTCCGGGTGATGTATTGGGCGATGTGAACAATCTTTTCCCTGATGACCCCCTTTTCTTGCAATAACCGGCTTATTTGTTGAGCGCGAGCATCCAAGATGTGTTGGTTGTCTTTTTGCACTTGTTGTAGCTCCAATTCTAATCTAGCCATAGTCGTGTAGCAGTGCTCTCTCTCTTCCTCAAGATCTTTGATAATCTTGTTACTCTTGACCGTGGCTGAAATTATTTTCTTTCTAAGTTGAGCTACCTCAAAATCGTTCTTGTCTTGTAGTTGCCGAACCAACTTGGCTCTTTCCTCAGCATCTTTGTCCATTTGCTTCCGAGCCCTGACTAACTTTTTTTCAGCTATGTCCAAATCGAAGCTATAGTCATTTACTTTTCGCCGGAGAATCTCAATTAACTTTTCATCCCGGGCTGAGCGAATTGGGGTCTCAGAGGCAATTTTCATTTGAGCCATTTGAGCCTTCAACATATCATTTTCCTTCTTCATCTGTTTCTTTTCCACTTCATCGGATGCTGCTTGTAAGCCACTCTCGAAATGAAGATTTCTCAATTTATCCTCCAACAGACTGATTTTGGCCTTGTATTCCTTTTCCTTGGCCACCCATTTCTGATTCTCCTCGGATTGCTCTATCAGGTCTTGCAAGTGAGGTCTTTTTGAAAGACGTTCGTGCTCAACCCCTCGTCGGTACCATGTAGAGTATCCAGGTGATATCTCCCTCTTTGCCCTATTCGGCACACAAGTATCAATCTTCAAATTTTGGCACTCATTCCAGATTTGTCGGATTTTTGCTTCCGAGAATTGCCAGTCCGGACCAATCTCCACAGCTTGCACACTGAGATCCCCATCTCTCGGAATAATCTGACACCGACCCAACTGTCGCAGGGCTCTGTATGGGGCATAAGGTTGTATACTCTTCAAACCCATGATCAAAAATGGCGATCCCTCCGTTGGCATGTATATCACCTCGTCAAGAGGTAACCAGTCATACGTCCAATCGATTTGACCGTCAGTTAGTGATCGAAGATACACAATCCAACCTTGGACTCCCTCTGGCAACTTTACTTCTTTTGTCCTCGTATTGAACTCTTCCAAACATGTCCGTTCGGCCGAGCCATAACTTGAGAATGAAGGGTGGTGGCATAGATGCTCAATTAGCCAGATTTGCAAGATCAAGTTACACCCTTCGAAGAAGCTAGCCCCCGCTTTGCACGCAGTTAGAGCACGGTAGATGTCCGCCACAATCATTGGGGCCAGAGTACAGTTATCTTGTACTATCAGTGTGGTAGCTACCCCAGTAACTTTTATATTGATATGTCCATCTTTCCTAGGGAATACAACAACTCCGAGAAATGCCACCAAAAATGCAAACCTCCGGTGTTCTTCCCATTTCGCTCGGTTGGACTTACAGCATAACTTGTTGGTAAGGTCATTGAAGTCCCCTACGTGTCCAAACCTACTGCAGATGAGGCTTAAAGAACAAAACCCGTTGGCCAGATCTTCATTGTGAACATTCCGGGCAATTTTCAAAGAGTCGAGGAAGCGATGTACTGTCACCGTCCTCGGAGATACCGGGTATTTTCCTTTCAGTGGTACCTCAGTCTTCCCAATGTAGAAGGCAATTTCCTCTAAAGTAGGTGTAAGCTCAAAATCTGGGAAATGAAACACGTTGTGTGCCGGATCCCAAAACGTAACCAACGCTTTAATCACATCACCCCGAGGAATCATGTCTAGTAACCCCGTAAGGCCTTTTAAGTACCTTTTAACCCAGTCTTGACCATCGGATCCCATGTCCTGCCACCATAATTTCAGCTCCAAGGGGATTTTATTTAGGGAAAAATGTTCATTCATGATCGTGCTCGTCCTGCACATTTATTAAGGCGATTTTATTTAGAAAAAAGGAAAATCTTTTTCAATGCAAATTTTCAATTTTTGAAAGAAGGAAAAGAAAATGATTTTTCGATGTGGCCATTTTTGCCAAAACAGCCTTCCGGCGTCCTTTCGTAACATTCGGCCATTTCCAAAAATAACAATCACCTCGACTATTTGAAAAAAAAAATCTTTTTGGTCTTTTTCTAAAAGTGTGGTTGGACCCTTTAAGGGTTGCCTACGTATCCTACCTAACGGCGAGAATCAAACCTGCGTAGTTCGGTCGGATTATTTGACCAATTTATTTCAACAAAAATGTTCCACCCCTTTTTTTCAATTTTCAAAATTTTCCAGGTACTTATTCCTTACAAATCTTATTTTCCTCTCTCTCTCTTTTTATTTCTTTTTTAACAATTTTTCTATCCTCGGGATTTCCGCCGGTCCGCATAACGATCAAGGACAATAAAATACAACACATAACATGCTCGGTCTTTTCAATACCGGGTCACCTGTCTTAGACGGACCCAACCCCTGTGTTGAGTCCCCTAAGTCAAATATGATGCAAATAATCGTCCTAGACCTATGTTCAAAATCTTACGGTTTCATGAATTGCTAGACCGTGTACCCGAGCGGACAACTCGAATCGAGGAGGGGGCTACGTACCGGTGACCCGCGGAGTCAATCGGCTTTGTAACTTATCCGGCCTCTGTTTTCTTAAATTAAGGTGACTTTAACAGAAAGGGGAGTCTCAACCAGTAAGCACATCCCCGGGGAAGAAGAGAGAAGGGTTTTCGGCACAGTTTTATATATACAGTTCACATAATATCAAAAGCGATAAAGCACATAGCATGTTGTTCAAATCATATAATGAAGTCAAACAAAAACGCAAACGGCAGTTCTAAGGAGCTCGAGTTCTTAAACCCCGAAATCGAAATTCAGGGTTGGGTCCCCAGCAGAGTCGCCAGAGCTGTCACACCTCCCTTTTCACTACCCCACACACTTATAGCGTATAAATATGTTTGTAGGGTATACCCCGACGCTCAATTATCCAAAACGGATAAAATAACATAAGGGAAGGAGTTTTTCCAATTAAAGGACAGTCGGTTCGGGATTTTGTTAGAGATTAATCAGAGTCGCCACTTGGGAATGACAATGGTGTCCCAAGTCACCGGTTAATCCCGAATCCGAGGAATTTTGACTCTTATAAATGTCTGCGAAGCAGAGATCCGGATAAGGAACTCTGTTAACCCGGGAGAAGGTGTTAGGCACTCCCGGATTCCGTGGTTTTAGCACGGTCGCTCCACTGTCGTTCTTGACTTTTGTTTGACTCAATTATAAGTTTTAACAACATAATATGCTTTTACGTTAAATATTATTATTTTTTAGGAATTTGCGGTATCGCGAAAATACGCCTCGAGTCATACCGCAACCAGTACGCCTATGACCTTTAGTGCATTTCACTTTTACCGAGATTTGGATTTGAGTCGCACCAAGTGCACACTCATTCATAGGAAGGTATATTAAAATCGTGCCTTAAGATAGTCTATATCGGCTTTTAAACTTTAGGAGAGGCTATGGAATTCGCTATTAGCCTCTCCGATTCTACTATATCATCTTATTACTAAATGGTGGCCCCGTTGTTATTCGGGCGAGGCTCATCCCAATTTAATTTATTAAAGTCCAATCCTATTTTATGTGTACTAGATTATCTATATTGGTTTTCTTCTTATTCGTATTGCTAACACTATAGTAATCCAGGCCCATTTGATTTCTATTGTTCAAAAGGGGGGCCTGGCCTTCTCTTCAGCCATTTAAATGATTCCGCAAAGGGCGAGCCCAAGCCTCAAAACCCAGAATGTCTTCAAACTCTCGATTAGTAGACTAAGCGATTTCATAGGACAGTTCAGGCCCAACGTTACACAAGGCCCAAGCCAAGCAAAAATGATAAAAGCAACAGAAATAATGAACTCACAGTAATCAGACATAGAAGAACAAAACTAAACTACTCTTTTATTAATCAAAAGGCAAAATAACTGTACAAGAATATCAATACTAACTCTGAATTATATCAAAAGTACACGAAAGCTTAATACACTGTCTTTCTCTGATCTTGATTTTTACTAACGAATTTACACGATCATTTTTAGCCATTTACTAATTGAAAACTTATGAAGCTAACTATATGAGAAGACTAATATTAATTCTATATTGACAGCTAATTAATGAGAGAACTAAACTAAATGACTGCTTTTATCTCTGTTTTTGTGAACTAACATATATTAACAAATAAGTTTTTAACTAGAAATCAATGATAAATAATTTAGCTATGTGGAGTATAATCTATAATCTATAAGCTTGCTAATGACTACCGATATTATTGTGCTAAGTGACTGTGAAATTTGCATTGGATTTTATCACTGGATTTTTACTGCTTGCTTCTATTTTCGGTATCACATTACCCAGTTGCAGATGATTTATATTCTCTAATTCGTGAATCTCCTTTTAAACCTGCTTGTTTTTATGTACTAATTTACAGTCGTGATCTACTACTAACACTGATATGAATCAAACTTACTTGATATTTCTAAAACCCATTTTTACCTTAACGTTACTTCATTCGATTATTTCCTATTCTAACTCATTTGAATTTGGATATCGACAAGATAAGCTAATTACGCCAGCATATTGATCAACTCCTCTATGAGCTTCTGTTATTATAGACCTGTGTGATAGTTACTTAACTTCATTTTAAGGATTTTACCTAGTTAACTAGGTGAGGTACTAATTACTACTACCGCTATACTACCACTACTACTAAATTATTACATCATTAGTATCTGTTTTCCTTTCAGTCACTATCTACTGCTACAATAATCAAATTACAAATCCAAACTAACAATTTTAAAGCTACAAACTATATATGAAAAGCATAAAAACTCGATCTGGATCTTCATTTTATTCCCTCAATTCGTGAATACAGCATCATTTAGAAGAGAAGAGTACCTGGATGAATAAGGAAAGTCCAATGAGTTCTAAGGGAAAAGGAGCAAGCAATCAGCAAGGACTCAGCAACAATGCAACAGTGAAGTAACAATGAACCAAATAACACAGCAACAGCAAACAAATGAGCCCGAAGAGCAACGAACAGAAACCCTCAGCAAAACCCAGCAAAATCAGAAGAAACCAACGAGTTTTTTGTTCGAAGATCCCCAGAAATCCCACTGCTATATTACTATTTTATCTCTGAAATTTTGTATTCTGTAATTCCAGCCTAGGTATATTTCAGAACTGCTTAAGTGTATTTTCAGATTTGCTCAGAATTGCCCCCTTTTCAGCCCTTTCTTAGAGGTATATATAGTTATATTTGAGGGCTGAAGACTTGGGGAGGAAGTATGGGATTAATCCCACTTCTCCCCCTCCTAAAACTATGAAATCTACACTTTAGCCCCAATTTCTGTTAACAAAAATCCTTCCAGCATGTGCTGGAAAGTTCTAAATATTCCTTTTAGGGGTTCTTTACCAATATGACCTTAGGGGTTTGAGATTTTTACAGATTTCCCTTTTTAGAGAGACCATTATACCCTTAAATCTCTGCAAAATTGCAGAAATCAGGGGTACAAAGGACTCCCTTACCCTCTTAGGTTCTAACTATTTACCATTTCACCTTTTTGATTCCCAATTGTGCCCCTAAGGGCACTGCTTATTTACTAGCTTACCTAGGTTAAATTTCAGCATCTTTTGCACCTATTTAAATAACACCAGCCCTTGCATTGGTATTTAAGGGCTGGCCAGATTTCTTTTAAGGGACTATTTCAATTTTAGCCACTTCTGGATCTATTTCAGTTAATTAACACTAAGTTATTTCAATTTTAAGCTAATTGCAGGCATAGCCTGTTTTATTATTAAAAGTAATTCTTTAAAATCTAGCCGGTCTCAAGTTGAGACTTAGCTTTGGCTATTAAAGCCAATTGCTGAACAGCTGGGCCCAAAACCTTTTACAGGTTTGGCCACTTTGCTGTTCAGGGCTCTGAAGAGAGCCTGGGCTAGTCTGCATTTGCAGACATAGCCATTTTGCACAACCAGCCACTTTTAAAGTGGGCTGTGTGTTAGGGCCTTATAGAATAGGTCAACCCTTTGCAAGGTTGACCATTCTTAGGCCAATTATTTAACTAACAGCCTATTTTGTGATTTTTTTTAAGTTTTATCGTATTTAAGAACTAGCCATTTATGAAACCTAGCACTACAGCTATAACCAATCCTCCCAAAGTATGAAAAGCCTTTAATAGTATCCATACTAACAATAAACCTAATGCAAACTCAGCCATTTCGACATTCAAATGCACACATAGTCATATGAAACCAAGCAATGTTCATCAGTCAATTAAAACTCAGAAGACAGGTTTGATAATGATGAATCTTAATTAATCAACTCTCATGACTCAATTTCAATACCAAAGTGTTAATTAACATCAAGCAGACCTAATTGCAATCAATTCATGCTAGATGATTCATTGAAAGACCCAAAGCATACCCAAGATTCATGAACATAAACATATAGACACTAAATTCTCAAGAAGAAATGAAACATGACTTATTTTAAACAGGAGAGTAATGGACCTTGGAAAAACAATATGAGAATGGTATTCAACCAGACATACTAATCTAAAACTTTTCCAAATACCAACCTAAATCTAATACAGCATGACAGATAACATGAAGATGAAAAACAAAAGGATCATGGAGAAACAGTGGAAAAGAAACAGGAAAGATTAATCAAGATACTATAAAAACAACTTAGTGTAAAGATGAAAAGAGAACAAAGTTAAGCTAGTATTAGAACTAAGCATGCATGACATTAAGAGAAGGCTAGATTATAAAAGCTAAACAGATCAAGGACTGTAACATTTACAAGATGAGGAAAGAAAAAGGGAATCAAGGTGGTTCTTTGACTCAACAGAAACAGAACATGATTTGAAACAAGCAAAACAAAAGAACTCCATGAAGATAAACAAGGTAAGCCTAGTTCCGTCATAAATCATTAAAGCCAAAACATCAAGAGTGGTCAGACAGATCCAAACTATAAAAATGAAGAAAAGGAAATGAACCAAAGTAACTTAAACTTATTATCTATGACTTTAAACATCAAACAAAAGAAATAAAAGACAAAGGTCAACGGCCATGCTTTTGTAATGAATCAAAAACCAATAGTTAAACAATCAAGGAAAAGATGAGACCTCTGAACTTAAGGCCAAGAACCATGAGATCAAAACCAGACAAACAACATCTTATCACTAACATGCTCGGAAGAACAGATTAAGAAATCTTATGACTAAATATCAAAGACAACTAATGATAAAAAAAAAACCTAAAACTAACATGTTGAGAAGAACTACTCAGTATAGAAGGAAAACAGATTAACATGTGAGGATATACAAGACCAAATCGTAGCAACAGAAGATAAGCAAAAAGAAAGAAACATAAAATTAAACCAAACAAACCTAAAACTACCATGTGAAAACAAAATCTAAGAAAACAGAACAGAATATGCAAGAAAACACAAACAAAAATCATAAACAGCAAGAAGCTTAAAAGAACAAGAAGAAGGGTAGGGACTTAACTTAGCGGGGCCTGTCCCCTGAGCTTCCTACTCTCTTCTTTTTTTTTTTCTTTTCTCTATTTCTCTCGGATTCTCAAGCCTCCTTCTTGTTTCTTTTTCTTCTTTATTCTTTTTCAGATCTTTTTTTTAGTTTCTTTCTAGTTCTTTCTTTCAGGCTTCAAGGCAAAGCCTTTTAGGGTTTTGAGTTGTAGGGGGTGCTTGGGGGATGGTAAAAGAACGGATCTTGGGGTGGTTTGATTTTGGGGGTCGCCGGAGTTAGGGTTCCGACGACCCTTTTTGGATATTCGAGACGATTGGGGGTGATTCGAAGGGGGTGAGTGGTAGGGTTGGGTAGATTGGACCAAGGCGGTCCGATCGGCGTTGGTTTGAGGCGGTGATTCATTCTTTGGTGGTCACCGGCGTAGATTCCGGTGACCGGAGTTCTAAAGAAAGGGGGGTTTTCTGGGTTATGGGTGTGTGAAGAAGAAGGAGAAGAAGAGAACAGGGAAGCTGAAAGGTCGGCGACCACCGTGGAGGGTGGTGGCCGCCATGGCCGCTCAAGGTCTTCTGGATGAAGACGATGAAGATAGAGAGAAAAGGGGGGCGGCCGTCTCTAGGGTTTGAGAAAAATGGCCAAATCGTTCAGACACAAGCCTTATATAGGTGAGGTGTCTGAGATAATCTAGACCGTTCATTGAAGGGAGATCAACGGCTCTGGTGCGCGTTACTTAAACGGCACCGTTTTGAGCCTTATGAAGCCAGGCCTTAGACCCTTGGATCAATCCAAACGAACGGCTCAGATTCGATCTACTAATTAATTAAATCCGCCCCTCTTTTCAACCGTTGGATCTAGCCTGATTGAACGGCTGAGATCACCCTTTTTATTTTAATTAACTAATTAACTTAACCAATTATTCAGGCCGTCGGATTCAACCTAATCGAACGGTGAGAAATGAATCTCGCAACTCAATCTATTAGATAATGTGAGATTGATTTTCAACCGTTAGATTAAATTTGATGAACGGTTGAGATCAAATCTCCTGGAAGGCCTGGACCGGATATTTCCTTGGGCCAATACGTCTGGGCCTTTCAATTCTATTCAATTGGCCCAAACTCATTACACACAAACTATTTTTTTTTTGTATTTTTTCTGATTTTATTATTTTTATGTATTTTCCTTTTTATATTTTTTTTTCTTTTCCTTTTATGGAAAATTATAAAACCTAATTTCCTACTTACTCTAATTATTTAGAAATTTTTGACAATTTTCTACTATTTTTTCCCAATTTCTACTATTTAACACTATTTTTGCTAATTTTCTTAAATCTAACTAATTAAACTAACAAATTAATTACCTAGCCTATATTTTTTAATTTTCTTCTAATTTCTATTTATTCAAACTCAATAGTATAGCTAATTCCAAACAAAGCAAGTAACTGCACTCAAAAACATATTTATTTTAATTTTGGAATTGTTTGCTCGGTGCAAAAATCACGTGCTCACAATGCTCATGCACTATTTTGAAGACATATATGCACATTTGAAATATGTGAGAGAAAAATTGGATATCAACAGCTTTCCCTCTTTACCCGGAAAGGATGAAAGAGTTGTCGAGTAAAGAAATGATGGTCGATTTTGAACGAATGGGATATTTTTGAAAATGATATGAAGCACCATGTTCTTTGAGCTTCCTACAAATCCGTGGTTTTACAGGAATCAGGTTGTGTGTAGTTCTGGACCCAACAATGAATGAATTCGATGGAATTGTTGTAGGAATAGTCGTGTTTCAGAAAGGGTTCTTTTGCGAAGGATACTGTCGGATAGATTTATGCGGAGTTATGACTGTGAATATGAAACGTAACAGATGTGTTATAGAGTAGATATCTGAACTGTCATGGAGTAAAGGCGAGTAATTGATGGAAGTCAGTTACGTTTGTATGATGGCAGGGTGTAAATGGTATGAACGGAAAACGGAGCGAAGGTTGCTCCAGTTTGAAGAACAGTTAACTCATGAAATACCTGCAAAACTTAAAACACGATGCACTTTCTTAAAATGGATTAACGCAAGAATTTAAACATGATGTGAATTTCCTTTGGACCATGAAGGTTGTCTTGGACAATGAGGAATAATGAGATAATGGATTTTCTTAGACCATGACGTCCCAGACCATGAATCATGAGATAATGGATTTTCAAGCCATGAAATGGTGTTCTCAGGCTATAAGAATGGTGCCTCTGAACCATGACTCCTTTTAGTAATGATGTGCGATATTGAGAGATCCTCAGGCCATGACATGGTGTTTTCAGGCTATGAGGATGATGCCTTCGAACTATGATGCCTTCGGATAGAGACATGGTGATACATATGAGCAAAATAAGGCAGTGCTTGGTCTTGTATTCAGGAGAGAGCTTAACCTTGAAAAGGGAATATGGTGCTAAGTTCCAAATAGGGTGACGTCCGGTCGTCGGACAAAGAAGGGCAGAGCTTAGCCTTATGCAATTGGGAGGAAGGGCTTAGACTCATGCAAAGAGAAGGCAATGCTTAGCGTTATACAAATAGGGAGGCAAAGCTTAGCATCATGCAAGATTTGTGACATGGCTTAGTCTTATGCAAAGAGAAGGCAATGCTTAGCCTTATGCAAATAGCGATGCAGTGCTTAGCCTCATGCAAGATTTGAGACAGGGCTTAGTCTCATGCAAAGAGAATGTAATGCTTAGCCTTATCAAATAGGGAATCAGGGCTTAGCCTCATACAAGATTTAAGACAAAGCTTAGTCTCATGCAAAGAGAAGGCAATACTTAGTCGTATGCAAAGAGGGAGGCAGGGCTTAGTGAGGGATTTTGACACATTTTATACTCCTTCTTGCTCATGATTTGATTAGAAATTCATACAAAATAGTTCCAAAATGCTCATAAGTTGTGCTTGATTGCAGGTTTGATCAACAAAGTGACAAGATGTAAAAGGTCAGCTCAAAAGGAGTGAAACTTGCACAAGTGCCAAAGACAAGAAAAGCTCAGGAAAAATAGGTCCAGTGCGGCCGCACACCACCTTGTGCGGTCCGTACTAGGAGATTTAGAGAGTAGGATTTTTAGGCTAAGAGGCAGTGCGACTGCACTAGGTTTTGTGCGGTCCGCACTGAAGGCAATGCGTTCGCACTACCATTTTGTGCGGTCCGCAAAGCTGAGATTGATAGAAGTTGCAAGATGAAGTTTTGAAGCCTGTGCGGTCCACGGTCGATTTTGTGCGGACCGCACTAGAAGCCTCTACGACCACATTCCATTTTGTGTGGTCCACAGAGCCTGAGTTCAGAGAGCTGGATGATGCCAAGAGTCCTTATTCGACCGCAGTCCATTTTATACGGTCCCCACTAACCCCGTAGGGGCAGTTTTATCCAAATTTTTTTTAGATTAGTATAAATAGATTCTTTTTCCATTTTTAGGGTATCAGATAGTCTTTAGAAGTAGTTGCGCTCGTGGGAACGACTCTTGTAGCGATTTTGGGAAATTTTATCTACTTTGCAACATTGAATCTTTACTTTAATCTTAGTAATTAATTAAGATGTGTTTATCTTCATCTATTTCTTCTTTTTCTTCTTTGAATATGAGTAGCTAGACCCTTTATCTAGGGTTGTGGCTCAACCCTAGTATGGGTAATTGATGGGTCTTGTATTTTAGGTCTAAATTGATTATGGATGTTTGATATTTGGGTCAATTTCATGGTTAATTATTGAATTAGTGGTTGCAAACACTAGTTTATGTTTAGTTGACTAGGGTTCTTCTTGAGAAAGAGAGCCTAAGTCTCCGAAATTGATCCAACAAGGAATTGAGGCGTACTCAAGAGATTGATAGTCCCAATCAAAGGGTTAAACCTCGAGAGAGTAATAACCGACTTGAACCTTAGTTGCTTGTGCAAATTTGCATACCCAATTGGTCTTGAGAAAGTCAATTAGGCAAAATCACTTGAACCACCAAGAGGTGTAGAGTGGGTAAATTAGTGCAACGGTCATGTCATACTCCCTAAATATGTCAAAGATGCCTTAGACTCAAGTACCCATCAATTGACCACCTAGGCAGAAGTCACTACCCTAGTTCCTTTTAAACCTATTTGAAAAACTCGTAGCATTATAACTCTTAGCATAATTTAGTTGCAATTACCATTTGTAGTTTGATAATAGTAGAATTAAACAAAAGCCCCAAAAATGATGAGAGGTGTAATTAAGAACACATACGCAATCCTAAACTAGATAGATATCGATTCTAGTTCTAGTTCTCTATGGATATCGATCCCGATCTAAAATTGGGTAAAAGCTATTGTGACCCTTTCTTGCTACTTATTAGTAGTGCGAAGTTGGCAGTCACTTAGCCTCATGCAAGATTTAAGATAGGGCTTCGTCTCATGCAAAGAGAAGGCATTGCTTGGCCATATGCAAATAGGGAGGCATAGATTAGCCTCATGCAAGATTTGAGACAGGGCTTAGTCTCATACAAAGAGAAGGCAATGCTTAGCCTTATGCAAATAGGGAGGCAGGGTTTAGCCTCATGCAATATTTGAGACAGGGCTTAGTCTCACGCAAAGAGAAGGCAATGCTTAGCCTTATGCAAATAAGGAGGCAGATCTCAGCCTCAAACAAGATTTGAGACATGGCTTAGTCTCATGCAGTGGACGTATAATAAATAGAAGCAGAAAATTTCTTAGCTGGAGATATATTTGTGATTGGCGGTCTGGTTGTTATGAAGATAATGATTTAAGGCGCATGTACTTGTGGTTATTTTTTGTTCTTGCATCCAAAGAATAATCGTGAGTTTTGCGGGGAGGTTGGTTCATGTCTTTGTCTGCTTGTTTTGCTTTGCTTCGCTCTAGAGGTCCCGTTCGAGTTTCCCTTGGTAACACTTGGCTGCCATGGAAATAAAGTTTCCGAAAAATATGTACTCATTTGACGAAATAGAGTTATTTTAGAAAACATTGCGGTATAAAATATTAAATAAATTAGATGAACTAACGAATGCGACACTTTAGAGATATTACAACTTTCTTTTCATTAGAATTTTAAGGGCCCTCCTCAAACTTTTGCCCCAGTTCAGTAAATGATCCTTCAACTGTTCTACATGTAACGGCGTTCGTTAGACCCACTCCGTAATTTTGAGAATCCTTCTCAAAACTTTTCCCCATGTACTTTACCATTTTTCTAACAGTCTTACACATGATGATGTCAGCTGGACTTGCTTCGGAATTTTGAGAGTCATCCTAGAAATTCTACACCAGTTTCTGGTTCTGGGAAAATGAAGATTCTATTATGATGTGACCAAACCCACAGGGTTGTCTACGTATCCCTTATTAAATGGGAATCAGGTCAATCTTAGTTTAGTTACATCACATGAAGAAATGTAAATAATCTAAATATAGTATCTCTTGACTGCGTCTGAATTGAAAGGTTTGCTAGACTTATCTGTCCATATTTGCAAGTATGAGTGCTCCTCCTTTTAGTAACATGTGAACCATGTAGGGCCTTTTCCAATTGGCCATGGGTGAAAACTTTCTTTTGGCTTTATCTTAATGAGGGACGATTCGCTTCAGCACCAGCTGCCTTGGTGTTAATTGTCTTGGTCTGGCCCTTTTGTTAAAAGCTCTGGACATTCTGTTCTGATAAATTTGACCATGACACACTACATTCATCATTTTTCCATCTATGCAGGTTAATTGATCATAGCATCTTCTTATCCATTCTACATCACTGAGTACGGCTTCTTGTATGATCCTTAAAGAATGAATTTCTACCTTGGCCAAAATGACAACCTCAGTACCATAAACCAGAAAATAGGGAGTTGCCCTAGTTGATATATGGTTCGTGGTACGATATCCCAGTAAGGCAAATGTAACTTCTCGTGTCATTGATTGTGATTTTCTACCATTTTCCTTAGTATCTTCTTGATATTCTTGTTGACAGCTTCCACGGCTCTGTTCATTTGAGACATGTATGTTGTGGAGTTTTTGTGCTTGATTTTGAAAGTTTCACACATGGCTTTCATCATATCGTTCTTGAGATTGGCAACATTATCAGTGATGATGGACTCAGGAACCCAGAATTGATAAACAACATGATCCCTGAAAATATCTACAATGACTTTCTCGGATACGGCTTTGTAAGATGCAATCTCTACTCATTTTGTGAAGTAATCGATTTCCACTAAAATGAAATGTGCCCGTTTGAAGCAGTGGGTTCAATTGGACCAATGACATCCATTCTCCAGGTGGCAAAGGGCCAAGATTCACTTGTTGTATTGAGTTCGTTTGGTGGCACTCGTATCATATTTGCATGTATCTCGAATTGGTTCCACTTCTGGACATACCAGATGTAATATATTTCCATAGTCATCCAAAAATATCCGGCTCTGAGTATCTTCTTAGCTAGAACAAAACCATTTATATGTGGACCGCAGGTTCCGGTATGTATTTCCTCGAGCAATTTGGAAGCTTCTTTGCCGTCAACACAACTTAATAGTCCTAAATGATGTGTTCTCCTATACAATGTTCCTCCACTTTGGAAGAAGTGATTGGACAACCTACACAGTGTGTGTTTCATAGTATGGTTCACCTGCTCTGGGTATTCTCCTTTTGCCAAATATTGCTTGATGTCATGGAACCATGGGTTTCCGTCTGTTTATTCTTCAATGTGAGCATAGTAAGATGGATAACCATGGATCCTAACTGGAATAGGATCAATGAAATTCTTATGTGGATGTTGTATCATGGAAAAGAAAGTAGCGAGTGCGTCTGCGAACCTCGTTTTGGATTCTTGGAACATATTTGAATTCTATCTTCATGAACCTCTTCGTCAGTTCTTGCACATGATACATGAATGGTAATATCTTGGTATTTCTTTTAGCCCATTCTCCTTGCATCTGGTGTACTAGAAGATCTGAATCACCAATTACAAGCAACTCTTGTATATTCATGTTGATGGCCATATTAAGTCCCATGATGCAAGCCTTATATTCTGCCATATTATTAGTGCATGGAAACCTAAATTTTGTGGATACCGGATAGTGTTGACCTAGCTTTGACACCAAAACTGCTCGAATACCCACTCCTTTGAAGTTTGCATCTCTGTCAAAAAATAGTCTCCAATTGTCGTAGGCTTCTGCAATGTCCTCTCCTACGAATGACACTTTTTCGTTAGGAAAATACATTTTTAGTGGTTCGTATTCTCCTACTACAGGATTTCCAGCAAGATGGTCTGCCAAAGCTTGTCCCTTGACTGCCATCTGAGTTACATAGATGATATCAAACTCATTCGGCAATATTTTCCATTTGGCTAACTTTTCGGTGGGCATAGCCTTAATTCTGAAAGATGTACTTCAGAGGATGCATTCTTGATATGACATATGAGTTATAGTCACAGAAGTAGTGCCTCAATTTCTGAGTTGTCCATGTCAAAGACCAACAAATGCATTCTAGCAATGAATATCGTGTTTCATAAGGTGTGAACTTCTTGCTCAAGTTATATGTAGCTTGCTCCTTTCTTTCTGTCTCGTCATGTTGTCCCAAAAGAAAACCAAAAGCCCCATCTAGTACGACCAAATAGAGTATCAAAGCTCTCCCAAGTTCCGGCTGGACTAGGACTAGTGGCGTGGATAGGTATTCCTTAATTTTGTCAAAAGCCTCTTGACAATCTTCAGTCCAACTGGTCGCAACATCCTTCTTCAGCATTTTGAAAATTGGTTTGCATATTACTGTGGATTGGGTTATGAAGCTGCTAATGTAATTGAGACGTCCCAGGAAACTCATCACGTCCTTCTTGTTATTTGGTGATGGCAATTCTTAGATAGATTTAACCTTTGACAGGTACAACTCGATTCCTCAGTGGCTGATGATGAATCCCAATAATTTTCTAGCAGGAATCCAGAAAGCACATTTTGTAGGGTTCTATTTTAGATTATACTTTCGTAGCCGGTCAAAGAACTTCCTCAAGTCTGCTATGTGATCTGTGACTTTCTAGGATTTAAAGATGGCATTGTCAATATATACCTCTATTTTCTTGTGTATCATATCATGAAAGATGGTTGTCATGGCCCTCATTTAGGTAGCCCAAGCATTCTTCAGACTCAATGGTATCATTTTGTAGCAGTACACCCCTTATGGTGTAATGAAAGGTATTTTCTTTGTGTCTTCTTTGTCCATCCAAATATGATGATAACCTGCAAAGCGATCTACAAAGAATTGGAGTTCATGCTTGGTGAAATTGTTGATCCGGATGTGTATATTTGGTCATCCTTGGGGCTTGCTCTGTTGAAATCTCGATAGTGAACACACTCCTTGACTTTACTATCTTTCTTTGGAACCGGTGCGATGTTGGCTAACCAGGTTGGGTATTCTACTACCCTAAGGAATTTGGCTTTGATCTACTTAGTGACTTCTTCCTTGATTTTTAAGCTCATATCTAGATTGAACTTCTTGAGTTTCTGCTTCACCGGCGGACACATTGGGTTGGTAGGCAATTATGAGCCACTATGGATGTGCTTAGACCGGTCATGTCATCATATGACCATGCAAAAATATCTTATATTCTTTCAGGAAATGTGTGTATTCTTTCTTCTCTGCCGGTGATAGGTGGATACTCATGCGAGTTTCTTTTATGGTTTCAGAATCTCCCAAATTGATTGCCTCAGTTTCGTCCGGGTTGGACATAGGTTTGTTCTCCAAATTCTCAACTTCTCTGATAACTTCCTCATGTATCTTATCTTCTTCGTCTTCCAACTCACTATCCTTATATTACGTCATCTCATTACACGTCTCAGTCATTAGTTCATTAGGATAAGTAATAATAATGTTATAGGTGGAAAATGTAAGAGATAACAATAAACACTAAAATAACAATGCATTAATAATTATTTCAAAATAAAATGTGTCTTAAAAGAAAATACTGGAAATATCTAAATGCTTAAAATGGATTTTAAAAACAAATAATGCTAACCGCCAGGCTACCCAAGAACTCAACAGGACCGGGATGGAACGGTGGTCCAATTATTGGGAACAACTCCTTTTTCTATGGTCTAAATGGTGAGGTCTTCCTCCTCCTCTCCTCAACTATCACATTGCAATCCATATCTTCGTCTTCTAGAAATAGGTTCTTTAGCCCAGCCAAAGCTTCCTCCTCTGCAGATCCCTATATTGTGTTGACCTGGTGAAAGGTCTGACTCAAATGCGGCACTGGATGCTCGAGAGGGTAATGTGAACCACGCCATAGAGGCTACCAATTATTATAGTCTTTCCATGTATATTGATATCTGAGCCCAAAAGTTGTACCATGACATTTCAACTGTATCGGTTTGATAATTCCCTAGATTTCTTCCCAAGCCCTTTGCCAGGCTCATACCCTGGCTATGCCAGTATGCTTTCTATTTTGTTGCTCCACCATTTTTCTTTCTCAAATGCATTGACAGGCTCGATGCGGTTATAAGTTTATCTACCCAATTTTCTTATATTCTCGACAACCGGGATGATTTGACTGGTGTAAATAGGATTACTTCCATCTCCGTGAATGATTACCACCTGATGGTTCCCTTTGAACTTCATGACCTGGTATAGTGTAGAAGATATAACTCCAGTAGCATGTATCCAAGGTCGTCCCAATAAAAGATTGTACGTAGCAGATATGTCCAATACTTGAAACTTAACATCGAACCAAGTCGGTCCCATTTGCAAACAAAGGTGGATTTCTCCGATTGTGACCCTTTAAGACCCATCAAATGCCTTCACATTCAAACTCCATGCTCTTATCTCATGGAAATATTTACCCAACCTTTTCAGAGTGGTCAATGGACAAATGTTGAGGCCCGAACCCCCATCTATTAGGACATTGCCGATGAATTTGTCCTCAAACTATACCGTTATATGCAGTGCCTTGTCATGACTTAATCCTTCAGGTGGTAGTTCATTTTCTTGAAATGTGGACTTGTGGCTTTCTAGTACTTGCCCTACCATGTTGGCCATCTCTCCACTTGGTGATGTTTTTAATCACATAAGAATCATTCAACACCTTTATTAGAGTGTTCCTATGTGCCTCCGAAGTTTGCAGCAGTGATAAAAACGACAGAGTATTCTCTTGCATGCACTTTCTTCTAAAGATCATCTGGACCAGTTTCAATGATGGTTTGTTTGGTTGTAGCTTCCTTGCTTCTGCCTCCCAAATTCTCGGGTGTAAAGATCCTTCCAGTTCTGGTCATCCCCTGTGTAGCACCAGACTCTTCCTCTTTTGCTGTTTCTTTTCTTCTAGCTTCGGCAACATAATTCCAATGTATGGCGTTGGAATTGAAGGGTGTTGTAGATACTACCATCACAGTGAAGGGTGTGGCTAGTTATACTTTAAATAGAGTAGGTGTAGCTGTAGGTGTTTTTACTTCAATTTCAAATGGGACTGGCGTGGCTATTCCAACTTCAACTGAGGGTTGTATCTGTACTACAAAAGGAGTGAGTGTGACTTCAAGTTTAGCATCACCACCTTGCCGAATAAGCCCAATCGACCTTTCAGGATCCCATTCTTCCTCAGTTTCTATCACATTTTACTTCTTCGCCCATATGATCTGGGAAGGGATTGTTGTGGTCATTTGGTGCGACTTCTTTTACTTGTATGACATTGGTATCAATCAAGGTTTGAATCCTGTCTTTCAGAGTGCAACATTCATCAATAATATGCCCCTTCATGTCGGAATGGTACGTACGTTTTTTTATTCGGGTTAACCCATTAGGAGAAGTTTTCTATATAGACAACGGGAATGGAGGTAACATATCCGCCAGCCTTCAGTTTTCATATAGCTGGTCAATGGGCTCAGCAATAGGGGTGTATTGCTTGAGCGTCCTGTGATCAAATTGGGTTTGGGTGTTTGATAGTTTGGACGGGTTGGAGGTAAATAGTAATAGGTCGGCTGGGTATAATAAGTATGGTAGGCGGTAGTAGGTTGAGAATATCTGGGAGGTGAAGGTTGGTATTTGAGTGGAGATTTTGGACATTGGGCCATCATCCCTGTGCCTACTTCTTTCTTCTGTGATATGCCCCCTGACTATAATGTGTTGTTCGTAGCCTGCAATGCTTCAAAATTGGTTACCATCCTACTATTTATCCCTTCTTCAATCCTTTCCCCGAGTTTGATGTTGTCAGAGAATCTTGATGACCATTAACCTTTCATAGTATTATGAATCCTGGCCCTAATGAAATATTTGTTCATCTGCTCTTCCTCTAGTGTCGGCCTGACCTTTGCAGCTTCTGACCTCCATCGAGTAGCATACTCGCGGAATGTTTCTGTTGGTTTCTTCTTGAGGTTCTATATGTAGAAGATGTCTGGTATATTCTCTGTATTAAACCTGAATCAGTCCATGAAGTCTGATGCCATGCTTAAATAATTAACCCACTTCTTGGGATTTTAACTGATATACAAAGATAGGGAATCCCTAGGGAGACTCCTCGTAAATAGTTTCATGAAAAGTCTTTCATTTTTACCAACTCCCACGAGCTTATCAATGTATGTCCTCAAATATACCTTTGGGTCACCTGTTCCATCAAATATCTCAAACTTGGGAGGTTTGTAACCCTCCGGTAGTTCTACATCTAGCTGAATGCATAGGTCCTCAGAATTCAGACCCATAATTCCTTTGCCTCCTTCAATACCCTAAACTCGGCTTGCGATCTTCTTGAGCTCTTCCTCCATGTTTTTAATGAGCAGGTCCTTCTCGATAGATTATGGAGTGTATGAGATTAGCTGAGTAGAGTGGGGTACGGTTTCCATGTATATGTGGCTATTTTGGTGGGTGTCGGGGATTAGAGTGTAGTAGTGATCATTAGTTGAATTTTGCGGATCATGGATAGTTGTGGGGTAGGTATTGGTGGAGTATTAGGATTTTGGGGAGGTATTTCTTATTGATGGAGTGCGGGAGGATTCTGTGGATGTTGGTTTGGTGTGTTTTGAGAAGGTGCAGAATTTAGGGCATTTTGTTGGTTAAGATCTGGGACGTTTAGGGTAAGGGAGAGGTTTGCCAAGTTGCAGACCTGCTCAAGTTTCCCTTGCAATTCTAGTATTTTCTATTGCAAACTGTAGGACCAAATCATTCTAGGCCAGAGTACTCCGACCGTCTGAAGTTTCAATATTCTCAGCACGTGCAGCATTTTCCTTTCGGATACCACTCATATCATCCATATTAGCTTTTCCCTTGCCTTTTGGATTACTTGGAGATGGAGGTGGTGGAAGGCCTCTAGATCTGGTGTGATATACTGGCGATT
The DNA here is from genome assembly GCA_032618575.1 of Nicotiana noctiflora. Lineage (NCBI taxonomy): Eukaryota > Viridiplantae > Streptophyta > Magnoliopsida > Solanales > Solanaceae > Nicotiana > Nicotiana noctiflora. The sequence continues at coordinate 415,547 of JASVEL010004318.1, forward strand.
CCAGTATGTGCGACCCAACCTTAGGGGATGGGAATAATCAAAATAAAGAAAATGAAAAAAAAAGGTAGACAAATCAGTAAGGATTCTGAAAAGCATTTGCAGTATTTAAACATGTATTGCAAGAATGTAAATTTGCATCCTAATTTAGGGGACCTCATTATGCTCAAGTTTAGCCTAGAGACAAGTAGATTTGGAGAGATTTAATGCTGATACATGCCTCATATCATTAATGTAATAAAAAAGGCGAACCTAAAAATGATAATAAATAAATGAGTTACTAATGACATTTACCTTACTATATTCCAAAATGTTTTAAAAAATAGCTACATCTAATCTACTTGGTCTCGAAGGGACCTTTTCCATATTTGACCTTCTTGCTCCATCAATCAGATTCCCAAGGTCGTGCATGTCTAACAGCAAGTACGCCCTTGCTAGGTGTCCTCTCTCGTTGCCCTCTTCATTTTGATAGTCAGTGACCCTTTTCATCATCTTTCCTTCCAGTTTCATTAGACTCTGCTCCAAATATTCTAGTCTTTATGTCGATCTTGTAGCCATTTCCTTCCACTCGTTAATTGACTCCATATGTCAAATATGTGTTATTCCAAATGACTGCTTCGAATTCAAGGACCCTCTTGTGTAGCCTCTCTTATCTCACTTGTGCTTCAGCAACTTCATCTATGATGATGCTACCTTGACCAACTCCTGGATCGACTATTATGCTATGTTATCTTCTAACCATGATGGGTTGAAGTACACATGACCTGTGTGATATCGGTTTGGGATCGATGGTATCCTTTTCCATAATAATCTTCAAGTGCCACATGTGTTGTGCCTTACATTTGTGTGGAATGACATCATCCAGAAAATCTACTCTATAATGGCTCATTTTGGAGACTCGTGGTATGACTTGTTTTCTACCAGCTTGTCTCATGACTTTGATAGGAAAATAGTGATGTATTCCTCTTAACCCAATCAACACTGAATACCGAACATCCCTAGATCTGATGATGAATTCATTAGTAGGGAACCACTCGAACACCCAGTGAGCTTGGTCCTCGGTCAAATTGCTAAAAAACTATGCCCATTCTATAGCATTCTCTGGCTATGCAAATTTGTATGGGATAAAAGTCACTCTTTTAGGATGGTGGAAAGCTATGTGATCGTTCCATGGTCAACGTAGAAACTCTTGGAAGTATTGTCCCTCTCTGAAGATGTTCTAAAAACCAAATTTACAGTAGCAAGTTACAACCCTCAAAATGTTTGAACCCTTTCTTGCAATGATCCAGAGCTCGGTATATGTTTGCTACAATCATCGGAACAATAGTATAGGTTTGTCCCTCAATCCCTCCATTAATGCTTTGGTTACCATGGCCAACCTGGTGTGAATTCTGTCCCATTGGCTTTGAAATACCCAGAAAGCAGACGGTGGATACCAAAACCCTACGATAAGTCTAACAGAAGAAAGTGATGGAGAATTCATCATGAATGATACGGTAAGATTTGCTGTGTCCATATCATTTATAGAGGAAATCGAAGGGTATGTAGGAATTCTTCAGGAACTCCAAGTCATCATTCTTTCTCAGACCCATCCTCTGGTAGTGCGGTTTTTCGGTACTAGTAAATTGGCACTATCCCATGGTAATCAGCCGATTCCTCCTATTTCCTCCAAAAGATGAGTCATTTCTATATTGCCAAAACGGAATACACCTCTTTCTCCGTCCCAGAACATAGTAGCAGCATCGATTAGAATGTTGTTTGGTTGTATGTCCAATAAGGAAGGTAAATTTCCAAGAACCTTTTTCACATAATTTTTGTCAATTGGCGATAGGTTTTCCCACCAATCTAACAACAACAGTGGTATACTTCGGACCATGCCGAACCTGGAAGTCTTTTCCTCATTTTTTGCAAAAATAAATAGAGTTAGACCCTTTTCCCCCTCTGGATTCGACTACTTACACATTAACGATTAGCATGTCAGCATTTATCTCTCAATATAAAACACATATCGTGGTGCACCCGTTGGGATTATAGAAATCCTGATGGACTTTGGACAAGGTTTTCTTAGAGGGTTGTTATGCGAACAACATATTAACCCAGACAAGGTTTGACCATGATTCATATACAATTATTATTAGAGTAAGGTTTGTATAGAAGTCTAGACTGGTTCCCTCAAGCGGACAACTTGAGAGAAAAAGGCATGGAACTATTAATTGCACCATTGATGGACTAGTTTTACCGCAAATATCCTTTTCAAATTTAAAGGGTGATTTTAGGAAGATCGCGGACACTCATCACACGCCGCAATGGTATTAATACACATGAGAGGAATATGATGTTGAGCATGTACTTATGCAAAAGGAAATAATATATTGTCAAGTATTTGCACGATGGATAATGATAAAATGTGGAATTTAATAAGTGTAAAGACATTTAAGAAATAAAACAAAGAGACAAGTCAATTTCCATAGTAAAAAGTGATAAACAAGGAAGAGAAATCATAAATGAAAGAAGATAGGCAAATAAATTCACATAGAGTGGGAAGGGGAAGGGGTGTGCAAGTATTAATGGAATAATAAACATTCTTAAAGACTAATTCACAAATAAGTTAGTTATGGTAAGAGCCTAAAGATATCCCCAACATAGTCGTCATGCTGTCGCATCCCCTTTTTTCTCGCGAAATTGTGTTTCAATATTTCTGGGACAAATCTTTTTTTAGGATAGGGAATTGTGATTGAAAGAGTCTCCACCAAACATATTAAGGTGCATTAGGGCACTTAGAACGGATAACTCATATTGTACTAGTTTACATCACCAGATATTGGGTAAGGGCTCGAAATTACCTTGAGGGGAAGGTGTTAGGCACCCCTCGAGGTCCACAACAGTGGGTCCCGGCCGAACTTGAATTATGAATTAGTCTAAAAAATCAAGAGGAATATTTAATAAGGATGGGGGTCCTAAATTTTTAGCCTAAAGGGTCACCCCGTGCAACATAAGTAATATTTTGTAACTCCCTCGAATCAGTGTGTTACTCATATTATTCAGCTGGCACAGACTATCTCCTGCTATCCGATTACTATATTTAATTTGTTACCTAAATCGTTCTAGTTGATTCTGGTTTGATCCCTATACGTTCACTACCCGTCCCTTACCTATGGCCCTGGAGGTATTAGGACCTCTATTTGGGATAGTTCTAGACCAAGCCTAGGTTTCTCAAAAATGTAAAAGACTAAGCGACAAACATGTTAGGACTTGGAAGTATAAAGAAAATATGGGCTCATGTTAACCTCCGCACATAAACAACAAATGCACGCAGTTACTTCAGCAAACCTTATTAACTTTAAAATCCTACAAGTAAGATGTCTATACAAGAAAATAGATTTACAAAAACAATTTCATTAGGTGAGTGACTAAATATGTTGTTTTCCTACTGATTTTTATTTCGCATGGTCTAGGCAGTTCAGGCAGTAATACATTACAGTTATAAATCAAGAATTATTAAATCCTACAAGTATATTGCCTAAGTGATTGACAAAGGCGATCGTATTCAGAAGTAATTGATAGAATCCTATGGGCATGATTCCTACGTGTTGGTGATTACTGACCTATAGGCATGATTTCTAGATGTAGTACTGACTTTAACTTATAGAGAATGGTTATATTCTCTTTTAATCCTATAGGCATTATCTAACTATTGTATTCACTTAAGTCCTATCATGATTTCTAGGTTTGAAACTGGTTTTAGTCTTATAGGCATGGTATCTACTACTGAATTAATTTAAATCCTATAGGCATGATTTCTAACTGAGTTTTTTTATCCTATAGACATGATCTCTACGAGCTGTATATGGGAAAAATTATGTAGATTGCCAGAAAATTGATCAAATCAAACATCAAGGTCTTATAGGCATGATTGCTAATGCACATTTGTTGGGCTGATAGATCCTATGAGCAGGAATTCTAATATGCAACACAGAATTAACACTATCAATGAAAATTATATAGGCAGGATTTCTAAGCACAATATAGAACTCATATAGTTTTTACCAAATGAACCTAATTGACATCATAACTAAATCCTATATGCAAGATTTCTACCCAGTTTAGAAAAAGGAAATAAGAAAAACCTCCAGCTTTATTAAATATCCCCAAACCTGTTATTAAAAAGTTATACATACCAAAACAGCAAATGAATTACATAATAGTAATGAGAAACTATAGGGAGCCTTCATTAGCCCAAGTAAACCTGGGAGTCAGGCCTTTTGACCATAACAACTTTGAGGCAAAGCATAGTAATTCATCCATAGCATATTAGAACCAGGTTTCTAGTGTGTCAAATTTCTTAAGGGCCTCAGGGACCCGGGGTAATGCTCACACCAGAATCATACATTTAGAAGATAACTCATAAGATATTGGAAAACAGGTCTTCAATGTGTTAGAGTTCACAATAGTGTCTCGTGTGGACCTAGAGGAGTGATCACACTGGGGTGGTTGAGAACCTAAGGGACTAAGAGTGAGGTTTTAAAATCAGTACATAAAAGAGGTCGGGGCGGGCTTTAAAACAATTTGATTTCAGAAGAAACAAAGTTTAGCACACAGAGTTGTAGGCAGGACTACATCAAACAAGGATATGCTCAAACACATAGTTCAAGTAAGTTAAAAGAGTATGGTTAAGCTAAACGTTCATGCTAGTACCTAGGACAATCATAAAAATAATTAGGTAAAACAGTTAAGTTGACCAGACACATACGAAAATCTGCAGAGTTAAGACAAATGAACCAATTTCATGCTAATAGTATTATAGGGATACTAAGTTTAGAACAAGTGTAGAATTAACAAATAGTGCATGAAACATATTTAAACATTAGGCTAACTTATAAGAGGATCATATTATTCAAACTAGTTAATCTTAAACTAACAGTGACACTCATAAGACTGGATGAGATCATTGAATCACATAAAATGATAGAATCAAACTTGGAATTGAAACATTCTAGTGGAGCAAAGCATAGAGAATGAAATTACAAAGGATTAGGGAATACCAGTTAGTAATAAAGCAAGTAAATATGTCACATCAGTTAAGTTCCAGAATAACTTGGCTTTGGCTTTTATCCAGCCAAAACCAGAGACAATTAGCACAGAATCAGAATAAGAGAGAGAGAGATTAAGTTTTAGGTGAGAGTACGAGAGTTCGAGTACGTCCTAAAGGGAAAGGGGATAAGGGTTTAAATAATGTTCAATTAAGTGAAAAAATAAGGAAAGTAATCAAACACACATAAACAAGGGAAAAAATAATCATAGAGTCAATTGAAGTCTAGTGCAAGGACAGATAGTACATAGTTCAGCAAATTAACATGACATAATAGCGTGTAATTAGGCGAGTAACACTTAGAATAAGGAAAATATCAATTAGCAAATAGTTTCAAGGCAAAATAAGATAAAAAAAATGAAGGAAATATGGTAGATTGAACAGAATAAGGAAATATCAGCATGGAGAATTAGTAAAAGTCCCAAACCCTGTTTTTAGGTAAACCACAAAATCGACAGTAAAATAAGGTATATAATGCATACAATGAACGCGGACAGGGAATTATTAAAAAAGAAAACCTGAATCGAACCAGATTTGGTTCAATTAAAGCAGGTCTGAAACCTTAATTTGGGTAAGCCATAAAATCAGTAGAGAAACAAGGACACAATGATTACATACTGTGTACAATAAACATAGATAGGAGTTATTCAAAAAAACAATAAAGAATCGAACTAGAAAAAGATCTAAAATCCTAATTTAGAAAAAATAAAGCAAATTAATAGGAATAGGCACATTCACGCATAATGAAGTGAATATATATGAGATAATGCTAAAAATTAAAGTTTGAACCATTTTAGATTCAAATCAAAGAGAATCTAAAACCTTAACCTTTAGAGTTAACTAAGAATCCACAAGAGATACGCGAAATAATCGTGCTCACAAAGAATACGAGATGGACACAGACGAAATACACAATAGGTTAAGGATTTTGATCCAATTTGGTTTGACTCTCTCCAGATCTGCTTGCCATTTTAGGTAAGCCATTAGGTAATACCAAATAACGGGTAGACAGTAAGGAGGAGGGTCAAATAAGGTAGGGAATCAAAGGTTGATTCCATTATGGGGTTGGAATTGGAGAAGTTAGGGTGATGACGGTGCTAGGTTTTTGAGATAAGAGCGGAGAAGATGAGAGAGTGTGTGTATAGGGACGACAGGCTTCGCGAAATGATTAGGGTTTAGATGGATCAGGTTAATTAAAAAATATTGGGGTGATATGGATCATTAATTTTGGAGATCAACGGTCCCGATTCAAGAGTTTTGGATCGGGTTATAATAAACGAATCTGTGATTGGTTAATGGGTTAAGTGTATTGGGTATTTGATGTTGGGCTGGGGATAATTGGGTAGTGTATAGGTTCGAAATTGGGTTTTTAAGGGATATATTTTAAATACCTAACTAAATAAGTAAATAATTAATAAATAAAAAATATTATTTGTGCAAGAAAATGATTTAAAATAGTTACTTAATATTATAAAAATATAAAAAGTTATTTTTATGTAAATAGTATAATTATGCATATAAATGGGCTATTATTACAAAATATGTAATTTTAGCCTAAACATGCAAAAATAAATGTTTATAAAAATAGTCAAAGCTTAATATGGAGGTGGAAATTAGATAATAAAGTATTATAAACTTATTTATGACATAATTAATAAGTATTTATATAAAAAATACAGGAATAAATTGATTAGAAGCCCTTAAAAATTATTTAAAAAAATTACTTAAAAAATATTTAGTGATGCTCATGCACTATTTTGAAGACATATATGCGTATTTGAAATATATGAGGAAAAAATTGGGTATCAATATGGTCTTCGATCCCTGAACGCGATCCCGGCTTAATCCATTGGACTTTTCCTCAGACTTCAAAGCTACAAATAGCTCGATTTAGCTCCATAACATCTACATCACTCGAAATCACTCATACAAAGCATAGAGTATATAATTAGTGTAAAACACTAGCAATTGAATCTCAAACTCAATTAAAGTGCATTAAGCAACTAAAATATGTGATTATAGCTTACCATCAACACCTCACACTTAAACTATTGCTCGTCCTCGAGTAATCAAATTACACTTTATATAGACACGAATGTTTTAAACAATTCTCCTAACTCATCACACCTAAAATATTTTAAATAGATTAAGTACTTTAATGTAACATCCTCGCCTCAATATTTGACTCATAAGTACAACACATTATTTTCACAACTCGCTCACTTACTCTAACACAAAGATCAATGACATTACCTTTCTTCTTGAATCAAGAGCCCTCACACAATAAAAGAGAGTAGTTCCACACACAATAAATTTTGAGAACAGCAAGGAACTCAAGATAGATAGAATTCACTCACTCTTAGAAATAATATTCATATACCACAACATAGGGTTGCCCATAATGTACTACTCTACTAATCGAGTTCATTCAGTTTCGGATCAAGTAGGACTCTAATTTATTATAATGTAGGCTGCAAGATGGGTTACATTTGGATATAAGAGTGACTACACCTCCCCAAGAACTTTAATACATACACATTAAGATTTAAAAAACCCACACTTATGTCAAACCTTAACTCCACCTTCACATCAATGTATATTAACTCAATACTTATTTAAATACAATTGCATCAAGAGTCACCACTATCAAGGAATATTTTTCACAATAATACAATTATTTTTCTTTCTTTTTTGATTTAAGTAGCTGTTACTTTTTTAAAATAGTGCACATTTCTCCTTACTTCATTAGTTCCACTCAAAAGCCAAACCAACCACCTCACAGTTTAACTTTTACAAAGTTCATAATAATTCAAGTGCTCATGAGAGGTGAAAAGGTTCAAATAGATGGTTAATTCAAATAAATGGGTAAGGCTTGTCATGTGATTACCAAAGAAATAGGATTACAGGCTCAAAGGGGTTAACTATGATACATAATAATTAGGCGGATAAAACACATAACTGGGGTTGAACAAAGAAATATCTATATCACTTTTAAGACTGAACAAAATTACTATTTTGCTTTGCAAATACACGGAAAAGTTCTAGACATCAAATGCAATGCACAGAATAATATACAAATCTCACACACATATGGCACATAACTTCCTAAATATTGGACTCATCAAGACACTCTAGTCAAAGCAGTTAAGCAAAGTTAAGATCATACAAGTTAAGATACTTATACAAGAGAAAAAAATTGAGTCTAAGCATCACAACCAAAGTACTCACTGTTCTCAAGGCATAACAAGGTCAAGAGATATTGCTTTAATTACAATCACAACACAATGGCTCCAATTCCTAAAAAAAACTAGCTACACATGGTTTAAACAAAACCCTTGGAAAGGAACCGCAACCCAAGAAACATCCAAGGGGAAATTATTACACTACCTAACAAAAGAAAACATTTTATCTTTTTCCTTCATTCTTAAATCCCTCAAGAAACCTATCGAATAAGATCCATCGTGAGAAAAAGTCCAATTTTCTCTACCTTTTTCATTTTTTAAAATGATTTTTCCTAGGAGCTACTAAAATACTACACAAATACGAAAAGTAAATAGACAAGAAGTTAATATTTTTATGGCATACTACTACTAATTATATAAAGAAAATCTTCCACCCCGCACTTAAAGGAGTGCAGTGTCCCCACTGCACAAATAAAGCAAAACAATAACGTGGGTGGATAAGAAACTTCTGAAAGGCCAAAGGCCGAAACAGTAGTGGCTCACGAGTACTCAAACTTCCCCCACGTATGGTCCATTGTGTGGGCACCCCACACTTAGTTCTCACCATCTAGCTCGCTTTTTCACTCTTCCAATGAGTTTGTTTCCTATGCTTATAATCTACAAAATAAAAAATAAACACTACAAAAATAATATAATAAAATAAAAATAAAAATAAAAGAAAACAGTAAAGCTAGGTTTCCTCCCAACAAGTGCCTGATTTAATGTCGCGACATGACTTGAACCACTTTTTACCTCTACCTTGAACTTATAAATTGTACCCCTAACAGGGCATCCACTATGTACCTATTCTCCTTCGGTGGGGATACAAAAATAAACAGGCCAAGTAATAACTTTCACTTTATGCTTCTCGTCGTTATATGAAAAATGTAATTTTTTCTCTCCGGCATGACAAATCCAAGAATGTAAGCAGCTTGTTCCTCTTTCATTGACTTCTTCAAAGGCTCAGAGGACTCGATTTCCATATCATCATCCAAACACAATGTCGAAAAATGTATGGAATGAGGACCAGCATGCACTAATTCTAGAATTGTATTACTTTTTACATCCTCATATTTACATGCACTAGAGTTTTCAACTATAACATTATCTGCTTCCTCACATAGCTCTAGTGTACTTTTCTCAACATGGGCATCATCAACCAAAATATGCTCGAGTGATTGGCTCTCCACATTTAGCTCCTCAATTTGGCGTATAAGCTTTTTTCAACTTCACACAACTCATTACTATTTTATTGGGCGTTATACGCATCAACCTTTGCATTCAATTGAGCATCTAAGTCGTGAATAGTAGTGCCAGATTTATCGATCCCTTGTCCCAGTTCAACTCTTTCATTTATTAAGTCTTTCATCTCCTCGTTAACTTTCTCACGTTGAGCCTCATATATTTCTAATCTTTCTGCTTGTTCCATTAGCCAAGTTTGGCTCAAAATCTCGTTTTCTTTGAAAGCTTCCTCTAGCTGGAACTCACTCTCTAGTCCAATTTTAGGATCTTCCTAACTATCAACTAAGTCTGCAACACTTTGGTCATTAAATATTTTAGCTCATTCTTTTACGTTGGCCTTCATTCTCTTTATTGTTTCCTTGGGATTTTCATAGTCTTTTCGAAGTTCAACAATTTGTTCCAATAATTGCCTCAGCAGGTCCATAGTCTAATCGTTGATATTCCACATTCTCTGCTTTATTCCTATAAACTAACAAAAATTATTAGAAACATCATAATAAGGGCTCGAAGAAGGATACAAAGAATTAGTACATCCATCCAAATGGCCATCTTGACCGCCACACATATTAAAAATATTTTGTTCAAAGAATTAAGATTGTGCACTGAACTCGCTCCCGAAAATATGTTGACAATTTTTCACTAGGGTCCTCCACAATTTGGAAAAGGATCATCAAAGTAAGAATATTTATCATTCGTACAATTTTCATTCCCAGATGTCACGTCAAAATAAGAAAAAAAATACTAACTAAATAAAAAAATTAAAATTTTGAACAAAAATCAACAAAAAACTAAAGTTAGATAAACATTTTGAAACTAAGTCCTCGGCAACAATGCAAAAACCTTGTTGGTTCCCTAAGTACACGCAAGTATACGTGGCCGTCAAGTAATAAAGTGACTCGAAAGTCGGATGTAGAACCCACAAAGACTTAGATTAATCGTTAACTAAGCAAACTAAAACCAACATGTCCAAGCTAATCAAAAGTTTGGTTTTCCCATTAAACTACTATTGTAAAATTTAAATACGTAATCAAGGGAGATATAGGTTCCGGGATTGTGGTCGGTTGAGTTCATAATTACACATACTAATCCAAATTATCTATGATATCTAGTTAACCAGATCGTTTATAAAAATAGAATGTTCCCGCAATTCTATCCATCTATCCATAATATATCGATCATATATTCCTATGGCCTTGAATCTATCATAAATAATATAATACGATATTCAACTAAGCAAGACTTTTAGGTATATTCCTATTTTAACCGCAAAATCTTTATCCAAGACACGGGTTAAGAAATAAGCTCTCTCTAATTCAACTCTAATCTAAACACGGCTTTCCCAAGCATAGCATATATAGTAAGTAGAACTCAACTGCAAGCCAATCAGTTAAGCAATTATGCATAAAATTAGAGAAACAACCAAAGTTGATAACTTAAAATTAATGGTAATATAATTAATAAACTTTAATATTCATGACAACCACAACCCTAGAACGCGAAGTTTTTCCATATAGATGTGGTAGCAAACAACAAATCATCAAAAAAATAAAGATTACTAAGTTTGATGGAGGAAAGATGGAATCTGATGAATTCTGGCCTCCAAGCCGGCTCTGTGCTCTCCCTTGGGTCTAAAGTATGTTAAAAGTTCTACAAATAATATTTTTACATATATTTATACTAAGTAGGGTCGGGCTAGATGAAAATACCTTTTCCTTCGCGGACTGGGATAATAACTCTACAAAAATTGCATAGGCGTGCCCACACGGGGAGACCCTCCAGACGTGGCAGTAGTGGACTTTATCAGGGAGCATGCAAAATCAACCAATAGCACAAATGGGCAGTTGCGGTGCGCCACATGTCGCCCCACGCACCACGGCTGTGGGCTTTTCTAAGAGTCAACCTTTTTGCTTCATTTTTGAAGTCTAGGCGTGGTTTTCTAGACCTCTGAATGCGATCTCAGCTTAATTCTTTGGGCTTTTACTCAGACTTCAAAGCTCCAAAAAGCTCGATTTAGCTCCATAACATCTACATTACACGTAATCACTCCTACAAGGCATAAAATACACAACTAGTGCAATACCAATTAAAGCTCAAATTCAATTAAAGTACTGTAAATAAGAGTGCATTAAGAGACTAAAATACGGGATTATATCCTACTATCAAAAGTCTTGGTTTCTTGGAAAAAAATATGTGCTCCAAAGAGTGTTGGAGCTCTTAACTTGACAAATTTACATCTTTGGAATAAAACTGCTATAGCACAGACATGCTGAGATCTAGCACATAAACATAATAAACTGTGGATCAAATAGATTCACACATATTATATCAAAGGCCAATCAATAAATTCTATGGCTATACCTCAACAGACATGTTGGATGGTCAGGAAGATTATGGAATTAAGGTCTACTTTGGAGGAAGTGAAGTGCAACTTTAAAGTTGGAAAGAGCATCACAAGACAAATATACATACAGCTGGCTGGATATAAAGATAGAGTGTCATGGAAATGCATGATGTTCTCCAATGCTGCTTGGCCAAAAGATAGATTTATCCTGTAGCTTCAGCTACAAGGCAGACTTCTAACTGCTGACAGATTAACTAAATGAGGATTAAAGATAAATACTCAATGTGCGATGTACCAAAGCTCTGATTAAACTAATGAACACCTCTTCCTTGAATGTGAATATTCTAAAACAATATGGCATAGAGTACTTCAATGGGCTCAAGAGCGACCAATGAATACAGTGGGATGACAACAACACCAACAAAGAGCATTAGCAGATCAAAGGAGAAATCACAAGTTGTACAGATGTTCAACATGATTTACGCAGTGTATGTCTATAGCATTTGGATAGACAAAAAAATGAGAATCTTTGAGAAGTTGGATAGAGCTAGTGAGCTATTAGCAAGAGATGTTGCTTGTTTTTGTAGTGTGCGAGCTCCAGTTAGAATTAGACATGAAGTACTTATGTTTAGATTCTAGTAGAGCTCTCTTTGATCATGGTGAAGTAGAATGGATTCTTGGATAGCTAACTGTGTAGTTAGCTACGCTTTGTAAAGTTTCTTTGGTGATAAAAAAAATATTTAGTTATCCAAGAAAGAATATCTAAAACATATATACTTATAAAATCACAAAAAACTAGCTTAGGGTAATAACTTAATCTTAATAATTGGATGGTAAAGTGACAATGTCTTAACATATTAACGCGAAAACATATTTAAAATATAGTTATAAGATGACATATTTTTCAATCTTTTAACCATTAGCGAGAGATAAACGTGCAAAACACATAAATAGATACTTGTTAGTACAACAGTATGAATATTTCACACTAAATATTGATAGACTAAAATATCTTGAAACTATTAATAAACTGTTATTTCCTTTAAAATATAAAATACATCTTAGACAAATAATTTCATAATGGACAATTGTAATATTTATGACTTTCCTAAACATGAATTTCTAAAGCTGATGAATAGTTTTTGTTGCTGGATGAATTCATCAATAACCAACTTTATCAGCCATTGGCTCACGCACGATAGTTTGCTTAAAGAGTTCATTTGCATGCCTTGCTGTTTTTACGTATAATTTGTATACATTATCATTTGACAGCATGTAATATTTTTCCGGAATAATCAAATTAATAACATGGACAAATTAATATGTATCTGTACTATTAAATTTCTACTTCTTTTTCGTTGATGAAATCATTTAATTTGTTTTCTCGTAATGTGGCTAACTTAATTGAGATTTAATTTCTAGTTATAGGAGTCCTTTACTATTGTAAGCAGTTAAATTTTGTCGAATTTGATTTGATAAAATAATGTGGACTATATTTTAAATATATTAGTCCAAAATAAATATTTTGGGCTAATATAATTAGATTTATTATAAAAGTCCAATATTAATGGGTCAGCCCATTTAATTTGGCTAAAGTGATGAGCCCGCTTCATTAAGCCCATGATGTCATCTTCCTATAAGCCCAGTTTGGTATCACGTGTCAAATGACGTGGCGCGCCAAGTCAAGCAGAAAAGCTAATATGACCATGACACGTGTCAAAATGACAAGGCATGCCCGGTCACACTGAAAGGCCAACGAAATAACGTGTTCAAGTAACATGTTCTCGACAATCAAAAGCGGTCATGTCACCCTTCAATTTTATTGGTCAAAAAGAGTTTGTCCTTAACATGACTCTTCCCTTCCACAACTATGAATAAGAGTCTTCTAACTCAAAAAAAGGGACCAAGAGTTATAAGAAGAAGCAAGAAAGAGCTTGTGGATCAAACACTGCAAATTCCTCCACAAGTTTCAAGCTTCAAGTTCAATTTCAAGAAATCAAGTTCAAGCTCAAGAACGAAGACCAAATCAAGTTCAAGTCCAAGCAATCATGCTCAAGCTCAAGAAGAAGATCATCGTTCGTGGCAACAAACAGAGATTCAAGATCAAGCTCAAAGGCCCTTGAATTTATTTACTATTGAAAAGAAGAATCAGAGGATTCATAGAGATCGTACACTCAAATATTCAAAATAAAATACTACGATCATTGCGATATTGTCGGTCTTGATTTTATTTTCTTGACGTAATTTATTGTCTACAAATTCTAGCATGCCCAGTGGGACAATCTCCACCTCTCATCTCAACTTTTCATTCACCAAATACCAAGAAATTTGAAATGGCTTCAAAGAAAATCAACTCCGGTTCAACTTCTACCAAGGCTGCTAACTCCAGTAACTATGCTGATGTGGAAAATATCCTCGAGGTTTCCTTTGAAAGCTTCGGGCCAGTTATGAGGAGCAAAGCAAGCTCTTTAGGACAACAAGCACCCCAAGTGCCATCTGTATCAACCCCTGTTTTTGGATCTTCATCCTCAAAAGGAGCAAAATCTTCCTTAAACGCATCTGAATGAGGAAGCAATGTTGCTGAAAAGATCAAGAAAACTCTTGCTCTGCTTGACCTCTCTAGATCCAAGCACTCTGCAGTGAAAGAGGATGATTATGCTTCAAGTGATGGATCCTCTTCACTTACACCGCATAGCATGAGCCAATCAAGGATAAATCTGTGTGAAAATTCATGGTACTCTCTGTCGTCCACGACAATCATGTAAGCCATGGTGAGAAATACTTCATCTATGGAGGAGTAGTTGGCAAACTTGACGGAAGCAACCGTTAGCTTGACCAAATGCATGCAAAATCAAGAGGCTAGAATTGACAAGTTAACAAATAGGGTAGGAATCTTGATGGAAGAAGAATCCACCCATTCACCCGGCAAGCTCCCAGAGGTTTTAGAGAGTAACTCTCCCAGACAAGCAAAATCCACTAAGGCTATCACTGTCTCATCTGAAGGGATAATTGAAATCGATCAATTGAAGGAATTCACTAAAGGAACCATTAAGAACAAATATGAAATTGCTGTCAAATCCTCCCTTACATATGTATAGTCGTACACTGCAAGGGTCGATATATTGAAGATTCCTGCTAGATATCAACCTCCAAAGTTTCAATAGTTTGACGGTAAACGTAACCCAAAGCAACAGGTGGCCTACTTTTTTGAGACATGCAACAATGCTGAGACTTATGGAAATTACCTCGTCAAGCAATTTATCCGCTCATTAAAAGGAAATGCTTTTGATTGGTACACGGACCTCGAGGCTAGATCTGTTGTTAGTTGGGATCAACTAGAGAAGGAATTCCTCAATCATTTTTATAGCACAAGACGCACTATAAATATGATACAGCTTACAAATACTCGTCAATGAAAGGGGAAACCACTTATCCACTTTATCAGTTGTTGGAGGAATGCAAGCCTCAACTGCAACGATAGGCTTAGTGAGGCTTCATGCATTGAGATGTGCATCCAATGCATGCATTTTGGATTGCGTTACATCATGCAATGTATTAAGCCTGGAACATTTGAAGAACTTCCAATTCGTGCCCATGACATGGAATGGAGCATGGCCTCCACTGGAAATGAAAGACTGCCTATTTATGAACCTCGCAAAGCGAATGACAAGCAAGAAGTCAGGAAGTGGGGCAAATTCGTGCCCAAGTCTAAAAGAAAAGAATCTATGAATGTAAATACGTCACTTATGAAGTTCACGACGAAGGTAAGCAAGAAGCAGAGTATGAAATCCACTTCTTTTCAAGACAAGCCAAGTGGAAAGTTGACACTAAAAGAAATGTAGGAGAAAGAGTACTCATTCCTGGATTCTGATGTGCCAGCCATTTTCAAAGAACTCCTCGATTAAATCTCATTGAGCTTCCTAAGATGAAGCGACCAAATGAAGCTGGAAAAACAAATGACCCAAATTACTACAAATATCATTGGCTTGTAGGCCACCCTCTGGAGAAGTGCTTTTCTTCAAGGATAAAGTCATGGACTTGGCTCGCGAAAAGAAAATTGTGCTTGAAGATGAGAAAGCAAGCACAAACCAAGTCTCTATCACCTTTTGTTTATTCAGTCCGGATGAATTGTGTGGTTTTAAAGAAAGTAAAGACGAAGAATTAGTGATGAAGAGCAATAAAGCTGAAGACAATCAACCTGATGATGATGAAGGTTGGACATTGGTGACTCGTCATGGGCACTATAAAAGGATCCCACGAAAAGAATCAGTAGAACAACCAACAAGGAAGATGATGGTAAAAAGACCAACGAAAAAAAATCCAGTTAGGAATTTAAAGAAAGCATAAGTGGAGATGCACCATTCTCAAAAGCCACAAAATCCAGTGGCCATGGAGGAGTTTTTTCCAAGTTGGTTCCGCACGAAGATTTCCTATGAGGGCATTGATGCCTCTTGTTGCCATGCTGACAAAGGGGAAGAAAAGAGTGATAACCTATCGTTGGCACCATCTTCGGAAAAACCCGTCGAGTCCACTCCTCAAGAAGTTAATGCTTGTGAGGAAAAGGCTACGTTTACAAATGACGATCTTTTGCTAGGTGACACTCCTCATAACCGCCCATTGTACCCGGTTAGTTATATGTACAATGAAAGGGTAAATCGCATTTTGGTTGATGGAGGATCCCCAGTGAATATTTTTTCAATCCACACTGTGAAAGAACTTGGTATTCCCATGAACGAACTCTCAGAAAGGCGTGTGATGGTTTTTACTAAATTCCATAATCATTTTTGTGTTTAAATCCCTTTTTTATCCAAAACCTAGATTTTCATCTAAACCCATAATTTTCACCAATTTGCATGTTAATACCTATGAACTATGTTTTAATTCACATTATATAGAAATTACTTACCTTAAGGTGTTTGGTGAAATCCCCTCTCTAAGAGCTCCAAAAATCGCCCAAGGATTGCGAGAAATGAGCCCAAAATGTCTAAGTCTGAATTAAATGAAGTGTTCTACCTTCAGCGTTTTTCTCACATGCGGTGCTTCTGCCGCATTTGCGGTACTACACCTGCAGTTCTAGGTCTGCTTCTGCAGAGTTCCTCACGCCTAGCAAGGGCCGGTTCCGCGGGTGGGATTTTTGCTTCTGCAATCCCACTTCGACGGCTAGTGGGCTGCTCCTGCATCCTTTTCAACCGCACATACGCATTCATAGGTGCACATAAAACTGACAACACGGTCCAAAGCCAACATTACCAAAGACACATCTGCGACCCAACCCCCGCATCTGCGGCCTAAAGCTCAAAGGAGCACCCTCTTGAGTTTCAACTCAATTCGCACATTATTTGAATGGCCTCCGGGGTCCTCGAGGCCCCGCTCGAACGTGCCAACAATTTTGAAATTATAAAACACTCACTCACACCCTCGAAACGCATAAAACAACACTGAAACTAAGAAGCATGCCTCAAACCAAATTGAATCAACTTATGAATTTCAAGTTCTTCTAACTTACTCCGAACGCGCCAAAACATGCTTATACTGTTCGGAATGACACCAAATTTTACGTGCAAGTCTTAAATAATATTACAGATCTATTTCTTATCTCGGCATCCCAATTGGGCCTCGATAACACCAAAACCTACTCCAAATTAAATTTAAAGAACTTTAAAACCTGCAAAGAGCCAACTTTCACTATTATGCGTTCAAATGCTCTCGGGTTATTTAAAATCGGATCCGAATATACACCCAAGTCCGAAATTATCATGAGAACCTATTGGAACCGTCAAATCCCGATTCCTAGGTTATTTACTCCAAATTTTGATCGAAGTCAAAATTAGCCTTTAAGGCCAAATCATGGAACCAAGTGTTTCGATTTCAACCCGAACCTTTCCCAAATCCTGAATTAACCATCCCCGCAAGTCATAAAATAGTAAAAGCACATACGATGAGTCTTATTTAGGGGAACTAGGTTCTAGAAAGCAAAACGAACGATCGGGTCATTACAATATTTGACATTCATTTCATCTATCTTCTCAACATGATATCCATTTCGGCGGATATCTATAAAATTTAATAAGTTTCTTCGGGACTTGAGGATAATAATGCATTATTTATAATAAGTTTTGTTCCGTTAGACAGAAATATGGTAGCTCTTTCGGAGCGTTCAATCAAACTTGTATTACCAGAAAATCATAGATACGTTTGCTTTTTCTTTATGCAAATAAGAAAAATATTTCTGATCTTTGAATATGGCATGAGTTGTTCCACTATTGATTACACAAGTATCTTCATGATTGGTTTTTGATCCAAACATAATTTGAGAATTATCCATATTCTCTAATTCTTTCAAAGTATTTTCTCGATATTGCAGAGTCTCGTGCTGATAACATGTTAAAAAATAACAAGTGTAAAGTAAATAAATCAAAGACAATTATAGATAGAAACTGATATATTATTCGACTTCAAACTTATGTACATAATGAACTGAAAATTCTTCTTTTTATAGAACAAGGAAGCAGTTGCGTAGCTTTTCTTGAGTTGCTTGTAAGTTGTATGCATGAGTTGCTTGCAACTTGCCTGTTTAATAAGAAGCTGTTGCAAATTATTTTATTGACCTGCATTAGCCGCTTGTAGATAAATTTCAATAGACTACCAAACGAATAATCTTCTTGAAGTAATAAATAAATATCCACAATACAAATATTTTTCTAACACCCAACTATTTTTTTGAAATACCATTTATAAATAAAGTTTAAAGTAAACAGATTTTGACAATTTGGCAAAGAGACAGACCCTTGGCTTCTCACCTATCAGCCAGACAAAGGGAAATTATATCAAAACGACGCCGCACCAATGTAGCAACCCGATTTCAAAAACCACTCAACGATTTCAGACACATATTCTTAGTGCGGTGCGTGTGCGTCCGAGTCAATTTCTGGGTCTTTACTGACTCGTTCGCTCATCTTTCATCAAATTCCTAAATTTGATTTTCGATTCCAATCATTTGCCTTAATTAAAGCGCTGTAAGTAATTAATCTCCTCTCTCTGAGTCTCTCTTTTCCAATTTGTATAACTTCTAGAAGCTGCCGTCATACGAAGGATTCGGTTTAGATGCACCGAAAATTTTGTCAATTGTGTAAAACTATGTAACTCTGCGCGAATTTCCTATTTTCGTGCCAAATTTAGCTGTTTGTTGATAAATTTTGGGGTTTTAGGCGAATTACCTCAGTTTTGGGCAATTGTTGAGTTTTTTAATCATATTTTGATTATAATAGGTGTTTTTTGCTTGTAATTTTGATTTTTGTTTTATATAGAAGGTAATAAACATATTCTATTGTGCTTTATGAAACTAAACATGTTATAAATTACTCCCTCCGATCTATATTAAGTATCTCTTTTACTCTTTGATTTTGGTCCAAAATAAGTATCTAGTTAGCTAATCAAGAAAAAATTTAATTTGTTTTTACTATTTTAACCTTATTGCAGAAGAGCAATAAATGCCACTATACTCATGTGCCCAATATTTAATAAGGTTAGTTTAGTCATACTAGATAATTTTGTATAGCATTTAGTATTTTTTTAATGGGCCTGCTAAAAGTAAAAGGGACACTTATTATGGACCGGAGGGAGTACAAGCTATGGGTTAAGCTAAACCCGGTAGCTTTGGCTGAGACCTTGTATATGTGTTGAATTTGGGTGTTTTTGGGCGAACTGCGCAGTTTTAGCAATTGTTAATTGTTTTATGATATTTTGATTAAAATGTGTATATTTTGCTTGAATTTTGATTTTAATAGTATAGAAGGTAATTGGATGTTCTATTGTACTTTCTGAACTAAACATGTTCTAAAATTGCCCTGAGAGACAGGGGTGAATGTACAATATAAGCTATGGGTTACGCTGGCTTGCTGAATCCAGTAGGTTTCTCTCAGACACTATATATGTGTTAAACTTTTTTGCAAAATTTGTAGCCAGTATTGGCAAAAATAAGTATTTTTTTCATATTGTGATTATAATAGGTGTATTTTGCTTGGAATTTTTTTTTTAGTACCAGAAAAGGTAATGAACATTTTCTATTGTACTTTATGAAACTAAACATGTTGCAAAATTTCCAGCGAGAGACGGGCAAATATACAATATAAGTTATGGATTAAGCTGAACCCAGTAGCTTTGGCTAAGACACTGCATGTGTTAAAAAATCTACCAAATATGTACAAATATTAAATTTCGAATGTAGTGACTCTAGTGGTCAGTGGGCTAACTAGTCTAGGGAAGCAAAACCATTCATACCCGCTAGAGCAAAAACTTAATTGATTCTCTGCAAAATATTACCAGTATGTGAAGCTGGAAAGACATACTCCTTTGAAGGATGTGAGTTGTTATCAAAGATTAGTTGGCAAATTGCTGTATCTAACCATGACAAGACTTGATATAGCTTTTGTATTTAAAAATCCAAACACTTTGGTCATTCATGGAAATCATGCTCGGAGGTTACTTTAGTGGTAGTCAAATACATAAAAAGGAGCAAGGTATACTGATGACTGCAGATTGTCCCAAGTAGAGTGTGGTTCATTGTGACTTTGATTGGGTTGCGTGTTCCGACTCTAGTCAATCAATCATGGGATACATGATGAAGCTTGGAGTTCTTTGATTTCTTGGAATTCAAAGATACAAGATACGTATTTAAAAATCCAAACACTTTGGTCATTCATGGAAATCATGCTCGGAGGTTACTTTAGTGGTAGTCAAATACATAAAAAGGAGCAAGGTATACTGAAGGCTGCAGATTGTCCCAAGTAGAGTGTGGTTCATTGTGACTTTGATTGGGTTGCGTGTTCCGACTCTAGTCAATCAATCATGGGATACATGATGAAGCTTGGAGTTCTTTGATTTCTTGGAATTCAAAGATACAAGATACTGTATTAGAAGCTAAGCAGACGCAGTAGCATGAATTCTGTAGTGACTGAAGTTTTAGGTTGAGTGACGTTTTAAGGCAGCTAGGAGTTGAAATGCAAAAAGCCTGAGAAGCTGTGTGTTGTAACAGTACATCTGCAATCCAAATATGGGGAAATCCATTTCAATAGATGACAAAGTACATTGAAATGATTGGCATTTTGTGGGAGAAAAAAATTCCACAAGGTTTCATATAAGCCAAACAAGTATCCAATAAGGAGCTAATAGCTGAATATTTAGCAAAACGATTGGGCAGGACACTAGATGATCATTTTCTTGGCAAGGGGTGTTAAACATTTACTCTCTCAAGTTTGAGGAGTGTTGAAAAAGCCACATTGGCAGTGATTCTAGGTGGTGACTATGACATAATCGATTGCAGCGAGTAAAGATAGAATACAACGACATAAGATAGTCAGTAGGTCGGTTATGTGTGGTAGAAAATTGGTATTGTACGTACTTTACTCTTCTTACATAAATGGACACATAAATGTTTTGGTATTTCTTGTCCTAAGTCCATCTCTGCTTCTTGTGAATTGAGCTATTAATCTTCATTGATTACAGTTTGCATTAGTGTTGTCTGGTGTAGTAGATTAACGTTTTTATTGGGTATGGTTTCTCACTTCACATTCTCTGGATTTCCAGTTAATTCCAGCTCTTCAGTGGTATTTGGGTGCTGCTGAACTATCAATTTTTTTGTGCTGAAATAGTTTTTGTACAACTTCAAACATGAGTTTTGTTTTCCGAGGCACTAGAGCAGATATAGAACCTGGTTTTCCAGGATTGATCCCCGAGCGCCGTGCAGTGGTAATTTCCTACATCTCCTCTTGATGTTGGTCTATATTCCTCTAAATGCTTCTAGTGATAGTTACATTCATTATCTGTTTTACTCATCTTGGTGTACCTTCTCTTTTTTTCTCTTCCACATTCAGCGAGTCCATGCAGCCCGGCCAGTTAATACTAACTCACTAGCTTTTCTTGTCACGGGTACCTGTAGCTTAGATCCCTTTGTTATTTTATTTTCTGGTCTGATTTACCTACAACTTTCAGTGTAACCACTTTGTTGTGACAGTGCTCTTGCTGTTCATGATTCTAAACTCTCATCAAATGTCACCCAATTTTCTGGTAAGTAGCGTCTCAACGAGTGATATTGGAGCATGTGTATTTTATTGAGTTAAATCTGGTCCTTACTTTATTTAATAGAACTTTGTCTGTTTTGCAGCTGTGGTTGGTGCTCGGTGTCTTCTTTATGGCAACGACCCTTAGGATGTATGCAACCTGTCAGCAGCTTCAAGCCCAGGCACAAGCTCATGCTGTTGCTGCCAGTGGCCTTCTTGGTCCTACAGAGTTGCGGCTACATATGCCCCCATCTATAGCACTTGCAACCAGAGGACGGTTGCGAGGGCTCAGACTACAGCTTGCACTTCTTGACAGGGAGTTTGATGACTTAGGTGAAAATGCAAGCATCTCTGTTCTTGAGCATTTTATGGCTTTATAACATCCAGAAACCGAATCTTGTCTTGAATTTAATCTTAAAAGGTGGGGGAAGTTTATTGATATTTTTCTGGTACTAGCAGATTACGAAACATTGAGGGCACTGGATACTGATGATGTTCCTACAACACCATCAATGACCGAGGAAGAGATAAATGCTCTTCCTGTTCACAAGTACAAGGTTTCTGGACCCCAAAGGTCTGTCATGTGAATTTTGTTACTACTTTTAGCTTCCTCATATTTTTGGCTTCTAGCGTTTGCTGTACCAAGTTGACACCTAAAATGGTCACCGCCTTCTTCCGCTCTTCTTTTTTAACTTCCATCTGTGGCTTGTGATTTAGCGAAATGAGGAGTTGATGCCAGTTTTAACCAGTTGTCAGAAGATTACCAAACTATGGTTTCAACTTGTGATCTCTCAGGTTGCTGGTGTCCACCTTTATTTGGTCACATGCATGCTGGAAATTTATTGACTACAGCATGGTTTTGTATTATATTAATCAAAACCTAAAATTCTGCACAGCGATCTTTGTTAGAGTGCATAAGTATTATTTTTCACTGCTCTTGCTCCTTTTCGGAAGGTTAGGAATTTTTATTTTATCTCAATTTCTCTGATGAAGTTATGGACTATTAAGTATCTGTGTGTCAGTTCTCTTGTTTTTTATTTGTGCCGGAGACTCCCTTCCTCATTTTTTTTTTTTTTTTTTGCAATAATCTTGTTAGAATTGATTAGTGTTTATCTGATAATATGTTGCCATGACTCGCATTCAGTAGTATCTTGGCTTCTCTTGATCCTGATGATCGCTCTTCTTGACAGTGCTGGTTCATCAACAAACCCGGCATCTTCTTCAGGGTCCACTGAGGTACCTCATTTTCTAGCCCTTTGTTGCTTGTAAAAGAAATGCCTACGCAATAGTTTATCTTTTGGAGTTGTTTTTGACCTTGCATTCTAGTGTCCTTTTTGAGTGAACAATTGATTTACAGGAATGGCATTTGCATGACTTATCTATAAGACACAAATGTGATGCTGCGTCCTATTTTCACTACTCCCTCCGTTTTTTTATTTGGAGGTGTTTGTCTGGGCACAGATTTGAGGAAGAAAGAAAGACTATTGGAACTTGTGGTCTTAAACATACCATAGATATATATTTTTGGCTATAAAAAGCTTGTAATTATAGGTAAAATGAGAAGTTTGAAGTTGGATTATTTCCAAAGGTAGAAATGTGCAATGTAAAATCAGAAGTTTGAAGTTAGATTATTTCCAAAGGTAGAAATGTACCATTCTTTTTGGAACATATTAAAAAGGAAAGAACACCACATTAAATGGAACGGAAGGCGTATACTTTTTTTCGTAAGTTCCCAATGTATTTACCACAATTTTGTTTTGATGACAAACTAATCCTTGTCCATTGACACCGAAGTGTGTGCGCAAAGTTAAATCTAATATTAGGGAAGTGCTTCACCTGCATTCAAGTGAATCATTGATCTAAACTAGCCAATTCTAATTTTTCGTATTTCTTTCCTTTTGGGATGCGTGTCTCTTCATATTGAAACTAGTCTTTCTGAGAGTGTCTTCCTCCAGAGACATTAGAGCTCTCATGTTCAGACAGAGTATAATATGGAGCCTCATCGGAGTAGTTCTCAACCTTTGATAGGAACCTCCCAGCTCTTTGAGAAACTGCTTCATTTACTTTATATTCCGAGGTTCTTCTCCCCAACTCTACCATAAACCAAGATTTTCAAAAGATTGGAGCACATTTTGAACTATGACTACTAAGCCTATAGCAATGAAGCTCTTTCTTCATCTAGAGAATGAAAAGCTAACCATTGAAGAAGGCAGAAAAAAAATGAATGGAAGAGTAAATTTGAAGGAGGAGATTATAGCTTCATAAAGACAATAAAACACAAGAGCTACCTTGCTGCATTGGTGTCCTTTACTACTAAACCTTCCCTTCTTTTTCCTTGTTGGATGAGATAAAAACCAAGTCATGTCGGTGATCTGTATTTTGCGTGACTGACTTATATTATTTGCCAACTGTTTTTTATTCATCAAAAGTTTATTGTTTCGTTACGAGAAAAATGATGAACTTATTATTGTATTTCAAGCAGAAGAAGCAAGAACCTGCAAATGCTGTAGGAGGTACAAAGAACCCTGATGACGAACTAACCTGCAGTGTCTGCTTGGAACAAGTTGATGCTGGGGAACTTGTTCGTAGCTTGCCTTGCTTACATCAGGTTAAGTATTTCGATAGTTACTTTTATTTTTGTGTCCAGCCCCTGAAAAGTGTAGTCTTCTAGCATCAAAGTATATTATACATTATTACCTTCACAAATCCCCTGTTGAGCACATTTCCATAGCTTAGTAAGAGTTTTTGTTTATTTTGTAGTATTGACAATCATCTTAACTATTTTGAGATCTCACTTTATTATTGTATGTATCATAAGACGGAAGAGATTTATGGTTTAATTACCAACAGGCACCTAGAAGAACTTGTGGATAGCCTTGCATAGAGGAAACCAAGTATTGTCTCTTTTGTTTGTTTTATTTTTTGGTATAGTATAGTTTAGCTCTATTATCAGGGTCCCATGATTTATGCTTTCAAGTTTTCAAGGAGATCCTTTCTGTTTTTCTACTGCCGCTTTTCCTTTTTCTTTTCCCTTTTTGGGGGGGTGTTTGTTGTTGAGGATAAAAATTTCCCTAGTTTAAGCTAGTAGCAGCGGAGCTAATTGTATTTAGTATGAATATGTGCATATTGTTGCAGAGTAGGTATGTATTTTAATTTATGTCTTTTGTGTTTGCAGTTCCATGCAAACTGCATTGACCCATGGCTTAGGCAGCGGGGAACTTGCCCTGTCTGCAAATTTAGGGCCGGGTGGGATGAGAATGGACAAGGAGAAGTTGATGCTTATGATATGGTGTAGTTTCTCTACGGTGATAGACATCTGTATCTCTAACTTATTTGTAATACCAACGTCAATACACACATACATGTATGTGCATGCAGAAGCCTGAATAACATGAATCTCATATGGCACTCTGTACTTATGCAAAGTAGCAGAAATATGTTACATTGGTAAATATTAGCTTACTCTTCTAATCTTATCAGGCTCTAGATGTGAGAGCTCTCGATCGAGGACTGCACAAAATACATGTACCTTTTGGCCTGTGCAGATTAATGTATCTGTTTCCTCCCCATCATTGTCCTGAAATTTTTTGTTTTCTGGAAATTTTAGCTGTTTAGGGAATGTATTTGTCGAATGTGGCTATTTTTATACACAAGTCAATGCTTAATCCGATCGCTATATGGCGGATTAACCAAAAATATTGTATTGTAACAAATGCTTCAAAAGGAGAAACTCAAAGCCGAAATCCATGTACTGATTACTACTGTTGATTGGCTATGGAACATCAACTCCCACAGATATACAATGTCAGCCGTCTATATGCTCCTCAATTGTGAAAGCCAGCTCTAATTTTTCTTGCCCCTTAGATTTATGTCAACATGATTTGACTTTCGTTTGATTGATGGGACTACCTTAAAAGATTCTTAACAATATTTCCATTCGCATAGGAGGTATTAGTCTTCTCACATCACTGCGGAAATAGTGTTTGATCATATTATGTTAAGGCCATTTTTCTTACTTGATAAAAGTGCTACGGTAGTGTTGTTTGGTAGAAGTATACTTACCAAGTTACGAAAGTATGACAAGTTATGAAGAATGATTGTCAGATCAGCGATCATAGGTAAGAGTGAATGTTGAGCCTTAAAGACGTCCAACATATTCGATTGTTGCAAAATGTGAATGCTAAGATGGATTCTAGGTAAGGTAAGATTGAAAATTGATCGCACTGCAAGTTAGGAGCGAAAATAGGTAATGAAAAAATGGATAAATTATCCGTACAGATAAAAAATAGATTAACCGATGGATAATATGAGTAATCATATTATTCATAACTTTTTGCATATGATTACTTTTGGTAGAATTTTTAGTCTCTCTAACTTGAGGAACCTCCAATTAGAGGCTTTAAAAATGTAAAAGTTAGAGCCATTGCTTATCCATTTTCTAAATAGACAATCTAGTTCTTATCTATATTTGACCTATTTTTAAAAAGTTTATTATCCAATCTATTTTATAGCGGATAATATAGGTGATTAACTGTTTTTCTTTTAACCATTTTGACACCCCTATTGCAAGTAGCCTACATAGAAGATACAATGAGAAAAGACAGATGGAGATGGGTTGGTCATGTCCGACCTTATACCTCTAAAGACACAAGTTCATACGTGTGAAATTATGATAAGTGAATGTGTTAAAAGAGGATGGGATAAGCCTAAATCACATGGAGCAAAATTTTCTCGAAAAAATGATAATCAATTGTGTTGGGCTAAAAATGCTCAAAGATACTCTGTGCGATATTGTCTGTGGCCAAGCTTACACGATTTTTCTCAAAAGGCCTCACACCATCAAGAGTATCCAACTCCTTATAAGTAGATTTTTTTTTTTCCTTTCTACTTTCTATATCGGGTTTTGTTCACTATGGACCCAACAATCTCCCCCTTGAACTAAGTTTCACACGACCCATCACCGTTTATGGGTTAATTTGGAGATTAACTGTGTGTCACCCACGTGATTCGAGTATTTACAGTCGTCGAAGCCTAAGGAGACGTTGTGTATGCGCCATCTCCATACTGGTCTCGTCAAACTGTTGGCTCTGATACCAGTTGTCGAGCTAAAACGGCTCAAAGATTATTTTAACACAGTGTGATATTGTTCGCTGTGGACCAAGTCCACACTATTTTCCTTAGAAGGTCTCACGTCATTAAGAGTATCACACTCCTTATAAGTAGTTTATATTTTTTTTCTAATTTTCATGTGGACTTTTTCCACACATACCTAACTATTGAAACTCTTACCGATATAACTAATATATAGTATTCATTTTGGTCAATCAACAATACAGTGGACTTAGTACCACATTGTGATTTAAAATGCAAGCCTTGTGTGGACGATCATTAAACTCTTCTTCCCATTAATGGCTAAGGAAAAAGATATTCTATCCGTTGTACAAAATTTGAGAAAATAACTCATTACAAAAATTGAGGCAAAAGTGAACAATATCATAAGGAAATAGCTCATTACAAAAATTGGCCAAAACGAATGGCTCATGAAAATTGAATGTCATTTTATTACGAATTTTGATACAAAACTAGTTCAAATCACCTCCAATCTTTCTCAAATTTTGTACATTGACTTATCTATATGTTTTCAATTAATTTCAACTATACCCATTGAAAAAATTTCTTTTCTGCTTAGATTTTTGAAATATTGTATATATATATTTTTTGGTATTTCATCACCTTATTTGCTAACTCATCCATAAAATTTCCTTTCCATCTGCATCTATTGTTGCTAATCACGCTTAAAAATATGGAAGGAGATTTTTGCACATATTCTTTGAGAGAAAAAATATTATTTATTTGATTTTTAATTTTTATATGCGTTTGGCTAATTTTGGTAAGTAAATGACTAATGAATAGAGTTTGGTAACTTGAGACTTACTTGGGACATCTGTGAAATTTTTCCTTTTTATAATACGTATCTTGTGTTTGATGTAAATTTACTGAAGTCAAATAAATACTCTACATTTGGCCCTGGATATTGGAAGAGGATTTGTGTAAACAGGATTACATATTCCATAGGATCAAATTTGGCCCTCAATGTCTCTACGCCGATGGGTACGCCCATTGAGCATACGTAAACTAAAGCGAGGGTATGACTTGGGCGTGGGGACAAAGGCGATATTAGTTAAAACTCAGCGTCCTCACTAGGGGGACATCGACTACTTTTTGTACTTTTATGATTATTTCGAGGAAGGCCTCCTACTATATAAAGGAGACCTTCACATTGTAAAGGGGCATCATTATTATTCTCGAATAATACAACTCTCTGATTTTCTCTTACTCTCTCTCTCTATCTCTACATCTAACGAATATTTTTTCTCAAGTTCATATTATCAGATCTACGACAATAATTTCATCTATTGTATATCTAGGTTTTATTATATTTGATTACGATTTACCCTCATTTATTTTTGATTGTCTTTAAGCTTATAAAGTATATTGACAACTTTTGAGCCAAACAATTTGGCGTCGTCTGTGGGGAATTCAAGAATCAAAATCATAGTATTCATCTAGAAAACAACCAACTACCATTCTCTACACCACACGAAAAAATGGCCGAAAGTAACACAAGATCGAAAGCAATAGTATATGTTACAGCCAATATCCTTGGTCCTCTCAACGAGGCCAGTGACGAGGGTATCTTGAATGCAATCCCTAGCACCACACCAGGTGTAGAGAATTCACATTCTCCGTCTGAAGATCTAACGATCTTGCATAAAAAAGGAGCTTCCACATTTGTGGCTAAGGAAGCACCCTCGGTGGTCAAGAAGCTACTGGAAGAATGGCTAATAAGTACTCTAAATGGCTTGGTTGTCAAATCACCGCAAAGTAATGTCAGGTGTATGCCAACGATAAGCATCACTACTGCCATGGGTGAACCTGAAGCTGTACGAGCAAATAACAAATCCATCGAAGCACAGGCCAACGATGGCACGCTAACAGCCATCTTAAAGAAGATAGAAGAAATGGAGAATGAAAACAAGGCGCTTCGTGACCAAATGAAAGAGCATCAGGAGAGGGTAGACAAAATCCCGGTTCTCCCAAGTTGCTATCAAAATGCAACGTGGGAAGGTTCGTCGAACAACCATATAACGAAGAAACTGGCCCTCACTCTATCTTAAGAACCTTCAAGATGCCACCCTACTTGAGGGTATATGATGGAACCACAGATCTCGAGGATCACTTGATTCACTATGTCACTGCCGTGAAGGGTAACGACCTATCAAAAGAGCAGGTACCATCGGTGATGCTGAAGAAGTTTAGTGAAACGTCGATAGGAGGGGCCCTAACGTGGTACTCTCATCTACCAACTAAAGCAATATCAATATTTGAGGAAATGGCGGATAAGTTTCTCACCACCCCTGCAGGAGCAAAGAAAGCGGAAGCAAGGTTCAACGACATCTTCGCTGTAAAAAAAACCACAGGGGAAGGACTCAGGGACTTCCTAGCCAGGTTTAACAGGGTAAGGATGAGTCTGCCAAATGTATCAGATAGTATGGCAGTCGCCGCTTTCCAGAACAGGCTAAATATGGATGGTTTGAGGACAACTAAGAAGCTACTAAGCCATCTCATGAAATATCCCCCTACCACATGGGAGGAAATCCACAATGCCTATTACGCTGAGGTACGAGCGGGCGAGGATTATCTTAATGGGCCGACCCAATGGCTAACGACGATATACTTAGAGACAAGGAGGGATCGACGCAATGAAGGATGGTGAGAACAACTCCTACGCTCTAACAAAGACCGGCACCAGCCATACACTAGATCCTCCCATCCACCACCAAGTCATACAGATGCTCTACAGCGATACGTCGCCCCATTCCGAAACAAAAAAGGTACACCTCCTTTATTATCTAGCCATAACTTTTGTGTGTCTCCTTTAGAAATAGTTTATGCACTGGAGAAGCTGGGCACTAAAGTGCAGTGGCCGCAGAAGATGAAATCAGACCCCGCTACAAGGAAATCAAACATCTTATGCGAGTTCCATCAGGAACGGGGACAAAAAACCAAAGACTGCATAGGCCTACGATAAGAGGTGGTCAGGATGCTAAACCAGGGATACTCGAGGGAATTACTCAGTGACAAAGGGAAAACAAACTTTGCACGTGAGCGAGAACAACCCCACGGGCCGCTGAAGCTGCCCTTCATAGCACTCATAATAAAAATGATCGTCGGAGGCGGCGACGACTCAACAATCAATCATGTCAAGTTCACCAACACGCACAAACTAAAACATACCATCGCCTATGAATGGTATGATGACTTCGAAGATAGTATCACCTTCGACAAGTCCGATGTCGATGGTTTGTTTTTCCCTCATTACGATACTTTAGATATCACTTTACGTATCGCTGATACGGATGTTAAAAGAATAATGATTGACAACAGAAGTGACGCCTATATTATCCACCTGAGGGTCCTCGTACAAATAGAACTCGAGGATAAGGTAATACCGCATTTCATAACACTAACTGGTTTTAACAATACAGTGGAACGGATATCCGGAGAAATATCATTGCCCGTTGTAGTAGGACGAGTCACGCTAGAAACAACTTTCCACGTGATGAATAGGAAATGACATATAACGTCATCATAGGACGACTATGGATACATGCCATGCGAGCGGTCCGTTCAAGTTTTTACCAAGTGATAAAATTCCCCACCCCATGGGGGGTATTCAGCATTCGAAGTGAGCCACGCACCACACAGGAACGCTACAAAATAGCTCAAGATTGCACCCATACCAAACAGCTAAAATGGGCGAGTTCAGAAGCATAGTAATCAGCGGAGTCGAGGACTAAAGTCAACCCGACAACGGACGCCATTAGAGACCTCAACGTCGTGGAAGCCTGTAAAGAAATGATCGAAGATATCGACCCAATACAATTGGATGACACAAAAATCCTACATCGGGCACGACCTCACCAACTCGAGTAAGTGTCGTGAATTCCTAACTAACCATACAGATTTATTTGCTTTTTCCCATTTAGATATGACGGGAATCCCACGAAACATCGCCACCCACAAGCTGAACGTAAATCCATTACATTTCCCCGTGCGACAGATAAGAAGAAAATTCAATGCCACTATCAACGAAACGGTTAGTGAGGAGGTAGAGTAATTACTGGCCAACAGTTCAATCAAAGAATCGAAGTACCCCCAGTGGTCGCCAATGTTGTCATGGTCAAAAAGAAAAATGGGAAGTGGAGAATGTGTGTGGATTTCATTGATCTGAACAAAGAGTGTTCGAAGGATTCATCCCCACTACCCCACATCGACTAATTGATCGACGCCATTGTGAGACATGAACTGTTGAGCTTCTTAGATGCCTACTCCGGCTACAATCAAATCATGATGCCCGAAGAGGACCAGGAGAAAACAACTTTCATCACCCACCAAGGGACATATTGCTACAAGGTAATGCCCTTAGGGCTCAAAAATGCGAGGGCTACATACCAAAGACTGGTCACCGGAATGTTCAAGAATAGCTGGGTAAGACCATGGAAGTCTATGTCAATGATATGCGGGTGAAGTCGACAATGAAAGAAGACCACATCGACCATCTGAAGAAGACTTTGAAATATTGAGAAGGTACGGGATAAAGCTGAACCCCGAGAAATATGGCTTCAGTGTGGCCTCAGGAAAATTCCTAGGATTTCTCGTCTCACAACGAGGCATCGAGGTTAACTCAGATCAGATCAAGGCTATAGATGCAATACCTGAGATTCTGAACAAAAAAAAAATAGGTATAAAAGTTGACGGGGCGAATAGCCGCCCTATCCAGATTCATCTCACAGTCCTCTGACAGCTGCCATAAGTTTCTCAATATGTTGAGAAAGGACAACGGGTTACAATGAAACAAGGAATGCGTCTAATCCTTGAGAAAATTGAAAGTATACCTATCTTCGCCGCCACTACTGGCAAAAGCGAGTCCAAGCGAGCCCCTGTTGGTATATCTGGCCGTCTTCGAGGTCCCCGTCAATGCATAAATGAAGGTACGCAATTTCCTATTTACTATATTAGCAAAACCTTAGTGGACGCCGAAACACGGTATCCACACCTAGAAAAGTTAGCCCTGGCATTGGTCATAGCTTAACGAAAGCTCCGACCCTATTTCCAATGCCACCCCATAAAAGTAGTAACAACCCTCCCCTTGAGAAGTGTCCTAGATAAACCTGAGTTATCAGGAAGACTTGCCAGATGGGCTATAGAGCTCAGTGAGTATGATATCTCATATCACCCTAGAACCGCCATTAAGTTACAAGTACTTGCCGACTATATAATCGATTTTAGCGCAGAAATACTGCCAGAGGCAGAACTGGAGGCATGTTATACCCCATCCAACACCAACTTATGGACATTGTACATTGATAGTGCCGCTAATGCCTCGGGATCAGGACTGAGAATCGTTCTTGAGGTCCCCACGATCAAAATAATTTGCTAGTCCGTGCGATGTTTCGAAATAACTAACAACGAAGCTGAGTACGAGGCTATTATTGTAGGTATGAAACTAGCAATCAAATATGGAGCTCAACGACTCGTTCTCCACTATGATTCCCAACTCATAGCAAACCAGGTCGTTGCGACTTACCAAATCAAGGAGCAGAGATAGCAAAAATATCAATCAGAGATCCATATATTAATGACTGAGTTTGACGAGTGCCGCTTCGAAGAAATTCCGAGGGCACGGAACTTTGAAGTAGATGGCTTGGTAAAATTGGCCGCAGTCACTAAAAACTTTAACAAACAAAGCATGGTCACCCTCCTCCATTCAGCCATTGATCACACT
Source organism: Nicotiana noctiflora (assembly GCA_032618575.1). Classification (NCBI taxonomy): domain Eukaryota; kingdom Viridiplantae; phylum Streptophyta; class Magnoliopsida; order Solanales; family Solanaceae; genus Nicotiana; species Nicotiana noctiflora. The sequence continues at coordinate 448,344 of JASVEL010004318.1, forward strand.
GAGGTACTCTTTTTAAATTTGACTTGGGACTCGGGCAACCAATTTGTATCATATCTGCACTCCCACTCGACAAAAAAGATGCAAAGAAGCTCCACGTATAGGCTGCCAGGTATTGCCTGATAAACCACAAGCTCTACAAAAGGACGTTTAGCGGTGCCCTGGCTAAGTGCCTAGGGCCGCACCAAACGAAACCAATACTCGAAGAGGTACATGAGGGTCACTGCGGCGCCCATACAGGCAACCACTCCTTCGTACGCTGCATAATATGAGCAGGTTATTATTGGCCCACCATAAAGAAAGAGGCAGCAGAATACGTTCGCCGATGCGAACAATGCCAAAAGTATAACCCCATGACACACCAACTAGGAGAGCCCCTTCACTCAGTCACTTCTGCATGGCCTTTAATCAAATGGGTAATGGTCATAGGCGGTCCCCTACCATCGGGACAAGGAAAGGTACGATTTCTATTAGTTTTAACTGACTACTTCTCCAAGTGGGTGGAAACAGGTGAGTACATGTCACGACCCAAAATTTTCACCATCGGGAGTCATGATGGCACCTACTAGTGGGAGTTAGGCAAGCCAACTCTTACTTACATTTCCATTGTTAGCGGATGTCTTATTTTAAAATATGTAGAAATAATAATATGATTGTAGAAAAATAAATAAATTTGGCAGAAGACTTAACAAATTTTACTAAATGCGATACGAAAATCCAAACACAACATACTACCCAAGAACTGGTGTCACAACACTCACGAACTTTTAAGAATACTACACAAAATCGTCTGAAAGAAATATAACTATTTGTCTCGGATACATGAGATAACAGACTGAAAAGTAAAGATAGAAGAGACAACGGGTCCTGCGGACGCCCGCAAGGCTACCATGATGTCTTAGTGGTCGAAATATCAATAATCGCACTACTGTCACTGCTGTTGTCTAAAACCTGTATCTGTGCAAAAAGAGCGCAGAGTGTAGCATCAGCATAACCAACCCCATGTTCTGGTAAGTGTCTAGCCTATCCCGGCGAAGTAGTGATAAGGCTAGGACCAGACACCCATATAAAACTATACAGTTCAAAACATATACATACGCAACAAAATAGCGGGAAAGAATATTTAAAAGGGGAAAACATACTCTAGGGTAGCAGTAGAATATAATATCATAAAATAATATGAGTAATGAAATAAAATTCACTTTCAACTCTCAATTCATCTTGTTGCGGCGTGCATCCCGGTCCCATTTCATTTCATATCTTGTGATAGGCGTGCCACTCGCTCTCATTTCAATATAATCACATTTCTCAATAGGCTATTGGCAACTATGGCCAATGCCAACAGTACATAATAGGCTACTGGCAACTATGGCCAATGCAACCAATCACATAAATTGTGGTAGGCGCACAACTCGCTCCCATTTCAATATAATCTCATTTCTCAATAGGCTATCGGCAACTATGGCCAATAGCAACAATACATAATAGGCTACTGGCAACTATGGCCAATGCCAACAATCATCATCTGTTACTAATGCGGCGTGCATCCCGACCATCCCGATATGTCACCAACATCTATGTCAATAACAATAATCATGCAATATGTTACCGATAGGAAAACAATAATAATTAATCTACAATTTATATATGTTACCGGTGTGAAACCAATAATCTTTAATCAATAATATATATATATGTTTCCGATATGAAACCAATAATCTTTAATCAACAATAGATATATTACCGGTATGAAATTCATATAATCACATAAGATTAATAAGAATTTTCCATTTAAGACCCACGGTCATGCTCGACCCCCAATGTATAGATACTCGTCACTATGCTTATACGTCGGACTCCATACATAATAATTAGCACATAAACTCAACTCCTATTCGCTCAAGCTAGGATAGATCAAACACTTACCTCGAAAGTTTACGGCTGACTCAATCCTTAGCAATGCCTTTTCCTTTCGAATTTGGCTCCAATTCAATCGTATCTATACACAATTAATTCAATATCATCAATACTACTTAACAAAATAGTTCAAATAAATAAATATATTTTCTACAACATTCTACCCGGAATAGTAAAAATTGACCTCGGGCCCACGCGGTCAAAACACGAGGTTCGAACCAAAATAAATTCACCTAATCATCCACAAGTTCAAATATGTAATTTATTCTTAAGTTTGACCCCAAAACGAGGTCTAGATCGCAAATTCTTTGAAAACCCTAACTCTACCTAATTCTCTAATTTTCTACCTATTTTCACATGTTTAAGCCTAAGTGTCACACCTCCTTTTGGCGCGCCCGCTACCCGGGGGTAGATGCGCGAGGGAGTTTTTCCAATTTAAGTGACAATATTCGAAACGGGATTATTCTATTTATTTCAGAGTCGCCACTTGAAATTAATTAAGGTGTCCCAAGTCACTAATTCATTTAAATCCCGAATCGAGGAAATTTCGACTTTCCAAATGAAGTCTGCGAACCAGAAATTCTAAGTAAGGAATTCTGTTGACCCGAGGGAAGGTGTTAGGCACCCCCAGATCCTGTGGTTCTAGCACGGTCGCTTTAATTATTATAAATGGCTAAAATTTCCTGATTTTATACATGTTCACATCATAATGCAATTTAAACCTATCAACCGCTTTTATCTAATTTTAAGAATGATCGCAACGTTATTAAAACATGTTTCGAGTCACGTCACATAAATTATACCCGTGATTTTTGACATATTTTAATATTATTGAGATTTGAATTTAAGTTGCATGAAATGCACACTCGTTTATAAAAAAAATGATTAAAACCACACCTAAAATGACTGACGTATTACTACTTTGCGAAGGGTCACGAAATTAGCTAAACGTCTCATCCCAAATTCTAATTATTTGAATATACATTTACGAAGGCACCATGATTTATACGTGATTTAGCAGGGCTTGTCTCATTTATTTTAAAGAAAAAAGGTTATACTTAACGTGATTCATGTTGCTTTCTCAAATTGGAATTTCATCAACTACTTGACTTTCTTCTATTTTATACAGTTGTTCAAAGAACTAACAATATGCTAAACTAGCTGATTCAACAATCATTAGGTGAACATGATCTCAGATTCTTCACGATTACATTGTTCTAATTTCGAATGGACCTGAACATTATGAGACTCTATTTTTTTTATTTTCTTTGTTATTGTTTCTTTTAACACAACTGTCGATTATTAATTAGCTATCACACACTTCAACTACACGACAGATCAAATTAATCCTTGATGTTTATTCATTCATCTTCTAATGGCTACACTACCCACAGGATAACATAAGCAATAATCACATTAACAAATTTTGAATATATTTGACTACATACTTCCCGCTGGTGTACTAACTGAACTCCACCGAATAGGAAAATAGCACCCAAAATCTAACAATTGTAACAAAGTTCAAGCAGTCCAGATCTCCTAACAGTTTCAACTTGAACTAAATATCAGTTGATTATACATTCATACAATTTCAAAGTTGATCTAATGAACACATAGCTTGATAATTTTTATGTGCAACAGGAGATAAGAAAACAAGAACAGGAAGATTGCGGCAACATAGCTTTGGACAGCTTTCAATTTATTTCCATAAGCTTTGAGATTTATGAAATGTGTACCTGGAAGATGAAATCAAAAGGGAAAGGAATGTGAGGTCCATCAAAGCAACAGCGTCCGTCAACAAACAGCAATAACACAAACTCAAACCAGCAAATGGCGCTAATAGACCGGAAAAATAACTTCAACACTCGACAACACACAACTTGAATGACTGAATTCAAACTCATAAATCAAACAGGAATTTATGAACATCAGCTACTGATTCCAGCCTAAAAAAGATCCTGGGAAGTATAAGCTGGAGATTTTTTTTTTTTGGAAAAATTTAGAGGTTCTCTGTTCTGCGTGTATGTCTATCTCTTAGTGTGTGAATCTGTGTATGTCTAATGTGTATGTATGTGTTTTTTCTTTGTTTTTTCAGTGTTTCAGAAATCCTAAGCTCTCTCTGTGTGTGTTATTTGCTAGTGATATTTTCTGTCCTTAAACTCTGCATTCAGGGCCTCTATTTATAGCCAAACTTCCCAGCCCTCTTGCAGCATCTTCTGACTATTTAAAATCAAACAAAACCCCACATTATTCCCTGCTTTCCCACCTTCCACTGTCTAAGTATGGTTTCAGCTATATAAAACTCTAAAGTATAGAAGAATGCTGGAAAATCCTGCTGTCCAGCAGGCCTTAACACCTTCTCTCATGTGCATAGCCTATTTTATTACTAAATCAGAACTAGCTCTTGGCCTCCACTACTTGGTGTCTAAATCTGAAGATTAAAGCTAGCTATTTTTAATTCTTTCAGGTTGTTGGGACAGTGTAACAGTCCCCTTTTCTCATTTTAGAACTAATTTAAACAAAACCTTGCCTATTTCAAAGATTTAAACAGCTAACAAACCCTTTCAACCTTGCTGTAACACACAGCATAAACGAGTGCCAACCTTTCTGCTAATCACTTTAAACAACCATTTGGTGTTTTAATTAAGTGCCAATTAGTTTGATTCTGAATTTCTATTAAGGACAGCTATAACCAATCCGAATTCCTAAACCAGAAATCAAACAAGCTTAATTCAATTCAAAAAGTGTTAGTGTTGTCCGGCATTTGGAACCACAAAATCTACGAGATTAAACAACGACATTCAATTAAACTAACTACAACATGTATCATTGATAACAGATTAATTGATAAAACAGTGATTCCAACAATCTCGGCCAAAGATGAAACTAAGTATTCGACGACGCTAATCAAAGCTAATGCGCATTCTACAACATACGCAATCGAACAAACAAAAACAGAAAAGCAATTAACCACATAAAAGGTCTTCGCAGGAAGAAGAAGAAAGAATAAACATCCGAAAAATTAACGACAGATGAAAACTATAAAACGACTATACTAAACAAGTAAATAAATAAATAAGAAAAGAAAGAAGAAAGGAAATACCTTGAGAGGAGAGACTTGGCATCGAAACAAACAGACTTGACTTGAAAATTGGTATTCAAGGTCGAACGGACCTTAATTGAAATGTTTTCAAATGAAAACAATCCAATTAAGGTCTATTAGACCCCAATTCCTCTTTGAAATTAGACGAGAAATCTCTAATTCAAAATCTAGGGTTCTCGAAGGTCGGATTTGGGGCTTGATAGTTTCTGGCTGGATTCGAGCCGGACCAATGGTCGTTTGGGTGTGAGGGTGGTCTAGAGGTGCTAGGGTGAGATTTTGGGGTCGAACGGACGAAGTGAGGGTTGGGTCGATTCTTCGATCTAATATTCGAAGAGCTCGGGGATGATTCGAGGTTAATGGTTCATGGATTCATGCTGGAGGAGGTGAGGGGAAGATTTGGTGTAAATTTGGGGAGGTTTGGCCTACCGGAACCGCCGTGAGGCGATTTCCGGCAGGCGGCGGACTGCGGCTGACGGCGGCGTTAGGGATGTTTGAGAGAGAAAGGGGAATGGGTCATGTGAGGAATGAGGCGGGGCAGAAGGTCTTGGGGGGGTTGGGTAATTGAAATTGATACAATTAATCTCGGCCGTTGGATGATGAGAATCCAACGGCCACGATCGATTTATGTCAAAAAACGGGGCCGTTTGGTTTAGTATCAGGGTGGACTGGGTTATGGGGTGGGGCTGGACTGAGTAGAGATGATTTGGGCCAGGGATTAATTTCAAACAATGGCCCAGTCCGAGTCTTCTCCTATTCCTTTTATTTTTTAATTTTAGCTCCAAACTAAAACAAAAATGCTAACAAAAAATCAAATAAAAATCACAAAAGTACTAATTAAGTTACACTAAATATTATCCTACTCAATTTAAACATCAATTAAATAAATCATACAATTTTGATATTAAACACTAAAAATGCAAAAATACATATTTTTGTAATTTTCTATTTTTTGTAAAATAAACTTGATTACTTTTGATGAATCATAAATGAAAATGTGACATATTTTTGTATTTTTCATTAATTAAACAAATAAAACATGGACACAAAAATGCAAACAAATAAGAAAAAAAAATAACATAAAGTCCACATATATTGCAAACAAGCGCAAAACTCTTTTATTTTGAATTTTTGGGAGTAATTCGTGTGAGGCAAAACTCACATGCTCACAGCTGCCCCTCTTTGCGGGTAAACATGAAGAGTTTTCGTGCAAAGATAAATGAGCAAATACGAGCGATTTTTGCCCATTTGAATACTCCGTGGGAAGCATTTTGAAAGAGTTTGACCGAGCCTTTGCTTCGGAGGCCTCCTACATATCCCGGGCTAAACAGGAATCAGGTCAATGTAGTTCGGGAAGTTTTGGTAGCCGGGACTACCGTGGACTGACACTTTGCTGTTACTGTTGCTATCGTCGCTGCATGTTGCTGCTTACTGCTTACTGATCTCCTTATTACACCAAAAGAAATTAAAGCTGAACTAGCTATGCTATCAAACTATGAGTTACAAGATTCCTATCTATGATTCTCTTGAAAATTTGATCTTGAATCTTAGCTGATTTGTTGTAGACCTCGATCTGAATCTTGATGCTCAACAAGCTGTACGTGCTTGTTTATTTCTGTGACATTGAGTGAAACGGGGTCGGCGGAGCTTGTTACTTCAATCATCTTCTGAGCAATCCGCGCCTTTGTTTACTCCAACGTTTGAACTCTTTTCTTTTGGTTCTTTTCTTCTTTTCTTCACTCTGGTTTGATGTTCCACTCGTAGGTTATCTCAATCCTTGCGTCCCGAGGTCAAAACTATTTAGACAATAAAACAAACAAACGAACAAAATTTTTCTGCCCCAGTTTTGCTAGGAAAATTTCGTGAGTTAGTTGTGACATAGAGAGTGATTAAAAAGACTCTTGTATTGGGTAAGAAAATCATGGTTTCACAAATAAACGTTCCACGGCTTTCTGGCCGGGATTTTATAGAAGAGTTTCACGGCTTTCTGGTCGGAATTCAAATAATGTCTAACGGTTTTTGGCCGCTAGACCCTTGGTTTTTTGGTCGGGGTAAAAGTAAATGGCTCCGCAGTTTTTTGACTGGGAGATCCTCGGTTTTCTGACCCGAGATAAAAGTTTCACGGCTTTCTAGCCGGAATTCAAGCAATGTCTAACGGTTTTTTAGCCGCCAGGAACCTCGGTTTTTTGGTCGGGGTTAAAATAAATGGCTCCGTGGTTTTTGACTCGGGAGATCCTCGGTTTTCGACCGGGGATAAGAGTTTCGTGGCTTTCGGCTGGCATTCAAACAATGTCTAACGGTTTTTGGCCGTCGGACCCTCGGTTTTTTGGCCGGGTTAAAATAAATGGCTCCGCAGTTTTCTGACCGGGAGATCCTCGGTTTCCGACCGGGGATAAAAGTTTCACGGCTTTCTTGCCGAATTCAAACAATGTCTAACAGCTTTTTGGCCACCAAACTCTCGGTTTTTGGCCGGGGTTAAAATAAATAGCTCGCGAGTTTTCTTATCGGGAGATTCTCGGTTTTCGACCGGGGATAAAAGTTTCACGCGCTTTCTGGCCGAATTCAAACAATGTCTAAAGATTTTTTGGCCGTCGGACCCTCGATTTTTTGGCCGGGGTTAAAATAAATGGCTCACAGTTTTCTGACTAGGAGGTCCTCGGTTTTCTGACCGGGGAAAAAGTTTCACGGCTTTACGGTCGAATTCAAACAATGTCTAACGGTTTTTGGCCGTCGGACCCTCGATTTTTGGCCTGGGTTAAAATAAATGGCTCTGCAGGTTTTCGACCGGGAGATCCTCGGTTTTCGACCAGGTATAAAAGTTTCACGGCTTTCAGCCGGAATTCAAACAATGTCCGACGGTTTTTGGCCGCAAGAGCCTCGGTTTTTTGGCCGGGGTTAAAATAAATGGCTCCGCGATTTTCTGACTGGGAGATCCTCGGTTTTCTGACCGGGATAAAAGTTTCACGGCTTTCGGCCGAATTCAAACAATGTCTAACGGTTTTTGGCCGTCGGACCTCGGTTTTCGGTCGGGGTTAAAATAAATGCCTCCGCGGTTTTCGACCGGGAGATCCTCGGTTCTCGACCGGGGATAAAAGTTTCACGGCTTTACGGCCGGAATTCAAACAATGTCTAACGGTTTTCTGGACGCAAGACCCTCGGTTTTTGGCCGGGGTTAAAGTAAATGGCTCTACAGTTTTCTGACTGGGAGATCCTCGGTTTTCTGACCGGGGATAAAAGTGTCACGGCTTTCTGGCCGGAATTCAAACAATGTCTCACGGTTTTTTGGCCGTCAGATCCTCCGTTTTTTGGCCGGGGTTAAAGTAAATGGCTCCGTAGTTTTCTGACTGGGAGATCCTCGGTTTCTGACCGGGGATAAAAGTTTCACGGCTTTTTGGCCGGAATTCAAACAATGTCTAGCGGTTTTTCGGCCGCAAGACCCTCGGTTTTTTGGCCGGGGTTAAAGTAAATGGCTCCGCAGTTTTCTGACTGGGAGATCCTCGATTTTCTGACTGGGAATAAAAGTTTCACGGTTTTCTGGCCCTAATTCAAAAGTAATGTCTCATGGCTTTTTGGCCGGAGAGACCCTCGGTTTTCTGACCGGGGTCCAAACAGATATTGGACTGACATGATTTGATTCTCTTTTTGGAGTTTTCATTTTCTTTTCTTTTATTCTTCCACGGCTTTCTGGCCGGAAAGACCCTCGGTTTTTCTGACCGGGGTCCAAACAGATATTGGACTGATATAATTTGATTGTCTTTTTTGGAGTTTTCATTTTCTTTTCTTTTATTCTTCCTTTTGGGCCTTCTTTTAGGCTTTCTTTTTAACCATCAACAAATGCATAAGATAAAGCTCTAAAAAGTAACTTCCCTTTTTATGTGTTTTCCTTGTTCCAAAGCCATTTCAATGCTTGCGTACTTCACTTCTTTGAGTTGTACATTCTTCTTGCATAATTAAACAGACCTGCTTTCAACAAAGAACATTTTATCAGTTGAAAAAAGTGGTTGACTTTGTGGCCTTGATTATCTTCATTGCTTGATCGTTTCCCCATTTCTATTGAGAAGTTTGCTACCAATATTCTTTGGGGTGACTTCTTTTCAAACTGACCGGGTTCATTCCCGGGATTCCACGAGGATTTTCTGTGTGGGTTCTATCCTTCTGCCTTATTCCATCTCTTCTAAGACCTTAGCCTTTGATTTCCATTTCCTTTCTAAACTTTGTTTCTTTGGAAACAATCGATCATTATGATCCAATCGGGGATTGTATTAATGCACCACTGAGGCTGTTTTTCTTTTCTTATTTACTAGGCGGAGTCCTGTAAAACCGGTTCTGCCGCCTTTCTTTGTAATAGTTTCAGAATTAAAATTAAACCGAAAGGGATTCAAAGAAAAATGAACAAAGAATGGAAAAACGTATCGAAGATAGAGGAGTCCCTTTCGGGGAAAAAGAAGGACTTATCTGAGGTATATGCTGACTTTAACCAACATGACATGCTTCTCGGACTAGATGCTTGATCGTCACAAACTCCCATTTTCTTATGAACCAAAACGGGTCTATGTTTCCGAGCTAAGGAGTCGTGCCAGGACCTCTTGTGGTGAAACAACCTTTTCGGTTGATAGCGCCCTTTTGCGGGTTTTCACTAATCGACCTCTCTCATTTCTTTTCTTACCAGCGCCAGATACCACTCTTTGTGAGTTTTTACCAACAGGCTCTCTCATTTTGTATTTCTCTACTTCCATCGTCTTATGGTGCCCGGAGGTTTTCACCAATAAGACTCTCTCATTTTATTTCTTTTCATTCTAGAAACTTCGAACCGCAACAATGATGTTTTCACAGCTTCTAATCGATCTTGAAGGACTTGTACTCGGTTTGGGTAACAAGAATTATGGACAAAATTACAACTTCGGAATCATCTTGACGGGTCTTAAACTGAATCAACAATATCATCTGCCCCAGTTTCATTTTTTGGGGAAATTGGGATTTTTGGTTTGGTGTGACTGAACCTCGGGGAGAGGTTGCCTACGTATCCTTTCGGAATCAAGTCAGAACGTAGTTCAGGAACTTTATTTTGTTTTGTTTTGTTTGGTTTTTTTTTTTGATTTGGTTTGGATTCCAAAGAGGGTAGCCAAAGAAAGGTAACCGGCTCAAAGGGTTTACAAAAGGGTTGGTAGTGTTTGGGTAGCGGGAATAAAAGCCTTCAATCATTTCGACTTGTAGGGATATCATCGAAGCAAATTCAGACATAATACCTTTTCACAGCATCTACATTCACAGCTGTTTCAAGGTCTTTTCCTTCCATGTCTCCCAAGTATAATGCTCCTTTCGGCAGTATCTTCCTGATGATGTATGGTCCCTTCCAATTAGGAGCAAATTTTACTTTCGCTTCCTGGTGATGTGGAAGAATGCGTCTTAAAACCAACTGACCTACTTCGAAATTTCTTGGTCGTACTTTCTTGTTGTAAGCACGAGCCATTCTTTTTTGGTACAGTTGTCCGTGACAGACCGCAGTCATTCGCTTTTCATATATCAAAGTTAATTGTTCCAATCGAGTCTTAACCCACTCACTATCTTCAATCTCCGCTTCAACAATCGTACGAAGTGAAGGAATTTCTACTTCTGCCGGTATCACAGCCTCGATCCCATAGACTAGCAGGTATGGAGTTGCTCCTACCGATGTGCGTACTGTAGTACGGCATCCCAGTAAGGCGAACGGTAATTGTTCATGCCATTGTCTAGAACTTTGGATTGTTTTTCTCAAAATCGTTTTAATGTTTTTGTTTGCCGCTTCAACGACACCATTGGCTTTGGGCCGACAAGGGGTGGAGTTCCTATGCATTATTTTGAATTGCTCACATATTTCTTCCATCAAACGACTATTCAGATTCGCAGCATTGTCTGTGATGATAGTTGCAGGTATACAAAAATGACAGATAAGATTTGAGTGTACAAAATCCACCACGACTTTCTTAGTGACTGATTTGAGAGTGACGGCTTCGACCCATTTTGTGAAGTAATCGATAGCCACCAGTATGAATAGGTGCCCATTCGAAGCTTTCGGCTCAATCGGGCCGATGACATCCATTCCCCAAGTGACAAATGGCCACGGCGCTGACATAGGATGCAGCTCAGTTGGAGGTGCATGAATCAGATCTCCATGTACCTGACATTGATGGCATTTTCGGACAAAACCGAAACAATCTTTCTCCATGGTCATCCAATAATATCCTGCTCGAAGGATTTTCTTGGCTAAAACATACCCATTCATATGAGGCCCGCATACTCCTGCGTGTACTTCGTGCATGATTCTTCTTGCTTCTTCGGCATCAACACACCTTAAAAGGTTAAGATCCGGGGTTCTTTTATACAAGACCTCGCCGCTCAAAAAGAAACCACCTGCATGTCGCCTAATGGTCCTCTTTTGATCTCTGGTAGCATGTTCGGGGTATTCTTACGTTTTCAAAAATCTCCGGATATCGTAGTACCATGGCTTGACGCTCGGTCCTTCTTCGATTACATTGCAATAACCGTGGCTTTCCTTGATTTGGATTTCCAAGGGATTGACATGGGCATTGCCCGAATAAGGTAGCATTGAAGCTAAAGTGGCAAGTGCGTCAGCTAGTTCATTGTGACATCGCGGGATATACCTGAACTCTATTGATGCAAATCGCTTGCCAAGAGTATTCACGTGCTGTCGGTAGGGGAGGAGTTTAACGTCCCGAGTTTCCCATTCACCTTGAGATTGTTTGATAATTAGACATGAATCTCCCATGATCAACAAATATTCGACGCCCTGATCAATTGCCATGTTCATGCCCATGATACAAGCTTCATACTTAGCCGTATTGTTCGTGCAAAAGAAATGGAGCCTAGCCATGGCTGGGTAATGCTGACCAGCAGGAGAGATCAAGATTGCCCCAATCCGTACACCTTTAGCATTTACCGTCCCATCGAAAAACATTTTCCAAGCATGACTGTCCTCCGAAACAATTTTGCTGTATTTACCTCTTCATCAGGAAAGTAGGTATTCAATGGTTGATACACTTCGTCGATCGGGTTCTCAACCAAATGGTCTGCCAATGCTTGAGCCTTCATTGTTGTGCGAGTGACATAGACTATGTCAAACTCGGTGAGCAGGATCTGCCATTTTGCCAATCTTCCGGTGGGCATCGGTTTCTGGAAGCTAAGAACTCCTCGAGCACGACTAGTTTGGCCTCGGCGTACACCCATATCTCGTGCGCCCCACGATCCGCATCCTCATCAAACTTTGGCATAGCAGTCTTCTTAAGGGCTTTAATCGCAGCCAGTGGTATCGAGCTCGGCGGTCAAGGCAGGAACCTTGGCTCGCAAATCAGCAGCTTCCGCCGCTATCCCACGGCCAACCTTAAATTCCTTCTTCTTCGACTAGAGAAGAGTCTCCAGCTCAATGTTCCGAGCTAAAGCAGCCATCAACTGCTCATTATCCTGCTCCAGCTCGACCACCCACCATTTTAGTTGGGCCTCCGACTGCGAAAGGCCCTCACGAAACATCCAAAGTTTTGGGTCCTGCTTAAGTAGGTCCTTCAGGGCCAGATGCTTGGCGCGGTACTGCTGATACTATTTTGCCATCTTATTAAAAGTGGCTGCATTCCTTCTCTCTCACCGCCTCCTCCTTACCTCCAAAATGAGAGTCCAAAAAGGAGAAGAAAAAAGGGAAAGGAAAGTGAGTATGTATCAAAGTTATCCTTACGGCACACAAAAAAAACTGGAAACTACCTGCAACGCCGCGCCAACGACCCTCCGTGATAGATCCCCATTACTAACACCTTTCAGCATTCATGCTTAGCAGTCGCACAAAACAGGGTCATATCCATTGTGGCTTGCTTGCTATGTTGGAACAGGTTATACCCTCCTAGGATCAGAATTTGGCGGTTGGATCTACCTGTCATCATCCCCACACGGGCTGGACCCGTCGTTAACCCATCTACATCTACATGGGCGGCCTCAAGGTCGACCCTCTCGGCATCGCCACCCACTTATGCAATAGCAATCGACAAACTATTCTCCGAAATACGGGCTGGGCTAGCGTTAGTGACAGTCCTCCTTTGGGGAGCCGACTTCCTAGAACGGATGGCATCAGCCATATAACAAAAGTAAAAATTTCATTATCATCCAAAAATGCATGTACAAAAGGACCCATTTACATTTTAAAATACAACAAAATAAAAATGTATACAATTCCTAAGGTGCTTCGCCATTCTGCTCACTATCCCCCGCCTAACTGTCGTCTCGTCCATTGATGCCCCCGGGTTGATAAGTTGTAGAGATCTAGGACCCGGATCCTAGATGGTTGACACCCGCCTGATCTGGGGAGTCAAAACTATACCCACATGCTTCGTGGGCTACGCGAGCTATGCGTTGTTGCTCCTGAACTTCTCCTCAATAGCTCAAACCGCAACTAAGAACTCCTCGAGCATAAATAGCCTGGCCTTGGCATACACCCACATCTCGTGCGCCTCAAGATGCGCATCCTTATTAGACCTTGGCACAGCAGTCCGCTTAAGAGCTTCAGTCTCAGTCGCTCTGGTATCGAGCTTATCGGTCAAGACAGTAACCTTGGCTCGCAAATCAGCAGCTTCCGCCGCTACCCTAGGGCCAACCTCCAATTCCTCCTCCCTCGACTAGAGAAGAGTCTCCAGCTCAATGTTCCGAGAAGCGGCCATCAATTGCTAATTAACCTGCTCCAGCTCGACCACCCTCCATTTTAGTTGGGCCTCCGACTATTTAAGGCCCTCACGGAACACCCGAAATTCTGGGTCCTGCTTAAGTAGGTCCGCCAGTGCCCGATGTTTGGCGCGGCACACCTGATACTTTTTTGACATCTTAATAAAACTGGCTGCCTTCTATTGCACTCGCCACCTCCTCCCTACCTCCAAAATGAGAGTCTAAAAAGAAGAAGTAAAAGAGGAAAGGCAAGTGAGTATGCATCAAAGTTAGCCTTACGGCACACAAAGAAAAATGGAAACTACCTGCAAGGCCGCGCCAGCGACCCTCCGGGAGATATCCCCATCACCAACACCTTTCAGCATTTCATGCTCAGCAACCGCACATAACAGGGTCATATCCGTTGCGGCCTGCTTAGTGTATTGGAACAGGTTATACCCTCCTAGGATCAGAATTTGGCGGTTGGATCTACCTGTCATCATCCCCACACGAGATGTACCCCTTGTTAACCTATCTGTATCCATATAGGCAGCCTCAGGGTCCACCCTCTTGGCACTGTCACCCACTTCTCCAACAGCAGCCAACAAACCATTCTCCGGAATGCGAGCTGGGCTGGCATCGATGACAACCCTGTTTTGGGGAGCCGACCTCCCAGAACGGATGGCATCAGCCATAAAAATTGGTCTCGACCCCTGACGGGGATCACTCGCCCTCTCGTGGCTATCCCCTTGCCCATTATCAATCACCGTCTTTTTCTCTCTGGTGGCTCCTCACCTTCAGAAGTCTCCTCTATAAGCCGTGGGGATGACATTGAAGGAGTTTCTTCACTTACGGGCACCGCCACAGGCGCAACCTCCTGCTGAGGAACCTTGGGAGCGTCATCATTGAACAAGCCACATGGTATGTCTCTACCCTTAGAGTTAGTCCCCGCCCTAGGTGAGGTAACGATGTTTTTCTTCTTCTTAGGGGTGCTCTGACCTACCAACACGAGTAAGTCAGGTAACAAAACCTAAGGGAACTTCCAAACCTAAGCTAAAGAATTACTTGATAGGTCGTATCATTCACGAAATGTGGCCCAGGTATGGCATTCCTCCGCATAAGGTATCATTCTTTCCACCCACGATTTAATATTGTCAATGAACTAGGGTGGAGAAGCCCTCGCTACAAAAAGGAGGAAAGAAAGAAATCACAGTGGCCGAATGGTCATGATCGCAAGTAATCATGAATTCTACAAATAAAGGTACTTACGTTCTGGGTTCCATCTTTCTGGGAACCATTCAGGGTTAGGCACCAGGTGCTCCTTCCTGATGTAGAAATACCTACGCCAAACGCGGCGGTTGGTCCTATCGTCAGCTTTAACAATCAAGCCCTTTGTGCCACGACTTTTCAACTGTAGCATGGTACCCCTCAGGTAACCAGGGCTAAATAACTATAAAAGGTGATGAACTGAGACGCCGCACTCAGCCTTGGCCACGTACGTGGTCAGAATCCTTCACACCTTCAAGGTGTAAGGAGTAAGCTGAGTCGTACACACATTGAAAAAACGGCAAAGCTCATTCGTTAGAGGGTAGATCGAGAAACTATAATCAATCAAAAATAGGTACTCGTAAAATGTGCAGTACCCATGCCAGTGCATATTGGCGTAGTCCATACCAGCCGGATCAATTTCCATATAGTCTAGAATATTGTGTGTCACTCAAAGATTGTCTAGGTGGGATTGCAACAAATCACTATGCTCCCGGGGAAGGGCTGGGCTTTTAGTTGGAAAATCCTTTCAAATATGCATCTCTTTTGGGAGGACGTCGTCTACAGTAAGGGGAGCAAGGGGTTTTCCTGCTTTTTCCTCTTCGCCATCGGAGGAGGGTGGAACCCTAGATAGGGCATTGTATTTGGTATTTTTACCGCTCTGACGAAGTTTTTTCATGTTATCCTATGAAAGAAACAAAGCACTAACGATGAGAGGTGTGGCTTCAAAGAAGTGGAAGAGTCTCGCACGAAATAACAGTTGCTAGAAAGACGGGCAAAGAAGGGAGCCAGAAAGGTTTTCCAAAGGTTCGAAAGATGAAACAGATTAAACCTTCCCCCTATTTATTTGGGTTAGGATGCGCAGAAATCGAAGAGACATGATTCAAAACGGGCGCCGAAAACCAGAACATCACATCATCCTCTGAACCGCCTCGGGAGTAAGTATAATAATGACGCATGCAGGCGATGACGTCATTTCTAAAAGGGAGCCACGCCTCAGCAGCTTGGTGTTGTCATACATTTTATCCTATTCACGTTACCACCCCAGGGCGAGGTCAAATTCTCCAAAGACGAGGTTTGCATTTTCGCCCATTAAAGACGTCCACCGAATAAGCCTCCAACGAGCAGAACTAACTGTATAGGGTCAAATTTGGCACTCAATATGTTTTTATGCCGATACGCCCATTGAGCATACGTCAACTAAAGCGAGAGTACGACTTAGGCGTGGGGACAAAGGTGACGTCAGTTAAAACTCAGCGTCCTCACTAGGGGACGTTGACTACTTTTTGTACTTTTATGATTATTTCGAGGAAGGCCTCCTGCTATATAAAGGAGACCTTCACATTGTAAATGGGCATCATTATTATTCTCGAATACTACAACTCTGTGATTTTTTCCTACTCTCTCTCTCTCTCTCTCTCTTTATATCTAACGAACACTTTTTCTCGAGTTCATATTATCAGATCTACTATAATAATTTCATCTCTTGTATCTCTAGGTTTTATTATATTTAATTACGATTTACCCTCATTTATTTTTTATTGTTTTTAAGCTTACAAAGTATATTGACAACTTTTGAGCCAAACACATATGTCATTCATTTTTTTATTTCTTTTTTGTAATAAATCCAACTACTCCTATAAGAATTGGGGTTTACAGCGGAGTATTTTAAATTCTATGTACTGAAGATGCCTAAAATATCCATGCAATCAGGTCAACAACAAGAAATTTAGATGTAAATCTAGATGATAGTCAATAATTGGCAACCTAATAAGAACGAAAACATATCTTAGTATCTAACATGTTTAAAAAAATAGTGATATTGTAAAAAAAAAAAAAAAAAAAATTTACATTATCAATGCATATAATTTAAGTCCTAACGTATAAAAGAAAGCAGAGCCAAGTAGGCAAAGGACAAGAGAGTTTCCTAATTAAGAAAGCTAAATCTAGCAACATAGGGTGCAGGCAATGAAGTACTCGTTGTGTAGTATCTGTCAACTTTCCTGTGTATGTTATCAGCGAGATTTCTGGGCTATCTTTCTGATGCAGATTTCAACTGTACTCATTAATATGCAAACATCATCACTTTTTTATGATTTCTGAGGTTGTTGACACAAGTACAAATCATATCTAAATGGAGGTTGCCCTAATTAAGCTCTTTACTTTTATAACCTTCTTCTGAATTTCTCCATCAAAGATAACATTAGTATTTTTTTTACTTTAATTTCACGGGAGTGCAATGGTGAAGCCAGGAATTTCTATAAAGGTGTTCAAACTTGAAAGAATTATAAAAAAAGTTCCAACAAAGAATATTCAATATATGTTATATACCTCTAAAGCCTAATAAAATGGCAGTTTGGTGTACTAAACTTTCGCTATACAATAAGCTCTCTCTAAAGCCTATATTTTAGATATATACACAATGTAATTTGAGTGGTTAATTGACTATCCTTAGGAGAATGTAATTTCGCCCGTGATGCTAAAATGTGGTCAAGGTGGTGAAGAAAGAAGGAGAAAGGCAAAAAAATAAATATTAGGGCAGCCCAAAGACAAGGCATTTTGTGTTCACACAAGGAGGACCAGGGAATGGCCGCATCCAAATGAGGGGCAAATATAGGTAAATTATCGGACACGTGAAGCCGATGGTCCTTTTGCAAGACTAGATATTTTAAGTACACATTTTTTAAAATTGATATATTATTAATTGTTGGCACACGTGCTACAAGAAATTTGAATGGTGCACTTGATTGAAAATTGAGTTATTTACCAAGAAGGATGGAAATTAATTCTCACTTAATATTTTTTTAAGTAATACACCTATGTACTAGAACTCTTATATCCACCTCCGAATTCCAAAGAGTATGAATGTGTGACATGGAGTCTAACAAATGTCACATGAAGACTACTTTGTCGTTACTCCATAAATTCCCTTAAAAAAAGGGTTAATATTGAGATATGTGATATATTCCAGAGGTAAACAAGTTAATTAATAGGAGCAAAATCAGCCAAGTTCTGTAACGGTATGGATATTATGGTAGTAATTCAAACTATTAATGACAAAAATATTATGGGTGACCCTAACTATTAACGGAGGGATAATATAGACAATTTATGATACATTTTCTCTTCTAAAAGTAATTATACAAGCTTTACAAGTAGTTTAAAAGAAATTGATAACGTTTATGTATTGCTTAAAAATGACTATAGTATGCTCAATTTTTATTTTCGGTACATATGCTCAAATATTTTACAGAATGATACAAGAGTAATAAAATTACTTATGTCAACCTAAAAACCAAAACTCGCCGCATCATTGGCTACTTGGTGCGGACGAGGAAAAACCTAGTCGTCACAAGTTGAGCTACTCCTTTTGTTTGTTTTTTAATAGGTTTTTTATCCAGGGTTCTTTACGCAAATAGTCGGCTCAAAATTACTTTTTATATTGATATTAAATATTTTTTTATTTTTAATTTAAATGATTGAATGGATGGTTAGTTCCAAACCGGGGATTTTAGTGTTAGTGTGGTAGTTTTTTTTGTCCTATATTGCGATGTTTTCCTATTATCTTTCGCCTCGATTTCTTAGTATCATCTGTTGTTACAATTTATTGCTACTGTTGCCTTTTATTATTATTTTCTTTTTGGCCCTTTTTATTGATATTGTTTGTTTTTATTGTTTTTATTTTTATTTTTCATGAACCAATAATCTATCAAAAATAGCATATCTATCTTTTTAGAGTAGGGTAAGTTCTAGGTACGCACTATACTTCACAAATCCACTTGCGTAATTCCAACGGAATATTGTTATTGTTGGATGAACGGTTATTTGAATTAGTTTTTGCTTATTCTTTTTTAAGGATATTATTACTTTTAACTCGCACTAGAAACTATTTATATTTGGTAGTCACAAATTTAATTATATAATTTTAGCTTATAACATAGAGAATGTATGTATATATATATATACATACCAAAAATATCTAAATTTTATATATATTTTTTTTATTAATATTTTTACAACGATTATACAATATCATTTTTTTATAGCCACCAAAACAATGAAATGAAAAAGATTTGATTGGTATTAGCTTCGACGGTAGATGTTCACGGTAAAGGTAACAAACAAGTTTGATTTGACAAACAAATTTATTGTCTTGTTCAGACATAAAAGGTATGATGTAAAAATGAAATAGGCTAGAATCCTTAGGTAATATAGGCAGTTCTTATAAGAGTGAAAAAGCTAAGACCTTTTAAATGAGAATAATCAAACCTACGATGATAAACAAAGGTACATTAGTTTCTCCGAAGCTCAATGGTCATGTCATTGCACTTGATCATGAAACTCGTGCTTGTGTTTTGTATTTCTCGAGTAACAATATATTTACTACTACTATATAGTTTATGACCTAACTTTAAGTTATATGTATAAAATAAAATATATTACACCATCAAATTATCTTTATTTAACAGATATAACAACAAACTCAGTGAAATCTCATAAGTAAAATTTGTAAAAGATACTTCCTCTATTTCAATTTATGTGAACATATTTGACTGGGCACGGAGTTTAAGAAAAAAAATGAAGACTTCTGGAATTTGTGGTCCTAAACAAGTTCAGATGAGCTCAGAGTATTTGTGTGGTTATAAAAACTTCTCATTAAGGGTATAGTTGTAACTTTAAGCTAAATTGTTACCAAATTTAGAAAGGATTCATTTTTTTTTTGAACGAATCAAAAAGGAGGCTCACATAAAGTGGAATAGAGGAAGTAGTATATAGTGCTTACGTATACCGTATGTTTACCTGTGGAAGTAGAAATATTGTTCTCATACTTGTTGTAGTAGGTAATATGTCTTACTTTAAAACTACAAATGTCGCATGTCAAGAAAAAAAAATTCAATATCTTTTGAGTGACCTAATTATATAAGTTTTTTTTTTATATTTATGGTCAATAACTTAAACTTATTTGTAGATGCAAATACTGGTTTATAACATATTATTCACTATATATTTAACATGTTGTCAGCTTATGTTTAGTGTTGACAGTTAGCTTTAATAATTTTTTATAGATTTCAATATGGATCTAATTTAACTTAGGGAAATTTAGATAACAATAGGATAATTGATCTAATTTACTTCTTAAATATCACTTGTTATATGGTTGATAGTATTACCTTTTCTAGATTAAATAGGTTATCATGAACTTGTTTAAGGGTGAAATGTGATTTTGGTTTTCAAATTAGGGGCTCATACACTAACACAATTATAACTTAATTTTAAGATTTTTGGGATCGACTATATGAATCCTCATTATAGTTTTATTTTATACCTTTCTGTCCAAATATTGAAAAATTTGGTTACTTATTTAACAGCAAAAAAGACCTCTTACATATTCTTCCCATAGGTAAAGACCTTCGCAAAATTGGAAAGATTTCTAGGAATATGACGAGGAGGTCAGGGGTTCAAGTCGTGGAAACAGTCTCTTATAGAAATGCATGATAAGGTTATGTACAATAAATCCTTATGATTTCATTCTTTTCCGACCCCGCGCATATAAGATAGTCAACTCCACCATTTTAATGTATAAAACTTATATTAATATTAATTAAATCCTATAATCAAATATGAGATAAATACAATTTTAAATTCTATCACAAAATTATTATTATTGTTCCTCGTACCAAATGACCAATAAGAGAACACAAACATTCATCAGTGCTAGCGTGGAAAGTAATGAAAACTGTGGGAATAATTCAAAGAGACCGTACGGAAATGAGAGGTAATGTGAGGAGTTGGGCTTTGGCATTGCTGCAAATATCTGCACAGATTCTAAACATAGCATGGAATTGTGGCCCAAAAGGCCCCTCCACTACGCCGTGTTCGCCGCTTCTTGTCCCAGTGCGGTGTTAGGTCAGATGCGGCTCGACAGAATTTAATAATTTTTGCTCAAATAATATTTATAATTAGAAAATAACAATAGATAATGTGTATAAAGACTTTATTCCTATTCTGAATGAGTAAAGATATTATTTTTGATAGATCACCGACTCAACAATACGAAAAGAAGCAAAAATAGGAAAGAGTCAACATATCAGTACCATCAGGAGAAACCATAAAAAATAACAGTATCACAAACACCAATAAATAGATGAAAAGCAAAATAATAACAAATAATCAGTAAATAAGACCCAATACCATAAAAAATATATGAAATCATGAACACAATATTAATCCCTAGCCGTCTGAGACAAGAACTCAGAATCCATAATGTAGAAATTCTGGCTATCTGCTCATTGAGATTCACACACAGACTTTACTATATATTGATTAGACTTGTACTGGTTGACCTTATATACGCAGGTTTTATATATAGTAGGACTAAATTTCACATATTGTTGAGAATAATATTATTTCACTATATTAGTCCAGTATAATGTTTTTGAAAATTGATACTCTATTTATTTTAATTTATGTGATGTTGTTTGATTGGATGTACAATTTAAGAAGAAAAAAAATACTTTTAAAATTTGTGATTTAAAAAGAGTCAAAGAACTTTTTGTGGCTATAATTATCTCACTAAAGATAAAATAAAAGTTTAGAGTAAAATTATCACTAAATACAAAAATATGTCATTTTTTTAAACTAATTAAAAAGGAAAGAGTATCACATATTTGGGACAGATAGAGAACTATTTCTTAATTAAATATAAACTTCTCATATTCATCTTTAATGAGAAGCTTTACGATCATATGAATATTAAGACATAATTATAATTAAAAGTTTCAAAAAATTTATAACTCGCGGTTGTTATAACATATTCATAATCACAAGATTCCATAGTCTTTATTTATATATTAATTTATGTCGAGTCAAACTACCGAAACAAAGGACATTATTAATGAAAAAATTAAAATAATATACTCCTAGAGTAAAAATTCTTCATTGTACCACATTACCTTAATTAACGTTTCGGGTTGCCCCAGCTCTTTCGTTATACCATAGACCTAATAGTTCCCCACGTCAAGGGGAACCATAATATTTTGGTCTTCTTTTTAAGTAGTAATTATTTTTTGGTCTCAACGACCCATCTAGAGCTAATAATAGTTGTCACACCTCCTTTTGGCGAGCCCTTTACCCTGGGGGGTAAAGGATCTGAGAGGGAGTTTTTTCCAAATTTAAGTGACGATATTCGAAACGGGATTATTCTATTTGTTTCAGAGTCACCACTTGGAATAAATTATGGTGTTCCAAGTCACGATTTATTCACATCCCGGATCGAGGAAATTTTGACTTTTTAAATAAAGTCTGCGAACCAGAAATTCTAAGTAAGGATTTTCTGTTGACCCGAGGGAAGGTGTTAGGCACCCCCGGATCCCGTGGTTCTAGCACGGTCGCTTCAATTATTATAAATGGCTAAACGATATCTGATTTTAATACATGTCATAAATTACGTGCTTTGATTAACCTTTAAACCGCTTTATTAATTTGAAACCGTACAATAAAAAAGAAAACTAATTACAACATAGACTCGGACTTTTGACAAATAGGTAAATCAAAAATGTACCCGGATTACTTAATTCAAACTATGCCGATTAAAGCGATTGTTAGACTAGGCAAAAAAAATTAATTTATCTAAAAATATGTCCATTGAGGTTATTTCCAATTAAGACCCGTACCAAATGATATCTTATTTCGTAGCTTGTTGACTTAGGGCCGGAGATTGAACGAAAGGTATAAGCTAATGGAAAATTGATCAAACTATGCGAAGTAGAAATAATTCACCATGGTTCATTATTAGACGTGAGGTTGTTTACTTTGGATTTCACTATCCTCAATCCGATGTTAATTGACGAAATCGAAACTATGCGATTAAAGTCGACCTAGCATTGGCATCTAAAGCATTGGCTAACTTATCTTGTTTGCTTAACTACAAATAGATTTCAAGAAAAAATCAAATGAAGAAAACTCAAAAATGATTCCAAACATTAATCAAACTAACACCTTAAACATGCTTAAACTACTTGACTTTAACAAATTACCTATGTAAAAAATCAAAGGGAATCCCATTCTGAATTTGCTAGTTTTACTTACACAAATCCAAACATATACGAACAAAAATAGAAACTAGTTAAGCATAAATGAAAACTGATATCTATTTTAATCAATAGTCCAAAATAATCCAAGTTTACAATGATAGACAATACAAGCCTAGCAGGTTTTGTTTCAATTCGTACATGCTGAAGGTAAGAACTAAGTAGACATACAATACTATGTGCACCCTTAATCCTTTAATGACTAACTATACAATTTTTATTTTTCAGCTAACAGTCCTTAGTTTAATAAATAGCTAACAAGATCATTTATGTAACGGCTTCAAACAACAGGATTCAAAAGTGGCCTTTCATTTTATTTCTGGTACAAGAATGGACAAGCCCAAAGGATGTGTACCTGGAAGTAGAATCGAGCAAATGGAGGAATTAGCAGCAGAACAATATGCAGCAAACAAACCAAAGACAAACTAACAGCAACAGCAGTAGCAAAATCCCAGCAAGAAATCCAAGAGAAAACAGGAACTAGAGACAAACAACAATCCCAAGGGTGATTTGAAACCAAAACAAAGAATCCAGAAAACCAAGAGAACAAACAGAACCAGCTTAAGTGAAGAACTGGAGATTTTTAGGAACTGAAGCAAACAAAGCAGGTTTGACTCAAGCTAAAGGAACTGCTAAATGTGTAGTTATCTCTCAAAGCAGGAGAAGAATGTCTTGAAACTAGTATTGAAATCAGTGTAAGAGCAGTCTCAAAATGTGTGTAAAATCTATTTCTCTCAAGGGTCTAAATGTATCTGAAAATCTGTGTTTCAAGGGTGTGAAATGTGTTTTATGTGTATGTAAAAATTCCCTTCTCAGATTCTCAATGTCTTCCTCTATATGTGAAAAATCTGTCCTTATATAACCAAAGATAAAGACCTTTCAGCCTATTAAAAATATTTAAAAGAATGACTGACAACCCATATTATTCCCACTATTTTCCCACCTTTAGCTGTCTAAACATGACCTTTTAATTTAAAAACTCTAAAAGTTCAAAAAAATGGTGGAAAAAGCCTTCTGTCCAGCAGGTCTTAGTACTCTTCCCATGTGCATTGCATATTAAATTAGGACTGTTTCCTGGCCTTCACTACTTTGTGTCATTGACATGGTGTATTTCAACTAAAACATGCCCTAATGGTTCAACATGTGCTCCAAAGTGGCAGTCCAATAATTCTGAAATTCCTTATGCAACTAAATTTAATTCAGCTATAACCAATTCGTTTCTAATTCAAACACAAACAATTCAAACTTCAATTCAACAGTGATTCAATAGGGAATTAATCGGTATCAAGAAAAATTACTATCTTACTGTTCTAACAAATAGACCTACGAAAGTAAATCGACGATATTCGATTAGTCGATTACAACATTGTGACGACCCAAAGGGTCATCACTTGTTTTATTAATCATTCCGAGCTTTTGAGGTCTTGAAAACCTCATTTATAGTTGCCTTGATTTGCGTGCACAGTCCGGGCACAAAGCTGGAAAAGATTTATGTTGAAATATGTGAAATATGTGAAAAAGTTGAAGAATTTTGATATTAATATTGATATGGTTGACTTTGGTCAACATTTTTGGTAAACGGACCCGGATCCGTGATTTGACTATTTCAGAAAATCCGTAGAAAAATATGGAACTTGGGCATATGCCCGGAATTGAAATCCGAGGTCTAGAACCCCAGTAAAAGAATTTTTCTGTTAAATTGTTTTCTGAAAATGTTTAAGGAAAATGAAACTGAATTTTTATTAAAAAGTACTGGTATCGGGCTCGTATTTTGGTTCCGATGCCCGGTACAAGTCATATATATTGGTTAAGCGCTTCCTGTAAAGTTTGGTTGAAAACGGACGTCGTTTGACGTGTTTCGGCCTTAAATTGGAAAGTTTGGAAATTATGAAAATTTGAAAGGATTCTTGAGTTTTAAGGCTCAATTCATGGATTTTGATGTTATTTTAGCGATTTGATCGCGCGAGCAAGTTCGTATGATGTTTTTAAGTTAGTGTGCATATTTGGTTTGGAGCCCCGAGGGCTCGGGAGTGTTTCGGAGGTGGTTCGGGGTGTTTTTGAACTTAAGAAAAACTGCAGAAATCTGCAGCAGACAATTCTTCATCGCGTTCGCGTCCAGGCGGTCGCGTTCGCGATGGTCAACTTATTCCTTCTTCGCGTTCGCGTCCACCTGGTCGCGTTCGCGAAGGCTTCTCTTTCTTCTTCTACGCGTTCGCGTCCTTAGGATCGCGTTCGCGTACAACAACATGGACCCCAGCCTTTTCCTCTACGCGTTCGCGTGAAGGCTCCCGCGATCGCGGAGCCTGGCCTGCCTCTTCTACGCGTTCGCGTACGGCACCACGCGTTCGCGTAGGCCAAATTTCAATTCCCAGAATTTTATTCTTCGCGTTCGCGTTAAGCACCACGCGAACGCGATGTGTAAAACTTCTTCTTCATCGCGAACGCGACCGGGGTGTCGCGAACGCGATGAGCAAACTTTTGCCCAGACATTTTAATCCCAAAACAGAACAGAAACGGGATAACAAATCCCATTTCTGTTCAACCCCTTCTTCACAGCCCCTTGGACGATTTTTGAGCTATTCTTCACCAAACTTCTTGGGTAAGTGATTCTTAACTCGTTTTCTTCATTTTCCATCAATATTATTTGAATTCCTAAGCCTAAATAGGTGTAAATGGGTAGAAAAATTAGGAATTTAGTATAGTAAGGGTTTTCAATGAATTTACGATCTAGACTTCGTTTTGGAGTCGAACTTAAGAACAAATTGTATATTTGAACTCATGGAGGATTGGGTGAACTTATTTTGGTCCGAAACTTGAGTTTCGACTATGTGGGCCCGGGGTCGATTTTTACTATTCCGGGCAGAATGTTGTAAAAATCATATTTAGCAATATGAACTAGTTGTTAAGTAGAATTGATGATATTGAATCAATTGTGTATAGATACGATTGGATTGGAGTCAAATTCGAAAGGAAAAGGCATTGCTACGGATTGAATCGTTCGTAAACTTTCGAGGTAAGTGTTTGTTCTATCCTAGTTTGTAGGAATATGAATTTAGTTATGAATAAAGTGTTGAATAAGAGTTATTGGTGTTATACGGGTAATGAAGGTAAATTGTTGAAATTATTATGAATTATTGGTTTAAAACCGGTAATTATAAATATTGTTGATATAGAGATTATTGGCTAATGCCGGTAATATATATTTTATAAATTGGATCGTGTGGTATGCCGACCACAAAGTGATTTAAAATCTTGGCATTGGCCATAGTTGCCGTAGCCGATTGATATATTTGGGAGCGGGTGGTACGCCTACCACAAGATATAATTATTGATATATTTGGGAGCGGGTGGTACGCCTACCACAAGATATAATTATTGATATATTTGGGAGCGAGTGATACGCCTACCACAAGATATAATTATTGATATATTTGGGAGCGGGTGGTATGCCTACTACAAGATATAATTATTGATATATTTGGGAGCGGGTGGTACGCCTACCACAAGATATAATTATTGATATATTTAGGAGCGGGTGGTATGCCTACCACAAGATATAATTACTGATATATTGGGAGCGGGTGGTACGCCTACCACAAGATATAATTACTGTGGTAGTTGGGAGCGGGTGGTACGCCTACCACGAGATATGAAATGAGAGAGGAATTGAGACATGAAAGTAAGATTTATTATGTTGATTAGATTATTCTGGATATCGTGAGTTATTGATTGTTATTTCAGAGCAGAGTATTTCCTTATAAATGTATTGTATATATATATATCTATATTGCAACTGTACAAGTTTAGGTGGGTGACCGGCCTTAGCCTTGTCACTAGTTCGCTGGGATAGGCCAGGCACTTACCAGCACATGGGGTCGGTTGTGCTGATACTACACTCTGCGCTCTTTTTGCGCAGATACAGGTTACGGACAGCAGCAGTGGCAGTAGCGACTTGTGGATTTTTTCTACTACTGAGACTACGAGGTAGCCTTGCAAGCGTCCGCAGGACCCGTTGTCTCTTCTATCTATGTTTTTCATTCTGTTATCTCATGTAACCGAGATAAACAGTTTGTATTTTCTTTCAAACAATTATGTGTATTATTCTTAGAAGTTCGTGAGTACTGTGACACCAATCTTGGGTAGTGTATCAGATTTGGATTTTCTTTATCATATTTGACTAAGTCTTCCGCTAATTTTGATTATTCCGCTGTAATTTTTATGTTGTTAATAATAAATTGGTAATTAATGGAGATGTAATTAATATTTGGCTTGCCTAGCTTCCATTTAGTAGGCGCCATCATGACCCCGATGGTGGGAAATCCGGGTCGTGACAAGTTGGTATCAGAGCACTAGGTTGCACAGGTCTCACAACTTACGAACAACCTTAGTAGAGTCTGAAGGATCGGTACGGAGACGTCTGTATTTATCCTCCAGAGGCTACGGAGTTAGGAAAATATTCCCTTTATTCTTTTCCGTCGTGCGACTTGATCTTTTAAATGTTAATTGAACTTCTACTCGGTTCTTCCGCAGATGGTAAGGACACGTGCATCCTCATCTACTGATCAGCAGCCCGAGGTCCCAGCAGCGGCAGCTCCTGCTAGGTGTAGAGGCCGAGGTCGAGGTCGTCCTAGAGGACAAGGTAGGGGCAGAGCTCAGCCCCGAGCAGCAGCACGAGTGGCAGAACCTCATGTTCATATCGAGGAGGAAGTTCCAACCCCAACAGCTCCAGTAGGCCCAGCTCAGGTCCCAGGAGGAGCGGTGTTTTCACCGGATCTACAGGATGCTTTGGTCCGTATAGCAGGTTTCATGGATCATATTACCAGAGCAGGCTTATTACCGGTGGCACCAGCCACTTCTCGGGCCGGAGGAGGTAATCAGACTCCTGCTACGCGCACTCCAGAGCCAGTAATTCCCCAGGCTCAAGATCCTGTGATTCAGCCAGCTGAGGCGGCTCGGCCTATTATTGCGACTCCGTCTAATGATGGTGCAGCTATGTCTGCTGATGCGTTGTGGAGATTGGACAGGTTTACCAAGTTGTTCACTACCACATTCAGTGGCACTCCTTCAGAGGATCCACAGGACTTCCTATACAGCTGCCACGAAGTTCTCCGTACTATGGGTATTGTGGAGACAAATTGTCACGACCCGGATTTTTCCCCCAACATCGGGATCGTGATGGCGCCTACTCGTGGTAGCTAGGCAAGCCATTGTATTCATACTATCCTGTTTTTAACACAATTTTAATTAAATAAATGCGGAATACTTTATCGAAATGGAAATAACAAATCACAAGGTGAAAATCATACTGAAATCCTCTACCCAAGACGTGGAGTCACCAACTCACGAACTACTATGGAATACTACACATAAAAGTCTGAAAGAAATATAACATAATTCTATTTGTCTCGGAACAAAGAGACTACAGCTAATAACATAAATAAAGAGAGAGACGCCGGGCCTGCGGACGTCTGCAAGCTACCTCGGTCTCAAATATGATCAACTCCCACGCAATCTATTTACTGCTGCTGCTGCTCCTGATCGTAACCTGGACCCGTGCAAAAACGCACAGAAGTGTAGCATCAGCACAACCGACCCCATGTGCTGGTAAGTGCCTGGCCTATCCCGGCGAAGTAGTGACAAGCCTAGGACCAGACACTCACATAAACCTGTGCAATTCAATATATATGTGTGTACCACAAAATAACAAGAAATAATCAAGTAATAACACAATAAGGAATATCTTAAAGAATTCAACAATTAACCACAATTAATAATTTCACAAAGAAAACAAAGTATAATGTAAACACGAATAATATCACTTCAAGAAATAGCAAGCAATTGCACGGCATCACCCTTCGTGCTTTTACTCTCATCCTCACCAAATAAACAAATAAAGTACACGGCATCACCCTTCGTGCTTTTACTCTCATCCTCACATCCATAGTACGGCATGATCCTTCGTACATGGTTCAATAACAGGCACGGCATGATCCTTCGTGCATAATCAATAGGGCACGGCATGATCCTTCGTGCATAATCAATAAATAAACATGGCACGGCATTAACCTTCGTGCATAAATAAATAAACATGGCACGACATCACCCTTCGTGCATTATCACTCTTCCTCACCCAAATAACAATCACAGCTAAGGGCAAAGAAGGAAACATCAATTCATAAATCGTCCCATCAATGGCAATCAATAATTATCTTCACAACAAGTCCCAACAAGGGAGAACAATAACAATTCATCTGTAATATATCTCAAAATAATCATTTTCCAACGACTCACGGTCATACTAGACGCCAGTGTATGGATGCTCGTCACCACGGCCCATACACCGCACTCGATCACATAACACATAACACATAATCCTATTCCCTCAAGCTAGGATAGAACAAACACTTACCTCAAATGCTTATGAACAATCCAATCCGTGGAAATGTCTTTTCTTTCAATTTGGCTCCAATCCAACCGTATCTATACACAATTGATTTAATATCATCAATTCTACTCAACAAACTAATTCTTAATACCAAATACCACTTTTACAACATTCTGCCATGAATAGTAAATTTCAACCCCGGGCCCACATGGTCGGAATTCGGGGTTAGGACCAAAATCCGGTTACCCATCCCCCACGAGTTCATGTATATAATTTGTTTCAAAATCGGACCTCAATTCGAGGTCCAATTCCCCAATTTATGAAAAACCCTATTTTCTAACAAAAACAAGAATTTTACCATGAAAACATTTGATTTCTAATGAAAAACATGTTTAATGATGTTAGGAATTGAAATAATTAAATAAAAAGTGACTTACAATCGATTTGATGAAGAAGAAATCCTTGAAGAATCGCAAATGGGTGTTTTGGTTTTGTAAAAATGTGAAGAAATGACTGAAATCCGTGTTTTTCAGGTCTCTGTGTTCGCATTTGCGAACATGGGTTCGCAATTGCGAACCCCGACCAATTTCCGGAGTTTGAAAAATAAGCTAAGGGTGGGAAGTTCGCATTTGCGAACATTTCTTCGCATTTGCGAGGCCAAGGCAGAACTATTGTTCGCAATTGCGAACACAGGCTAAATATGGGAGGTTCGCATTTGCGAACTATTGTTCGCGATTGCGAACACAAGCGGAATAGTGGCCACTTCGCATTTGCGAACTATAGCTCGCATTTGCGAACACAGTCACTGAAGGGTCAAGTTCGCATTTGCGAACTATTGTTCGCGTTTGCGAACACAGGACACAATAGGGGAGTTCGCATTTGCGAACTATTGTTCGTATTTGCGAACTCTACAGAATATGCGGGAGTTCGCATTTGCGAACTATTGTTCGCATTTGCGAACTCTCCAGAATAGTGGGGGAGCTCGAACTTCTAACATGAAAAATTGATCTCGTGGCCTATCCAAAGTTCACCCGAGCCCTCTGGCTCCAAACCAAATATGCACATAACCTCAAAAACACATTATGAACTTGTTCGTGCGATCACATCGCCAATATCACCTCGTTTTCATCAAATCAAGCCTCAAATGCATGATTTTCATACCTTTAGTTTTCAAAACTTTCAAACTTGGGACTCAAGGTCCAAAACATCTCAAACGACATCCAAATGTCACCAAACTTTACGGAAATCACATATATAATATTTAAGACTTGTACCGGGCGTCGGAACCAAAATACGAGCCCGATACCTAGGTCAATTAATTTATTTCCTTTAATAATTGCATCAAAAACAATTTCACATAAAAATTCATAACTCGGGCTCTAGGCCTCAGAATTCGACTCCGGACGCATGTCCAAGTCCCATATTTTCCTACGGACCTCTCGGGACCATCCAATCTCGGTCCGGATCCGTTTACCAAAAATGTTGACCGAAGTCAACCATATCAATATTAATATCATTTTTATCCAAATTTCTCATAGAATTCATATTTTCTATCACAAAATCTTTCCGGCTACATGCTCGGATCGTGCACGTAAATCGAGGCAACATAGAATGAGGTTTTCAAGGCCTCGGAAGCTCGAAATGATTAAGAAAATAGGTGATTAACCTGTTGGGTCGTCACATTCTCCACCTCTAAAACAACCGCTCATCCTCGAACGGACAAAAGAAAGAAGTACCTGAGTCGTGAAACAAATGGGGATAGCGACTCCGCATATCATACTTGGACTCCAAGATCGATTCCTTAGGAGGCTGGCCTGTCCACTGGACACGCACCGAAGGAAAACTTTTCAACCTCAACTGTCGAAACTTCCGATCTAGAATAGCTACTGGCTCCTCCTCGTAAGATAAATCATTGTCCAATTGGACAGTATTGAAGTCTAACACATGTGTGGGATCGCCGTGGTATCTCCGAAGCATAGATACATGAAAAACCGGATGCACGGCTGATAAGCTAGGCGGCAAAGCTAGTCTGTAAGCCACCCCTCCCACTCTATCTAGAATCTCAAATGGACCAATATACCTAGGGCTGAGCTTGCCCTTCTTCCCGAAACCTCATCACGCCCTTCATAGGCAACACTCGGAGCAATACCCGCTCACCAACCATAAAATCTACATCTCGAACCTTACGATCCGCATAAGTCTTCTGTCCGTACTGAGCTGAACAATCTCTCTTGGATAGTCTTGACCTTGTCCAAGGCCTCCCGAACTAAGTCCGTACCCAACAACCGAGCCTCTCCCGGCTCAAAACATCCAACTGGAGATCGACATTGCCTACCATACAATGCCTCAGACGGGGCCATCTGAATGCTAGACTGGTAGTTGTTATTGTAGGCGAACTCTGCTAATGGTAGAAACCGATCCCACGAGCCTCCGAAATCAATAACACAGGCTCGAAGCATGTCCTCAAGAATCCGAATAGTCCTCTCGGACTGGCCATCCGTCTGAGGATGAAATGCTGTACTCAACTGAACCTGAGTGCCTAACTCCCGCTGGACCGCTCTCCAGAACCGCGAGGTAAACTGCGTACCCCGATCAGAGATAATAGATACCGGCACCCCATGGAGACGAACAATCTCCCTAATGTAAACCTCCGCTAACCTCTCCGACGAGTAGGAGACAGATACTGGAATAAAGTGTGCTGATTTGGTCAGTCTATCAACAATGACCCAAATAGCATCAAATTTTCTCCGAGTCTAAGGAAGTCCAGTAACGAAGTCCATAGTGATACGCTCCCATTTCCACTCGGGAATTTCAATCCTCTGGAACACACCACCAGGTCTCTGGTGTTCATATTTCACCTGCTGACAATTTAGACACCGAGCGACATACGCAACGATATCTTTCTTCATTCTGCGCCACCAATAGTGTTGCCGTAAGTCCCGGTACATCTTCGCGGCGCCTGGGTGAATAGAATACCGCGAACTGTGGGCCTCTGCTAAGATCAACTCTCGAATTCCTTCGACATTGGGCACACAAACTCGACCCTGCAATTTCAATACCCCATCATCATCTAGGTTTACCTGTGTGGCACCTCCCCGCTGTACTGTATCTCTCAACTCACGTAAACGAGGATCATCAAATTGCCTCTCACGGATACGCTCTAATAAGGAAGAACGAGCGACCGTGCAGGCTAACACTCTGCTAGGCTCAGAAATGTCTAGTCTCACGAACCGGTTGGCTAAGGCCTCGACATCTAAAGCTAATGGTCTCTGATTGACCGGAATATATGCAAGACTACCCATGCTGGTATACTTTCTACTCAATGCATCGGCCACCACATTGGCCTTACCTGGGTGATATAATATAGTAACATCATAGTCTTTTAGCAACTCTAACCATCTCCGCCGTCGTAGATTCAACTCCTTCTGTTTGAACAAGTACTGTAGGCTTTTGTGATCAGTGTACACCTCACATGTCACACCATATAGATAATGCCTCCGCTTGATCAAACAAACGAAAACAGTCAAGTGATGCAGATCTTTAAGGCATGAACTACTGCTGCTGTATTTTTAACTGCCTCGAAGCATACGCGATAACCTTTCCATCCTACATCAATACCGCTCCAAGCCCCGTACAAGATGCGTCACAATAAACTGTATAAGGCCCTGCACCCGTAGGTAGTATCAACACCGGCGCGGTGGTCAAGGCTGTCTTGAGCTTCTGAAAGCTCGCTCACACTCCTCTGACCACTGAAACTGGACACCCTTCCGGGTCAACCTGGTCATCGGGGCCGCAATAGAAGAAAACCCCTCTACAAATCGACGGTAGTAACTCGTTAATCCCAAGAAACTTCGTGATCTCGCCATCAAGTTCGGTCGAGGCCAATTCTTGATCGCCTCAATCTTCTTCGGGTCTACCTAAATACCTTCCACCGATACAACGTGACCCAGAAATGCTCCGAACTCAGCCGAACTCACATTTAGAAAATTTGGCATATAGCCGGTTATCTTTCAGAGTCTGGAGAACCACTCTGAGGTGCTTCTCGTGCTCTTCCCGGCTGCGGAGTACACCAGGATGTCATCTATGAAGACTATCACGAACGGATCTAAGTAAGGCTTGAATACCCGATTCATCAACTCCATGAATGCTGCTCGGGCATTGGTCAACCCGAAGGACATGACCAAGAACTCATAATGCCCATATCTAGAGCCGAAAGGTCGTCTTAGGAATGTCAGCCGCCCTGATCTTCAACCGATGGTAGCCCGACCTCAAGTCTATCTTAGAGAATACCCTCGCTCCCCGGAGCCGGTCAAACAAATCATCAATCTCTGCAGTGGATATTTATTTTTGATAGTCACTTTGTTTAACTCGCCGGTAATCAATACACATCCGCATCGAGCCATCCTTTTCTTTACAAATAATACAAGTGCTCCCTAGGGGAAACAACTGGGCTCGATAAAACCCTTCTCGACAGGTCCCGCAACCGATCTTTCAACTCCTTTAACTCCGCGCGGCCATACGATAGGGTGGAATAGAGATGGGCCGAGTGCCCGTGCCAAATCAATACAGAAGTCATATCCATGTTCGGTGGCATGCCCGCAGGTCTAAAGGAAAACCTCGGAAACTCCCGTGCAACAGGGACCGAATCAATGGAAGGAACTTCGCACCGGAATCACGAACATAAGCCAAATAAGCTAGACACCCCTTCTCGACCATACGTCGAGCCTTAACATAAGAAATAACAAAGTGCGAACGGAGTGGCTCGAGGTACCCTTCCACTCTAATCGGGGTGATTCTGGCAAGGCTAAGGTGACAGCCTTAGCATGACAATCAAGAATAGCATGGTATGGGGACAACCAGCCCATCCCCAATATGACATCAAAATCTACCATATCCAAAAGCAACAGATCAACACGGGTCTCAAGACCCCCAAAAATAACTACGCACGAACGATGCACCCGATCGACTATAATCGAGTCACCCACTGGTGTAGACATATAAACTAGAATATCCAGGGCATAGCTGGGCACAACCAAATACGGTGCGAAGTAGGAAGACACATAGGAATATGTAGATCCAGGGTCAAATAATACCGAAGCACCTCTGCCACACACAAGAATAGTACCCTGTAATCACAACATCTGATGCCTCTGCCTCTGGCCTGGCCGGTAAAGCATAGAAACGGGGATCTGCACCCTCTGAGCTGCGTCTCTAGGACGACCATCAACCGGTTGACCTCTACCTCTCGCTGGACGGTCTCCTACCTCTACGGTCTCGACCTCCACCTCTAAAATCTCTACCCCCGCCTCCGGCTGGCTGGGCAGGCTGAGGGTCAGCTGGGGCCCGGATCATAGGACGAGGACCTCGCCGCCGAGAGTTGCCCGCTGCTCATGGGCAATTCTCGATAAAATGACCCGGGTCACCACAACCGTAGCAGCTCTGGGATCGATAGGGCTGCTGGCCCCGACGACCCGAACGGCCTCCACGAACACTCCGAAGAGGCCGAGCATTAACAGGATACCGGTCCGAATAATGCCCCCGAGAACCACGATCACCCGATCCACCCCGTGAAGCCTGAAGGGCGGAATGAAAAGGCCTGGAAGACTGGCCTCTATCAAAGGATTCTCTCCTACCAGAGGAAGAACCACCAAATCTACCTGAATGACGAGGCCTCTTATCTGAAGAATAACCGCCTCCCTTAGCAAGAGC
Organism: Nicotiana noctiflora; assembly: GCA_032618575.1. Taxonomy (NCBI): domain Eukaryota; kingdom Viridiplantae; phylum Streptophyta; class Magnoliopsida; order Solanales; family Solanaceae; genus Nicotiana; species Nicotiana noctiflora. The sequence goes on from JASVEL010004318.1 coordinate 483,484, forward strand.
CATCTCAACTCTGCGTGCTGCATTGGCTGCCTCCTGAAATGATATGTCACTCCCCACGCCCATAGCCATCTGGAGTCTAATCGGCTGATTAAGCCCATCTATAAATCTGCGGACCCTCTCCCGCTCCGTGGGAAGTATCACCACCGCATGACGAGCCAAGTCGATAAATCTCGTCTCATACTGTGTAACTGTCATAGTGCCCTGATGGAGGCGCTCAAACTGCCTCCGAAGTACATCCCGCTGAGTAGCAGGGAGAAACTTCTCCATAAATAGTTCCGCAAACTGGTCCCATGATAAAGCTGGGGACCCTGCTGGTCGAGTCAGGCAATAATCTCTCCACCAAGTCTTGGCGAATCCTGCAAGTCTGAAGGTACAGAAATCAACTCCGTTTGTCTCCACGATCCCCATAGTCTTGAGAATCTCATGGCAACTGAATAAAAAGTCCTGAGGATCCTCTGATGCGGCTCCACCGAATGTAGTGGTAAATAGCTTGGAGAACCGATCAAGCCTCCATAACGAATCAGAAGTCATGGCCGCTCCATCGCCGGCATGAGCTGTGGTACCTGACTGAGTGGCCACAGCTGGCTGAATTACTGGTGCCTGAGGCTGAGGAGCTACTGGCTCCGGAGTATGAGCAATAGGAGTCTGGGCCCCTCCTCCAACCTGAGAAGTGGCTGGGGCAACTGATAATAAACCCGCTCTGGCAATGCTGTCCATGAATCCCGCTATTCTGACCAAAGCATCCCGGAGATCCGAGGTAATCAAAGCCTCTCCCGGGACCCGAGCTGGGCCCACCGGAGCTGCTGGAACCGAACCTCCTCGTCAATCTCAATATGAAGCTCCACCTCTGGAATAGCTGCCGGGGGCTGAGCTCTACCCCAACCACGGCCTACGATACGGCTTTGTCCCCTGCCCCTCACGGGAGCTACCTAGGGCTCAGGCTGCTAGTCAGCGGACGAAGAAGCGCGTGTCCTCACCATCTGCGAAAGGACAGAGTAGAATTCAATCAGTACTTGAGGAACAAATCGCACGACAAGAAGGAACAAATGAGAGACTCTTTCCTAACTCAATAGACTCCGGAGGACAAGTACAGATGTCTCCGTACCTACCTCTCAAACTCTACTAAGCTTGTTTGTGAGTGGTGAGACCTATGTAATCTAGAGCTCCGATACCAACTTGTCACGACCCGAATTTTTCCCCCAACATCGGGATCGTGATGGCGCCTACTCGTGGTAGCTAGGCAAGCCACTATATTCATACTATCCTGTTTTTAACACAATTTTAATTAAATAAATGCGGAATACTTTATCGAAATGGAAATAACAAATCACAAGTGTGAAAATCATACCGAAATCCTCTACCCAAGACGTGGAGTCACCAACTCACGAACTACTATGGAATACTACACATAAAAGTCCGAAAGAAATATAACATAATTCCGTTTGTCTCGAACAAAGAGACTACAGCCTAATAACATAATTAAAGAAAGAGACGCCGGCCTACGGACGTCTGCAAGCCTACCTCGGTCTCAAATACGATCAACTCCCACTCAATCTATTTACTCGCCGCTCGCTCCCGATCGTAACTCGGACTCGTGCAAAAATGCACGTAGTTGTAGCATCAAGCACAACCGACCCTATGTGCCGGTAAGTGCCGGCATCACTCGTCGTGCATTATCACTCTTCCTCACCCAAATAACAATCAAATAAATTCACAAGGAAAACAAGGTATAATGGAAACACAAGTAATATCAAGTCAAGGAATGGCAAATAGTTGCACGGCATCACCCAAATAAAATATAATGGAAAAACAAGTAATATCAATTCAAGAAATAGCAAGAAATTGCACGGCATCACCCTTCGTGCTTTTACTCTCATCCTTACCAGATAGACAAATAAAGTACACGGCATCACCCTTCGTGCTTTTACTCTCATCCTCACATCCATAGCACGGCATGATCCTTCGTACATGGTTCAATAACAGGGCACTGCATGATCCTTCGTGCATAATCAATAAATAAACATGGCACGGCATTAACCTTCGTGCATAAATAAATAAACATGGCACGGCATCACCCTTCGTGCATTATCACTCTTCCTCACCCAAATAACAATCACAGTTAAGGGCAGAGAAAGAAACAACAATTCATAAATCGTCCCATCAAGGGCAATCAATAATTATCTTCACAACAAGTCCCAACAAGGGAGAACAATAACAATTCACCTGTAATATATCTCAAAATATCATTTTCCAACGACTCACGGTCATACTAGACGCCAGTGTATGGATGCTCGTCACCACATCCCATACACCGCACTCGATCACATAACACATAACACATAATCCTATTCCCTCAAGCTAGGATAGAACAAACACTTACCTCGAATGCTTATGAACAATCCAATCCGTGGAAATGTCTTTTCTTTCAATTTGGCTCCAATCCAACCGTATCTATACACAATTGATTTAATATCATCAATTCTACTCAACAAACTAATTCTTAATACCAAATACCACTTTTACAACATTCTGCCATGAATAGTAAATTTCAACCCCGGCCCACATGGTCGGAATTCGGGGTTAGGACCAAAATCCGGTTACCCATCCCCCCACGAGTTCATGTATATAATTTGTTTCAAAATCGGACCTCAATTCGAGGTCCAATTCCCCAATTTATGAAAAACCCTATTTTCTAACAAAAACAAGAATTTTACCATGAAAACAATTGATTTCTAATGAAAAACATGTTTAATGATGTTAGGAATTGAAAGAATTAAATAAAAAGTGACTTACAATCGATTTGATGAAGAAGAAATCCTTGAAGAATCGCAAATGGGTGTTTTGGTTTTGTAAAAATGTGAAGAAATGACCGAAATCCGTGTTTTTCAGGTCTCTGTGTTCGCATTTGCGAACATGGGTTCGCAATTGCGAACCCCGACCAATTTCTGGAGTTTGAAAAATAAGCTAAGGGAGGGAAGTTCGCATTTGCGAACTATTGTTCGCATTTGCGAACTCTGCAGACCAGTTGCAGACAGGAACTTCTAACATGAAAAATTGATCTCGTGGCCTATCCAAAGTTCACCCGAGCCCTCGGGGCTCCAAACCAAATATGCACATAACCTCAAAAACACATTATGAACTTGTTCGTGCGATCACATCGCCAATATCACCTCGTTTTCATCAAATCAAGCCTCAAATGCATGATTTTCATACCTTTAGTTTTCAAAACTTTCAAACTTGGGACTCAAGGTCCAAAACATCTCAAACGACATCCAAATGTCACCAAACTTTACGGAAATCACATATATAATATTTAAGACTTGTACCAGGCGTCGGAACCAAAATACGAGCCCGATACCTAGGTCAATTAATTTATTTCCTTTAATAATTGCATCAAAAACAATTTCACATAAAAATTCATAACTCGGGCTCTAGGCCTCAGAATTCGACTCCGGACGCATGTCCAAGTCCCATGTTTTCCTACGGACCTCTCGGGACCATCCAATCTCGGGTCCGGATCCGTTTACCAAAAATGTTGACCGAAGTCAACCATATCAATATTAATATCATTTTTATCCAAATTTCTCATAGAATTCATATTTTCTATCACAAAATCTTTCCGGCTACATGCTCGGATCGTGCACGTAAATCGAGGCAACATAGAATGAGGTTTTCAAGGCCTCGAAAGCTCGAAATGATTAATAAAATAAGTGATGACCCTTTGGGTCGTCACACAGATGGTTGTGTACATTACAGGATGTCGGTTATCTGGTTCCGCCAAGACTTGGTGGAGAGATTATTGTCTAACCAGGCCAGCGGGATCGTCATCTTTGACTTGGGAGCAGTTTGCAGAATTATTCTTGGAGAAGTTCCTTCCAACAACTCAGCGGGAGTTTATGCGCAGACAATTTGAGCGTCTTCATCAGGGTTCTATGTCTGTCACACAGTACGAGACTAGGTTCGTGGACCTGGCGTCATGCTGTTATCATACTTCCCATAGAGCGGGAGAGAGTGAGGAGGTTTATTGATGGCTTGAATCAGCCAATTCGGCTACAGATGGCTATGGGTGCAGGAACTGAAATCACTTTTCAGGAGGCGGCTAATGCAGCCCGCCGGATAGAGATGGCTCTGTCACAGGGAGCGAGACATGGATCAGATAAGAGATCTCGTAATTCTGGTAGATTCAGTGGTACCTCGTCTGGAGATAGAGATTTTTATGACAGAGGCCATCCTCCTAGGCCTTATCAGTCAGCTCTTCAGGTTTCTCATGATGCTTCAGGTGATCGTAATTCTCAGCCACGCTATTCTGATCAGCAGCCTATCAGTGCACCACCACTTCACCATTATCAACAGCCGAGGGCTTGTTTTACGTGCGGTGATCTTAGGCACATTGCGAGGTATTGCCCTCGAGCTTCTGACAGATCTCACCAGCAGGGTTCTCGTGCCATGATTCAGGCCCCAGTTCCCTCACAGCCTGCCCAGCCGGCTAGAGGCGGAGGTAGAGGACATAGAGGTGGAGGTAGAGGTCACAGAGGTGGAGCTCAGACCGATAGAGGTAGAGACCAGCCAGCAGCTGATCGTCCTAGAGATACTGCTCAGGGTGGTGGGGCACAGTCCCGATGTTATGCACTTCCCGCCAGACCAGAGGGTGAGTCTTCCGATGCCGTCATTACAAGTATTATTTTGGTTTGTGATAGAAAGGCATCAGCATTATTTGACCTTGGGTCTACATATTCGTACGTGTCTTCCTATTTTGCACCATACTTGATTCAGCCCAGTGATCCACTGAGTGTTCCTGTTCATGTGTCTACACCAGTAGGCGATTCTATTGTGGTTGATCGAGTTCATCGGTCATGTATTATAGTAATTGAGGGTCTCGAGACCCGTGCTGATTTATTACTCCTAAATATGGTGGACTTCGATATTATACTAGGCATGGACTGGCTATCTCCGTATCATGCTATTTTAGATTGCCATGCCAAGACTGTGACTTTAGCCCCGCCGAATTCGCCTCGTATAGAGTGGAAAGGAATTTCAGGTCATACTAGCCGTAATGTTATTTCTTATGTTAAAGCTCAACGTATGGTTGGAAAGGGATGCTTGGCTTATTTGGCCTATGTCCGTGATTCTAGTGCCGAGGTTCCTTCTATTGACTCTGTGCCCGTGGTTCGCAAATTTCCTGAAGTATTTCCTTCAGACTTGCCAGGTATGCCGCCCGATAGGGACATTGATTTTTGCATTGATTTGGCTCCAGGCACTCAGCCCATTTCCATTCCCCCATATCGTATGGCTCCGCCAGAGTTAAAAGAATTGAAGGAACAATTGCAGGATTTACTTGAAAAGGGTTTCATTAGACCCAGTGTTTCGCCGTGGGGTGCACCCGTATTATTTGTAAAGAAGAAAGATGGTTCGATGAGAATGTGCATTGACTATCGACAGTTAAACAAGGTGACTATCAAAAATAAATATCCACTTCCGCGAATTGATGATTTATTTGACCAGCTTCGGGGTGCCAAGGTATTTTCAAAGATAGATTTGAGATCTGGCTATCATCAGCTGAAGATTAGGGCATCTGATGTCCCTAAAACCGCGTTCCGCACTCGGTATGGACATTATGAATTTTTGGTCATGTCTTTTGGGTTGACAAATGCTCCAGCAGCTTTTATGGAATTAATGAATCGGGTGTTCCGGCCTTATTTAGACTTGTTTGTAATAGTCTTCATTGATGACATATTAATATTTTCCCGCAGTCAGGAGGAGCATGCGCAACATCTCAGAGTGGCCTTACAGACTCTGAGAGATAGCCAGCTATATGCAAAATTTTCAAAGTGTGAATTTTGGCTAAGTTCAGTTGCATTCCTGGGTCATATTGTGACGGCAGCAGGTATTCAGGTTGATCCGAAGAAAATTGAGGCAGTCAAGAGCTGGCCTAGACCGACATCAGCCACGGATATTCGGAGTTTCTTGGGGTTAGCGGGTTATTATCGCCGATTCGTAGAAGGATTTTCTTCTATTGCAACCCCACTGACCAGATTGACCCAGAAGGGTGTTCAATTTGAATGGTCCGATGATTGTGAGGCGAACTTTCAAAAGCTCAAGACAACCTTGACCACAGCACCGATATTGGTTTTACCCACAGCTACGGGACCTTATACTGTTTATTGTGATGCTTCCCGTATTGGGCTTGGTGCAGTGTTAATGCAAGATGGCAAGGTTATTGCCTATGCTTCGAGGCAGTTGAAGATTCATGAGAAGAACTATCCAATGCATGATCTAGAATTGGCGGCGATTATTCACGCATTGAAGATCCTGGAGGCATTATTTGTATGGTGTAGCATGTGAAGTGTACACCGATCATAAGAGTCTTCAGTATTTGTTTAAGCAGAAAGAGTTAAATATGAGGCAGAGAAGATGGCTAGAGTTGCTAAAAGACTATAATGTTACTATTTTATATCACCCAGGTAAGGCCAATGTGATGGCCGATACATTGAGTAGAAATTCTGCCAGCATGGGTAGTCTCGCATATATTCCGGTCAGTCAGAGACCATTGGCTTTAGACGTCCAGGCATTAGCCAACCGGTTCGTGAGATTAGACATTTCTGAGCCTAGCAGGGTGTTAGCCCGCACGGTCGCTCGTTCTTCTTTATTAGAGCGTATCCGTGAGAGGCAATTTGATGATCCTCATTTGCGTGAGTTGAGAGATACAGTACAGCGGGGAGGTGCCACATAGGTAAATCTAGATGATGATGGGATATTGAAATTGCAGGGTCGAGTTTGTGTGCCCAATGTCGAAGGGATTCGAGAGTTAATCTTAGCAGAGGCCCACAGTTCGCGGTATTCTATTCACCCAGGCGCCGCGAAGATGTACCAGGACTTACGTCAGCACTATTGGTGGCGCAGAATGAAGAAAGATATCGTTGCGTATGTCGTTCGGTGTCTAAATTGTCAGTAGGTGAAATATGAGCACCAGAGACCTGGTGGTGTATTCCGGAGGATTGAAATTCCCGAGTGGAAATGGGAGCGGATCACTATGGATTTCGTTACTGGACTTCCTTTGACTCGGAGGAAATTTGATGCTATTTGGGTCATTGTTGATAGGCTGACCAAGTCAGCACACTTTATTCCAGTATCCGTCTCCTACTCATCGGAGAGGTTAGCGGAGGTTTACATTAGGGAGATTGTTCGTCTCCATGGAGTGCCAGTATCTATTATCTCTGATCGGGGTACGCAGTTTACCTCGCGGTTCTGGAGAGCGGTCCAGCAGGAGTTAGGCACCCAGGTTCAGTTGAGTACAGCATTTCATCCTCAGACGGATGGCCAGTTCGAGAGGACTATTCAGATTCTAGAGGACATGCTTCGAGCCTGTGTTATTGATTTCGGAGGCTCGTGGGACCAGTTTCTGCCATTAGCAGAGTTCGCCTACAATAACAGTTACTAGTCTAGCATCTAGATGGCTCCGTATGAGGCGTTATATGGTAGGCGATGTCGATCACCGGTTGGATGGTTTGAACCGGGAGAGGCTCGGTTGTTGGGTACAGATTTAGTTCAGGAGGCCTTGGATAAGGTCAAGACTATTCAGGAGAGATTGCGTTCAGCTCAGTCCAGGCAGAAGACTTATGCGGATCGTAAGGTTCGAGATGTAGATTTCATGGTTGGCGAACGAGTATTGCTCCGAGTGTCGCCTATGAAGGGTGTGATGAGATTTGGGAAGAAGGGCAAGCTCAGCCCTAGGTATATTGGCCCATTTGAGATTCTAGACAGAGTGGGAGGGGTGGCTTACAGATTAGCTTTGCCGCCTAGCTTATCAGCCGTGCATCCAGTTTTCCATGTATCTATGCTTCGGAGATACCACGGCGATCCCACACATGTGTTAGACTTCAGTACTGTCCAATTGGACAATGATCTATCTTACGAGGAGGAGCCGGTAGCCATTCTAGACCGGCAGGTTCGACAGTTGAGGTCGAAGAGTTATCCTTCTGTGCGTGTTCAGTGGAGAGGTCAGCCTCCCGAGGCATCGACCTGGGAGTCCGAGTCTGATATGCGGAGCCGCTACCCACATTTGTTTCCTGACTCAGGTACTTCCTTCTTTTGTCCGTTCGAGGACGAACGGTTGTTTTAGAGGTGGAGATTGTGACGACCCAAAGGGTCATCACTTGTTTTATTAATCATTCCGAGCTTTTGAGGTCTTGAAAACCTCATTTATAGTTGCCTCGATTTGCGTGCACGGTCCGGGCACAAAGCTGGAAAATATTTATGTTGAAATATGTGAAATATGTGAAAAAGTTGAAGAATTTTTAATATTAATATTGATATAGTTGACTTTGGTCAACATTTTTGGTAAACGGACCTGAATCCGTAATTTGACTGTCTCAGAAAATCCGTAGAAAAATATGGAACTTGGGCATATGCCCGGAATTGAAATCCGAGGTCTAGAACCCCGGTAAAAGAATTTTTCTGTTAAATTGTTTTCCGAAAATGTTTAAGGAAAATGAAACTGAATTTTGATTAAAAAGTACTGGTATCGGGCTCGTATTTTGGTTCCGACGCACGGTACAAGTCATATATATTGGTTAAGCGCTTCCTGTAAAGTTTGGTTGAAAACGGACGTCGTTTGACGTGTTTCGGCCTTAAATTGGAAAGTTTGGAAATTATGAAAATTTGAAAGGATTCTTGAGTTTTAAGGCTCAATTCATGGATTTTGATGTTATTTTAGCGATTTGATCGCGCGAGCAAGTTCGTATGATGTTTTTAAGTTAGTGTGCATATTTGGTTTGGAGCCCCGAGGGCTCGGGAGTGTTTCGGAGGTGGTTCGGGGTGTTTTTGAACTTAAGAAAAACCGCAGAAATCTGCAGCAGACAATTCTTCATCGCGTTCGCGTCCAGGCGGTCGCGTTCGCGATGGTCAACTTATTCCTTATTCGCGTTCGCGTCCAACTGGTCACGTTCGCGAAGGCTTCTCTTTCTTCTTCTACGCGTTCGCGTCCTTAGGATCGCGTTCGCGTACAACAACATGGACCCCAGCCTTTTCCTCTACGCGTTCGCGTGAAGGCTCCCGTGATCGCGGAGCCTGGCCTGCCTCTTCTACGCGTTCGCGTACGGCACCACGCGTTCGCGTAGGCCAAATTTCAATTCCCAGAATTTTCTTCTTCGCGTTCGCGTTAAGCACCACGCGAACGCGATGTGTAAAACTTCTTCTTCATCGCGAACGCGACCGGGGTGTCGCGAACGCGATGAACAAATTCATGCCCAGTGAATTTAAGACAGAAAACAGAACAGAAACGGGATAACAAATCCCATTTCTGTTCAACCCCTTCTTCACAACCCCTTGGACGATTTTTGAGCTATTCTTCACCAAACTTCTTGGGTAAGTGATTCTTAACTCGTTTTCTTCATTTTCCATCAATATTATTTGAATTCCTAAGCCTAAATAGGTGTAAATGGGTAGAAAAATTGAGAATTTAGTATAGTAAGGGTTTTCAATGAATTTACGATCTAGACTTCGTTTTGGAGTCGAACTTAAGAACAAATTGTATATTTGAACTCATGGAGGATTGGGTGAACTTATTTTGGTCCGAAACTTGAGTTTCGACTATGTGGGCCCGGGGTCGATTTTTACTATTCCGGGCAGAATGTTGTAAAAATCATATTTAGCAATATGAACTAGTTGTTAAGTAGAATTGATGATATTGAATCAATTGTGTATAGATACGATTGGATTGGAGTCAAATTCGAAAGGAAAAGGCATTGCTACGGATTGAATTGTTCGTAAACTTTCAAGGTAAGTGTTTGTTCTATCCTAGTTTGTAGGAATATGAATTTAGTTATGAATAAAGTGTTGAATAAGAGTTATTGGTGTTATACCGGTAATGAAGCTAAATTGTTGAAATTATTATGAATTATTGGTTTAAAACCGTTAATTATAAATATTGTTGATATAGAGATTATTGGCTAAATGCCGGTAATATATATATTTTATAAATTGGGATCGTGTGGTACGCCGACCACAAAGTGATTTAAAATCTTGGCATTGGCCATAGTTGCCGGTAGCCGATTGATATATTTGGGAGCAGGTGGTACGCCTACCACAAGATATAATTATTGATATATTTGGGAGCGGGTGGTACGCCTACCACAAGGTATAATTATTGATATATTTGAGAGCGGGTGGTACGCCTACCACAAGATATAATTATTGATATATTTGGGAGCGGGTGGTACGCCTACCACAAGATATAATTATTGATATATCTGGGAGTGGGTGGTACGCCTACCACAAGATATAATTATTGATATATTTGGGAGCGGGTGGTACGCCTACCACAAGATATAATTACTGATATATTGGGAGCGGGTGGTACGCCTACCACAAGATATAATTACTGCGATAGTTGGGAGCGGGTGGTACGCCTACCACGAGATATGAAATGAGAGAGGAATTGAGACATGAAAGTAAGATTTATTATGTTGATTAGATTATTCCGGATATCGTGAGTTATTGACGGTTATTTCAGAGCAGAGTATTTCCTTATAATGTATTATATATATATATCTATATTGCAACTGTACAGGTTTAGGTGGGTGACTGGCCTTAGCCTTGTCACTAGTTCGCTGGGATAGGCCAGGCACTTACCAGCACATGGGGTCGGTTGTGCTGATACTACACTCTGCGCTCTTTTTGCGCAGATACAGGTTACGGACAGCAGCAGCGGCAGTAGCGACTTGTGGATTTTTTGACTACTGAGACTACGAGGTAGCCTTGCAGGCGTCCGCAGGACCCGTTGTCTCTTCTATCTATGTTTTTCATTCTGTTATCTCATGTAACCGAGATAAACAGTTTGTATTTTCTTTCAAACAATTATGTGTATTATTCTTAGAAGTTCGTGAGTATTGTGACACCAATCTTGGGTAGTGTATCAGATTTGGATTTTCTTTATCATATTTGACTAAGTCTTCCGCTAATTTTGATTATTCCGCTGTAATTTTTATGTTGTTAATAATAAATTGGTAATTAATGGAGATGTAATTAATATTTGGCTTGCCTAGCTTCCATTTAGTAGGCGCCATCATGACCCCGATGGTGGGAAATCCGGGTCGTGACAAAACTCTATAATCGATAACACACAGTCGACGAATAAACTTTCGATTCACAGCACTTAGGCAGAAATAGGACAGTGTAGAAACATTATTCGACAAACACAATCACACAATCAAACAGAAGCAAACAATTGACCACATAAAAAGTCAAAACAGAAAAGATAAAATCCAAAAAATTAACAACAAATGAAAACAATAAAACAACTACACTAACCAATGAGTACAAATAAATAAATAAAAATAGAAAAAAGAAAAGAAATGCCTTGAGAGGAGAAACTCGGCTTGGAAACAAACGGTTTTGACTTGAAATTGGGTGTTCGAGGTCGAACGGACCTTAATTGAAATATTTTCAAATGAAAACAATCCAATTAAGGTCTATTAGACCCCAATTTCCTTTGAATTTAGACGAAAATCCCTAATTTAAATTCTAGGGTTCTTGAACCTCGGTTTTGGGGCTCGACAGTTTATGGTGAGATTCGATGGAGACAAATGCCAGTTTGGGTGTGATGGAGATGAGGTGAATGCGTGGTATCAATTTGGGGTTGAATGGAGAAGGCAAGATTGGTGAAGGAATTTTCGATCTAAAATTCGAAGCGGACGGTGATGATTCGAAGACAATGGAGCGTGGATTGAGAAAGAGGAGATCTTGGAGATTTTGGGGTGTAAATTTGGGAGGTATTGGAGGTTGTCCGCCGGCAGAGACGATTTCCGGCCGGCGAATTGTGGTGGCAGACGGCGGTTGAAGTTTGTCTCTGATGTATAGAGACGGAAGGGAAATGGGGAAATAATTTGGGTGAATAGGGTTTGGGGGGGGGGGGGTCGGTATATTAAATTAAAGATTTAATTAGGACCGTTGGATGGATGGAAACCAACAGTCTAGATCAAATCTCTGAAATGAAAACGGGTCGGTGGGTTTGAACCGGGCGGGTGAGATGGGTAATGGACTGGGGTTATTTGGATTGGTTTTTTCGTTTAGGCTTTGGATTTAAAGGCCCAATCTGAATTTTTCCTTAATTTTCAACTCTTTTCTTTTCCTTCTTTATAATCAAACAAAAACAATTAATCTATAAAAAATTTAAAAATAAAAATAATAACTACACAGATATTAATACTTAACAACAATTTAGCACGCCAATTAAATATTTATCAAATAAAAATCACAAAACTAGGCATTTAAACGTAAAAGGTGCATTATTTTTATTTTTTAGACTTTATTTTATATATTTTGAAAAATAAACTTAATTACTCTAAATAAGACTTAAATGCGAATGCAACATTATTTTGTATTTTATTTTATTTTTTATTAGTTTAACAAATAAACATGCACAAATAAAAGTGCAGATAATAATTAAGAAAAAAAAAATCAAACAAAATTCAGAAAATCACGCACAACACAAAACTATTCTATTTTTGGATTTTGGGAGTAATTCTCATGCAGGGCAAAAATCACGTGCTCACAGCAATAATAATAATAATAATAATAATAATAATAATAATAATAATAATAATAATAATAATAATATTTTGCGAGTGTATACACATAAGTTTTGAAAAGAGTAAGTACTTGTTAATAGGGTTTAGTGAAGGACAAAATGGAAAAGTTATAAATGAGCCAAAATGGCAAATGAGGAATCAACTCAACTACTCAAGCTAGTGGCGGAACTAGAGAATGAGTAATGTGCTCGAACTGATTGAGTAATTTTTATTTATACTTTGTATATAATTCACCAATTAAGACTAGAAGGGGATCTTATTGCGGGCTAGAGCCGTGAAAGCAGCCACTAATGCTTGCATTACGCTATACGTCACGAATTAGAGTCGTGAAATCAGCTACTAATTCTTGCAATTAGGGTAAATTGTGTAGAGTTAAACCCTTTGGGGTGCAACTCTTCCAAACCCTACGTGAATCAGCCTCTTGCATTAGGGTAAATTATGTGCACTACACCTGTTGGGATGCGACTCTTCTCGGATCCTAAGTGAATGGTGAACATATAAAAGTTCACGTGTCTTCCTTCAATACACATAGCCGTCAGTCAATTTTAAAATTCTTTTGCAGGACGCAACAGTACATATTCCCCCTAAAACCTAAATGCCACCATTACAAGGTAAGTCTTTATTTTCCATATTAAGTTAGCAATTATTCTCTGTATACATCTGTAGAAATTAAACTGACTCAGTAAATATTAAATTTCTCAGTAATTTTTAATACCTCGGATTGTGATGTTTAACTGTTCAGCTACACCTTAATATTCTCTCTCTCCCTCTCTCTAATTGACAGTAACTTTTTGGAACTAACCAATCCTAATATCTCGTATTCAATACTCATCACATCTCTTTTATCTGATCTTTTAGTAGTATTTATAGATCCCTCTTTAACTCCATATTCCTATCTCTTTCTCTTTTCCCTCACTCTTTACTTAGGTTTTGCCCTATTGTTTTATCATCTTCTTTATTTTTTTTTTGTATTTTCAAGTAGAGGCGTTCCAAATTTTAGACTTTGGTATCAAAATTACTGGATTCAGTTGAATCTAATAGTTTCAAGTGGATCGATATATATCATTGTAATATACATATGGATCTAAGACTTTAAGAAAGATCTCTTTTCAGTTATTTTCTTTATTGCCCTTTGTAAATCAAGCCTTTTTTGTTGACTATTTAGGGTTAGGGTTAGAGATTTCAAGTACCCTTTTTTTTCGTTTTATTATTTTTGTTCTAATTATTGCATGGATCAATGCATATTATTGCCAAAGATCTCATACCCTCAGTCAGTTTTTGCGGGTGGAGCATCATCAAGATTCACATAGTATATTTAGGGCTTTTTAGCCCTACTGATATGGGAATCTTGATGATGCTGCAGCGGCGAAAAATGGCTATTTTTGTAACATTTTTCATTGTCATGGATCCAGCTTATGGGATATTGCTTCCACACATTTGAAGTTCAAAGAGGTAAAAGTAATTCAATATCATTTAATTTGATGGTTTACTATTTTACCCTATATAGATCATTTTGTTAAGAATGAAAACAATAGTAATGAGAAATTAAACTTATTCTTTAGACTGCTTATTTTACTTGTCCATCTTTTAATTAGATGACAAAGGGTCCATAGATCAAAAGGATCCATGATTTAAATATTATGAGTTCAAGGATGCGAGTTTTTTAAAAGTATGTGTTCAGAACTTAATATTTACATTATTTTGGATTCTTATAAATATATTTGTTCATTTGAACCATCCCCTAATCAGAAGAAAGGAGACTTGTTTCATTTTACAAGTGGACAGCAGTATCAACAACAACAACAATTAACTCAGTAATGTCCAATTTATTTCTTCACATGGAAGTTTTGGCCATCATTTTGTTTTACTTTATATTATTAGGCTTAGAAGCCATTGTGATGAATTTACATCGTCAAAATAACTTCTTGCAGAAATACAGGTAAGATTGAGTATAATATTTTTATGGTCTGATACTTCCTAAACCCTGCACATAATAGGAGCTTAATGTACCGCAGTTTTTCTCAGTACTATGGAGAAGGGGTATCTTTTCTTAGACGTTTCAAAATCAGAAAATATATTTTGCCATTTATTTAAACAAAAATGCAGACAAAACCTTTTTGGATACTATCCCAGGTGTGGGGGCAAATTTTAATGAGTGGAATATTTTTTCTTTTTCTCTTCTGATTAATTGTTCTGAACTTTGCCCTACTTGTGGGATGCAGTAGGCAGTAAGTATGTCTGTACTTCAATTTCAATACTCCCCGTGTTTCATATTTAATGAGATAGTTTGATTCGGTACGGAATTTAAAAAAAAAACTTTAGGAACTTGTCGTCTTAAAACTTAATGGGTAAAAAGTTTGCGGGGCTATAATATTTGTGTGGTTATAAAAGCTTATCATTAAGGGTAAGTGGGTAGAATGAAAGTGTTTAAAGTTAATTATTTCCAAAACTAGAAATGTACATCATTTATTTTGGAATAGATTAAAAAAAAATACCTCATTTAATACGAAACGGAGCCTATAATATACATTCACTATACAAAGAGATTATTGTTGTGTCAGTTTTGGGTTCTGCAACTCCACTAACTCTTGTGCTTACTTACTGCTTTTTTTCTCTTTCTACTCATAATCTCTGCTTGAAAATCTCTTGCTATTGTTTGTTACAGTTGTATATACTAGTAGGAGTGTACTTCTTTTGGGGCCTTTAATAAATAATGCCTTCAGATTTCGCACTCATGTACAGTTCCAGGTCAGTAGCATATATTACTCTTATTACAAGAAGTAATAGGTTGTTTTTCATTTGGACTAAATCATCCTAAGATTAGACAAGAGGGGTTGCTATGATGGTAAGCAAGCCCACTTCCAACCGAGAGGTTGTGAGTTCGAGTCTCCCCAAGAGCAAGGTGGGAAGTTCTTGGAGGGAAGGATGCCGGGGGTCTATTTGGAAATAGCCTCTCTACCTAGGGTAGGGGTAAGGTCTGCGTACACACTACCCTCCCCAGACCCCACTAAGTGGGATTATACTGGGTTGTTGTTGTTGTAAATCATCTTAAGATTATATTCTTTGACTAATCCCACCTAAGCGATGGATAAAATAATCTCAAATTTGATTGAATAAACTGAGATATCCATGATTATGGTTTGATGGTATAAATTTATTTTGGTAACGAAACACTATGTAAGTTTAATAACATGTCTTATTCCCACCTTATTCTGCATACCAAACGACTCTTGAGAGTTTTGTGGTTATTGATATGGAAATCCTTTTAGTCGCTACAAAAGTTAGAAAAGCAGTAGTTTTCCTGATTAATATTGTCTCATTTCTTGTTGTGGTTATTTTCTCCAATCTTTCAGGAAAATCTTGGAGTTGATATTTTTTTTCTTCTTTTTAACTTGAACTAATGTGCTTAGGATATTATTTTGACTATTATGGTGTATTTATTTACTTGGTTAATATTTGCATTTTTTACAGCTAGTATGGGAAGATTTGTTTCTAATATGTATATAAGAGCTCTAAACTTCATAGGCTTTTGATTAGATTCTGCTTTCCTAGTGTCACGTATAGAGGCCAAAAACTAAAAAAATCCGAGGAGTTGACCTTCGTATGACTCCGTAACATAAGAAAGTCGTGCAGCGCGATGATGCAATGGTTGGAAAAAGTCAAGGAATTGCTACTTTTTCTAGGGTTTTCTTGTAAAATTTATGTTCTTTTGAGCATAAAAGATTTTGATTTTGCAGTTGCTCTCATAATCATTGTATATTTTCTGTTTACCTGTAATCTCTATTTTGCATACTTAATTAGTTCTCGGTTTGTGTGTGTCATCCTTGCACAAAGGTCATGTTAATCTACTCTTAATCGTTCCAATTTTATTGGATGTTCCCAAAGGGTTGCAATTATATTTTAGGTAGGGCTAAAATAATGATGTTTCTGGTTTGTGCCTAAAGAGCTCAACTGATTTAGAGGACGACTGAAAAGGAGGCTCACCCCTCGGAGAGAGCGGTGATCAGAGAGATTGTGAATGAAAAGAGTAAGGGAAAAATCATTGCTCTTACTTCCCGAAGGGAGGTTGAAAATCTGTTACAGAATAAGCTGCTCTTCTTTCATCTCTAGCCAAACTTAGTGCCCGTTTGGCCATAAGAAAATTATCATTTAATTTGAAATCTGTTACAGAATAAGCACACTCTAATTTTCAAATATCATTTCATTTGAAATTTTTTTCTACTTTTATTTTTCGGCATTTCACAATTCTTACGTCCAAACAAGCACCCACTTAGTCTTGCAATCTTCTTTGTGTAAAATGTTGTTCCGTCCTACGTTTAAGTTTTGTTGGTTCTAGCTTCTTGTATCATTCACCATATATTGTTTCTAATTTCTTCTTGTGATTGCGTGGGTAGAGAAATTAGCCACAAGTATGTATAATGGAAACAATATTTTCTCTGCATTTTTTATCTCTAATTTCCTCATGGAATTTTGACGTTTTTCTATAACTAGGTTTTAACGTTTCTTCTTGTTATATATTGTTATTCGAATATTTTTTTCTTGTGAGGTCATTATATATCCATAATTACATCAATTTTAGAGTTAGTTTGGCTTAATTCATTGGAAATAGATAGGCTTGAATTAGGCGCTGAAAAGCATATTAAATACACGTGTTCAAATGAAAGAATTTTTTCTATTGAAATGATCAAAATGCTCTTAGAACTATTTGTAACTAAAGCTAGTTAGGCATAGGTCAGGCAAAGAAAATGTAATAAAGAGGAAGTTAAGATTTTATTTTAGGAAAGGTATTTCAGTGATTACTCAAAATATTAAATATATAAATTTATAATTTTAATCAAATCAAAAGTGCTCTTAAGTTATAATAATAACAACCCAGTATATATAATTCTACTTAATAAGGTTTGGGAAGGATAGTGTATACGCAACCCTTACTCTGGGTAAGAGAGGTTGTTTCCAAATAGATCCCCGACATCATTCCTTCTAAGAGCTTCCCACCTTGCTCTTGGGGAGACTCGGGGTGTATTTGGTATGAGGGAAAATGTTTTCTATGGAAAATATTTTCCTAGAAATGGAAAATTAGTGGTTTTATCACTTATTTTCTCTTGTTTGGTTGGTAAGTGGAAAATATTTTTCGAAAAATATTTTTTATTGTTTGGTTAGTGAGTAGAAAATATTTTTTTTTAGGAAAATATTTTTATGCAACTCTCGTCGCCCCCCCCCTACCTCCTCCACCCTTCCCCCTCCCTTACCCCTTCCCGAAGTCTCTAAAAATTGACACAACCTAAAGGAACTAATGTGATGCTTTACTTTTTAACACAAAAAATGCATATTTTCTAACCCGTGAACTTTATAATTTCTAAACTCGTAAACTTCCAAACACATAAACCTCTGAACTCATACTTTTGGAACTTGTAAATTTTGAATCTTTTAATCGATAAGTAATAAAATTAAAAACTAAAAAATATAGTTTAAATATTTTTTTGGGGGGAGGGAGGGCAGGGGTGGGGGACGGGGCTGGGGTAACTTAAAAAAAACAAAAAATTAAATTATAAAAAGAAAAAATTGTGTGGGGGAGGGGGTGGAGGTGGGGGTGGGGGTGGATAGTGGGTTACTTTAATGAAGTAAGTACACTATTTCAATGAAATTATGAAATATGTGAGAATGATAGAGCCGGGCGTAGCTTACTAGCTTTTGGGTTTTAGTGTGTGTACTAAAAGCTATATATATTGTGTGTGTACTAAAAGCTACTATTAATTTAACAAATATTAGATCTCAATTATACAATAAGTCAGTGACAATAAATTTAAAAGATAAACTTAATAAATTTAAATTCTAAATTCATCTATGAAAATTGCCAATCTATTGGCTTGGTTGTTTGATACGTCGAAGGTTTTGATGTACCACACTGAATGACAGGTCTTAGAAGGAAACATAAGTATCTGGATGGGAAGTGACTGCAGCAAAATTGGAATTAATAATGCAACATAATTTCATTGAAATAGTGTACTTCATTAAAGCCTTTACTATTGGTCTAGCAGAGTTAGGTCCATGTGCTAATAAACCTTATATTGATATAAAGATGGCTAAAGTTATCTTAGATTTTATTTTTGATTGACCTGTTGGTGAAATTTTTTGATGGACCCTACATGTATATTACTAGTCATGTGTGAATGTTCGTGGGAGGGTAGGTACACCACATCAGGAGCGGATATAACTTGACGAGTTTAATTGAATGTATAACTTTTGACGTGCAATATATATATATATATATACATTACTAAATTTATAAAAGATTATAGCAAATAGTATGAACACAGTGCTTTAAAGATATATGGGCTCAATGCTAAGAACCTTAGAGATTGAACTCTATTTGCTTCAAAAGTTATCATATACTTTGTGAATATAAAAAAACATACATAGATTATGGGTCAATCATAGCAAGTTGTAATAATTTAAGAACCAAGTAAGAAAAGAATGATTAAGAATATTCCCAATGAGGGTGGAAGATATTGACAACTTTTATTGATGATAATGGTGTGGTCTGCCTCACCAGGGAGAGGTTCAGAGCCTTACAATCATGTTGTCTTTTTATCTGAAATCATACATCTGTCGTCTGTTGTTCTCTCCCCTTTCACTCCCTCTGTTCGGAGAGTCCCCATGGGGAACGAGAGGAACCCCTTTTTGGTTTTCTTCTTGGTATTTATAGTTATGAGCTGCATGAGCTGACAGTTGGTGGCTGGGACCATATTGCAATTTTTCTTCTGGATAACTGATGGGTCGTAACCTCATTAATCATATCGGGCGATTGTTAATTGCCATCAATTATGAATGGTCGTGCCACTTATTAACCTTGAATTAACCAAAAAAGGTGATTAGCGTTGTTGGTTATTACGGGGCTGGCTTCTGACACATATAGTTAGTCCATCCGCTTATCGAGGTTGTTCCTTGCACAAACTTTATGAGCGAATTTTGTCGATAGTGATCTACGAGTGAGAATATGGAATGGGTGACCATCGCTTTGGTCGAGACCGTGCTCTTTATAGTGACGGCCCGAGTTTTGTATAGTTCTTCGACATTACTTTCTCACATAATCGAGTCGTTGAGCGATCGAGTTAGGGCACCCCCACCATGAGGATGCATGATGCCGCTAGTGTTATTGAGTGGAGGTCGAGATTTAATTGCGTTATGATCCTTGGGTTTGATTGGTACATAACTATCATCAGCGACGGGAGACGACATGCAACATGACCGAGTACAGTGTAAGCATTGTGTTTGGAATTTTGAAGGCGCATGGCACATTCCACCCGTATCGGCAGAGCTCTATGCTTACTCCGGTTGGCGGGATGACAACTCAGGTCGAGCGGGCACTTCGTGGCGCTTGTCATGATGGCGTGTATCTTGGGAGAATCGAACCGTTTTGACGGTTTGATATTCAGTTAATGATGCCCATTGGTTTTCCCGAAATAATTTATGTTGCCTATAAAGGTGAATTGAACTATCAGTTTCTCATACTTCATTATTCATCTGAGTGATCTTGAAGTTTTTCCTCCTACAAATTCACTTTATTCTTTCCTTGATTGCAGTAAACTTCATCCTCTTTATCGAATTCGATCCTTCTTTCTTTAAGCAACTAAGTAATGGCAGGCAGTCCTTCACGTGAAGCTCTTCTAGTAAACTTGCCGGTTAATCTCCCACCGATCGAAGGACCACCTCCGACAGCGGGAGGTGCGGAGTAGGCAGAGATCGGAGAAATTCTGTTAGTGGATGACGTATTTTCCCTACTTAGAGGTCCAGCAATATATTTCACCGTCGATGGTGGGGAGAACCCGGTGGATAATGCCTCGTTGATGGGGGAGGTTGGTATGGCCCGATTGAGGGAGCAGGGGGTCGTTCCCACCCATGCTGATATAGTCCTTACCCGAAGCGAGGAAAGGGTTCACATCGATCACAGAGGGTACTGTATTTTTTACGCGTACCCCTTCAGGTTGGGGTTCAGGATTCCGCTTCCCATTTTGGTGGTGGACTTTTGTCATTATTACGGGGTGTGTCCGGGCAAGCTCACCCCTTCTCTATATAAGCTATTGGCGATGTTCCTGAAATACGGGGAACTGGCCGGCAGAACAGTTACGTTGCAGCACGTACTCGCCTTTTATGCTCCCCAGCGAGTACGAGGTACCATGCTTCGGGCGTGCCCTTGTGGGTCGAAATGGCTGACTGTGGTGCTGGATAATGAGGTCGAGCCTCGCCCCTTCGAGCATTTCTTTTACATCAGAACCGAGCATCTAGTAGCATCCTCTTCAAGGTTCCCAGAGGCTGGAACCATGCATGTGAGTTACTTCACTGAGATAATCAATTTTATTCCTTTCTTCCCTTTTTTTTGTTTTGTTTTATGCTAATGCTGCCTCGTTGTCGCCTCTGCAGCCGAGAAGTCATCGCCGACCCTGTTAGCAGGGATGCGTTGGTGGCTCGAAGCAGTGCTCCCTCACACTAAAGGGATTCGCACGTGGGTGTCTTTCTGGCAGAGACAAGTGGGTTGGTCGTAGGTGAGAAGCTCGTTCCTTACCTTGCTTGGTTCATGGTTTTAGGGTTCCTCTTACTAACTTTGTTTTTCTGCTACAGGGAGGGTGAGTCGTGGCAGGGCCCCTCAGCTGCCCTTCCGGTGGTCGGGTGCGGTTGCCAGATTTTTTGCAGCACCCGTGTCATGTCACGCACTGAGGGCGGCATCGGTCGAGTCTTCACGGCTCTTTCCCCCCCCCCCCCACCCCAGCCCAAATTTTAGGATGAGGGGCCGTCGAGGACCGTTTGCCCTCGGGATAAGTCGTCCTCGTGTGAAGAGGAGGATAGGCTCTTGATCAGGTGAGGGTTGCATTTACTCCGGTCCTCCCCGCAGTGACTGCGCATGTTCCCCCAATGGTAATTAATGTGGATTCCCCCTATTCGTAGGCGGGGGAGGGTACGGTTGCAGTGCATACCTCTGAGGATGGATCAACGGCGGATGGCGCCCAGGCCGGCTTGGGTCATGAAAGGACTGTTGCTTTAACATCTTAGTCGCCGACCCCTATGGTTGAGATGAGGGGCTTTTTCGGTGGTCGTTGAGGTTGGTGGACCGAGTATCCCGTCGATAGATGCGGCGGTAGGAGGAGGAGGAGAAACGGCGGGAGAAGGATTTGGGTCAGAATCGGATTTGGACCTTAAGGACATCCACATGTTCCAAGATGGCTTCACGAATATTGTTGTCCACTCAGAGGGGAGATTGTTCCTCATCGAGGTTCCCATGGATTCAAATTTGTTGTTACTAGGTTCGAGTCTAGTGTCGTAGTTTGGGCAGTTGTGCTCGACGAAAGAGAACGAGTCACTAAGGGAAGTCACAGACATCAGGTTGATAAATGAAGTAGCCGTAATGGGCATGAGGGTACGTATTCAAAGATAAAGGATTGTTCGCTTTCTTTTTTCCTTCTTTTATTTTCCGCTTAAACCGCAGTCTTTATTTTGTACGTTTACTTGTTGGAGGTGGAGAGCATCCGTCGAGCTAACGTTCGCTCGGTGATACTTTTGCGGGTGCTGGAGAAATATCGCTTCTACTGGGATAGGTGCAAGGATATGCGTGTGCGCTTGAGGAACGACCCCCATAGCCGAGCTCTGGTTGAGTAATTGGTGGGGATAGAGCTTCAGGCGCAACAAGCACTTGGCCGGGTGAGAGCCCTGGAAAAGCAGTTGCGTTGAAAGGACGAGGAGCTTGAGGCCAGTAGGAGGGCCTCAGTTGGAGTGTGAGTGTCTATATTTGGCCAAGGTGATGGAAGCCGCATCGGAGTGGAGTGTGAAGGTGGTCGTACTGGAAGGGGAGATTGTAGCCTTGAAGTGTCAGTTGGCTGATGCCTTCGCAAGAGCTGAGGAGTTGCAGGGGGTTGTCTGCACCGGCGAGTCCCAGTTGTCACTTGTAAGGGCCATTGCTGCATTCAGGAAGGCGGGCCTTGAGGAGCGGATAAGTGTTCTTGAGCGGGACGTTCAGGATACAACGGGGCAGATTGCGATCCTAGAGGAAGGGAACCGACGTCTTCGTGAGCAGTCCGTTTTCTCTAGTCAGGCCCGTGAAATTTGGGTTAATGGCTAGGCCCAACAGGATGTGTACAAGAATCTATGGGAGGCCGGTATCATGACCGAAGCTACTTTTGAGGGGGCACGTCAAAGGGCTCGGGATGCCCGTATGAAAAGTGATTTTGATGTAGTGATGCCAGGGGTCGACAATGGTGCCGGTGGGAGCGCGAAGGGCACAAGAGGGAGGGTGCAAGCGAGAATACGGATGGCGCATACGGGAGCGCAGATGGCGCCGAATAGAGAATAGTTTTTTCCTTTTTTTATCTCTTTTCGTTGTTTGGCATTTGTTGTTGTTTTTTTTATTTTCATTGACCGGCTTTCGGTCGGTTTGTAACAAGAATTGCCCGCGATTTGTTTTGAATAAAAGGAATTTGCCTTCCATTATTTACCCTGTATTTGTTTTGCCCGCATTTGAGAGAGCAGCTTGCTTTTAACATTTGACTTAGGTAGGTATGTTAACCTTCAGACATTGGCGACATTTCTTCTTGACTTGGTGTGATCGAGCCAAACCTCTCATTCGGAGGTGGTGGTGTTTAGTCTGAGTCCCAGTTCGAGCATGGTCAGACTACTGACCATGATAATGCGAATACGGTCTGACCGAGGCCGAATTATATGTGTTTCTGATTTTAGCTCGAGTCGGGCGTACTTACTTGGATGGTGAGGGTGCTTATCCCATGCCTTGACTTGATCGAGTTTTCCATGACTTTATCGGCGAAAGGGTTCCATATGGGTTTTAGTTCGACTGTAGTTGAGTTCGTCGGCGAAGGCACGTGGCTTGTGTCCTAGTTCAACTATTGTTGAACTTTCTTCATTGTTGGAGGCGAGGGCGCATAGCCCGAGTCTTGGTTCAATCGTAGTTTAATTTGTTGGCGAAGGCGTATGGCCTGAGTCCTAGTTCAACTGTTGTTGAACTTTATCAATTATTTGAAGGTGAGGGCGCATAGCCCGAGTCTTGGTTCAACTGTAGTTGAATTATTGGCGAAGGCGCATGGCCTCAGTCCCAATTCAACTATTGTTAAACTTTATCAATTGTTGGAGGTGAGGGCGCATAGCCCGAGTCTTGGTTCAACTGTAGTTGAATTTGTTGGCGAAGGCACGTGGCCTGAGTCCCAGTTCAAGTGTTGTTAAACTTTATCAATCATTTGAAGGCGAGGGTGCATAGCCCGAGTCTTGCTTCAACCGTAGTGTAATTTGTTGGCGAAGGCGCATGTCCTGAGTCCCAGTTCAACTATTGTTGACCTTTATCAATTGTTGGAGGCGAGGGCGCATAGCCCGAGTCTTAGTTCAACCGTAGTTGAATGTTGGTGAAGGTGCATGGCCTGAGTCCTAGTTCAACTATTGTTGAACTTTATCAATTATTTGAAGGCGAGGGCGCATAGCCTGAGTCTTGGTTCAACCCTAGTTGAATTTGTTGGCGAAGGGGCATGGCATGAATCCCAGTTCAACTGTTATTGAACTTTATCAATTATTTGAAGGCGAGGACGCATAGCCCGAGTCTTGGTCCAACCGTAATTGAATTTTTTGGCCAAGGCGTATGACCTGAGTCTCAATTCTGCTGTTGTTGAACTTTATCAATCATTTGAAGGCGAGGGAACATAGCCCGAGTCTTGGTTGAACCGTAGTTGAATTGGTTGGCGAAGGCGCATGGCCCGAGTCCCAGTTCAATTGTTGTTGAACTTTATTAATTGTTGGAGTCGAGGGCACATAGCCCGAGTCTTGGTTCAACCGTAGTTGAATTTTTTGGCGAATGCGCATGGCTTGAGTTCCAATTTATTGTTGAAATTTATCAATTGTTTGAAGGAGAGAGTGCATAGATAGAGTCTTGGTTCAACCGTAGTTGAATTATTTGGCGAAGGCGCATAACCTGAATCCTAGTTCAACTGTTGTTGAACTTTATCAATTATTTGAAGGCGAGGGCACATAGCCTGATTCATGGTGCAACTGTAGTTGAATTTATTGGCGAAGGCGTATGACCTGAGTCCCAGTTCAACTGTTATTGAACTTTATCAATTGTTGGAGGCGAGGGCGCATAGCCCGAGTCTTGGTGTTAGGGAGTTGAGTGGTGAAAGTCGATCTTGGTTTAAGACTTTGAGCGGTTTATGTGTGGTTTCCCGGTCATGCGGGTTGATTTGAGGTGGCTCTTGACTCGAGGCCCACATCCGGAGTGTGGTGGATGCTTCGTAGGGGTTCTCTCAGAAGTGGAAAAAATTTTCTCTTCCCGTTCGCACTATCGGAGATCAGAGAGGGAGAGGAGGCTTGCTCGAGGTGGGTCATTATTTTTTCTTTTCTTCGTTCCCTTTTTCTTTTGATTCTAGGAAAAACTACGCGATCTTGCTAGGAAATCCCCACGGACGGCGCCAAATTGTTTGCTTCAAAAGTTACCATGCACTTTATGAATACAAAACAACATACATTGATTATGGGCAAATCATAGCAAGTCGTAATAATTCAAGAACCAAGTAAGAAAAGAGTGATTAAGAATATTCCCATTGAGGGTGGAAGATATTGACAACTTTTATTGATTATAATAGCGTGATTTGCCTCTCCATGGAGAGGTTTAGAGCCTTACAATCATGTTGTCTTTTTATGTGAGATCATATATCTGTCGTCGGTTGTTCTCTCCCCTTTCACTCTCTCTGTTCGGAGAGTCCCCATGGGGAAGGAGATGAACCCATTTTTGGTTTTCTTTCTTGGTATTTATAGTTATGAGCTGCATGAGTTGATAGTTGGTGGCTGGGACCACATTGCAATTTTTCTTCTGGATAACGGATGGGCCGCAGCCTCATAATCATATCGGGTGACTGTTAATTGCCATCAATTATGAATGGTCGTGCCTCTTATTAACCTTGAATTAACTAAGAAAGGTTATTAGCGTCGTTGGTTATTACAGGGCCGGATTCTGACCTATACAAACTCAAATAATTTAAATATTGCATCCACTTCTGCACTGCATAAATATATTATTCAACTTAGAAAAGAAATGCAGTCAAACAAGCATCCAGGGAATTCATTTCTTTCCAAGAGCCAACTTAGAAACCTTAAAGATAGTATTTTTGGAGGAGTCAAATAATTCAAATTCATTTCCAAAAGTTTACTAGCACACATACCTTGTAGGAACTATTCATTTTTGGGAACGTAAGAAGGCTACAAACTATTTTTCCCCATTATGAAGAATTTCAACATGGTATGTTTAGAAGCGAATTCAGAATTTGAAGATTTTGGGTGCCAAATTTAGAACCTAGACATTTTACAATTTAGGTGGTCCAAATAGGACACTCCTTGTGTTGTACTCTAGTTTTACCGGAGCATTTACATCTATATCCGCTTTTTGGGTCACCTTTTAACTTATACCTGCTTTGCAAAAAAGTTACAAGTATACCCACTTTTTGCGTAACTTCAGACATATGGACCCGAAGTAGCAAAAATTTATGTCTGAAGTTTGAACTTCAAAATGTTTTTCCTGAAGTGTAGCAAAACTTCAGATAATTTTGCATGAATTTTTGCGTGACTTGCAAAGACAATCACACAAACTTCAGTTCATAGTGCAAATGGCAAACTTCAGTTCAATAAAACTACAACATGTTTTGGCTGAAGTTTTTGTTTATAATTGTTGGACTTTGTTATTCTAGCAGCTGAAGTTTTGTTCTGTATTTTCTAAACTTCAGCATATTTTAGCTGAAACTTTATTATGTATCTTGAACTTCAACATGCTTTAGTTGAAGCTTTGCTTTGTTTGTGATGAACTTCAACGTTCCTAGCGCTGAACTTCTAAACAACAATGAATTTAATAAATCATAATTAGCAACGATTGATGATGTTCATTTCAAAGATTAAAGAATGAAAATATTTTCGACATGAAAACAAGTTACTATAGATAAATTAGAACAAAAAACAAATGTGCCTATAAAGCCAAAATATCTAAGAGGTTAAATTATTGTGAATACGACCAAACTGAACAAAATGAGACAAGCAAATATATATGAATCATCAGGCTAGAACGAATAACAATATCTCAAGCTTCAGCATTCAGAAAACAAATGAGGAGAAGGAGGAGGGGAAAGAGGCCTGAAGTTGTTTAAACAATAGGTACAAGTTAAAACTTTTTTAAAAAGTGGGTATAGGTTAAATAAGCGCGACCAAATAGGGCATCCCGTGCAATTTTAACCTTTAAACTAGCTATAAACTAGTTTAAACTTTCACCATCTTAGGACGTTAAATTTAGGAAAAATGACATCGTATGTCTACTATCAAAATAATAGTATATATATATATATATATATATATATATATATATATATATATATAATAACTATTTAGCAAAAACTAAATAATTTCTAGTACGGGCTAAAAATGATAATACCCCATAAATTTACGAAATGAGCAGGATACAAACTGGTTCAAATGGGCTTTTTGCAGAGAACAGAGTTCACTTCAGGCCCAAGTAAAATGCCAGAATAATTGTTGGGCCACTGCTTCTTTCCAAGTTTACTGGAATTTTCTGACTTTGGGGTAAATCTTTTATTTATTTATTTTTTCAGTTTGGAGTCAATGATAATTGCACAAACAAGATCAGTTGTGTTTGCTCGGCCCCCAAAAAAAAAGATAGAGCTTTCCCAGTAGGCGCAACAGGCATAACAGAATGCTAGGCTCATAAGCGAGCCAAGATTCAAATTTTAAGTTACTAAATTTTAAATTAATAATTGTATAAATTCAATAAATTTCTTACTACATTTACTTAGTTTGGACCAATGATATTAGCTTCAGTCGAACCCGTAAAACGCACACTAGCTCCGCCCCTGATGCTTAGGAATGGCAAACGGGGCGGGGCGGGTGCGGGGCGGGGCGGTTTTCAGCTTATGCGGGGCGGGGCGGGTTATTTTTTAAATTTAATTGCGGTTGCGGGGCGGTTGCGGGTTACGCATTTGTGTAATACTTGCATCGCATATTTGCCGCTTTTCGTCAAAGAAGATTAAATCTTTTCATGCATTTTGCAATCTTTTTTCTTAATTAGAATCCGTTTTATAAACTTTCCCTTGCTTATCTTTATATCTTTATTTTAATTTTAAATTTTGTATTCATTAATCTCCTCTTTTCTTGCTCTTTTAAGCTTAGATGTGTGGGTAATATCATATACCCTAGTTATACATTATCAACATATTAGGATATTATCAATTTTTGGAGCATTAAAATATTGGTTCGCCTATCCGGTAGAAATATTGCATACTAGTTTTAAGAAGATATATTTAAAATTGATTATTATAATTAACTTACTAATCAAATTACTATGCTAAAAAATATTTTCTAACAGGATTAATAGAAGACATACCGTAATTGATGTTTAATAATTAATTACAATTTGAATAAACATAATCCAAAGATTTCTTATGTCTTTTTAACGGTTTAATATGAAAATGAACATATAAGTATATAACTTAAAAAATATTTGTAATCGTAGATCTTCCCTAACCATCTCAGTATGCGTATGACGTATGTGTATATCACCTTGTAAAAGATGAATTATTTTAAGGATTGATTCATATTTCTCAATAATTTGATTTTTTCTTGTATGTACTAATAATTAACTTAAATATATCATACATGATACATGTACTAGACTACTGATCATTATTGATAATGTTAATAGATCCATAAAATAATACAATTGAAATTTTATAAAATATTAAAAAATTCAATTGAAATTTCATAAAATATTGAAAACATTATGGACATAGGTGAAACTACCTAGAAAAGAAGGTAATAGGTTATCATTAATTTTTTTAGGTTTTTTTTTAAAAGAGAAACTACTTGTAAAAAATGAAAAATGAATTTTTTTTACTTTGCGGTGCGGGGCGGGGCGGGTTTATGCGGGGCGGGGCGGGGTGGTTTGAAAACAGAAAATATTCCTATGCGGGGCGGGGCGGGTTAAACATTATGCGGGTTAAGGATAAACCCGCCCCGCAACCGCCCCGCACCGCCCCATTGCCATCTCTACTGATGCTAGCCAAAGTGCTAAGCCAATTTCTACATTGTACAGAATGTGGGACATATTAAAAAACAGAGCAAACATACTATTCTTTATACCTTCACATTACTGCAATACACAAAAAAAAGTTTTCTTTTTGATAAAAGAAGCAATATTCAAATACAAGTCTCTCTCCTTTGTACAATGGCAAAGAAAAGCTCAAGATCAGGTGGCTGAAAATAACCTTCCTTAGGCGGAGAAGGCTGTTGTTTGACGTAAACTCGTTTCTTTTTCGGCGGCGGCGGCGGACACAAAGAATTCACCATTATCCTACACGTGTCACGCCTTGGCGTCTTGCATCCTTCTTCCACCACCTCATAATCACTCTTCATTCTCTCCTTCATTTCAACAAGTTGCGACTATAAACAGACTTGCGCCAATGAAAGCAAAAAGTTAAATGCTACAAACCTAAAGATTACAAGAAAATTCTTTATAAGATAGTAGTACAAAAGTTTCTATAGGCGAATAAATTTGTAGGAATAAAATGTTTTTTGCAGTATAGTGTGTGTGTGTGTTTTTACATTGGAGGAAAAAGGGGAGCTTTTGTGTGGGCTGTTAAAGGGAAAAAGGCTTGTTCCGGAAGCTGCTTTTCTGACTTATATCCAATCGTGTGATGGAAGCTTTATTATGATTATCCTTCGTGGCATAAAGTGTAGCAACTTAGGACACGTGGCTTGTTTTGATTCGTTGGCTGAAAGGTAAGATTCCCGCGAAAATGCTGAGAAATTGTGATTTTGAATCTGGACCACTCGAATTTTAATTTAATTTTTATTCATGTTGTATTTTTCTCTCCTAGTGAAATGTGAACATAACATACTTGATAATAATAATGGGCTTTATTCTATGCTTATTCCTTCTGTGTGCCAAATAAGTAATGGGCTATGGGCCCGACGAGAAAGATGTGTGAAAATAGATAAAATTGTGCGGGTAGCCATTTGTTTAAAGTGTTATTTCCTCTTTATTATTATTTTTAATGATGGACAAAAATAGTCACTATGTGTTATGCTTTCTTCTATCTATTTTATGTCCATATTCATTTCCTTGCCAATCTCTCTGTCTCCCTTTTCCCCTGAATTCAGTAACGGCCACACATGGCCTCCGCCTCCTACATCATGTTCAAATCCCTTCAACAAACTGTGGCCTCCACCTCCTACATCATGTTCAAATCCCTTCAACAAACTAAACTCGAACTCTATTACTTCACTCACTGCATTAGGCATTCTTTAAAGTTTCACTCTTCTTTTCATACTCTCCTGTCTGCACCAACAAAATACACACTTGGAAATATGCTCTCCAATCAAGTTAAATCACAGGTCATTCACTTGGAAACAATATTGTCCTTTGAACCAGAGCAAGAAATATCAGGCAATAGAATTGATTGACCTAAAAGCTATCGAGTGCTTTTTAAGTTAGGGACAATCAAAGACTATGAAAAGGTAAATCGGAATCAACGATAATAAACCCAAGGATAGATCTATAGTTCGTATGTTATTTTTTTCCCGATGAGATTGTAACGAGACTAAGTGGATTATCGATACAAATCACTGAGGGAGAAATAATAGAGAGATAATGATAGTAAGAGAAATAGTCAGAAGTTGTATTATTAATGAAAATAACACTTGCCTTACAAATGAGGGAGGCTTTTCCTTATATAGAAGGAAGGCTCCCTCGTCAAAATATCATTTTCTAGGACCACTGTTGTTCCAGAAATATAAACGGGCGGAGGGGACGGAGTACTCATACGGGCGGGTTTGACATTACGCCTTTGTTGTTAGAGGCGTACCCCCTCTCGTTGTATGGGCGTGAAGAGAGATATACTTGGCTTTAGCGGCCGTGAAAGGAGGCGTACTCGACTTTCATCAGTTACATCTGATTTGACCCCATACAGTTAATCCCTCCGCCCGTTGGAGATGTATTCAACATACATCTGCAATGGGTGGAAAAGATCGACTCGTCTTGGATATATCCGTATATGTACACGTGGCTTATTTTTTGAACCATCGTTTGCTGACGGCGTGCGTCATGATTACAACTGCTCCCGAGGCAGGTCAGGAGATGATTTGACGTTTCGGTTTCCCGCCTCCTTTTCTGATACCAATCTTTTCGAATCCTGTGTACTGGTCTGCTATAAATAGGGAGGGATTTCAAGTTTTTCCATTCTTCGGATCTCTACAAAAAGTTTTTTGTATTTTTTATAGCGACTTTGCATTTTGACTTTTTGAGCTTGTTGACGTACTTTAATCTTGATCAAAAAGCTGATAGTGGCTAAAGGTAGTCGTCGTCGTGGGAAAAATGGGGATGAGGCCACTTCCAAGGTCCTTCCACCTTCGGAAGATGGGAAGAAATCCTGCAAGCCCCTCATTCCTCTTTCAGTAGATAATGTACTTCCCCGTGAACTATACATTCGAAGGGACTTTCCCTCAAAGGGTGCTGCCCCGGCATGGGAGAGGTATAAATTTACCGAGTTTCATTTGGATGATCTCCGTGTTTCTTGTCAGATTCTGGAGACGGTAGTCATGGAAATGGCCAATGGGGATTTTGCCAATGTACACAGAATGGGGTTATGTGCTTTCTACGAGTACCCCTTCATAATAGGGTGTGGCCTTCCGATCTACCCGTTGGCGGAGGAGCTATGCAGATTTTATAATGTGTGTCCGGCCCAACTTACTCCCTACACATAGAACATATGTCGTATTCTAATGACTTACGCCGAGAGGGTCGGACTAGACGTCACAGTGTATCATTTGTTGCAATTATTCAGTCCCGGATTTATGAAGGGGACGATGCTACAATTGAAGAACCTTGGGACGAAGGGCTTGGTCGTTGAGATGGATGACAAGCCCAATCGCCAGTTTTGGTTGAAGTTTTTCTTCATTCGAACCTCGGACTTGGTGTCGAACCCCGCTGGATTCCCCGAAGCATGGAATACCGAACATAGGTGTCGTTTCTTGTACTTAGTTATTTATGCTCGCTTGACTTTCGTCACGTTTTTACATTTTTATATTTGCAACAAGAGTTCACACGCCCCAGTCTGTTCCGGATATTAGAGCATGGGTGGGGCGGTTGATCTCGTTCGCTGAAGAATGCAGGACGTCGGTGGCATTCACCACGAGATATGGCCTTCCAGGTATTGCACTGGTTTTAGGTTTGGCGACCATGTTTTTTTATGCTGTATTTTCTGGCGCACCTTTCCTTGACTAATTGTGTTGGCATCCCGAAGCGTGCCACGAAGGAGGAGACGTCGAGCTGCTGCTTCCTCATCGGCGGATTCTGGATTTGAGCATGTAACTCATGTAAGTGGGGACATTCCTGAGGCCACTCGACCTGAGGGCGATCATGCAGATACGGAGGCGTCTAGTGAGGGTGCTTCCGATGATGTTCACCCTGAAGGCGAGGCCATGATTCGGGAGCCCGCTTCTGAGGACGTTCTTGGGACTTCTCGTCCCATAGTTGAGTCGGTAATTGAACCAACGGTTGGGGAGAGCCCCTTGCTTCCATCTCCTTTTGTTGAAGAGGAGGCTTTCGAAGGTGACGAGCCACCGGAGTGGAAAAGGCGCCGGTTACTTCTCGGTAAAGGCATGGTCGTAGAGCAGAGGAAGACGGTTACTCGCCGCCCTGAATCGTGGTCGGTCTTTATGGGTGACGCGATTCGACCAGAGAGGGTGGCCCTCTTGAGGAAAGTTGCGGGTGATACTGCTTCTCCTCACGTTGAGGACGGTAGCACGCCGGCTGTCACTGGGCTGGCTGCTGACAAGGAAGGAACAGCTCCTGAATGAGTTCCTGCCTCTACAGACGTGCCATAAGAGAACTACGCTCGGGTGGACATGGCAACGATGGGACCTACCCGTCGGCTTATGATCCCCACGGGATACAACCTATTGCTAGACAGTGAGTAAGTCGCGGTGGACATGTCCTTATTATGCGGAGGCGAGGCGGGCTGTATTCGAAGAACTACGGGCCGTCGGCAGAGCCACCGAGGCGAAGCTTGAAGATCAGTGTCGCCTGGTTAGGGCTGCGCGTGAAGCTTGTGGGTACAACCCTGACTCCTCGGACCCAGCGGGCTATACTTTTGCGGATGTGAATTAGTTGGGCACGGGATCCTGGAATTCTTGACCGAGGGCGGTGATGACGGTGATGACGGCGCGGTTGGTGCAGCGGAGGGTGCCGGAGGCCATGGTAGTTAGGTTAAACCCTTTGCTCTAATTTTGTAATTGAAGAGGCATTGTAATCTGTGAATGATTTGTAACGATACATGAGAATTGTTGTGTTTTTATGTCTTCTTTCGCAATATTCATTTTTCGTACTTGTTGCATGGCATCGCCTTTTATTGAGTTAATTTATTGTAGTTAGGTCGAACTGAATCTGGTCCCGGCTGCTTGTGTGTTTTTAGGCGGCTATTATTTTCCCTTGACTCCGATTATATCAGATTGAGTCGAGTTGGTTGTTTCGACATTGGCCTTGGCCGATTATGCATTAAGGGGTGGTCGTGGACTCTTGTGTTTATGGATGGTTGTAGCCTTTTGTTTGTTGGAGATGACCGTAGTTTTCTCATACGCTATTAGGGCCTTAGCCTTTTGCGTTTGTGGATGGCCTTAGCCTTTTGTTTGTTGGAGATGACCGTAGTCTTCTCATACGCTATTAGGGCCCTAGCCTTTCGCGTTAATGGATGGCCGTAGCCTTTTGTTTGTTGGAGATGACCGTAGTCTTCTCATACGTTATTAGGGCCTTAGCCTTTTTTGTTTGTGGATGGCCGTAGCCTTTTGTTCGTTCGAGATGACCGTATTCTTTTCATACGTTATTAGGGCCTTAGCCTTTTGCGTTTGTGGATGGTCGTAGCCTTTTGTTCGTTGGAGATGACCGTAGTCTTCTCATACGCTATTAGGGCCTTAGCCTTTCGCGCTTGTGGATGGTCGTAGCCTTTTGTTTGTTGGAGATGACCATAGTCTTCTCATACGCTATAGGGCCTTAGCCTTTTGCGTTTGTGGATGGCCGTAGCCTTTTGTTTGTTGGAGGTGACCGTAGTCTTCTCATACGCTATTAGGGACTTAGCCTTTCGCGTTTGTGGATGGCTATAGCCTTTTATTTGTTGGAGATGATCGTAGTCTTCTCATACGCCATTAGGGCCTTAGCCTTTGCGTTTGTGGATGGTCTTAGCCTTTTGTTTGTTGGAGATGACCGTAGTCTTCTCATACGCTATTAGGGCCTTAGCCTTTTGCATTTGTGGATGGACGTAGCCTTTTATACATTGGAGATGGACGTAACCTTTCATACATTGGAGATGGTCGTGGCCTTTCATACATTGGAGATGTCCGTAGCCTTTCATACATTGGAGATGGTTGTAGCCTTTCATACATTGGAGATGGTCGTAGCCCTAGTTCCTATGATATGCCATTCGTGTTGATTGTCGGTATGCTTGGTATATCAGATTAAGCTCCTAAAAACTCCCGAGCGTCTCCTTCGTCGCCTCGTTAAAAACCTCTCCGAGAAAACCTAATTGGGACAAAACTCGGATGAGGGAAGAAGAGTACGACTTGGGGGATACTCTTTCTAGAAATGGAAATGCTTGAGGTGGGAGATGTTCCAGTTGTTTTGGAGCGTCTTCCCGTTCATGGTCTCTAGTCGGAAGGAACCCTTGTCCGCTGCTGTGGTGATATTTTAGGATCCGTCCCAATTGGTGCCCAACTTTCCTTCGTTAGGATCTTTGGATGCTAGTGTCTTGGCTTTTAGCACGTAGTCGCCTACTTTGAGCGGTCGGATTTTTGCTCTCCTGTTGTAGTATCTTTCGATCTGCTGTTTTGGGGCCACCAGCCTAATGTGGGCCATTTCTTTTCTTTCTTTAGCTTCATCAAGGTCTTGGAGTCGATTTGTGTCATTCTCCTCTCCGCTCGTATGCGAGTACCTCAGACTTGGCTCACTGACTCCGACTGGTATGACGGCATCAGTTCCATAGACTAGTGAGTAAGGAGTTTCTTCTGTGGAGGATTTAGGTGTAGTCCTGTGTGCCCATAGTACTTCCGGCAATAACTCGGGCCATAGTCTTTTAGCGTCTTCGAGCTTCTTTTTCAATATATTCAGTATGGTTTTGTTGGATGACTATACCTGACCGTTGGTTGCAGGATGATATGGCGTTGAGAGTATTATTTTGGTATGGCATTTGTCGAAGAAGTCGATTGGCTTTGCCCTACGAACTGTCGTCTGTTGCCGCAGGTTATTTCTTTGGGGAAGCCGAAGCAACATATAATATTTTTCAGATGAAGGCGATGACTTCTTGCTCGCGAATCTGGGCGTAGGCACCTGCTTCCACCCACTTGGAGAAATAGTCAGTTAAAACTAGTAAAGAGTGTACCTTTCCTCGCCCGACGGATAGTGTTTTGATTATGTTCATTCCCCATTTGATGAAGGGCCATGGTGAAGTGACTGAATGGAGGGGTTCCCCTGGTTGGT
Source organism: Nicotiana noctiflora (assembly GCA_032618575.1). Taxonomy (NCBI): domain Eukaryota; kingdom Viridiplantae; phylum Streptophyta; class Magnoliopsida; order Solanales; family Solanaceae; genus Nicotiana; species Nicotiana noctiflora. The sequence goes on from JASVEL010004318.1 coordinate 518,632, forward strand.
GTATTATAGGGGCAAACTTTTGGCACTTCTCGCACTAGCGGACGTATTCCGTCGCGTTTTTTTTCATGGTAGGCCAGTAGTACCCAGCCCGTACCAGGCATCGCACGAGTGCTCGGTTGCTTGTATGAGCGCTGCAATGGCCTTCGTGAACCTCCTCTAATATCGGCGTTATTTGGTCGGGGCCTAGGCACTTCGCTAGGGGTCCTCCAAAAGTCCTCTTGTAGAGGTCATTGTTTATCATGCAGTACATTGCTGCCTGCATGTGAATCTTTTTTGCTTCCTTTTTGTCGGATGGTAAATTTCCATCCTGCAAATATGATACAAATTGGTTGCGCCAGTCCCAAGTTAGATGTAGGGAGAGTACCTCAGTATGGTCGATTGCTGAGTGAAGGAGGGTAATGGTGCTTTCTTTGTTTAGGTTTGTGGCGGCCGCGGCTAGCTTGGCCAGTCCGTCTGCTTCGGCGTTATGTGCTCTAGGAACATGTTGGAAGCGACACTCGTCGAGCTGTGCCATTAGCTTGTGGATTTTCGTTTGATATTTCTGCAGCCTTTGTTCCTTGATCTGATAAGTCCCGGTGACTTGATTTACCACAAGTTGCGAGTCGCAGTGCAGGACAAGTTAGCAAGCTCCATACCTGATTGCTAATTTTATACCTGTAATGATGGCTTCATATTCTACCTCGTTGTTAGTCATCTCGGGGCATCGTATGGACTAGCGAATGATTTCTCCCGTAAGGACTTCGAGGATGAGTCCCAGTCCAGATCCTGAGGCGTTTGCGGCCCTATCGGTGTAGAGGGTCCAGGGGTCGGTGTTTGAGGCGGCATGTACGGCTTCCTTTTGGGGTTGTGACGATCTAGCTAAACCGGATCGAGGTCCTCGATTGTGGCCTTACAGGACTCCACAATGTATGGGTCTCTGATGGCGTCGTTCGTGAGGTCTATTTTGGTCCAAGACACGGCTGATTGATATGCCTTCGCACTTGCCCCGTTCAGCTGTCGGGTGTGGGCGCAATCTTGTGTTATCTTATAACATTCTTGCGCTGTGCGTGGTTCTCCTTTGATGCTGAATATCCCCCATGGGGTAGGGAACTTAACCACTTGGTATAAGTTTGAGGGGGCCGCTCGCATGGCGTGTATCTATGGACGTCCGATGATGACATAATATGCCGTCTCTTGGTTCATTACGTGGAAGGTAGTCTCCAATGTGAGTCCCCCCGCGAGGACGGGTAAAGTCATTTCTCCTGATGTACGTTCCACTGCATTGTTAAATCCAGTTAGAGTTATACAACGGGGTGTTATCCTGTCCTCGAGTCCCATCTACGAGAGGACTCTCGGATGGATGATGCAGGCGCCGTTTCCGTCATCGATTATGACTCTCCTGACATCCGTATCAATAATACGTAAAGTAATAACTAAAGCATCATAATGGGGAAAACACAAATCGTTGCGTCAGACTTATCGAATGTGATACTTCCTTCGAGGTCATCGTACCGTTCGTGGGAGATAGTCCTCTTCAGTCTGTGTGTTTTGGAAAATTTGACATGGTTGATAGCGACGTCGGTATCGTCTCCGACGATCATGTTTACCATCCGCATCGGGGAGGGTGGTTTTGGTGGTCCGTGGGATCGCTCTCGCCCGCGTGTGAAATTGGCCTTTCCCTTTTCACTGAGCAGCTCCTTCAGGTATCCTTGGTTTAGCATCCTGACGACTTTCTGTCGTAGACCGATGCAATCCTCGGTCCTGTGCCCCCGTTCTTGGTGGAATTCACACAGGACGTTTGATTTTCACGTGGGAGGGTCAGATTTCATTTTCTGAGGCCACTGCACCTTGGTGCCAAGATTTTCCAGTGCGTACACAATCTCTGAAGGAGAGACACAAAAGTTATGTGATGAAAGTAAAGGGGGCATGCCTCTTTTGTTTCTGAGCAGGGCGAGATGACGTTGTAGTGCATCTGCATGATGAGGGGGCAGAAGAGGGGACCTCATATAGGGCTGATGTCATTATTTATTGGGGTGAGGGGATGTTCTCGACGTCCCTCGTGACGTCGATCTCTCCTTGTGTCTGGGTGTTTGGCTGTCAGTCGTCGGGTCGGTCCATTGAAGTCATCTTCGTCTGGTCATACCTCGACGCAGTAGGCATTATGGATCTCATCCCAAGTTGTGGGAGGATATTTCATGAGCCGGCTTAGTAGTTTCTTGGTTTCTCTAGAACCATCCTCGTTGAGTCCGTTCTGAAAAGCGGCTACCGCCATGCCCTCCGATACGTTTGGTACGCTCATCCTCACACTGTTGAATCTGGTGAAGAAGTCCCTGAGGCCCTCATATGTGATTTGTCTGATGGCGAAGATGTCATTTACCCGTGCTAATGCCTTCTTCGCGCTGGCATGCGCAGTGACGAACTTGTCTGCCATTTCTTCGAAGGTTGAGATTGCTTTTGCGGGCAATTGAGAATACCATGTCAAGGCTCCTCGTGTCAGTGTCTCGCCGAACTTTTTCAGCAGCACAGATGATACATGTTCCTTAGATAGGTCGTTACCTTTCACGGTGGTGACGTAATGGATGAGATGATCTTCGGGGCCGGTGGTCCTATCGTACACCCTTAGATGAGGAGGCATCTTGAAAGTTTTCGGGATGGTGTAAGGGGCGGACTCCTCAGAGTAGGGTTGTTCTATGAACCTCTCTACGTCATGTTTGGGCAGCAGTTTGGACGCTTCGGGGATCTTGTCGACCCTATCCTGATGCTCCTTTATTTGGTCGCGGAGGGCCTTGTTTTCGCTCTTCATTTCTTCCATTTTTCTCAAAATGGACGTTAATGTGTCGTCATGCATTTGCGTTTCAATGGGTTGGTTGTTGGTCCGCGTTTCCTCTTGCTCGTCCGCTGTGGCGGTGATATTGTCGGGGGTGTTGCTTTTTCATGACTCTATGGTGGTTTTTCCACTAGGCCGCTCAGGGTGCTTGTCAACCATTCTTCCAGTAACTTCCTGATCGCCGGGGGTGCTTCTTTTGCAGCGGATGTGGATGTGTCTTTTTCCTGCAAGGTTGCAAGGTTCCCGGATGGGGAAGGTGAGGCTTCTATCTCTGGTGCGGTATCGGGGGTGGTGTTGATGGTAGCGCTACCATCAATCTCGTTCAGGAAACTCAGGAGGTTGGTGGTGACTTCCATTATAGCTTTGGACCGGATGTTGTTTTCGGCCATTTTGGGGTTTTATCTGGTAATGTGATCCTTCGGGTGTATACTACAGGTTTGATTCTCGAAATTCCCACAGTCGGCGCTAAATTGTTTGACCTAAAAGTTGTCGAGTGCTTTATAAGTTAGGGACAATCAAAGACTATGAAAAGGAAAATCGGAATCAACGATAATAAACCCAAGGATAGATCTATAGTTCGTATGTTATTTTTTCTGATGAGGTTGTAACGAGACTAAGTGGATTATCGATACAAATCACTGAGGGAGAAATAATAGAGAGATAGTGATAGTAAGAGAGATAGTCAAAAGTTGTATTATTAATAAAAATAACACTTGCCTTACAAATGAGGGAGGCCTTTCCTTATATAGAAGGAAGGCTCCCTCGTCAAAATATCATTTTCTAGGACCACTGTCGTTCCAGAAATATAAACGGGCGGAGAGGACGGAGTACTCATACGGGCGAGTTTGACATTACGCCTTTGTTGTTAGAGGCGTACCCCCTCTCGTTGTATGGGCGTGAAGAGAAATATACTTGGCTTTAGCGGCCGTGAAAAGAGGCGTACTCGACGTTCATCAGTTACGTCCGATTCGACCCCATACAAGAACTAATAATGAAAATATCTCATAGGCAGTAGAACTTATATTGAATTTATAGGTAGTCCCGACCTTAGAGTTTCAAGTCAAAAAATAAGGATATGTAGTCCTGAATTAAAAGTTATAAGTTCAAAAGTTAAAGACATGTAGTACTAAACTTAAAGTTACAAGCTCAAAAACTAAGGACATATAATCCTTAACTTAGACTTACAAGCTCATAAATTAAGGACAGCTAGTTTTGAACTTACACTAACAAGCTCATAAGTTATGGGTATTTGGTCTTGAAGTTTATGAGCAGAATGTTATTTTTGTCCGGGCGAATAAAAGTATTAAATTAGTGGCTAAAGACTAAAGAGATTCTAAAAAATGTTTTTAATGTAAATACATGTCTTATTACTAGCTAACTATGCACTTCCACCTAAAAATAGTACGGGCTTGCCAATTTTCGAACTGGTCATTTAAAATAGCTAGTATTTGCAAAGTCATTGAAAAATGGCCACTATTTTGCTGCAACACGAAAAGTTCCGGCATAATATACTGGAGATTGGTACGCCTGTATATGAACTTTCAGCATATTATGCTGGAACTCCAACATGGGAAAAGTTCCAGCATAATATACGGGAGATTGGAAGACTTGTATATGAACTTCCAGCATATTATGTTGCACCGGTATATCATACTGGAACTCCAGTATATTATGATGGAAGTACAATATATATAATATTTTACCGGTTATTATTTTTTTAGAATAACTAAAAATATATATTTTTCATAGAAATGAACAAGTTAAAATTAGCCGGTAATAGATTTTGGATTCTAGTGATGTACAGTCTCTAAAGTCTATATATAGACCCATCCACTTGCAGTTCGTGGCTTAAAGGCACCAATGAGACTTTTTGTTCATCTTTCTTTTTTATCTTTTTCACATTTACTATCTTAATTAATTTTATCAAACGTTATTTGACTCGACAAGAATATATTTGAACTCAATTTAAAATGTAAAAGATTTTAAAAATTATATTAATGCCTGCAATTATGATGATATATTACCTTTTCAAATAGTAATCTTAATTATATAATCAAAGGAGTGGGAATCTTTCACAACGTCTCTCTACTGGCTAATAACATGGCCAGTTCAGCCACTAATCTTATAGCCTGTCGTTTCCAATATCTGACCTGTTTTTTCAACAAATCCATCTCTTTACTAGCTGTCAATTTTGTTGCCTTACTACTATAAATACTCACTTTTCCACTCTTCATTTTCACCATCATTTTGTGAATTAATCTCTCTTTTCTCCTTTTAATTTCAAAAATCATTCTTCATTTTCTTCATCAAAATGGCTTCTACTAGCATCATCAAGGCGTTTGTTATTTTCGTCTTTCTCATTGTTGTTACTGTTTCGGCACAGGAGCCTAGTCTTGCACCAGCTCCGTCGCCTGATGCTGGAGCAGGTTTCTCTTTGCCGGTTTCTGGTGCTTTGATCGGAACTTCTTTGGTCATGTACCTGTTTGCTGTATTAAGGAATTAAGAAACTTGAGGCTTTGAATTTTTTTGTTAAATTGTGAGAGGCGTATGTTATTCGAATTGTTGGATGATGAAATATTATTGTATTTATTCTTTGTTCTTTTGTATATGGGATTTTGCAATATGATGAAATAATATAATCTTTTGATTCTTCTTCACAATAAAATTGTTAACTTTATTGTCTCCAATGTGAAAAGAAGAAAACTTTGAGCACAAGTATTCGCCAAAGATGACTTTTAGAGGGGGATTATTTATATTTAGGGATGACAAAATGGTTCAAAGAAAACAGTTAATTATCTGTATTATCTACTAAAAAATAAGTTGGATAATAAACTGTTTAAAAACAGGTCAAATATGGATAAAAACTATATTATTCATTTAGAAATAGATAATCATGGGTCTAACTTTTACATTTGTAAAGGCTCAAATTGGAGTTCCTCAAGTTAGAAAGACTAAGAATCTCCCAAAAGTGATCATATACAAAAAGTGGGTAACCCATATTATCTGTCGGTTAACACGTTTTTTATCCGTATTAAATATGGATCGGGTTGGATACTTGATCCGTTTTTCATTACCCATTTTCAACGCGAACCATATTTGACCCGACCTGTCCGTTGACCACTCCTACTTATATTGAAATATATTACTCCCTCCTGTTCACAATAAGCATCCAATTGCTTTTAGCGCGTCCATTAAGAAAATACTAAATTCTATACAAAAATACCTACTATGACTAAATTACCCCTAATTAAACATTTAATGTGAGGAGTAAAAAAACTTTGTAGAAATATGTACATAGGAGTTGTTTTGTAAAAATAAATTGAATTCTTTCTTGATTACATAACTGGACACTTATTTTAAACCAAAATAAAAAAGCAAATTGAACTTATTCTGAATCAAAGGGAGTATGTTGTAATTAATTTTATTAACTGTTTGGTATGTTGTATTAATCTTGAAATCGTCAATTTTACTGTTTTATTATGTCACATTGGAACTCGCCTTCATTAGTAAAGAAGATACCTATAGCACCCTCACAAATCATTATATTGTATGTTACTTATAACTAACCGAGAGGTTGTGAGTTCGAGTATCCCCAAGAGCAAGGTGGGAAGTTCTTGGAGGGAAGGATGCCGGGGGTCTATTTGGAAACAGTCTCTCTACCTAGGGTACGGGTAAGGTCTGCGTACACACTACCCACACTACCCTCCCCAGACCCCACTAAGTGGGATTATACTGGGTTGTTGTTGTTGTTGTTGTTGTTGTTACTTATAACTAACATGGTTGCTGTAAAATACAAATGAAAAGAAGCCAAATACACACACCACTACCTACTATTGTTGCCTATTTGCTCAATATTGTTAATGTTATGTCCTGGCGAAATGAGTTGTACCAGGCACAAATCTGCTCCAACATTGTGTCGCCATTCCTCTCTCGTGTTGTGATTGTCGCAGCTCAATGCATTAGGGAAGGAACAACAACAACAAATCCGGTGGGGCATGAGGAAGATAGTGTGTATGCAGACCTCCTTACCCCTAACTCGGGAGGGCAGATAGGTTATTTTCGATAGATCCTCGGCTAGAGAGTAGAGACACATTAGGGAAGGAAGGCAGCAATAAACGTTCTGCTTCCGTGCCACCATAAGCAAAATAGTGTTATGAACATTGCCTACACAGTTGTACTTGTTAAATTAAAACTAGAAAGGTGAAAAAAAATTGTTTGCAGGGCATTACACAAAAGGTGGCTAGATAATAAATAACTAGCAATTGGAAAAGAGAATACCATTCATCAGCGCATTTAACAACCTGATTTCCATGTTGAAAGTGCATATCCGATACGACCCTTCCATCCTTGCAGTAGCCATACACTATCTGCATCGATCACGAAATTCTTGTCATATTCCTTGAATCGTTCCGTTGCCATTCTCATGATCTCCTCATCCAAAGGTAGCTGTCGAAAACCAGCTTTCATAATTCGGACTTGCCACTGCTTGTATTTTTGTGGTCTCTCAATTCTCTCGGCTGCTTCACACGCGATGACATTCACTGCCTCCCGACCAAGTATATTCTTTTCAATCAGCATTCTCTCGTACACTTCCCGGGGAATATTAGCTTCAAGCATATCAAACAAGGAAGAGTAATGGAAAAGAGCCTCGCGAAATCGCGTGATGAAAAATGGGGCATTATAAGCACCATTTACTATCCCCAGTATGAAAACATCTGGATTCAACTTCCTGATAAGATTCAGAACAACATCTCTTGGACCATTTGCATCCACAGTCTCATCAAGTAGATTCCTAAAACGGTACAGACAGTTCACCACAAGAACCTCGCCCTTATTTATCTTAAGATCCTCGACTTTAATCGTTTCCCACTTCTACGCTACAGCATTGAACTCAAAAGGAACATTGAAACTCTCAGCATAATTAGCTAACCGTCTCCCTGTTTCCTCAACCCTCACTGCTGGCCGAAAACCAGGATGTGGAAAATCTATCCCTGTTATACGAAGCTTGGGAGGTCCACCCGGTCTAGAAGAGAGGCGTTGTATGAGGCCAGGCCATTGGAAACCCCACATAATACCAATATCTATAATATGCACTATTGAAGCATTTTCAGCTAAATTCATAATCGCCTTATTTGAAAAAAAGCTAGAGATCTTCCTGAACGGGCAGGCAGCGAGCAGTAGCTGGTAACCTTTCAAGACATCAGCTGCTGATACAGGCAGTGTAATAAGGGCTCTATAGATATGAGTACCAGAACCCGCCATGCGTGCCTCAAGTCCATTAGCAAAATAATAGGCTAACCTCTGCATCCCGTCCCCCGTTGAAGAAGAACTTTGTCTGATCTGCTTTAGAAGCTCATTTGCTGTTCTTCGATTTTCTGCAGAAACAGCTTGTGCACAAAGTGTCAAGAGCGTTCTCAAGTCTACTACATCTCTTCTACCCTCGTGTTTCTTTCCTTGTGACTTCTTACTCAAGTCTACTACATCTCTTCTACCCTCGTGTTTCTTTCCTTGTGACTTCTTACTCAAGTCCACTACATCTCTTCTAACCCCGTGTTTCTTTACTTGCGACTTCCTACCATTAGATCCCTTTGAAACCCCGTTCTGTAATGCATTTCGCCTTGATATAGTCTACCAGGACTCGCGAAGAGCAGATTCATTTTTTCCTGCATTGCATAGCAGCACCCTATCGAGCATTTCTGATCGGACAGTTGACTGAGAAAACACTGCAGACTGCTTGTTATTTCTCTCTTCCATTGAATCTACTACATCTTCTTGAAGAGTGTTTTTCTTCCCTCTTGACCTTTCAGGAGATTGCTTTTCTCCATATTTCTCAAACTTTACTAATGCATCATTTCTCTCTTTTTTGTTCGTCCCCCACGAAATTATACCACATCAGCAAACAAACTATTACCCTGAGGAATGAACTTACTTGCCTCCTCTACCCCTTTCTTAAACTGCATAATAGACTCGCTGTCACTAAATATATCGGGAATCCTAAGTGCGCTCACAGGAGAATCCACCAGCACATCCGGGACAGTGCTTGACGAACTGTGAGGCGACCAAGAAGTGAAATGCAAAGCAACACCATCAAGAAAACGTGGCACGTGTGACACGTCATTCCCATTGAGATCAAGATTCCAATTCGGGCATAGTACGCCATCACTACGGTCCATACTATTATATCCATTCTGAACTAAATTGGACGGTTTATCAATATTCCGGGGAGGAGGGTACTCCTCTCCGATAACTTCATAAAACGATCTTTCTGCAGCTCGAAGAGCTGCAAAGTCTTGAAACATACAAGACATTTCTTCAATATCCTCTTCCATAAGCACCTTAAGCACCACATCACCAAAATCATAATCCTCATCTGCAGTTAATGGGACTAAAGTATTTGATTGAGATGGACTAATTTCAACATGATTATTGTTGACTAAATTATCACTAACTCTGAGATTTTTAATTAGATTTGGATTAGGAAATAATGAATGAGCTTCATCCTCTAATTTAATTGCCGATCCTGTCTCATATAACCCCATGAAATCTCTATCAATTTTCTTCTACTCTGCAATAATCAAGAATTCAAAACCCAAAAAAGCCAACTCCAAATAAAATCCTTTCAATGGATAAACGTAGACTTGAAAGAAGGAATTTTCACAAAAACAAAAAAAAAGGCAGTTCGGTGCACTAAGCTCCCGCTAAGCGCAGGTTCGAAGAAGGGCCGGATCACTAGGGTCTATTGTACGCAGCTACCTTAACCTGCATTTATGCAAGAAACTGTTTCTAGGACTCGAACCCTTGACCTCTATCACATGGCACCATCTTTATCAGTTATGCCAAGGCTGTCCTTCTACGACACAGCATGCTAATAATACATCATACAATACTCGGAAGTTAAACACCGAAAGAAATGAAAAACAAGCATTGACTGGATACAGCGTTTAAGAATGAAAGATAGACTTTTGAAATACGTGATCTAAAAGAAGTATGAATTTATGTGGCTATGAATCATTTCATCAAGGACAAAATGAGAAGTTTAAAGGTAAATTATTTTCTAAATATAGAAAGGGAACAAAATACATCACATAAATTGGGGCAGATGGAGTCAAATTTTAGCTAGATCACCAGAATTGAACTTATTATCAATATAGCAAAAGACAACGTTATCATCCAATGAAAAACATAAACAATAAATAGAAAAGTACCTAGTAATGAGGTACATTTGTTTTTTGTACTTGAAGAAGATTGTAAAGGAATAGAACAGATGCAGAAAGCTGAAAATGAATTTCTCAAGAAAAAGCAGAGCTAAGAGTAAGTGTTGGTGTGAAAATTTGACGAAGACAGAAAATTTTACCTGCAATTTTGAGGAACATAAGAGTCAAAGCCGAGAGGACAGCTCAAGGAAAAACAGGGAAAGAGAAAATGGTAGTACTTATTAATAAGAGTTTATTAATGGTTAATTAACTATCTGAAAATAAGCTCCTGGTCATATGTTTTGGCAATTTTTTTTTTTCAAATCTTTTTTGAAAATATTGTTTGTTCATAGATTAGTAATCTATTTTTGAAAAAAATTTGAAATTATTTTTCAAGTTCCCAAAATCTAGGCCCCGTTTGGCTATAAGTTTTGCCAAAATAAATTTGGGATTTATTTTCAAAACTTATATTTGGTCATAAATTTTGCCCACATTTTGACCAAATCTCAAATCTCAAAATCAGCTATTGAGCTGATTTTGGGCCAAAATCCCAAAATTTGGGAATTATATACATGTTTTTCCAAATTAAAGTTGGAAGATATGTTTTGAAAACATATGTCCAAACACATTTTCATCTCCAATACAAACTTCACCCAAATCAAATTTTTCAAAATAATTTTGGGAGATATGGCCAAAGGCTAGCATAGTTTAGGGTAGTCGAAAAAACCCTCTTGCCTATGTCGCGACTTTGGCATATCTGGGGCAATGGGATTTTCTGGTCGTGGGATGCCACGCTCTTGCGGTCAAGTCGAATATCTTAAAGAAGGGATGAGTTTTGACTTAATTCCTTACTCATCGATGAAAATACGATCGTGGCCGCCCTAATCGAGGTAATCAAATTTTTACCAATACAATTATGAGTAGCAAACTGCAATGTATTGAATATGTTCCCTTTCGTAGATTTAGATTTATCTTTTTGAATATTTAACCATATATAGACTTTATTCTTGAGACCAAGCTTGGTTAATATCTTTCTACTCGTGTGATTTATATATTTTTTTATTTTCTTAATTTCTTTTACGTTAACGTAGAATAGTTGATGGATCTATACTCTACCATCTTTTATATTTTCTTAATTTAACACCTTTTAAACTATAAAAATGTATAGAGAGTTTTGCTAAGTCCTATAAAAGTACGTATATTATTGTATTCTACTTCTACTAGTGATTTTACATGACATTTAAAAAAAAATTATCGAATATTTACCGAACTGTACCAATACCGAAGAGAAACCAACATGATTGTGACGGTTTCGAAAAATCTAATTTTAGTTATACATAATAGAATAATTAAAAAATTGGTATGGTACAAATTTTATAAAATAATCGGCCGAACGGAACCATTGACACCCCTAGTTATTGTTATTATATTTTAAGTGAAAAAGTAATTTTTAGACTAAAATCCACTTTACCTCCTTAATCTTTAAGGGAGGGGAAATAATAGGAAAATTTTATTTCGTGTCTCATACAACACACTAATTGTATGAGGTAATTTTTTTCTTACAATTTTGTGGATTTAGATTTCTGTGGACCGAGAAGTATAATATTGGGGTTCACAAATTTATGAAACAAAAAGGAGCCTCCTTTGTACGAGACACAAAATAAAACTTCTCAAAATAATACTCCCCTCACATTTTGAACGGGAACCCCGCAATTCTTTTTTTTTTTTGGTGAGAGTTTCTTTTTTAAAATAAAGATTATATCTCTCTCTATGCTTTCAAAGGTGAAGTATAATACTTGAATTTCATTTTGCTTGTAAAATTTAATTAAGATATTTTTCTATTATATTGAGGTTATATTGAAGCCATTGTTAAAAATTTTGCATACGAAATTCCGGAAATATGTTGAGCACACATTCACCATGAATGCAAAGCATTTCATTAAGGAAAAAATATACACTGAAAAATCGTCAATTCTCTGACATATATTAGATGAAAGAATTGTTGTTGTGAGTATTAATTTATTTATGTATTTTCATTGTATATTAAAACTATTATACTAAAGCAATTATTAAACTTTACTTATTTTGAAAACATCTTTATTGAACAAAAATTATAGTTGGTAATGTCATATTTGAAAACTTATAATAAAGGCATTTTTACATTACATCATATCACTATGCAGGAAGAAAGCTAACGAGGAACTCCATAAATTATATAGATCTTAATTGTTTGTTATAAGTTGAGTTTTTGGCTATAATAAAAGAACTTGGTTATTCTAAAAAATTTCTATTCAAAAAGACTTTTATTTAAAAGTTAAGGGTGTAAAGTGGATTTTACTCTAATTTTTACTCACAAACGAAAACTTATTTTTAAAATAAGATTCATGTTCATTCACAATACTTGCGTATATCCCCTACAATTCCCTTTCGTTATTTTTCTTTTGTTTTATCTTGAATCGGAAAGAATTAAAAAAATCTTGATCTAGTTGTAAAATGTTGCAATGCTATCTAAAGTAAAGTCTAGTTTGTCGATTTCGCCCAAAGTAATAAATTATAATTTCTCAGAAAAGAAAAAGAAAAAGAAGTAGAAGAAATTAATACTTCCATGACCTATATAAATCTCTAATGTAACGTGTACAACAATAACAATAACAAATATATTGAGTAACTTTATAAGTGAGATCCGGAAAAGTAATGTGTATGCAAACTTTACCCCTACATTGAGAAGGTAGAAAGACTATTTCCAATAGGAGTGTACATGGATTGGGCTGATTTGGTTTTTATTAGAACCAAACCAAACCAACTATATTGATTTCCATTGGTTCGATTATGTCGGATTTTCGGATTTTTTGGGTTTTTGTTACATGAATATTATTTCATTATAGATATAGTTTTTGATAAGTGAATATATGTTTAGTAAATATTAAAAAAAATGACAAACATATGATCTATTAAAATATTCTAACGGGAGAATCTTTTTAGAATATTGATAGTTATTTTCTTAGTAATTTTCTTAGTCATCTAACAGTAATTTTTTGTTAATGTATGCTTTCAAGGTTAACACATGATATGATCACAAATATTTCTATATTTTTTAAATACTCAATAGTCGGATTTTTAAATCGGTTTGGTTTGATTTTTGAATTTGGTGCGATTTGAACACCCCTAGTTTCCGATAGACATTCGGCCTAAGAACCACTACAACAAACTCGATTATCAGTGATGAATTATTTTGTCACCTAAAATTTATATTTTGTCACAAAAGACCTTTTGTGTCAAAAAAGATTTGTCAATCTTTCATCCCTAAAACACCATCACTAATAATATACATAGACAACTTTATGTTTCGTCGCTAAATAGAGTTATATTAACTACGAAATTCTTTTTCGTCCCAAAGTGATAGTATTTATGATGAACTTGTTCGTCTTAAAAGTATAAAAAAATCGTAGTTAAAAAAATACCTATTATAGACAAAAAAGTAGTTCGTCCCTAAATGTATAAACTAGCGATGTATTTGCTTTTATAAATAAGGTTTACAATTTTGTAGTTAAAACTATCATCTCGTCACTAAAATATTAATTTTACCGACAAAACAAAAATATAAATATAAATCGTCATGATTAGTGACTATTAAATTCTCAAACAAATACAAAGATAATTCAATAATCAAAAAAGATATTGTATTACTGATGGGGCAATTTGGGACAAAGACTATTTTTGTCACATTTATGATGATAAAAATGTGATTTTCTTGAAAAGTACTATGCAATTTAATCATCGTTACAACTTTTTCCTCTTTTCGTGAGTTCCTTCCACTCGTTCGGAAGCCTAATAAAATTTTGCCGTGTTATTCCCAACTGGCCAACTCATTTGATAGCTCTATTTGATAGAATTACCAATTAGGATCTCTAAAATTATTTTTCTCTCAAAAAGACTTCTTTATTTCTCAAGATTTTTTTTCTAGATTTTGTAGAACTTTACTTAATTCCAGTTGAATCTGCATCTATTTATAAAAAAATTAATTCAAAATACGATTTATAATGCAAAAAAAACGTGGATCATATATATTAGTAGTAATTTCTAAATTACAATTGAACTTTATCATTATAGCTATAACACAAGTGAAAATTTACCGATTCTTAGTATATCATCACAGTTTACATCCACAAACTACTTTATGTGACAGCATAAACTCTATCCATATTTTTGTAACTATGAACTATTAAAATGAAAGGTAATCTAGGTAGGCTTTTAACCGAGAGGTTGTGAGTTCGAGTCTTCCCAAGAGCAAGGTGGGTAGCTCTTGGAGGGAAGGATGCCGGGGGTCTATTTGGAAACAGCCTCTCTACCTCAGGGTAGGGGTAAGATCTGCGTACACACTATCCTCCCCAAACCCCACTAAGTAGAATTATACTTGATTGATATTGTTGTTGTTGTATATTGTCATTCATTCATTTCACTGACAAAAAAAAAAGAAGATAGAAGTTTTAGAAAATAAATTCAAGCAATTCTTTTAAATATCGTAGAAACAAGGCTCTCACTTGTGTAACAGACACATGTGATTAAGATAACATAGAATAAGCAGCCAAATGGCCCTTTCTGTCGAGAAGGCTAGCAGGTAATTGCTTGTGAATTCAAGCCTTCTTTTCCGACTCAGTTAGCATGTACACCATTGATATTTTAGTGGACAAAACTTAGCTATAAATTTTTATGTTTTATCATTAAAAGTATATGGCTCATGTATCTAGACACGAAATATAATTTTGTCACAAAAATAAATAATTAGTGACAAATTTTATGTCGTAGCTATTAATTTCGTAGGTAAATATCAAATTTATTATAGTGAACAGAAGAAAAATAAGCAGTAACAACAAACACTTGTAACAGTAAGATAATATGATAAGATAATCGAAGCGAAAGAAACAACATATAGTAATAATTTAAGAATAGCAAAATTCGAAAAATAATATGAAAAAGAATTTTTTAGAGGAAGATAAAAAAAAACACAGATTTCCCTATCGATTAACTCTTGAAGCGGATAAGATCCAATAATATGGACCTATTTGTTTTTTTTTTCTTGTTCTTTGGAATTTTTTTTTTTTCAAAAATGTGTTTGCCTATGAAAATTTGTAAGTTTTTGAAGATTTTTTGAAAATGAGTTTTTCCAAAACCAAAAGGCGGTTTTGACCAATTTTTCAAGTTTTCGAAAAAAAAATATTTTCCCCACTCACAAAACTGTAATATTTTTTCAAGTGATATGCAAACATAATTTTAAATTCTAAATATCATTTTTCAACTTAACTTCAAATATTATTTTTTCCCCAAAAGTCATAATTTTTATGTCCAAGCGCCTGCTGATACTACTAGTATGGGACAAAGATATGCTCGATTACCTACTACTCTTCTACACTAATATAATGTGTGAGTTTAATAATTGATTGTCTCCTTTTTTTTTTTTTGGGATTTTCCTTATCAATATACGATAACAACAAGTCCAGTAATTTCTTACGAGTAAAGTCTGGGGAAGATAAGATATGCGCAGCCTTACCTCTACCATATAAAGGCAAGAATTTAGGGGTGGTTCATGGTTTGACGGAAAATCGATCCAAACTGATTTTTTTTTTTTTTGATTTGGATTGGTTTTGGTTTTGGTTTTAAATTTTAAAACCCGATAATATTTGGTTTGATTTTGGTTGTATTTTTAAAAACCTAAAAATAAACCGAACCAAACTGATTAATTATATACAAAATTTAATAATTATTTATATACAATATAATATCTTTTTGTTAATAATTTTAATTGTTATTTTGAATTTTGGTTTATCCTGCTATATCTTAAAAGATTGCATAAACCCAAAATAATAGGATTCGGCCAATTTTCGTTTCATTAATAGACTCTAACTATCTAACCCCCTCCCCCCCCATATACTTTTGCCAAAAAGAAGAGTTAAAAAATCCACCACAAAAGTAAAGAAAGCACGTTCAAATTGCAAGACAACAATGGCTAAAGTTTGACAAAGCAAACTTTTAGTTTATTTTTTGTTCATTCTTTTCATATAAACATGTAAATAAACTTCCAGTTCTCAAAGAAATATATAAAAAGTATAAATTTGGTAAATTATTTTTAGATTGTTGTCTAGCTTTGTTTTAATGTTATCGACTTATCATTAGCTTACTAAGAACCGAAAACCGAACCAAACCAACAACAATCAAATGGATGGTTTGTATTTAATTTGGTTTGATTTTAATTTTAAAATTTTAAAAATCAATTAAATTTGAATTGGTTTTGTTTTTAATAAAAATCGACCAAACCGAACCTTGTAAACCCATGTAATAATTAATAGACAATAAATAACTTTTTTTTAGAAAAATATTCCTCAATGTGCACTTTAGTATTAGTAGCATGCCACGTCAGAGTTGTTATCCACTGGACTTATCTATTATCTCTCTGTCGGAATGTCCACTGCACTGTTTTAGCTGCATGAACTCAAAACTCATATAAAATCCCCTCATCCATATTTTTGATAAATAAATTAAAGTAGAAGTGAATCTTCGGACTAAACTTATATTCTGATCAGAACTATAAAAATCTATTGATTATATTGGGAAATGCATTCATCTATTTCCATATCTTTTCCTCCTAATTGTTCAGTACTTAAGAGATCGCACAAAAATCAATTTTCTTTTACGCCTTTGAATCTGCGGTTTTGTCGGCTGAGAAAGGAGGTTTTAGCGTTTTCTTTTTCGCAGCTTAAAAGATGTGAGACTCAGAGATCAGTGAGAATTCTGAGGAATAATAGTGTTGTAGCAGCTTCAGTAGTGGCTGACAATGGCAGTGCTCCGACGTCGTTTGACTATGATGTAGTTATAATTGGTGCTGGTGTTGGTGGCCATGGTGCTGCATTGCATGCTGTCGAGAAGGTATAGAACTGCTGTTGTTATAATTGATCATGTTTTATCCCTGTATTAATACTATGATGGTTATAGTGTTAGAAAATACAAAAACATGCCCAACTGTATTCCCACATTGTGGGTCTGAGGAGGGTAAAGTCTACGCAGACCTAACCCCTACCTTGTGGAAGTAGAGAGACTGTTTCTGAAAGACTCTCTGCTCAAGAATTTAGGGCTCATTTGGTACAAAGGATAAAGGATAATTATTTTCGGAATTATCCCACGTTTGGTTGAGATAAAATCGTGGTATAGCTAATTCCGGAATTGTAGTATTTTTTATCCATATGGGAGGGTGGGATAACGTATCCTGAGATAATTAATCCCTCCATAATTAATTATGGAAATCATGGTATAACTTGTTTCCCAACCATACGACCCCTTAGTGTTAGAAAATGAAACTAGAAAATAGTATGAACAAAGCATGAGGCATGTGAGAACACACAGTTGTTAAGGATATTCTCCCACATGGCGAATAGTATAGTTAGGCGTATCCTCAGGATTCAACAAGCTCTACCAAAAGCGGTTTGGATCAGGCGTCAAGCCTATTTCGCGTGTAGTGGGAAATCGACTCATTTTGGTTTTGCAGCACAACTCTTGTGTGCACGAGCCCAATCCGTTTTTATTGCTCGTTACTGGTCTATTAGAAGGACAATTCTTTATAAAACAAAAAGAGAGCTCTTCTTAATCAATGAGGGACACTCCCTTTTGAAATATCCACTAGTTTCTCCAACAAATATTAGGAGAACTGCAACTCATTTCGTGTAGCTTCTGGATATCTACATTAACTTCTCGAGATAAATGAATCTTGTTTGATTCAAATCCAGCAATTAGTCAAGTTGATTTTCAATAAGGAGAAGTGCTAAGCAAATTGAGACAGAGGGAGCATAAAATTTTTAATTTTTGTTTACATTTTCACGGGGCAAAGGGGGTTCATGAATGGAAATGAAAAATAATGGTGACCTTGAATGTGCAATTTCCTTCCAACTCATTTCGCTTTTTCTAGATTTTTCGCACATCTCTAGAACTTTGTTCTTTGGGTATCACTAATCTCTTGCGAAGTAAAAGTTCTTAGTAAATATCCTAGTTAGCATTAGAATTCTTTTGATTAGTACGATTCGTCTGGTATTCTCCTTAAAAAACAAGGCCTTTTACATTCTAAAGGAGCTGAAAACAATTCTATGAACTCAAATCCAAAGAGCACTTTTGTAGCTAATTTGAGAACCTCATGCTCTTGGCACTTCAATTGCATTAATAGCATTATTATTGACCTTGAGTATGTTGGCTATCTGAAGTTACTAGTTAGTTTTCTTGTAACTCTGACGACTGGAAGTTTGTATTATCCTTACAGGGTCTTAAAACAGCAATCATTGAAGGAGATGTAGTGGGCGGAACTTGTGTAAACAGAGGTTGTGTTCCTTCTAAAGCACTTCTTGCAGTAAGTGGTCGGATGCGGGAACTTAAGAATGAGCACCATTTGAAGGCTTTGGGTTTGCAGGTGATTCCAACTGTTATGTTAAATATCTCTGCATGACTAAGGATGTGTCTGCAGCAGCGAATAGTTAGATATTTGACCTCACTTATACTTTCAACAAAAGACTAATATTTCGGCTGCATTTAAATTGCGGTGTTTGAATACATAAAATGTTTAAGATATTACTTTGATTTTATATATTATGTTAGTGGTAGCTTAAAGTTAGTTTGATAGAGAAACATGACATCCAGTTCTACATTTGAAAAGTTAAATGAATTTGACTTCTTGCAAGTTGTGGAAGTTATATAAAATAATATTACTAGTGGAGTGATTTCAAAGAATTTGGAATGTCCCAAGTGGAAAAAGTATCATATAAATTGGAATGGAGGGAATACACATAGTTTGTTACTTATGTTTCTATAACAATCTATATATCACTTGGTTGTCATCTTGGAGAACTTGGTTGCCATTTAAACAACTAGCCTAAAAGTTGGCAAATATAGTCTATCTGCCATACGTTTCCAATGCTCATTCTTTGGTTTGCTTAAGTACAATATTTCCCTTTAGACTTCTTATTCATCAATGTGGTTGAGTCTGTTGACTGATGAGTGTCTGCTGATTGATCAATTTTTTTCGATGTCTAATGCCAGGTTTCAGCGGCTGGATATGACAGGCAAGCAGTGGCTGATCATGCTAATAATCTTGCCTTGAAAATTCGTAATAACTTGACAAACTCAATGAAGGCACTTGGTGTGGACATTTTGACCGGAGTGGGTACTATAGTGGTAAGTCGACGAATATCCAAGGGAACTTATTCTAGTTTCAATCTTGACCTACATGTTGATGGTTTCAATGTTTGAACTCCATAATTATTTCAGGGTCCTCAAAGGGTGAAGTACGGAAAAGCTGGCTTTTCTGACAATGAAGTTACTGCAAGGGATATAATCATCGCTACTGGTTCCGTCCCTTTTGTTCCCAGAGGCATTGAAGTTGATGGTACCTTTTTCTTTGTTATTTCCTGCTTCCGACATTGTTGTCTAGGATTCCTTGAAAACTCGTACTTGGAATATGCTTCTTTTTAGATGCAGTACCCTTTGGAAGGTGAATCCTCACCATTTAGTCATTTAATTCTTGTTTATTTTCAGGGAAGACTGTTATTACGAGCGACCATGCTCTCAAACTGGAATTTGTCCCTGAATGGATAGCTATAGTAGGAAGTGGTTATATTGGACTTGAATTTAGCGATGTGTACACTGCACTTGGTAGTGAGGTAGTTTCACCTCTTCCTCTTAGTCTCTTCTCTGCAATTCATATATTACGAGTGACCCTGCACTGCGCTTGTTGTTTCAATGCTCTTTAATCTTGATCTTCCTACAATAGTACCTAAACACTTTTAAATTCTCTTAAATGTCAACTTACGCCTAATGGTCATTTTCTTCACAGGTTACCTTTATTGAAGCTTTAGATCAACTTATGCCTGGATTTGATCCTGAAATTAGTAAGTTAGCTCAAAGAGTTCTCGTAAATCCAAGGAAAATTGATTATCATACTGGAGTGTTTGCAACGAAGGTATTACTCGCTCTGTTTTATGTTGTTTGCATTACAAGTTTCCAGATATCTAAACTATCTTCCCTAATAATTTTTACAGATTACCCCAGCAAAGGATGGGAGACCAGTTGTTATTGAGCTAACTGATGCCAAGACCAAAGAACTGAAGGAAACTTTGGAGGTAACACAATATTACTATTATTTTTTTTCTTTTTGCTTCTTTTCTCAAAACAGGTAGGGGCATTTCACAATTGTCTGGAAGACATTGCTATAGGCATTTCATGCCAGGGTGGAGGTACCATATAAGCCACGGGTTCGGCAGAATCCAGTAGCTTTTGGCTCGGATCCTGTATTTGTGTTAAAAAGATTCCCTAAATATGTACAAATATTAATTTCTAACCTAGTAACTTAGATAATCAATGAGTTTAGTGGCATTTCAAACCCATAAACTTCAAATTCTCGCTCTGCCTCTGTTTCACACTGCTATTTTCTATTTATAGGTTGATGCAGCTCTAATTGCTACTGGTAGAGCTCCCTACACGAACGGTCTAGGCCTGGAGAATGTACGTCTTTGCATAAAAATACAACAAGAGTCTACATCTTATGCCCGGATTTTGTGCATTCTAATGGTGAAACTTTTGCAGATTAACGTGTTGACACAGCGAGGTTTTATTCCTGTAGACGAGCGTATGCGAGTTATTGATGCTGATGGAAAATTGGTATGTTGGGACTACCCCATTATCGATATGCTTTCACATGGCTGTGATCTTGTTCTTATAATACTTTTACCACTAGGTCCCTCACCTTTATTGTATTGGCGATGCAAATGGTAAAATGATGCTTGCTCATGCAGCCAGTGCTCAGGGAATGTCTGGTGTGTGTGGAATTCTATTATGGATATCTTCTGTACAAGTCAAATATTTTCCTTCAAAATCAATGTCATGTTACTGCTCACAATTATCTTTTCTCATGAAATAGTTGTTGAACAAGTCTCTGGAAGAGATCATATGCTTAACCATTTGAGCGTTCCAGCTGCTTGTTTTACTCATCCTGAAATCAGCATGGTTGGACTGACTGAGGTAAAAAACGAACTTCTTTCAATCGGGTACATCATTGCTAACATGCACTCCGTCTCAAATGTCTGTGATATTGAGGAGACATTCTGGAATCGGGCTTTTTTGGGTGGAGGGTGGTTTCATTTTGCCTTTGAAGTTGCTTAACAAGGAAATGCATTATGTACGGTTTATGTGCTGCACAAACAGTTAATATGTCATGACAGGTAGAGGTAAATGTCATAACTTGAAGCCTCTTTCTCCAGGATGTAGTCATTTTATTTTCCAAAAAAGAAAATACTTTTCTTGTGAATCAGCTTGTTTAGTCAACATTTAACTCTCTGACCACTTAAACTTTGCTGTCTCTGTGTTGGTAGTACTGTTGTTATGTTCAAGTTTTTTCACAAACTTCACTTCGTGTTTTGCTTCTAATTTATCTCTGTGGGTGTTTGTTAAGAACTAGCGGAGGAGGTTAACTATTTGCCATGGTTGATGAGGAGAACTATTGTAGCAAACTGCTTATAATTAGTTT
Organism: Nicotiana noctiflora; assembly: GCA_032618575.1. Lineage (NCBI taxonomy): Eukaryota > Viridiplantae > Streptophyta > Magnoliopsida > Solanales > Solanaceae > Nicotiana > Nicotiana noctiflora. The sequence goes on from JASVEL010004318.1 coordinate 540,185, forward strand.
TTTGGCTGACTTCTTCTTTTGCAGCCACAAGCTCGAGAGAAAGCTGAAAAGGACGGATTTGAGATAAGCGTTGCAAAAACAAGTTTTAAGGCAAATACAAAAGCACTTGCAGAAAATGAAGGGGAAGGACTTGCAAAGGTTCTACTCATCTTTTGGTTCTTTCTTCCCATCACTTTAACAAACAGATGAACTCCGCTATCTTCCAATATGATTCTGATTTCCTACTTCTCTTGCTATATTACTTTTACACGATATGAGTAGCAAAATGACTCATGATGTTGGTAGTGTTTCTGAAGCACGCCGTTAGTTACTACTACTAATTAAGGATTTCGAACATCAGAAATCACATGCCTGTGACACCATGTGTTAGAGATTTCGTGATATTGTAATTAGGGAGGCGTGTTTGTAGATTCAAATTTATCATGTGCAACTTTCAGACCATTTGTCATCAATCTTTCATATTCTGATTGCGATTATGTAGGATTTGAGATTTTCTGACTTCATTATTGCGTATTTGATTCAGTTGATATACAGACCGGACACTGGGGAGATTCTTGGAGTTCATATCTTTGGTATGCATGCTGCAGACCTCATTCATGAAGCATCCAACGCCATGGCATTGGGAACAAGAATTCAGGTTATCCATTACACGAGGCTACTACTAAATTATTTATCTCTGAGAAAGTTTATCTATTTCCTTTATGGGTGGGGAGTTTCAGTGCTAATGTCCTTTAAACTCCCCAGAATACATTGAGCTCCTCTCTTCTTTCCTTTCGGGAGAAAGTATATCTAGACTCTAGAGTTATCCGATCAGCGGGAAATAAGCCATTGCTTTGTTTCTCAATCTTATGAGAGTTGAGGTGAAAAAACAACAGAATGTTGACCATCTTTGTGCTGTCACCTGGCAGGATATAAAGTTTGCAGTGCATGCACACCCAACATTATCTGAAGTACTAGATGAACTATTCAAATCAGCTAAGGTAAGCCGTCTTAAAAATCTGGGGTAATAGTATCTTTTGTTCCCAGGTACTTTCGCCAGGCAGGGCGAGCAAGAAAACCAAACTTTGTTGTATGTTAAACTTGAAAAGTTTTCAACCTTTCGCCTAGCATTAGCTAATGGAAATGGAAATTTGTTCCACCAGGTAAACACTCAAGACCATAGCTCAGTGCGTGAACCAATTGCTGTCTAGAATTGTGAAGTCTTGGAAGTTTAGAGGAAACAACTGCTTTGTGGGTCTCATCCAGAGCTCATCTTCCATAAAACATAGAAAGAGGATAAGGATAGGTTCGGATAAAGCGCTGCATTTCAGGCATGTCAATGGATTTCAATGGGAATCGATATACTGATTCCAGGATATTTTACATTGTCTAGGAATGACAATAAGTTGAAGTGCAAATCAGCATTCAAACTGCTGCTGCACAGAAGAGCCTGTCCTCACATTGTGAAATTTTCACCAATCATATTAGGTTTGTATTTTGCATTCGAAGTCCTGAATGTACAGAGGATGCCCATAGGCTCTGCCACTTTTGTTTTATGCTTTGGATTGATAGGAGTTGTATGTATTGCTTACACATCTTTCTCAAGTGAAGCTTCAATAAATTACTGAAGATGGACCAACTTGAGTTGCACCAAGTAAATCGAAAACTCCTTAGCGCCATCTGTAAAGACTATGACGAAACATTTAATTTTTGGCCTCGGCAAATTACGAATGTCTATCTTTCTTTCTTAAGCCAAACTGCCATAAGATAATGGAGATTTGGGTGACCTTTGCCAGAAATTGTTTAAAACAATTGAGATAATGTCAGTTAAATTTATATACACCTTTTCTACCTTCCAACGCTACAAGCCGTACAAGTACCTCAATATTATTAGCTTGCACATTGTCTGGCAAAACTCGATGCAACTTCTAGACCTAAGCACGGCAGCTTTGTTTGTATTGGTATTTTCGGTTTTATCATGTTATACCCTTCTTATAGTTATTAAGTTCTATTAGCCTGATAATTAAAGTAACGCGACTCCTGAAACAAGTATTTACTATTAACTTATTCAACAAAACTTAGGTCTGTATTTTAGAACAGCATCTGAACTAGAAATTTTGGAGGTACTGTTAACAAAAGTAGGAATTGGAACATCAATTCCTTTTGGTAACATAATAGACACTAGAACCACACAGCTAGCCAAAGATCTAAACTCTCTAAGCAGTAAATCTGGCAAACCAAAGCAACAAGCTCAATGCAGTTTGACAAACAAATATTCTAGTACAGCAAGTGACAAGATTTGTCCTGCAGACAATAAACTGCTTGAGCCAGCTATATGCACATGAAAGAAACCAACACGATAATACTTCAAGATTGCAACTGCTCCTAATTGCAATTTCTACATATTGGGCATCCAAGTTAACATGGATGCTTGCTTTCGACAATATGAGATGGTTAAGGAATTGCACTGTCAGGTACGGCAACTGCACAAAAAAAAATCCTAACACCATAACTAGTTGTAGGGGAAAAGGAGCCACTAACATTAAAGCAGTGTAACTGGTGCCTCATATTAACACTTACAGTAACTCTTCCATGCAAAAGATGATCAGCTTGCATCTTGTCACTACTCAGAGACATGTTTGCATGTAATTATCAGCAACCAGAAATCACATATAAGGCTCAAAAGAACTTGAACTAACTTGAGTCTGCAGAGACTCACATTATAAACTACATGTTCAACTAGTGCGTTTTCCATTTTTGCCAATTAGGCAGTTCTATCACTGTGATATAACTAAGCAAAACATCCAAATAAAGATATCCAGATCCAAGATCAAACATGATAAAGAACATGATTTGATGAGTAATAATAAAAATGAACTGCATGGAGGTATTGATTAAAAGGAAAAGTTGGTCTCCATACTTGATAAAATACTAGTTCGAATAAGCATCCCCTAAAACTTCAAAACAACCAAGATAAAGGTCCCAATATCAAAATACAGTGCCAGCAATAAACAGAAGGCGGCCTGTTACTCTAAATTCTTTTACTCTTCATTAGCAGAGTCCACGTTCTTGTTATTGTTGTGCTTCCTAGCATACCTTTGGTTCCTCAAGAATTTGGGATCCATCTGCATTTACCCAAAACAAACACTTAAAACACAATGAGATATGCTTCCACATCTTTACATCCAGATATCGACCAGTGTTTTTATAAGTAAAAAGGACAAAAAACAACAATGTACATGAGGCTTAAAGGAAAAAAAGAGTGAAGTAACACGCATGCTTCTTTCAAGTGAAACATATATTAAAGATAAAATTAAGAAAATACCAAAAATCATATGAACTTTAACAATACTAGTTAAATTGCAATTAAAATAACTAATTTCAATTAGTTATTATTTTTTTCCTCCTCCAAAAGACAACTAATTTCAGCATCCAATATATAATATGCCGATATTAATCTAACTCCTCAAGTTTGAGATTCAAAAAACCCGTCTTTATTGTTTTGTGCTATGGCTTTTAATAACATTGACATCCACATACATAATCAAAGGCAGATACTGTTAACAAGCTATGGGTTTAATTGAACCCAGCAACTTCTTTTTATAAGAGTGGTATCCGGTCCAACTTGCACGCATCTCGCTAATTCCAACAATACCCGTGTTACCCCACACCAGCCGTGTATATGTGTTTTTGTGTGTGAAAAGTCAAGTCACCAATATAACAATTACTAGTATTCATGCACATTTTAAACCCATAACTTTAGAAGTGAAATGGGTTCAACGGTAAAAACATAAAGATTGAATCCATCAAGTTTAAATCTCCGCCCGCCATTCATCAGTCCCAAAATATTTGGCAGACTCTGCTTCCCAACATTCTACAGTAATTTTTTTCCAAATATTTTGAAATGAAAAAATTGATATAGTTACCGCATATCCATAGTTCAATTAAAAATAACAATCTATCCCAATTTAGCTATGATAGTTATTCAATTCAACTCTAAGCAAGCTAAAAGTATCAAATAAATGGGAATAGATGTTATGAATTTCACGATAAACAACATCAGTAAATAAAAGTAAAAATAAAAGGTCGATTTATTTGTACATACCCCTTTGGTAGAGCTGTGACGGTGTTTCCTGGGTTTCTTAATTCCATTCCTGTGAGCCTTGTACGACTGATTGTGAGCTGTGTGATTCTTCGACTTGGCCATTTTTGGTCCTTGATTTCACAAACTGCAGAGAGTTAATAGAAAGAGCAAAATCCAAGAAAATTAGCACAAAAATTCACAGTCAGAATGCACGAAAAGGTGGAGGAGAAGAGATTGGAATACCTGCAGCCGGAGTTAGGGTTTTCAGTAGCGATGAGGAAGTGAAATAGAATGGCTTAGGGTTCTTATTGCTGCCCTATAACAAAATGAAAGGCCTGGATTTTCTGTTTTAGGTCTTGGGCTTAACTGACAGAAGCCCAATCTTACAATTCCACATTAAAAATTAAAAATAGAAATTTTTACCTTCCTATACCATATATGAAACCTTATTACCCTCAATGTTTAAGGTTTGATTTAATTATAAACCCGTATACCAAATTACCAATCAACCATACTTAATTAATGGGCATTTTTACTCCTTAATTAAAGGTAACCATATATCCCACTTTCTCTATCCCCATAATCCCTAAGATATTCTCAACTTCAAGATAAGTAGTAAATATCTTCCAAAGAGACGTATTCACTGATGAAGTTCAAAGAAAATTTTTCCAATGGCAGATCCCTTTTTTTTTTCTTCTACTTTATCTTCTAATCATAATTGCATACGTACGAACCTTGCACTCCTGTTAAATTTGATCACATACAGTATGTGGACAGAAACTCTATGTCAAATCTCGAAACAAAAGTTGGATTCTATTAACCTATGATTTTACGAATCCAAATATGTAATTAGTCTCCAACTTAGAGTGCAAATTTATTTCTGGAAACCTTTTAATTTGTCTCAATTTTGAGATTTAATTGTCGTTATTTTATATTTTTATATGAATCATTAATATATTTGTAGTTAAATTATAGTTATATTGTGGTAGATTTGTAGTTATTTTCAGTGGTTTTGTAGTTAAATTGTAGTTATACTGACATTTTTTATTGTAGTTGTTCTCAGTTATTATATAGTTAAATGTATTTTAATTGTAGTTAATTGTAGTTTGTTGTACTCAATCCATTATATAGTAATTACCCGCCTTGTAGTTTAATGTAGTATAAATGTAGTAATTTTGTAGATACCCTTTAAAACAATACAACTTTATACAATATTAAAACTGATTTGTAGTTTATTTGTAGTTTTTTTGTAGGAATTTTATAGATGAATAGAAAATTTTGTAGTCTACATTTTTTTCAACATAGATCGTAGTTTAATTGTAGTATAAATGTAGTAATTTTTTAGATACCCTTAAAAATAATATTGCTTTATACATACTTAAATTAATTAATAGTTTATTTATAGATAAATGTAGGAAATTTATATATATTAACATAAAATCAGACTTCCTCTTCTACATTCCTTCTTCTTCTCAAAAAATACAGAGATAAGACCCATTTTTTATAATCAGAATTTTTTCCATTCAATTGTAGCATGATTCGGTTTTTTGGACATGATTGAATGGTGTCGCTGAGGTATTGTTCTATATTTTATTATTTTTTGATTTGTGGATTGAGAAAAAAAAACGAAGAACGGATTTGATTTCAATTTGCTGAAGTTTTTTTTTTTTTGAATTACGGAAAAAATTCGGGAGAGATCAGATAAGGGATTTGCGTTTAAATTTGAACTTAAGGTCACTAAATCAATTAGGATATTCTTTTCCTGATTTTTAGCGCGTCATATTAGGAAGATTTAGCTACCATTAATTACTAATTAATGAATGGTATAAAAATTGTAGAAAAACAGTGCACAAGGCGGGTAATTTATCAAATATACACATTTTTTGTAATAAGGTTTCATATATGGTATAGATAGGAAAAAATCTCTTAAAAATATATCAAATTTCATCGAACCTTTTACGTAGAGCTTGTTTGGATTATTATCGATCCAAATAAAAGCAAATCTTTTTATAATAATTTTATTTGTTCTGATACTTTTTAGGAGTTACAACGATTTGTTATTATAGAAATATATATATTATAATTTAACATAAAAAATTAATTATAAAAAAAAGTTGATGAAGTAGTATTATAAAAGATAGTTATAATATGAAAGCAAATAATTGTGAATTTGAATACAAGAACTCAAACTAATATTGCTTTTATCGTAATTTATATGAAACTATTTGATTGTAAACATAATTTAGAAATTTAAAAAAAAAAGCTTCAATAAAGGCAATACAAATTTTTAAATTAAATTATTACTAAATATAAAAAGATGTCTGTCACGACCCGGATTTCCCCTCATCATCGGGATCGTGATGGTGCCTACTCGTGGTAGTTAGGCAAGCCAATTCATTCATCATTTTCCAGATCATACCATCATTTTTGTTTAATATTGAATTGTGAGCACGTGATTTTTGCCCTACATGAGAATTACTCCCAAAATTTTAAAAAAAAAAATAAAATAAAATAGTTTTGTGTTTTGCGTAATTAATGTGGATTTTTGTGTTATTTTTTTTTACTATCTGTATTGGTGCGTTTGTGTTTATATGGCTAATTTATCTAAAAATATAAAAATACAAAAAAAAAATATATTACATTTGTATATAAAATTCATGTTTGCAATTTAGAGCAATTAAGTTCGTTTTATGAAAAAACAATTACAAAAAATATGTATTTCTTGCATGTTTTAGTGTTTAATGTCAAATTGTGTGATTTTCTTTTAATTTGACATTTAATTAATCGTGATGATAAATACTTAGAGTTTAATTAATTGGGTAAGATGATTGGGGATTAAGATGTGATTTAGTTTTTAATTTTAATTATTAAGTAAAAAAATAAATTTGAAGAGAAAATGACTAAAAAAGTGTGTCTTCTTAGTTAAAGACCCAATTTGGGCCATCTCCAATCCAGCCAAAACCAAGCCCAATTTAACTCACAACCCAGTCCAACCCAAAACCTGGTGGAACCCATCTCAAAACCCGACCCGACCCATCTCTAATCAAACCCCCCTCTTTTCAATACACCATCATTTTCATTACACAAAAAAGAACCCAAACCCTAAAGACCCCTTCTCTTCTCCAAATGCCACCTCCCTAGCCGCCGACAACCCCTGCAGCCAACAACCACCCTTCCCACCGTCCAAACCACTGCCGTTCTCGCCGGCCAACACCCTCACGAAGCCGCCCTCACGACGTCCACCGCGAAATCATTGTCGCCGCCTCCACAGCTTCCGCGTTATTGAGCTTCGTTAACAGTGATGTCATGACCGTCAAGGTCTTGGCCGTTCATCCCTTCGACAACGTCCCTCCTCTTTTTGTCAATTTGTTGTCATCGTTGATTGCTGCGACCAGCCATGGTCAAAACAACCATCACAGCCGCCGCAACCTCTTTTTTTTTTCTTCTCTCATCAAATCGGCAGACTTCAACCTAGCTGCTCGAGATTCGGCCACCATTAACACACATACACACACATTTGGGGGATTTAATTTTGGGATGCGAGTTCTGTGTAATCAAAATTGTTATTCGAGGTGCGATTAGTAGTTCCGATCCGAGATTCTGGTTCGATGTTGTCGATTTGTTTGGAGCTGTGTTGATTTTCGGTTGTAGTTGTGGCTTCAATCCATTTACCATTTCAGGTTCATCTTTGCTCCGTTGATTTCTCTTTTTCAAATTGAATTAGTTTATGTGAATGTTTAATGTAGTTTTGGTTTCAACAAGTTTGAATGTGTTTGTGATTAGGAAGATATCACTGATAATTAGATGCCTGTGAATTGCTACAAGTGTCCGATTTCTTTGTTTTTTCTTACTGTGTTACTAGATATGGCTTTCATTCTTGCCTCCTATTAATTGGGAATTAATGTATTTGGGTGTTTGGTTCTGTCTAACTCAGAAGGATCGTGTCTTACTGGTAGCTTCAAGAATGCTTCTAATAAAGATTCATGCTAAATGATTTCCATGCCCGTTCATTTTTTTTGAGTCCATCATGATTGGTTCCCAATATGATTGGTTTGTTCCTGTTGTTTTGATGCTAAGTGGTCTAATATGAGTTATAGTAAGTTTGTTATGTGAATTTTGTTAGGCATTGGTTATAGCTGATAGTGATTTGGTGTTTAATTAGGAATTAATTTTGGTCAGTTGTTAGCATTGTTACAAATGAAGGTTTGGGGGAAGAATAGTAATTTCAGTAGTTTTAGGGGTAATACGGAAATTGAAAACTTAAAGAATTATTTATGTTAAAGTATTTTATCCACTAAGCACTAATAATATTAAAATAGGGTATTGTTTAATACTTAGTGAGGAACAAGACATAGTGGTTTTGGAAGATGTTAAAAGAAGTAGTTAAATATATTACCCATGCTAGGAATTAATTAATAGAGTGGGACAAATGGTAGTGGGGAATAAAACATATAGTAGTGGAGTTGATGGGCAAAAATGATTAATTAAATGGGTCTTGATTGGCATAAGTAGGGGGAGCCTGTGAGGGAGGGGGCCAGTGAGTTTAAGGAGGATATATAATCAGTTTTCATTCTTCGCGGTCAGTAGGGAATTTTTTTTTCTTCTTACTGTTATGAACCAGAAATGAGATGCTGTATCATGATAAGTTGCATATTACGTGTCAGATGTTTTTAATTCAGTGCATGAGCCTACGGAAAAGGATATGACGTGCTTTCACCTGATTGTTTCTGGGTCATTGGTTGCTGAGTATTTTCACTGGTTATTTGGTGTATTTGTTTGGTTTTGCTATTCCTGGTCTGTTGGTTGTTTGCTGTTGGCTGGCTTGGTTGCTATTCTACCCTGTTGCTATTGTTGTTGTTGTATCTTCTGCTGCTGCAACTGATTCCCATTCATTGTGACTTCCAGGTACACATTTTGTAAACCTCATGCTTATGGAAACAAAGTGAATACTGTTGAGCCGCTTTGCTGAAGTTCTGTTTTAGTTTAGTTTTATGTAAAGAACGACTAAACCTGTATGTTATTTATTTAGTGGATCAGTTGTAAAACTGTATAATGAGGACTAGTTTGAACTGTATTCGAACTTTGAATACATGAAACCATTAGGGAGCTCACAGCGAGAGGAGATTATGTGTTGTTTGTTTAACAACAATTGAATATGCTCGAATTGAATAACAGTGGCGCAAGCATAATCGAGTTATAGGCTTGACGAATTGGTTAGGCTTGTAATCAAAGGTGTTAACAAAATTGTGATGACTAATTAGTATAGATATAATGAATTAGCAAAAATTTGACACTACATTAATAGTATTGGGTTGTAATTAAATTCAGATTCAAAAAGAAGCACTAATAGCTGACAAGAGATTTAGTAGAGCTTTGTTATTGGAAACACACGTCTAAATTCAAACCCGGGTGAAAACTCAAATTTGGAGATTAGTTAAATCTTAAATGCTCGAAAAAGAAAAAACGTGTTTAATGCAGTACATAAGTTGATCAATCAATAATAGTGTAATACAAGTGTGCATACACTAATGTAACAATTGTGGGTTCAAATTTAAGAGTTGTTCATGCATATGATCCAAATATAGCATTACGGGCCCAATTCAATCTCTCATATCGTCAAATAATCTCTAAGAGGCCTAAAGTATAGTCACTTGCTAATATTAGTCTTACAAGAAGTTGAAATCGGTTTAGTAAAAATATAGTTGCTTTAGGTTCGACCTTAGTTAAATGAGATGAGCCTCGCCGCATTAAATACCCAATTGCAGGGCCCTCAAATTAATTGCAGTGAAAACCTTCGACTCGGAAGGGCCGTTTAGTGGATTTCACGGTCTTCTCCCAAAAGTTAATAAGGACGATAGACTCTTTAGGCATGATTTATAAGTAAATTACTTTCCTAAATACGGGTGCGCATTTATGTGACCCAAATCTTACTCTCGGCGAAACTGAAATACATTAAAGTCACAGGCGTACTGGTTGCGGTGTGACTCGAAATGTGTTTTCGTGACGTCGCAATTCTTCTAAAATAAAAGCGGATCATTAAAAGCACATAGTTAAAATATATAAAAGAATCAGATAGAAACAAAAATTGCAATTGAGCGACCGTGCTAAAACCACGGAATCCGGGAGTGCCTAACACCTTCTCCCGGGTTAACAGAATTCCTTATCCGGGTTTCTAGTTTCGCAGACTGTATTACAGAGTCATAAATTTCCTCGGTTCGGGATTAAACCGGTGACTCGGGACACCATTATTTTCCCAAGTGGCGACTCTGAATAATTAAATAAATTGATCCCGTTCCGACTGTCCTTTAAGTGGAAAAACTCCTTCACTGATTATTATTACATCCCTTCTCGGGGTGTAGTAGTAAACAGCGGCACACTACATTTACGTTGTGTATGTGATAAAAAAGGAGGTGTGACATGAATAGCAAGACTGCTGGGGATGATAACCTCTGAACTTCGGTTCAGGGTCTAAGAATTCGAGCTCAGTTAAATTGTTGTTTTGTCTATATCCGATTTTATTACATGTTTAATTAATGTGCTACATGTCTACCGCTTTGATACTAGTTGCACTGTATATACAAATTGCTATATGTTTACCGCTTTGATATCGCGTGAACTGTACATAAAACTGTGCCGAAAACCCGTCTCTTCTTACCTCCGGGGATGTGCTTACTGGTTGAGACTCCCCTTTCTGTTAGTGTCAATACCAAAATAAGAAAAGAGGCAGGATAAGTTACAAAGCCGGACGATCCCGCGGGTCCCCGGTGCGTAGCTCCCTCCTCAAATCCGAGTTGTCTGCTCGGGTACACGGTCTAGTACCATTGAAAACATCGGGATATTAAGCCTAGATTTAGGACGTTTATTTGCATCATATCTGACTTAGGGAACTCAACACAGGGGTTGGGTCCGTCTAGGACAGGTGACCCGGAAAATCAAAGACCGAGCATGTTATATGTTGCATTTATTTGTTCTAGATTATTATTGGCTAAATTCCTGAAAAACAAAAAGAGAGAAATTTTAGATATCGAAATATTGACGAATTGTTTGAGAAGAAAATTCGAAAAAATAGGTAGAACAATTTTGTTGAAATAATTGGTCAAATAATCTGACCGAACTACGCAGGTTTGATTCTCGCCACTAGGTGAGATACGTAGGCAACCAATGACGAGCCCAACCACCCCTTTTCAAAACTAACAAAAAAATGTTAAATTTTTAGTTTTGTCAATAAAATCAAAGTGATGCCATTTTTTAAAATAGCCGAGTGTTCGAAAGGACGCCGGAAGGCTGTTTGTGCAAAAATGGCCGCTTTTGAAGTCATTTTTCTTTAAATAATAATAGCCTTGAAATTTTCGAATGAAATATGGAAAGGTTGATTCTTTTGAAATAATGAAAATTTTCCTTGAAAAGATTTTTGTTTTCTTTTAAAAAGTCAAATTTTTTATTTTTTATTTTTGTTATAAATAAGTCAAGTGATGCTATTCTTGCATAAAATAAGCCGAATGTCCCTCAAAAGGACGCCGTAAGGCCGTTTTTGCAAGAATAGTCACTTTGAGTCATTTTAAATAATTTGTGGGCATAGCCTTGAAAAATCCCTCGTGGAAATGTCGAAAGGCCGTATCCGTAAAATCAAGTTTTGAGTCATCACTCAACTTTACAAAAATAACCACTTTATCAAACAAGCCATTACATGGCCGAAATTTTGCTGAAATAGCCACATTTTTTGCATTTTTAACTTCCTCAGTCTTGTGTTGGCCTGTGTCGGTGCTGAACGATGCCCCATAGGCCCCAGGATAAAAAATTTTGAATTCGCATCTTCTTAAATAAAATTTCGCAAAAAGAGCCACTTTGTCTAAATAAGCCATTACATGGCCAATTTATGAAAAATAGTCTTGTGTTGGTTTATGGTGATGCCGAACGATGCCCCATGAGCCACAGGAATAAAAAAAAAAATTTCAAGTTTATTTTTCTTAAACAAAAATTTTGCAAAAATAGCCACTTTGCTTAATAAGCCATTACATGGCCAATTTTATAGAAATAGTCATAATTGACATTAAAAAAAAATATTCTTAGTCTTGTAGAAATCTCCCAGCACAAGTTGTGAAAGTTTTTCATCAAGTTTGTAGTTGAAGTCGGTTTCTATAATTTTCCTTCAAATAAAAAAAAATCAAAAATCAAGTAAATATTTCTTTATTTCTTGCATTAATTTGCAAGAACTACGCTCGATCTGATTCATGCGGGGTCATGATACGTAGGCAATCTCCATAAGATTCGACCACAACTGTATATGTATATATAATATAAAATAAAAAAAGAAATAAAAAAATAAAAATAAAAAATTTGATAAGGACTGTCCGAGTCCATTCTAACATGTATATATGGTTAACTGACTAGGTGCATTACATCCAATGTGTGATAACATATCTGTTAAACTCTATGAGCTTACAAGTTTGTTGCATTCCAGAAAGTGTAGCGGCTTGACAGAATATTCTGGCCAATCACCATTACCATACTAGATCAAAAGGGCCAATTCTAGCAAGCATGTCTAGTTCCGGCAAAAGTCTCGATGGAGAGAAAACAGAGATACAGATAATGAAAGATGAGGTGGACCGGTTGAGACAACAAATAACCGAGATGCACCTAGCCTGGGCTAGGGGACAGTCACCACCAAACCTTCCAACTCTTACACCAGCTCCAGAGCGTCCGCCTATTGATCCCTCGACAAGTGCACCGATCTATCCATATTATCAAGGGGAAAACCCTTATACATCCCAGGTTCCACCAGCTAGACAAAATACTCCTCCTCCGGTCACCCCTGTTTTCGTGGCACCTCCACCTGCTACTTTACAGAAGTCGTCCGGTGAACCGGTTTTTCAAATACATGACAATCATTGTTATGATCCTGAGCCTACCTTTAAGGCTCCTGAACCGCATTCACACACCCCTCACTGGGATAACCCGGCAGAACCGGAAAAGCACTTCAAAAGTTTGGAGCATGAGGAAGTTATCCGGAAAGTCAAAAGCCTGGAGCAATCCTTCAGGAATATGCATGGTTTAGGCAACCAAGTCAGTGTTGCTTACAAAGATCTATGCCCATTTCCAGATGTCCAGTTGCCCGCTGGGTTCAAAATGCCCAAGTTTGATCTATACGAGGGGCATGGTGACCCGGTAGCCCATCTCCGAGGTTTCTGCAGCAAAATGCGAGGAGCCGGAGGGCGAGATGAAATTCTGATAGCTTACTTCGGTTAGAGTTTGGGAGGATCTGCGCTGGAGTGGTACACTAGACAGGACCCCAGCAGATGGTTTACGTGGGATGATTTGGCTCAAGCATTCATCAGTCAGTTTCAGTACAATCTTGAAATAATCCCTGATCGCTTATCATTGCTAAAATTTGAGAAGAAACCTGCAGAAAGTTTTAGAGAATTTGGGTTCCGTGGAGGGAACAGGCAGCAAGGGTAGATCCGCCGATGAGAGAAAACAAAATGGTAGATTACTTCTTGCAGACACTGGAGCCAACTTACTTTAGTCACCTGGTGACATCGGTTGGTAAATCTTTCAATGAGGTGGTCAAAATGGGCGGAATGATAGAAGAGGGACTTAAGTCCAATAAGATATTGAGCTATTCCGCGTTGAAAGCAACAACTCAAGCTATTCAGAATGGCACATGGGTTGCATTCGGGAAGAAGAGAAAAGAAGAAGTTGCAACAGTAGAGGAGGGTACTTGGTCCAGATCGAAAGGTCCTTCATCTCACTACCAAGCCAAACCCTACTACCCAAATCACCCTAATCACCTTCCCCGAAACACATATCCACCACTAAGGGCTTACGATAACCCTCCAGGACCAGGTTTCCGAGGGAATCATGCCTTCAGAAAGGAAAAGACACAAAGAACATTCACTGAGTTGGGAGAAACTTATACTGCTCTGTTCCACAAATTGAAGCAGATAGGTTTGTTGAGTCCTGTTGAGACAAGAGTGCCAAATCCCCTACCCCCAAATGTGGATCGCTCGGTAAGCTGTGAGTATTGTTCAGGAGCTCCCGGACATGATACCGAGAAATGTTGGAAGCTGAAACATGCAGTGCAAAATCTTATTGACACCAATAAGATCGAGGTTCAGACACCAGAGGCACCCAACATTAATCAGAATCCATTGCCAGCTCACCCTTAGACCCGTATGATCAAATTGATACACAAGGGAAGGGAAAATTAAGAATCACGATCTGTATTCCAAAGCAAAACTAATCGGCGGAAGTTGGTATATAAGAAGTCATGCTTGGTAATCAGGAGGAGTTTTCGGTGGTTTGTTTTTGTTGTCATTTCTTTTGTCCGAGTTGTTTCTAGGGTTGTGACATAGATTTTGTCTTGTAGTGAAACCCTCTTATCTTTCCATTTTTGGTCATTTCAGTTTGCCTAGTCTTATCAAGTCTCGTTTCGGGTTTGTATTTTTGGTTTGCTTGTTTGTATTTGAACCAATTCTCCGTTTAATGGAACTTTCGGTCTTTTATTACCCAGTCGTCTTTTGTTTAGTTCTTATGTATTTAGATTTGTCATCTGTTCGAACGCCGATTCTAGTGACATGACATGCACGCATAATTGTGGCCTAATCTTAAAAGTTAATCACGAAGGAATTGGAAGATAATCATGGCATTTTAAATAATGATTTGAGATTATTTGGAACCCGAATCACGTGAAATTTGGGGCGGGTAAAACACAAAGAAAGCCTTAAGGGCAAAATGGCCATGCTGACATGGGGTTCGCTCGTGATACTGAAATGGAAGTGTCGCCCAGCAATACTTTAAAATGATGGATGAAAAAGGCGAATGGACGATATGGTTATCACTCCTAGCACAACCAAAAGATGTCCCGAATGTGTTGTTTTTACTTGGCATGTTTTGAAGATTGGAATGACGAAGGTATTTTGTTCTGCTACCCAAACACTTTATCCTTCGTTAACCCTTCGAGCCTTATTTTGATTTCTTTCATACCCCTCCTTCGGAGTTAGTTGCAAAGACTAGAAACACAGGTTTGAAAGACAAGAGAAAAAGGGAAGAAAAGAAAACAACAAAAGGAGATAAAGAAAAGAAAAGAAAAAGAAAATGAATGAAAAAGAAAAAGAAAAAATGAATGAAACTTGAAAAAAAGGGAATTGGGAACTACGTTTGACCTGATTCCTTAAAGAGGATATGTAGGCGCTTCACAGCTCGGTCATAGTGTAAATAAAGAAATAAGAATTCCCCAAGTATAAAACTGGGGCAAAGAAAAATTGTATTTATTATAAATAAAGTTAGGTCCGAAGGTTGTAAATTTTGAACCCAAAATTGATTTGTTTGAGCCTTTAATACCCTTTCATTCTAGCCCTATCCGAATCCCATATTACGGTCCAAAGAAAGACCTTCCGATCAGTCTTCAAAATAGGCCAAGTCAAACAAACACGAGAGTCTCATCAGAATATGACACTCTGATTCCCAGCAGAAAAGACTCTGATTCCCAGCAGAAAGGAACTACGAGAGAGTCTTGGCAATGACACCCCAATCCCCAGTTAAAAGTAATACAAATGAGAGAGTCTTACCGGTGAAAACCTTCACAGGCACCATAAGGCGACGAAAGCTGAGAGAAAATCAAAATGAGAGAGGCTTGAAAGTGAAAACCCTTCGGGCACTACAAGTCGAATAAAGGTGATAATCGGATGGAAATCACGAGACAGAAATCGTGAAAGGAAATTAACGACGGAGGATAGGCCATTTGTGCATGTCATGACCAGTAGAGTTGGTATCCGCGTTTGGTAAGTTTTTATAGTTATTTCTGGTTAGAGAGTCAGTCCTCCCTTGTCTTCTATTTGTTGTTTCTTTTTATCTTTCTCCTTTTGTCAAAATTCTCCATCAAAGTCGATCTAGTCAAAACATAGTGAGAAATGACTTCAAAACTTGCCACCAACTTTCCAATTATTATGCAAGGCAAGGAAATGCCATTGACGACAGAGAAGTATGGTGCAAAGAAGATTATTAAACTGGGGCAGAAAATTTTCTTTTCAGTTTGAAAATTTTCTGGAAGTCAATATCCACTTGGGGAAGAAGGAAAGTCTTAAGGGAAATGGTCTTCGAACCAGTGTCATCCTCAACAACCTTCAAGAAGAGTGAAACACCAATTTTGAGGAAATGAAAATCCCCCAGCAATGTTATCTACAGCAAGTTCCGAGGTGGTCGGACAACACAGAGTGGTAAAGAAAGAAAGGAAATCTCATCTTCAACAAAATAACCCCCAGCAAGTTGAGAAACACAGAACGGGGAAGGGATAAATGGAAAAAACCATCCCCAGCAGGAATGTCATCTCCAACAAATGAAATCATTCCCCAACAAGTTTTGGGAATCCCGAGCGAGGAAAATGGGAAAAGGAAAAACCACCCCGCAGGAGCGGCACAACCGCTCACAATGTTTTGAACTAACAATTTTTCTATGATTTGAAACAGGGAAAGAAAGTGCTATTGATCGCAGAAAGTCATGCCACAAGGAAGAACACCAATACTGGGGCAGAAAATTTTCTGCCGTTGTTGAAAATTTTCTCGGAGAAACGAGGAAAGCAATTCAAGATGACGTATCAGGTTTGTCCACCTTCAAATAGGATGTTTCAGGTTTGTCCACCTTCGAACAGGACATCTCAGGTTTGTTCACTTTTTGATATCATGGGAGTATTCGCCCTCGAATAGGATACAATGGGAGTATCCGCCCTCAAATAGGATACAATGGGAGTATTCGCCCTCGAATAGGATACAATGGGAGTATTCGCCCTCGAATAGGATACAATGGGAGTATTCGCCCTCAAATAGGATACAATGGGAGTATCCGCCCTCAAATAGGATACAATGGGAGTATCCGCCCTCAAATAGGATACAATGGGAGTATTCGCCCTCGAATAGGATACAATGGGAGTATTCGCCCTCAAATAGAATACGATGGGAGTATTCGCCCTCAAATAGAATACGATGGGAGTATCCGCCCTCAAATAGGATACAATGGGAGTATTCGCCCTCGAATAGGATACAATGGGAGTATTCGCCCTCGAATAGGATACAATGGGAGTATTCGCCATCGAATAGGATACAATGGGAGTATTCGCCCTCGAACAGAATACGATGGGACTATCCGCCCTCGAATAGGATGTTTTACGTTTGTTTTATTTTACATTGTCCTATGCATATCTTGTAAATTATTGCCAGCATGCATTTTTAATTCAAACGTTGCTACTAAAAGCAGGCGCCTACCTGTATAACAAAAGGCAAGTCTTCAGTCTTTACATTGCAGGTCTTGAAACCAGTAACCCACCATAAGCAGAGAGTTACAACAAGAGTTCCCAACGCAAATTCAAGCGCATGAGTCAAAGGAAGGGAGGGAATGAAGGAAAGTTTTCCCAGCATCATTATCCTCAGCAGGTAAGTAAACAATTCCAAAGATACCCCCAGCAGTCAAGGAAAAAATAACACGACCTAGGAGGAAAGCAATTCCGAAACAAGGTAATTCAGAAGAAAGGATGGGATGGAGTTAATGAGTTGTAGTTGAAATCAGGGAGCCCGCCTGGAGAATGGAGTGCCGATTTTATTTGAAGTAGTAGTTGAAATCAGGGAGCCCGCCTGGAGAATGGAGTGGCGATTTTATTTTGAAGTAGTAGTTGAAGTCAGGGAGCCCGCCTGGAGAATAGAGTGGCGATTTTATTTTGAAGCAGTAGTTGAAGTCAGGGAGCCCGCCTGGAGAATGGAATGGCGATTTATTTTAATTTAGTTGAGGAAAGCGGTTGAATGTAATAGAAATCCCCGGCATGAATCCAAGTTCATAAGCAGAGGGAAGGCAACAAGGATCAGAAAGATAGATTCAGACTTCGACGGAAAACAATTCGAAGATCGCAAGGAAGGGACCAATGGCCGGAGTTCGGCAATCAAGATAGGCCGAAACAACAATTGTCAGAAGAGAAGAAGCATCTGAAGGAGCATCAAGTCCGACAGAATAGCAAGGAACACCGAAAAGTCAAGATGAAGAGATAGATAAGATTTCGCAATACTGTAACTTAGTCTAGCTTCTTATTTTTGTTTAGCACGGTGTAATAAGGAGATCGATTAAGCAGTGGCAACAACAGCAACAGCAGTAACAGCAAGATCACAGCAGTCATGGTAGTCCCAGCTACCAAAACTTCCCGAACTACATTGGCCTGATTCCCTTTTAGCCAGGGATATGTAGGAGACCCTCGAAGCAAGGTTCGGTCAAACTTTTCAAAAAATGCTTCACACGGAGTGCTCAGACGGGCAAAAAATTTGCTCGTATCCGCTCACTTATCTTTGCACGAAAACTCTTCATGTTTCCGCGCAAAGAGGGGCAGCTGTGAGCACGTGATTTTTGCCCTACATGAGAATTACTCCCAAAATTTTAAAAAAAAAAATAAAATAAAATAGTTTTGTGTTTTGCGTAATTAATGTGGATTTTTGTGTTATTTTTTTTTACTATCTGTATTGGTGCGTTTGTGTTTATATGGCTAATTTATCTAAAAATATAAAAATACAAAAAAAAAATATATTACATTTGTATATAAAATTCATGTTTGCAATTTAGAGCAATTAAGTTCGTTTTATGAAAAAACAATTACAAAAAATATGTATTTCTTGCATGTTTTAGTGTTTAATGTCAAATTGTGTGATTTTCTTTTAATTTGACATTTAATTAATCGTGATGATAAATACTTAGAGTTTAATTAATTGGGTAAGATGATTGGGGATTAAGATGTGATTTAGTTTTTAATTTTAATTATTAAGTAAAAAAATAAATTTGAAGAGAAAATGACTAAAAAAGTGTGTCTTCTTAGTTAAAGACCCAATTTGGGCCATCTCCAATCCAGCCAAAACCAAGCCCAATTTAACTCACAACCCAGTCCAACCCAAAACCCGGTGGAACCCATCTCAAAACCCGACCCGACCCATCTCTAATCAAACCCCCCTCTTTTCAATACACCATCATTTTCATTACACAAAAAAGAACCCAAACCCTAAAGACCCCTTCTCTTCTCCAAATGCCACCTCCCTAGCCGCCGACAACCCCTGCAGCCAACAACCACCCTTCCCACCGTCCAAACCACTGCCGTTCTCGCCGGCCAACACCCTCACGAAGCCGCCCTCACGACGTCCACCGCGAAATCATTGTCGCCGCCTCCACAGCTTCCGCGTTATTGAGCTTCGTTAACAATGATGTCATGACCGTCAAGGTCTTGGCCGTTCATCCCTTCGACAACGTCCCTCCTCTTTTTGTCAATTTGTTGTCATCGTTGATTGCTGCGACCAGCCATGGTCAAAACGACCATCACAGCCGCCGCAACCTTTTTTTTTCTTCTCTCATCAAATCGGCAGACTTCAACCTAGCTGCTCGAGATTCGGCCACCATTAACACACATACACACACATTTGGGGGATTTAATTTTGGGATGCGAGTTCTGTGTAATCAAAATTGTTATTCGAGGTGCGATTAGTAGTTCCGATCCGAGATTCTGGTTCGATGTTGTCGATTTGTTTGGAGCTGTGTTGATTTTCGGTTGTAGTTGTGGCTTCAATCCATTTACCATTTCAGGTTCATCTTTGCTCCGTTGATTTCTCTTTTTCAAATTGAATTAGTTTATGTGAATGTTTAATGTAGTTTTGGTTTCAACAAGTTTGAATGTGTTTGTGATTAGGAAGATATCACTGATAATTAGATGCCTGTGAATTGCTACAAGTGTCCGATTTCTTTGTTTTTTCTTACTGTGTTACTAGATATGGCTTTCATTCTTACCTCCTATTAATTGGGAATTAATGTATTTGGGTGTTTGGTTCTGTCTAACTCAAAAAGATCGTGTCTTACTGGTAGCTTCAAGAATGCTTCTAATAAAGATTCATGCTAAATGATTTCCATGCCCGTTCATTTTTTTAGAGTCCATCATGATTGGTTCCCAATATGATTGGTTTGTTCCTGTTGTTCTGATGCTAAGTGATCTAATATGAGTTATAGTAAGATTGTTATGTGAATTTTGTTAGGCATTGGTTATAGCTGATAGTGATTTGGTGTTTAATTAGGAATTAATTTTGGTCAATTGTTAGCATTGTTACAAATGAAGGTTTGGGGGAAGAATAGTAATTTCGGTAGTTTTAGGGGTAATACGGAAATTGAAAACTTAAAGAATTATTTATGTTAAAGTATTTTATCCACTAAGCACTAATAATATTAAAATAGGGTATTGTTTAATACTTAGTGAGGAACAAGACATAGTGGTTTTGGAAGATGTTAAAAGAAGTAGTTAAATATATTACCCATGCTAGGAATTAATTAATAGAGTGGGACAAATGGTAGTGGGGAATAAAACATATAGTAGTGGAGTTGATGGGCAAAAATGATTAATTAAATGGGTCTTGATTGGCATAAGTAGGGGGAGCCTGTGAGGGAGGGGGCCAGTGAGTTTAAGGAAATAAAGAGAGAATCTAAAACAAAAACACTAGAAAGAGACACAGGATAGTTTTTTTTTTTTCTTACTGCTGCCGGCTGTTGCACACTGCTGTTGCTGCGGTTGCACACTGCTGTTTGCTGCTGGTCATTGTTGGCTCGTTTGTTACTGAGTGTTGTAGCTGGTTCACTGAATGTGGTAGCACCTGATTGTTTCTGGGTCATTGGTTGCTGAGTATTTTCACTGGTTATTTGGTGTATTTGTTTGGTTTTGCTATTCCTGGTCTGTTGGTTGTTTGCTGTTGGCTGGCTTGGTTGCTATTCTACCCTGTTGCTATTGTTGTTGTTGTATCTTCTGCTGCTGCAACTGATTCCCATTCATTGTGACTTCCAGGTACACATTTTGTAAACCTCATGCTTATGGAAACAAAGTGAATACTGTTGAGCCGCTTTGCTGAAGTTCTGTTTTAGTTTAGTTTTATGTAAAGAACGACTAAACCTGTATGTTATTTGTTTAGTGGATCAGTTGTAAAACTGTATAATGAGGACTAGTTTGAACTCGTGTAAATATTCGAACTTTGAATACATGAAACCATTATGGAGCTCACAGCGAGAGGAGATTATGTGTTGTTTGTTTAACAACAATTGAATATGCTCGAATTGAATAACAGTGGCGCAAGCATAATCGAGTTATAGGCTTGACGAATTGGTTAGGCTTGTAATCAAAGGTGTTAACAAAATTGTGATGACTAATTAGTATAGATATAATGAATTAGCAAAAATTTGACACTACATTAATAGTATTGGGTTGTAATTAAATTCAGATTCAAAAAGAAGCACTAATAGCTGACAAGAGATTTAGTAGAGCTTTGTTATTGGAAACACACGTCTAAATTCAAACCCGGGTGAAAACTCAAATTTGGAGATTAGTTAAATCTTAAATGCTCGAAAAAGAAAAAACGTGTTTAATGCAGTACATAAGTTGATCAATCAATAATAGTGTAATACAAGTGTGCATACACTAATGTAACAATTGTGGGTTCAAATTTAAGAGTTGTTCATGCATATGATCCAAATATAGCATTACGGGCCCAATTCAATCTCTCATATCGTCAAATAATCTCTAAGAGGCCTAAAGTATAGTCACTTGCTAATATTAGTCTTACAAGAAGTTGAAATCGGTTTAGTAAAAATATAGTTGCTTTAGGTTCGACCTTAGTTAAATGAGATGAGCCTCGCCGCATTAAATACCCAATTGCGGGGCCCTCAAATTAATTGCAGTGAAAACCTTAGACTTGGAAGGGCCGTTTAGTGGATTTCACGGTCTTCTCCCAAAAGTTAATAAAGACGATAGACTCTTTAGGCATGATTTATAAGTAAATTACTTTCCTAAACACGGGTGCGCATTTATGTGACCCAAATCTTACTCTCGGCGAAACTGAAATACATTAAAGTCACAGGCGTACTGGTTGCGGTGTGACTCGAAATGTGTTTTCGTGACGTCGCAATTCTTCTAAAATAAAAGCGGATCATTAAAAGCACATAGTTAAAATATATAAAAGAATCAGATAGAAACAAAAATTGCAATTGAGCGACCGTGCTAAAACCACGGAATCCGGGAGTGCCTAACACCTTCTCCCGGGTTAACAGAATTCCTTATCCAGGTTTCTAGTTTCGCAGACTGTATTACAGAGTCATAAATTTCCTCGGGTCGGGATTAAACCGGTGACTCGGGACACCATTATTTTCCCAAGTGGCGACTCTGAATTAAATAAATTAATCCCGTCTCGATTGTCCTTTAAGTGGAAAAACTCCTTCACTGATTATTATTACATCCCTTCTCGGGGTGTAGTAGTAAACAGCGGCACACTACATTTACGTTGTGTATGTGATAAAAAAGGAGGTGTGACATGAATAGCAAGAAATAATACTCAAATCTTTAAATGCTGAAGTCTTTCGAATATATTATGAATAGTAATGTAAAGCAACTAACACAAATTCTCTACCCAAGATGTGCAGTCACAAACTCACGAACTACTAAGGATAACTACACATAATGGTCTGAAAGAAAATAAATAATAATCGTCTGTCTCGGAACAATGAGACCACAGCAACAACAAAATAAATAGAGGATACGTCGGGCCTGCGGACGCCTGCAAGTTACCTTGGTCTCGGAAGCACAGAAATCCCACTAGTACTTTACTGTTGATGCTCCTGCTCAAAACCTACGCACAAAAGTTCAGTATCAGCACAATCCGACCACATGTGCTGGTAAGTGCCTGGCCTATCCTGGCGAAGTAGTGACAAGCCTAGGACCAGACACCCACATAAACTTATGTAGTTCTATATAATGTATATACCACAAAATAACAGAATTATCGATTAATACAACTAACAAAAGAGGTATCATGCTCGGGAATACAATCAGCAACATATAACAAATCAGTAAAGAGAATCAGAGTGTAATAAAAATAGTTATCACCAAAACAAGAAATTTAATAGTTGCATGGCATCACTCTTCATTCTTTTACTCTCATCCTCACCAAATAATCAAATAAAAATGCACGACATCACCCTTCGTGCTTTTACTCTCATCCTCGCCAAATAAGCAAATAAAAGTGCACGGCATCACCCTTCGTGCTTTTACTCTCATCATCACATCCATGGCACAGCATGATCCCTCGTGCATGGTTTAAATAACAACGGCACGGAATGTTCCTTCGTGCATAATCAGTAAAATAAGGCACGACATGATCCTTTCGTGCATAATCAGTAAAACAAGGCACGGCGTGATCCTTCGTGCATAATCAGTAAAAATGGCACGACATCACCCTTCGTGCATTATCACTCTTCCTCACCCAAATAACAATCACAGTTAAGGGCAAAAGAATGAAACATATAATATGAAACGTCCCGGCAAGGGAAACAATAATCATCACAGTAAAGTCCCGGCAAGGGAAACAATAATCAACTTCACAATAAAGTCCCGGCAAAGGAAACAATAATCAACTTCACAATAAAGTCCCGACAAGGGAAACAATAATCATCACAGTAAAGTCCCGGCAAGGGAAACAACAATCAACTTCACAATAAAGTCCCGGCGAGGGAAACAAAAATCAACTTCACAATAAAGTCCCGACAAGGAAAACAATAATCAACTTTATAATAAAGTTCCGGCAAGTGAAACAATAATCAACTTCACAATATATGTCAACAAACGACTCACGGTCATGCTAGACGCCAATGTATAGATGCTCATCACCACAGCCTATACACCGCACTCGATCACATAGCAATTAGCACATTCAATCATATTCCCTCAAGCTAGGATAGATCAAACACTTACCTCAAGCCTTGAAGTCCAATTAACCTTCAACTATCGCTTTACCTCGAATTTCAACCTTCAACTCACTCGAATCTAATCACAATTGGTTCAATTACTTTAATAAATACTATGTAAATTGGTTTGGATGCATAAGAATGGTTTTCTCAAAGTTTAACCCAAAATTTTCCAAAATGTCCCCGGTCCCACGTGATCGAAACTCGGGGTTCGGACCAAAATCCGGTTACCCATTCCCTCACGATTTCAATTATATGATTTGTTTCGAAATCAGACCTCAAATTGAGGTCCAATTCCACAATTCATGAAAAACTTAGGTTCTACCCAAAAATAACAATTTCAACCATGAAAACCTTTGATTTCTCTTGGAAAACATGTTTAATGATGTTAGGAATTGAAAGAATTAAGTAAAATGTGACTTACAAGTGATTTGGAGTGATATTGCTCTTGGAGAATAGTGTGTGGTGTGTTGGGTTTTGAAAGAATGGTGAAAAAGGGTTTAAAATTCGTTTAAGTATCAGATTGCACAACTACGGATATGGAAATTGCGAACATTTGTTCGCAATTGCGAACATAGCAGGTCCTGACTGCGGGGCTCGCATTTGCGAGAAAATGGTTCGCATTTGCGAACCTGTGCCTTCCCTGTCATCATCGCATTTGCGATATATAATTCACATTTGCGAACTCAAGAGTTTCCTGCTCATCATCGCATTTGCGATCTACTGTTCCCATTTGCGAACCAAGAGCATTCATGGGCCTCTTCGCATTTGCGAAGTAATGTTTGCTTTTGCGAACCTTGGCTGTTTCTGGGACACTTCGCAATTGCGAGTAATTCTTCGCAATTGTGAAGATATCAGCTGGGGAAAAATACCAGCAGTGTTATTTTTTAAAATCTGCTCTAACGGCCTATCAAATCTTTACCCGAGCCCTCGAGCTCCAAACCAAACATGCACACAACCTCAAAAACACACTACGAACTTGCTCGCGCTATCAAATCGCCAATAGAACATCGTTTTCATAGAATCAAGCCTCAAATTCATGATTTCTTCTTTTAAACTTCATAACTTTCAAATTTGGAACTTATGGTTCAAAACACATCAAACGACGTTCAAATATCGTCAAACTTTGCAGGAAGTACTTAAATAATATTTAAGACTTGTACCGGGCGTCGGAACCAAAATATGAGACCGATTCTATGGTCTTTTAATCAATTTTTATTTAATAATTTCAGCAAAAATAATTTAACAAAAAAATTCATATCTTGGGCTCTAGGGCTCAGAATTCGACTCCGGACGCATGCCCGAGTCCCATATTTTCCTACGGACCTTCCAGGACCGTTCGATCTTGGGTCCGGGTCTGTTTACTAATAATGTTGACCGAAGTCAACCATATCAATATTAATATCAAGTTTCTTCAAATTTTACATAGAATTCACATATTCTAACACAAAAGTTTTTTCGGCTACATGCCCGGACTATGCACGTAAATCGAGGCAATATAAAATGAGATTTTCAAGACCTCGAAAGCGCGAGACAAATGAGGAAATCAGGTGATGATTCTTTGGGTCGTCACAATGTCATTCTCTTTTAACTAATACAAAGAAAAAAAAACGGCATAAAGGGGTTGTTTGGTACGATATATTAGAAAAAACAATACAAGTATTGGCTTTGGTATTATTGATCCCTTATTGATTTTTTTTTTCAACCTATATAACTAATATATATATATATATCATATTCAGTATTATTCTTATACATAATAAACCATGATATTAACAATATCGTAATTTTTAATATATGGATAAGCATGTATTAAGATGGAACTACACTTTATTAGTTCGTTTAAAAAAGTAACACACTTATATATATTTAAAATAATTAATTTAAACCTTTTATTTTATAGCCACATAAAATTATTGCAAGTTTATGATTACAACAACAACAATAATAATCAGTAAAATTTCAAGTGGGGTCTATGAAAGGTAAAATGCAGGCTCACCTTACCCCTACCATGAAGGGCCAGAGATGTTGTTTCCGGAAGACACCTCGACTTAGATATAATAGATCTGTGACAACAACAAAACCAAAAGAATAATATTAGCAATGTGAGAGACATCAAATAGATGGAAAAGCAGTAACATAAATACTATGCAAAAGTGTGAAGTACAACATAAACCGCCAACAGTGCTAGACAAAACACTATCAGACTAGTCGGTATAAAAGGAAAATCGAGACAAAAAGGAAAATTGCTCGACTATCCCTTATCCTACAATTCTGATGCTCGGCATCCACACCTTCCTATCAAGAGTCATGTCCTTAGAAATCTGGAGCCGCCATGTCCTGTGTGTCATCTCGCCCCAATATTTTTTAAACCACCATATGCCTCTTCTTGTACCTGCCAAAGCCAACCGCCACAACTCCTAAATCGGGGCACATAGGCTTCTTATCCGGGTGTGTCCGAACCATCTAAGTTGTGCTTTTTGCATCTTATCGTCCATCGAAGCCATGCCCACCCTCTCCCGCATATGTCGTTCTTAATGTTATCCAGCCTAGTATGCCCGCAAATTTATAATTACAAGTTTCAAAAAAATTTACTATTTTTTCTTCAAAACCGATCAAAGAGTTTCACATAAATTAGAGTTATGGAGAAAATAAATGATTTAATAGCCTGTTAGGCCAAACTTCTTATATAGCTTTATGTCAAAAATATTTTTGGCCAGAAATAATATGTGTTAGGCCACTTAATTTAAAAAAATATTTTTGTGTCATAATTAATATTTTGGACCAAGCTGTTAGAAAATATTTCTAAGCGTCCTTTTCTTAAAAATAATTTTTTTTAAATTGCTTTTGAGAATAAATTACTTTTTTCAGCTTATCAAAAATAATTTATCTTTTTACTCGAAAATACTTTTTGTCTTCAATAAGCCTAACTTAATATCTTTAACTTTAGAAAAAGTTTTTCGGGCCCCAAAAAAGCTGGACTCCCCATGCTATAAGAACTAGGGGTGGGTATATATCGGGTAAAACTGATAACCCAGACCGTTAATTATTTATTGGGTTATCGATATTGGGTTATTGGGTTAACGGTTCGGTAACGGGGTAAAAAAGATTTATTGGGTTATTGGTTCAGTCTCGGTTTATATTTTTGTTATTGGGTAAAAACAGATAAACCAATAAGAATCAAGTAATTTATGAATTTACCCTGAACTATATACTATGATTTTATTTTACTAATTCCCCATTTCCCTCCCCTCTTCGGTCTTCAGTTCACTTCAAGTCCCAATATCCCGCAGCGGCGCAGCCCCCAACTTCAGTCTTCAGTTCACTCCAAGTTCTCGCAGCGGCGCAGCCCCCAACTCCAAGTCTCAATCTCACCACTAGTTCAACTCTCAAGCTCACCAATCACCGCACCTTATCATGTCGTGTCTTTGTCTCTGTATTTCCGCACCACACCAGCACACCTTATCCAGTGTAACGCCAGAGTCCAGACGCCTGAGCCTCAAGTTCAACTCTCTCCCTCACTCGTCAATCGCATCGTGTAAGTTTTGGCTCAAAATTTTTTGTTTGCTTCTTGTTAATTGTTGTGTTTGCTCAAGATTTTTGCCTCTGTTTGCTTCTAATTTTTGTTTTCTGTTAGAGGAGTAGCAATTTTTTGATATTCAGTTTGATTAATTGAGTTAATATAAGTGATTTTGTGTTATATGGTGTTGCTGCGTATATGTATTTTAAGCTAGTTGAGTAATTTTTTGTATTTTAATCTAAATTTGTAGTTATATGTATTTCATTTTGAGATTTGTTGTCTCGCTGCTTGATTTCTTTTAAATCAAACTCACAGTGACACAAAAACATGGCTGAAAATATGATGATTGATAAGGTGATTGATGAAAGTGGAGCTTCTAATTCAAATGCGACATCACAATCTCAATATGTTCAATCGACAACAAAGAGACAAAGAAAAAAAAAGGCTTGTTGCATGGGAATATTTTGACCAAATTATTGATCCAGAAGAAAATCAAAAGGGTGTCTGTAAATATTGCAAAAAAGAATATTTTGCTGATTCGAAAGATAATGGTACGAAATCACTCCTTACACATATGTCTAATTGTCCAAAAATGCCTTTAGGTGTTTCTAAAAATCAATCTAAAATAGGCGTTAAACCTATTCCGGGGGGTAACAAGGGTGATGTAGCTGTTGTTCCATGGAAATTTGATCAAGAACAATGTAGGAAGGCTTTGTGTCGTATGGTGATTGTTGATGAACTTCCTTTCAGCTTTGTTGAAAAGGAAGGTTTTGTGAATTTTATGAAAGTTGCTCAACCTTTTTTTCGAATTCCTTCACGTAGAATTGTGGCACGAGATTGTTTTGATTTTTTCAACGAGGAAAAACGTAACTTAGTGAAGCTTTTTAAAGATTAGAGAGTTTGCCTTACAATTGATACTTGGACTTCCTTGCAACGAATAAATTATATGTGTATTACTGTTCATTAGATTGATAGTGGATGGATAATGCATAAAAGAATTATCAACTTTTGTCCAATTTCTAGTCATAGGGGTGAAGATATGGCAAATAGTATTGTTAATTGTTTGAAAGAGTGGGGGTTACAAAAGATTTTCACTATAACTGTTGATAATGCTAGTTCAAATGATGTGACGGTGAAGGAGCTTTCTAAGAAGTTAACAAAATGGGGGGCCAATTCCATGAATGGTAAGCACCTTCACGTGAGTGTATAGCTCATATTATGAATCTTGTTGTTCAGGATAGTATAAAAGAATCAATTGTATCTATTGAACGTATTATGCAAGTAGTGAGATATATCAGGCAGTCTCCTGCTAGGTGGAAAAAGTTTCAGGAATGTTGTGATGAAGGAAATCTGGTTAGGAAAGATTTATGTTTGGATGTTCCTACAAGGTGGAATTCTACATACTTGATGTTGAATAGGGCTATTGAATATGAGACTGCAATTTTAGAATATGCTGATCATGATATTGGCTTGTCACATCATCTTGAGTTTGTTGATATTGTGGATGAAAGTCCTGTAGGTACACTTTTGAGTAGTGATTGGGAGGATGTAAAGAAATTGATAAAATTTCTTGAAATCTTTTATAAGATTACTATAAAGGTATCTGGCTCACTTTATGTTACATCAAATCACCATTTTCTTGAAATTTATCAAGTTGCTGTTTACTTGAAACAATTGATATTAAATAAAGATGTTCTTTTGGGTTTAATGCCAAAGAAGATGAAGGAGAAATTTGATAAGTATTGGGGTGATCCAGAAAAAATGAACAAAATAATTTTCATTTCATGTGTTTTGGATCCTCGGTACAAGTTTGATTCTGTTAGTTTTGCACTTGCGAAGATGTTCGAAGAGAAAGGGCCAATTATTGCGAAGGGAGTGCATATATACATGACTTCATTGTTTGAAGAGTATGTAAAGTCTCATTTAAAAGATAATGATTGTCGTCCTTCTTCATGTTTATCTAACTCTTTATTGGACACAATGGAAGCTTCAATTGGATCTTTTGGTTCTTTCTTTGAAGAATTACAAAGACATAAAGATGAGATTGGAAGTTCAAATTCTAAATCAGAATTAGAAAAACATCTTACAGAAGAAGTTGAAAATAAAATAGCAGACGGTAATATATTGCTTTGGTGGAAAGTAAACTCACCTAGATTCCCCATTCTTGCTGAGATGGCTCGGGATGTGTTATATATTCATATTTCAAGTGTTGCATCTGAATGTGCATTTAGCACTGGAGGGCATATTCTTGATTCATTTAGGAGTTCATTGACTCCTAAATTGGTGGAAGTTCTAGCGTGCCTTCAAGATTGGCTTCGAAGTGAGCCATTACCTGTAAGTGTTGAGGAAGATTTAGATGTTCTCGAGAAATTAGAATAAGGTAACAATATCTTAATTTGTTTGACTGTATATTATTTTTATAAATAGTTTATTTAATATTTTTGTTGTTTGATTTGTTAATATATATTCTCATATATTTTGCCAATCTTGGAAACGAACCATGCGATGATGATGTGTAGAATCTTTGATAGTTGTAAGTTAAACTTTGGTAAGTTAATTATTCAACTTATATCACACATTGCATGATTACAAATATTACTTGACGTAATCTATTTTATTTTTATGTTTAATAGGTGTAACCATGCCTCGACTTTGTTGTCTCAAAGCTATTTCACATTTTTTGAGTCACTATGTAATGATTGAAGAAGGTGATGATGGATACTAAGAAGCTATTTCACATGTTTGTTGTTAGCTGTAGTTGTAAACACGTGATTTTTGACCCTCCCCGAGATTTTCTATATTTCTAGCGTAAAATATTTAGTTTAGTTTTAATATAGCTATTTTAGTTAAATTTGACTCTTTTACTTTATTTTTATCTCAAAATGAAAAAATAACAAAAATATAGTTTTATTAATGTTTCGTAGTCATTCTTAAACTTGAAAAATATAAAAAATAGTTTTATTTTAATTACGAGTATTATAGTTATTTTGCTTACGTAGGATTAATTAATAACGTCGTGTTCTCATTCTTGGTTCCGGGCAAAGAATAATATTCGGGTTCAAATTACCCGGTTTTATAATTTTTGGACCTAGCCCATAATAATCCGAGCCCACCACACATGGGGGGCACGGACGAATTAGACCCATCACATTTTTGTACACAAGAGGATGGGTCTTAAAATACTAAACTAATATAAAAATAATTAAAAATGAAAAGAAGAAAAAGACAAAAGAAAAGAACAAAATGAAAAAGACAAAATAAAAAAAAACAAAACAAAAGAATAGGGGACAATTGGAAAAGTTTCTCACGTGAAAGATGGGCTGGAGGGGAAAACAAAAGAAAGAGGGATTAAAAAACAAAAAGAAAGAGATGGGAGGGGATTAAAAAAAAGAAACAAGAAAATATACAAGGATATATACTACACTGTTACGATTTTGAAAGGGGGGGAAAGAGGCTCACATTTTTAACGGAAGGGAGGGACTGTTCATTTTTGGTTTTTTTCTTCATTTTTATAAAGGAGGGAGACCATACACACAGGGGGGAAAAAGAAAACATATAGAGAGATATGAGCTACTGTTGATGGTCTTCTTCATTGCTGAAGAAGACGAGCCACCAAGACAGCCCTTCCCCGCTAGTCGACCACGCAGCATCGTCGGCCAGCCCCACCAAAAACAGTCCAGTCCCAATATTGTTCCCAGCTCACACCAGACCAGCAGCAACTTCACCAAACGATCCTTACCATCACCTCACGTCCAGCGAACCAACAGTCCCATCGTCGAACCAGCAGCAACGACCAGCGACACCACCAAGCCAGCAGCTCGACGCCATAACTGCCAGCAGCCTCATCTGCGACCAGCTTCACCGTCCAAACGACCCTCACCTGAACCATCGCTGTCCTTTCTTCGTCGTCCTTCCAGCCACGTCCAAACGAACAGCCACACCAGCCGCACTTTTGTCGACTTTCTCCAGCTTTCCGGGGTGAGATCCGTTCGAGTTCGTCGTTGATTAGTCGTAGTCCGAGGTTCCGTCGAGTTTTGTTTCTGCCTTCACTTGGTTTATCCGAGCCGTGCTTTGTTCAAACGGCATTGTTCTGGTTAGTAAAAACAAGCATTTATTTCTATTGTCATGATTTGAATTTCTTTTAGGCAATTAGAATGAAATAGCTTGGTTTCACGTGTTATCATGTTTGCTTTGTTTTTTATTTTATTTTTATTTTTATTTTTTCATGATTCTGTTTCTTCTGTCAATTTTTGTAGTGTAAGAAAATTTGGTTGGTTAGTTTTTGTTTAGTCTATTCGAGCAATTTTCCATTGCTAATGCAAGTGTCTGCCAGTTTAACTTTAATACACCAAAAATCTCAATATTAGAGTTAGTGATTTCTACATGTGTGGCCATAATATCCAAATCTCATGTGTCATTCTCAAATCTAGGAAAAATAAATTTGAACATCTATAGTTAGCTTTAACTTAGTACAAACCTTTAAGAATTATTTGAGGCGTGCTACGCCAAATAAAATTTTAAATGTGTGGCCCTTATGTAATTATTGCTTTTAAAGTTCTTAGTATTCGGGACGGTCGTTTAGCGAATTTCACGGCCCTCCCAAAAGATAATAATATGTTAGTCGCTTTAAGTGCGCTTTTAATAATATTACCTTCCTAATTCGGGTGTGTATTTCATACAACCCAAATCCAAATCCGAAAACGTCAAATAAAGATGTGTCAAGAATCCGGGTGCATTTCATGTAACGTGATCCGAAAACATATTTTTAGACGACGTTCACTTTCGTAAAAAGTAATAAAGGCGGTAAAGGGATATTAATTTGCATTAAGTACATAACTGTAAAAAATCAGATAAATAAGCCGAATATGATAGTTAAGCGACCGTGCTAGAACCACGGAATTCGGGAATGCCTAACACCTTCTCCCGGGTTAACAGAATTCCTTATCCGGATTTCTGGTTCGCGGACCATTAAATAGAGTCAAACCTTTTCTCAATTCGGGTTTCAAACCGGTGACTTGGGACACCATAAATCTCCCAAGTGGCGACTCCAAATCTCAATAAATGAACCCCGTTTTGGTTGTCCTTTAATTGGAAAAACTCTTTTATACCTTGCACCCTCGCGGGTGCGGTAAAAAAGAGGTGTGACAGCTCTGGCGACTCCACTGGGGATATAAACCCAGAACCACTGGTTCAGGGTTTAAGAATTCGAGCTTGGAATAATTGTTGTATTTGGCTTATTTATTATCTGATTTTATTATATGTTTGTATTAATGTGCAAAATGATATTTTTATCGCTTTGATATTGTGTGAACTGTACATATAAATTGTGCCGGAACCAATCTCCTCTCTGAGTCTTCTAAATCATGAAGAAGGGTGCACTTCGTGTGACTTCTTTTCCGTATAGTGTCTAATTCCCACCTTAGAACGAGGTTTGGATAAGTTGCAAAACCGGTGAAGCTTCTGTATTCCCGGGTTGCTGCCTCCTCCTCGGCTCGAGTTGTCCGTTCGGGTAAGCCAGGTCTAGAACAATAAACCCGGGTTTTTAAACCTAGAATAACAAAGCTTCATGCCGGATCCCTAGTAGGAACGTTTATTTGCATCATGTTGCATTTGACTTAGGGGACTCAACACAGGGGTTGGGTCCGTCTAGGACAGGTGACCTGAAATGAAAAGACCATCCTGCTGCATCCTGTTTGTTTTATGCATATATTTGCTTCAGACTTGCAGGCTAACCGTTTTTTTTTTATATTGAGGAAAATGAAAAAAAATAGTCTCAAAATAGTTTGTTTTTTTACTTACTTAAAAAGAAAAAAAATACATTTGTTGTAAAATAAAAAATATGTGATTTCAAAATAGTTTGTTTTTTTTACTAAAAAAAAAAAAAAAAAAAAAAGAAAAAAAATTTTTTTTAAACTTAAAAAAATGTGTGAGAAAAAATAATAAATAGTTTGTTTCCTTTAAAGACGTAGTTTATTTGACCGAACTACGCAGGTTTGATTCTCACCACTAGGTGAGATACGTAGGCAACCCTCATCGGGTTCAACCACCCCTTTTAAAAATCAAAAAAATGTGTGTTTAATTTTGCCAATAAAATCAAAGTGATGCCGTTTTTGCAAATAGCCGAATGTTCCGAAAGGACGCCGGAAGGCTGTTTTGCAAAAATAGCCACTTTGAATCTTTATAAATAATTTTTGGGCACAACCTTGAAATATTCCCTCGCGGAAATGTTGAAAGGTCGTAGCCGCAAAATCAAGTTCGGATTCACACCCCGTTTGCAAAAAATAAAAAAAAATATATAAAAAATCAAAAAAAATGTATGTGTTTAATTTTGTCAATAAATCGAAGTGACGCTGTTTTTGAAAATAGCCGAATGTTCCGAAAGGACGCCGGAAGGCTGTTTTTTGCAAAAATAGCCACTTTGAATCATTTTTAATAATTTGCGGGCACAACCTTGAAATACTCCTTGTGGAAATGTTGCAAGGCCATAGCCGCAAAATCAAGTTCGGGTTCACACCCCGTTTGCAAAAATAACCAAAAAAATGTCAAATTTTTGATTTTGTTATAAATAAGTCGGGTGATGCTATTCTTGCTTAAAATAAGCCGAACGCCCCTCAAAAGACGCCGCAAGGCTGTTTTTGCAAGAATAGCCACTTTGGATTTTCTTTTATATAATTTTGGACACAGCCTTGAAATATTCCCTCGCGGAAATGCGAAAGGATGTATCCGCAAAAAAATCAAGTTTTGAGTCATCACTCAACTTTACAAAAATAACCACTTTGTCAAATAAGCCATTACATGGCCGGCGTTTTGCTGAAATAGCCACATTTTTTGCATTTTTACTTCCTCAGTCTTGTGTCGGCCTATGTCGTGCTGAACGATACCCCATAGGCCCCAGGATAAAAAATTTTGAATTGGCATCTTCTTAAATAAAATTTTGCAAAAAGAGCCACTTTGTCTAAATAAGCCATTACATGGCCAATTTATGAAAAATAGTCTTGTGTTGGTTTATGGTGATGCCGAACGATGCCCCATGAGCCACAAGATAAAAAAAAATTTCAAGTTTATCTTTCTTAAATAAATTTTGCAAAAATAGTCATTTTGTCAAATAAGCCATTATGTGGCCAATTTTGTAAAAATAGTCACAATTGACATAAAAAAATTTCTCAATCTTTTGTTGGCCTATGGCGATGTAGTTGGAGTCGGCTTCTATAATTTTCCTTCAAAGAAAAAAAAAATCAAATAAACATTTCTTTATTTCTTGCATTAATTTGCAAGAACTACGCTCGGTCTGATTCATGCGGGGTCATGATACGTAGGCAATCCACATAGGATTCGACCATTTCCATAACCAAAAAAAAAAAAAAAAAAAAAAAAAAAAGAATGATCAATAAGCGGGATACCTTAATGCTGACATGCTGGCTTTGTTTTGTTGTGTCCATTTCAGAAAGGTGGTTGGTTGTGGTTCTGGAATAACTCTTCCCCGTAGGACGAAGTCAGAGGACAATGGCAGATAATCTCAAAACTAAGTGGGTTGGTACAGGTACCCGACAACAGCTGGTTGAACGGAACCACGGGTTAGTAGAGGAGGTCAAGATATTGAGACAACACGTGGCTGATATGTATCGGGCGTGGATGGATGGAAAAGCACCACCTCCGCCACCACCTAGCTTCCTGGACTCTGTCCTTACCCGTACCATGAACCCGATGCCAGATGATCTCCCGCACTCTCCATATATACCCACCTACCACGGTTTTTCCAGCCACTCGAGTAGCTCAATTACTCGTCCCCCAGCTATGTTTTCACAACACTACTCCCGTCCCCAACACCACTACTCTCCCCGGGACACCCAAAACCGTACTTCACCTTCCAGTTACCCAGCCTCACAAAAGGCCTACCAACCCCCACGAACCTACCGGAAACCCCCCGGGTCAGGTTTCAGGCCAAATAAGGCGTTTAGAGAGGAGAGGTTGCTGAAGCGAGAAAAGGCTCTTACCCCTATCGGAGAATCCTATGCAAGTCTGTTTGAAAGGTTAAAGCATGTCGGCCTGATTACACCGCTCCCCGGATATACTCCCGATCCACGTGCAAGAAGCTTCGATCCTACTGCACGATGTGCATACCATTCCAATGTCAGAGGGCACGATATCGAGAGTTGTCGTACCTTGAAAAAGGAAATAGAAAGAATGATTCAAAAAGGGTGGTTGATTGTGGTCAATGATGATGACATGGGGCACACAAATCCTCTGGGGGGTGTATTGACTGGAGCTAAAAATGTTGAAGCAGATGGCAGCCTTGGCAATATTGATGCAGAACTTAGTGGCTAAAATGTTGTGCTTGGTAATTGGGAAGATACTCCATCTTTTGGTCAGCTAGATGGAGCTTTGGTGGTTCGTTTTGTCGTCATTTTTGTTGTCCGAGTTATCTTCAGGGTTTTCTTGTGGTCAAACCCTTTTGTCCTAGCAGTTTGCTTTGGTCTTGCCCAGTTTTGTTTCAGGGTTGTACTCTAGTTTGTTTTGCTTGTTTTGTCATTGAACCATTTCGTCATTAGTTTAATGAAGCTTTCGGTCTTTTGTTACTTCCGGTCATTTTATTTGTTTAGTTCTTTTACCCTTTAGATTTGTCTTGTGCTCAAACGCCGAATCTAGTGACACGACATGCGCACACATAATTATGGCTTAATTCTAAAAGTTAATCATTAAGCAATTGGAAGATGATCGGGTCATCTAAAGGAAACAAAAACAACTTGAGACTATTTGGATCCCGAGTCATTTGAAACCGGGGCAAGTAAAAAAGAAACAGTCAAAGGCAAGCTGGCCAAAATTGACATGGGGTCGTTCATAATGAGAGTGTTGCCCAACAATGCTTTAAAGATATGATGAATATTAATTGTGTTGTTTACGCTTGGCATGTTTTGAAGATTGGAATGACGAAGGCATTTTGTTCTGCTATCCAAACACTTTATCCATCGTCAACCCTTCGAGCCTGAATTTAAATTCCTTCATACCCCTCCTTCGGAATTAGTTGCAAAGACTAGAAACACGAGTTTGAAAGGCAAAAGAAGAAAGGGATAAAGAAAAGTAAAGAAAAAGAAAACAACAAAAAGAGATAAAGAAAAGAAAAAGAAAAATGTGTGAAAAAAAAAAAAAAAAAAAAAAAAACTTGAAAAAGAGGAATTGGGAACTACGTTTGACCTGATTCCTTAAAGAGGATACGTAGGCGCTTCACAGCTCGGTCATAGTGTAAATAAAGAAATAAAAATCCCCAAGTATAAAATTGGGGCGAAGAAAAATTGTGTTTATTGTAAATAAATTTAGGTCCGAAGGTTGTAAATTTTGAACCCAAAATCGATTTTGTTTTGAGCCTTCAATACCCTTTCTTTCTAGCCCTATCCAAATCCCACATTACGGTCCAAAGAAAGACCTTCCGATCAGTCTTCAAAAGATGCCGCGTCAGGCGAGGGATAGAGTCCTATCATAATATAACACGTTGATTCTCGGCAGAAAAGACGTTGATTCTCAGCAGAAAGGAAATACGAGAGAGTCTTGGCAGTGACACCCCAATCCCCAGCTAAAAGTGATACAAATGAGAGAATCTTACCGGTGAAAACCTCCACAGGCACCATAAGACGACGAAAGCCTGAGAGAAAATCAAAATGAGAGAGGCTTGAAAGTGAAAACCCTTCGGGCACTACAAGTCGAATAAAGGTGATAATCAGATGGAAATCACGAGACAGAAATCGTGAAGGGCAATTAACGACGAAGGATAGACCATATGCGCATGTCATGACCAGTGGAGTTGGTATTCGCGTTTGATAAGTTTTGTAGATATTTCTTGCTAGAGAGTCATTTTCTTTTTTCTTTGTCTTCTATTTTGTTTCTTTTTATCTTTCTCATTTTTATCAAAAATTCCCCATCAAGGTCTGTCTAGTTCAGAACAAGTGAGAAATGACTTCAAAACTTGCCACCAACTTTCCAATTATTATGCAAAGCAAGGAAATGCCATTGACGGCAGAGAAGTAGGGTGCGAAGAAGATTATTAAATTGGGGCAGAAAATTTTCTTTTCAGTTTGAAAATTTTCTGGAAGTCAATACCCACTTGGGGAAGAAGGAAAGTCTTAAGGGAAATGGTCTTCGAACTAGTGTCATCCTCAACAACCTTCAAGAAGAGTGAAACACCAATTTTGAGGAAATGAAAATCTACCGGCAGTGTTATCTTGAGCAAGTTCCGAGGTGGTCGGACAACACAGAGTGGTAAAGGAAGAAAGGAAATCTCATCTTCAACAAAATAACCCTCAACAAGTTGAGAAACACAGAACGGGGAAGGGATAAATGGAAAAACCCATCCCCAGCATGAGTATCATCAAATAATAACATCCCCAGCAAGGTCTGATAATGAAACACAGAGCAGGGAAAGAGGAGGAGAACCGTCCCCAGCAGGAGCACCACAACCAGCCACCACATTTTAAAACTAACCAATTTTTCTTTGATTTGAAACAGGGAAAAAGGGGTTGTCGGCAGCAAAGCATGCCACGAAGAAGATTCTCAAACTGGGGCAGAAAATTTTCTCCTGTTGCGAAAATTTTCTCGAAACCAAATACTTGGTTAGGGAAGGAAGCTAGATAACGCGAGGAAATGATCTTTGAACCCGGTTATCCCAGCAGATTTGAAAGAAAGAAAACAACAAGCTGTGATAGATGAAATTATACCCCCAACAGACAGGACAAGACGAGGAAGCTTGCGTTCAGAAAGGCAAGAAGCCGGTATCACCCTCAGCAGTCCTCGGAAAATGAAACATTGATTTCGAGATTTCACCGGCAGCATTATATCCTACAAGTTTTTCAAGGGAGCGAAGCGCGAGCCCCGAAGGAGGTTTGGAAAGAGGAAGAAGGAAAGGGAATCCCCCGACAGGGTAATCCCCAGCTGATGACACTTCAATCCCCAGCGATCTCGAGAGAGAATAAAGGTTCTGAAGGAAGTAGAAAAGGAGGAAATAAAGAAGATTTTCCCCAGCAGCATTACCCCAGCAGGTAAGTAATTAGTTCCAAAGACATCCCCAGCAGTCAAGAGAAAAATAACACAACCCGGGAGGAAAGCAATTCCAAAACAAGGTAATTCGGAAGAAAGGATGGCCCAAGAAGCGATGCAAGAAGAATAAAATGGTACAAGAAGAGAGGAATGGCGTTTAATTTTCAGAGTTGATGATTGAAGTCAGGAGCCCGCCTGAAGAGAGGAATGGCGTTTATTTTCAAAAGATGTTGTTGAAGTCAGGAGCCCGCCTGAAGAGAGGAATGGCGATTTATTTTCAAAAGTTGATGATTGAAGTCAGGAGCCCGCCTGAAGAGAGGAATGGCAATTTATTTTCAAAAGATGTTGTTGAAGTCAGGAGCCCGCCTGAAGAGAGGAATGGCGTTTATTTTCAAAAGATGTTGTTGAAGTCGGGAGCCCGCCCGAAGAGAGGAATGGCGATTTATTTTCAAAAGTTGATGATTGAAGTCAGGAGCCCGCCTGAAGAGAGGAATGGCGTTTATTTTCAAAAGATGTTGTTAAAGTCAGAAGCCCGCCAGAAAAGCAGAACGCCGTCTCAGTTTCCAAGATTTGATAAGGATGGTGAACAATCGAAAGTGACATAGTGTAACGGAAATCCCAGTTCTAAAGATATCCCCAGCAGTCAGGAGGGAAAGCAACACGACCCAGGAGGAAAGCAGTTCCGAAACAAGGTGATTTAGGAGAAATGATGGCTCAAGAGTCGATGCAGCAAGAATAAAATGGTACAAGAAGAGAGGAATGGCGATTTATTTTTTTTTCAAAAGATGTTGTTGAAGTCAGGAGCCCGCCTGAAGAGAGGAATGGCGATTTATTTTTTCAAAAGATGTTGTTGAAGTCAGGAGCCCGCCTGAAGAGAGGAATGGCAATTTATTTTCAAAAGATGTTGTTGAAGTCAGGAGCCCGCCTGAAGAGAGGAATGGCGTTTAATTTTCAGAGTTGATGGTTGAAGTCAGGAGCCCGCCCGAAGAGAGGAATGGCGTTTAATTTTCAGAGTTGATGGTTGAAGTCGGAGCCCGCCCGAAGAGAGGAATGGTGATTTATTTTCAAAAGATGTTGTTGAAGTCGGAGCCCGCCCGAAGAGAGGAATGGCGATTTATTTTTTCAAAAGTTGACGTTGAAGTCGGGAGCCCGCCCGAAGAGAGGAATGGCGATTTATTTTTTCAAAAGATGTGGTTGAAGTCGGGAGCCCGCCTGAAGAGAGGAATGGCGATTTATGTTCAAAAGATGTTGTTGAAGTCGGGAGCCCGCCCGAAGAGAATGGAGTGGCGATTTTATTTTGAAGTAGTAGTTGAAGTCGTGGAGCCCGCTCGGAGAATGGAGTGGCGATTTTATTTTGAAGTAATAGTTGAAGTCGGGGAGCCCGCCCTGAAGAATGGAGTGGCGATTTATTGTTGAAGTTGTTTAAGGAAAGCGGCAGAGTGTAACGGAAATCCCCAACATGAATCAGAAGGAAGGCAACAAGGATCAGAAAAGATAGATTCAGACTTCGAAGGAGAATAGCTCGAAGATCACAAGTAAGGGAATTCACTTCGGAGTGCAATACAAGATAGCAACAAAAGAAGCTTGCAACCAGAATGCGAGTCAACAATCCGAGATGATCAACAGAAGTTAGTCATAATGAAAAAAAAAGGCAAGGAGTTAATCTAAGTGCAGAAGTTGATAAAAGATGTGGTGTGCTCAAGACATGGCCGAGGTCACAAGCACTGCATACCTGGTTCAGATCCAGAAAGCGGAAGAAGATTGAACTAGTACCTACAACTAGCAAGTATCAAGGTTCAAATTTAGAGTCCGCATGAAGCACCAACCAATACTCAAGATCAAGCTTCAGAAGACTTATAGATATGAATTTTGTAACTAGTAGCTGATAGGCTTAGTTAGTCTTTTTCATATTTTGATTTAATAGCAGGACCACGGACCGGAACTTCGACGGACCAGAACTTCGATGGGACGGAACCTCGACGGAACGACACCTCGACTGGCTCTCCACCTCGGTTACCCCTTCCTCACTCACTTTCGAACTACACGTGGCCCGATTCCTTTATAGCCAAGGATATGTAGGCAGCTCAGATACAAGGGCTCGGTCACATTCCTCTTCTCTTAGTTTAGTCCCTCCCAATAAGGGTCAGGTCAAAAACACTTGTCTAGTCGTTCTTTGACTGAAAACTCTTTGTGTTTTCAGTCAAAGAGGGGCAGCTGTAAACACGTGATTTTTGACCCTCCCCGAGATTTTCTATATTTCTAGCGTAAAATATTTAGTTTAGTTTTAATATAGCTATTTTAGTTAAATTTGACTCTTTTACTTTATTTTTATCTCAAAATGAAAAAATAACAAAAATATAGTTTTATTAATGTTTCGTAGTCATTTTTAAACTTGAAAAATATAAAAAATAGTTTTATTTTAATTACGAGTATTATAGTTATTTTGCTTACGTAGGATTAATTAATAACGTCGTGTTCTCATTCTTGGTTCCGGGCAAAGAATAATATTCGGGTTCAAATTACCCGGTTTTATAATTTTTGGACCTAGCCCATAATAATCCGAGCCCACCACACATGGGGGGCACGGACGAATTAGACCCATCACATTTTTGTACACAAGAGGATGGGTCTTAAAATACTAAACTAATATAAAAATAATTAAAAATGAAAAGAAGAAAAAGACAAAAGAAAAGAACAAAATGAAAAAGACAAAATAAAAAAAAACAAAACAAAAGAATAGGGGACAATTGGAAAAGTTTCTCACGTGAAAGATGGGCTGGAGGGGAAAACAAAAGAAAGAGGGATTAAAAAACAAAAAGAAAGAGATGGGAGGGGATTAAAAAAAAGAAACAAGAAAATATACAAGGATATATACTACACTGTTACGATTTTGAAAGGGGGGGAAAGAGGCTCACATTTTTAACGGAAGGGAGGGACTGTTCATTTTTGGTTTTTTTCTTCATTTTTATAAAGGAGGGAGACCATACACACAGGGGGGAAAAAGAAAACATATAGAGAGATATGAGCTACTGTTGATGGTCTTCTTCATTGCTGAAGAAGACGAGCCACCAAGACAGCCCTTCCCCGCTAGTCGACCACGCAGCATCGTCGGCCAGCCCCACCAAAAACAGTCCAGTCCCAATATTGTTCCCAGCTCACACCAGACCAGCAGCAACTTCACCAAACGATCCTTACCATCACCTCACGTCCAGCGAACCAACAGTCCCATCGTCGAACCAGCAGCAACGACCAGCGACACCACCAAGCCAGCAGCTCGACGCCATAACTGCCAGCAGCCTCATCTGCGACCAGCTTCACCGTCCAAACGACCCTCACCTGAACCATCGCTGTCCTTTCTTCGTCGTCCTTCCAGCCACGTCCAAACGAACAGCCACACCAGCCGCACTTTTGTCGACTTTCTCCAGCTTTCCGGGGTGAGATCCGTTCGAGTTCGTCGTTGATTAGTCGTAGTCCGAGGTTCCGTCGAGTTTTGTTTCTGCCTTCACTTGGTTTATCCGAGCCGTGCTTTGTTCAAACGGCATTGTTCTGGTTAGTAAAAACAAGCATTTATTTCTATTGTCATGATTTGAATTTCTTTTAGGCAATTAGAATGAAATAGCTTGGTTTCACGTGTTATCATGTTTGCTTTGTTTTTTATTTTATTTTTATTTTTATTTTTTCATGATTCTGTTTCTTCTGTCAATTTTTGTAGTGTAAGAAAATTTGGTTGGTTAGTTTTTGTTTAGTCTATTCGAGCAATTTTCCATTGCTAATGCAAGTGTCTGCCAGTTTAACTTTAATACACCAAAAATCTCAATATTAGAGTTAGTGATTTCTACATGTGTGGCCATAATATCCAAATCTCATGTGTCATTCTCAAATCTAGGAAAAATAAATTTGAACATCTATAGTTAGCTTTAACTTAGTACAAACCTTTAAGAATTATTTGAGGCGTGCTACGCCAAATAAAATTTTAAATGTGTGGCCCTTATGTAATTATTGCTTTTAAAGTTCTTAGTATTCGGGACGGTCGTTTAGCGAATTTCACGGCCCTCCCAAAAGATAATAATATGTTAGTCGCTTTAAGTGCGCTTTTAATAATATTACCTTCCTAATTCGGGTGTGTATTTCATACAACCCAAATCCAAATCCGAAAACGTCAAATAAAGATGTGTCAAGAATCCGGGTGCATTTCATGTAACGTGATCCGAAAACATATTTTTAGACGACGTTCACTTTCGTAAAAAGTAATAAAGGCGGTAAAGGGATATTAATTTGCATTAAGTACATAACTGTAAAAAATCAGATAAATAAGCCGAATATGATAGTTAAGCGACCGTGCTAGAACCACGGAATTCGGGAATGCCTAACACCTTCTCCCGGGTTAACAGAATTCCTTATCCGGATTTCTGGTTCGCGGACCATTAAATAGAGTCAAACCTTTTCTCAATTCGGGTTTCAAACCGGTGACTTGGGACACCATAAATCTCCCAAGTGGCGACTCCAAATCTCAATAAATGAACCCCGTTTTGGTTGTCCTTTAATTGGAAAAACTCTTTTATACCTTGCACCCTCGCGGGTGCGGTAAAAAAAAGAGGTGTGACAGTAGTTGTACTCAGCTGTGTCATATATAGCAGCTTTAAAATTATTATGGGTGTTGCTCTTTCTTTTTTTGGATTATGGGCGTTATAGTTATTATTGCAGCTGCGTCGTTATAGCAGTGCCTGTCGTTATAACATGCTAGCATCTGTGTCGTTATTTCTGCTGTGTCGTTCTCTCTTCAGTTGAAAGCAATACTGTTGTAGTTGTCTGTTTTTTGTTGAAAGCACTCTGTTTTGTTTCTCTCTTCGTTATAGCACTTAGCAGTACTTCTTGCTTTGTGGAATTTCATATGATCTTTGGAATAGCACTTAGCAGTACTTATAGCACTTAGCTTTGGAATTTAGCAATACTTATAGTACTTTGGAATTTGAAATTTAGCAGTAACTATAGCAGTATTTGAAATTTAGCAGTACTTATAGTACTTTGGAATTCATGAGTACTTATAGCAGTATTTGAAATTTAGCAGTACTTATTTGGAATTTATCAATACTTATAGCACTTAGCAGTACTTATAGCACTTAGCATTACTTATAGCAGTAGTTTGGAATTTCATGTGATCTTTTAGTACTTATAGCAGTACTTTGGAAGGTGTCATCCAGTGGAATGTTTCTGTTGGCAACACAAAGTCCCAAACGATAGTTCTAGGTGATATATCTTCTTATACCATATGCCAACATAGCGATTCTTGGAATTTCCAGGGCTGAAAAATTCAATTTCATACACCCCACCAGCTGAAATAATTGTATCACCACCTCTAATGAGTTTATCTATAGTGATCGTGTCTAATACTGTAGAAGTTAGAAAGAAGTGTTAAAGTAGCATCGAGTTTCTCTTGGAAACCGACAAGTTTCTAGTTTCCAAATAAGTGGTACCTGTGAGCACGTGATTTTTGCCCTATAAGAGAAATACTCCCAAAGATTCAAAATAAAATAATTTTAGTTTTCTTGCAATTGTTGTAAATTTTGTGTTATTTTTCTTGTATTATTTGCATTTTTATCTGTGCATATTTGCTTGTTTAAATAAATAAAATATACAAAAAAATATGTTGCATATGTATATAAAATTCAAGTTTATAATTAAGTTTATTTTACAAAAATGAAAAGTCATAAAAAATATGTATTTTTGCATTTTTTAAGCATTTAATGTCCAAATCGTGCAATTTTATTTTTATTAATGTTTAATTTTGTGTGATAATTATTATTATGAGTTAATTAGTATTTCAAGATAACTTTTAGTTTTTATAAATTAATCTTAGTATTTTTGGGCTTTATTAATTAGGATGTTGAATAATGGAGAAGAACAAAATAGAAAAAAATTTGGATTGGGCCATCTTGCAAATTAAGTTACAAGCCCAATCTTAAGCACCCTTACCCAAACCAAAACCCCTTGGCCCAAAAAGAAAATTTCAGATTTTTAGCCAAAAATAATCATAATCACATAACATAAAGTAGTGGGGGCAAGGAAATAAAGGAAGAAAACATGGAGAGGAAAACATGGAGAGGAAAACATGGATTAGTGGGTTTTCTTTAAATTAAAAAATATATTCTTTTTAAT
The DNA here is from genome assembly GCA_032618575.1 of Nicotiana noctiflora. Classification (NCBI taxonomy): domain Eukaryota; kingdom Viridiplantae; phylum Streptophyta; class Magnoliopsida; order Solanales; family Solanaceae; genus Nicotiana; species Nicotiana noctiflora. Next base: position 584,731 of record JASVEL010004318.1, read on the forward strand.
AAAAAGATCTAAAAAGTTTCGAAATTCTTGCCTATAAATAGAAGAGAAGATTTATGAAAAAAGGGGAGAGAAAAAAGAGAGAAAAAATCGGAAGAGAAGAGAAAATAAAGAAAATTCCCTGCTGTGGTATACACTCGATATACACTCTGGATACAGAAGTATACACGGAAAAAAATGCAATTTTTGAGAGTTTCTTTTGAGAAGTGAAAAGAGTTCAAAGCTAGAAAGCCAAAACAAAGAGAAAATCTGGAATATATTTTTCTTTTCTATTTTTTACTGGTTTTTTTTGTTTTTCTCCGTATTGCTGGGATTTTCGGGATTGAGGTGTTGAAGCTACTGCTGGTTGTTACTATTGTTGTTGCTGTATTTTCACCGCCCTGTTGATTTGCCATTTTGCCATTCCTTTCAAAACCAGGTACACATTCTAAAAACCATGTGTTAATGTAAGCTCGAATTGGAAGTTAAAGTTTTGAAATGAAATAGAAAAGCAAGTTGTTGATTAATATTTGTTGTTATTTTCTATTTTATTAGTTTTTGTCAAATTGTAGTTAGCTTTATAATTTGAAGAATAAATTTGGCATTCAAGGGAACACCTTTTCTACTAATATAGAGTAGCCTTTTAAGCATGTAATTGTTTAGGACTTTTCTTTTCTTTTAGAGACAAACTAAATAGAAAAAATGTAGTCACTTTAGGATTATCCTTTTTTTTAAATAAAAATGTTACGAGCCTAGCTAAATAGAAGAAATAAAATTGCGGGGCCCCTCAATAACAATGTTCATTTTTTTTCTTTTCTTAAAATAACCAAACGCGGTAAATGTTTAAAATTGCATTATAGTATTGAACATTTTTTAAAAATCAGATATTTAGCCATTACAATAATTTAAGCGACCGTGCTAGAACCACGGGATCCGGGGGTGCCTAACACCTTCCCTCGGGTCAACAGAATTCCTTACTTAGAATTTCCGGTTCGCAGACTTCATTTGGAAAGTCGAAAATTTCCTCGATTTGGGATTTAAATAAATTGGTGACTTGGGACACCATAATTTATTCCAAGTGGCGACTCTGAAATAAATAAATAATCCCGTTTCGAATATTGTCACTTAAATTGGAAAAACTCCCTTGTACGTTTATCCCTTCGGGGTAAGTGCGCCAAAAGGAGGTGTGACAGCTCTGGCGACTCTATTGGGGAACAAACCCAGAACTACTGGTTCAGGGTTTACGAATTCGAGCTTTGATTAATTATTTTATTTGGCTTATTTATTATCTGATTTTGTTACATGTTTATATTTGATATGCTAAATGTTGCTTTGCCGCTTTGATATTTCGTGAACTGTATATAAATTGTGCCGATACCCATTTTCTCTTCTGAGTCTTTTGAAATACAATACCGGGCATTTGCTGGACATAGCCCGTTTTTCTCAAGATAGCTGTGGTGCTTGGCACCCGGTGAAGGATTTTGTAGTCACACATGTTTAGGCGGAGAGTTTTGTCAATTAAGTCGGAAAGCCATGCTACCGGTGCACTGACACTCTTCGGCTCGAGTTGTCCGCTCGAGTTAAAGCCAGTCTAGACACTTTTCCAAGAGGATGATGACTTAGAATAACAAAACCTTATGCCGGATCCCCGATAGGAACGTTTATTTGCATCATGTGCATATTTGACTTAGGAGGCTCAACACAGGGGGATTGGGCCTGTCTAGGACAGGTGTACCTGAAACAAAAAGACCAACTTGTTGCATCTTTCTGTGTGCATTTATTTGTTTCGATCTTACATATCGACCGGTTTGTTAAAAGAGAGGAAGAAGTGGAAAACATCAGGGTATATAGTCAAAATAGTTTTATGAAAAATAGTTAGATTCTGAAAAAATGCAAAAAAAAATTCCAAATAAATTTTCTTAATTTTACGAAAATAGTTAGTTCTTTAAAAAATAAATTTTAAAAAAAAATGCAAAAAAAAAAAAATTCCAAATAAATTTTCTTAATTTTACGAAAATAGTTTAGTTTCTTTGAAAATGATTTTGAGAAAAAAAAATGCAAAAATGATTTCTTTGTTTTAGAAATGGTGTTTAAAAATAGTTTGTTTTCTTTTCTTAAAATGATTTAGTTCTTTTATTACCGAACTACGCTGGTTTGATTCTCACACGGTGTGAGATACGTAGGCAACCTTCATCGGGTCCAACCTCCCCTTTTCCAAAAATAACCAAAAATATCGAAATTGATTTTTTCGTTGTAAATATGTTGAGTGATGCCGTTTTCAAAAACAGCCGAATGTACCCGAAAGGGACGCCGGAAGGTTGACAAAAAAAAAATGGTTTCGTTCTTCCTACTGTTTTTCATGAAATAAAAAAGAAAAATCAATAAAAATTAAAAAAAAATATGGGTTTCCTTCATTTTGAAGTACTTTTCTAAAAAAAAAATTGAAAAAAATATTTTCTTCCTTAGAAAAAGAGACAATGAGTAAAAATTCAAACAAAATTTTTTTTTATCCCAAGGCAAATAATTTCTTTTTTTTAGAAGTCTTTCTTTCAAAAAAGCAAAACAAAAATAAGCAAAATATAAATATGTTATTTCTTTTAAAGCGTTTTTTTCAAGAATTAAAAAAAAATATTAGTTTATTCGCTCTATTCCCGATTATCCGAACTACGCTCGGTCTGATTCATGCGGGGACATGATACGTAGGCAATCCACATAAGATTCGACCATCACCAAAAGAAAAAGAAAAAAAATGAAAAAAAAGAGAAAAAAAAGAAAGAGAAAATTGATAAAGAGAGGAAGAAGATGCAAGCAAAGGAAAGTATAAGCCGGAGTAACGCATTACAATCGAATACAAGTAGCAACACGATCAACTATATAAGTGCATCACACCCAACGTGAGATTACTTATTTGTTATGTTGTTTCAGACTAATCGTTTGTTTGCCAAACTCCAGGTTTTAGAAAATAGTGGTTGATTTTGTGGTACTCTGGCTTCACATTCATACTTCACGAGGTCCAAAAGAAAAGTTCAGCAGCCCGTTGCGAAATCAAAAGAAAGTACCCATCCTTATTTCACAAGTTCGAAAAGAAGTGCCAACATGTCTTCAGAAATCCCTTTGCCAACCGTTCCCATTTTAACTGGGATGATTTGTGAAGACGAAGAATTCGATCAAGCGCTTAAGGCCATAATTGCTATTGCTGATGTGGAAAGGAAGCCCAAGGCGACCCCGAAACAGGAGAAAGGGGAAAAGAAGAGTAAAATCACTGAGTTAGAACCAGAAAGGGAAATTGGTGCACCTAAGCAAGCCTATGTGACATGGGGGCAATTAAGACACCATGGTTGAATGAGCCGGTGTTTGTTGGACGCGTACCACAGAAGCTTAAAGACCGTCAAGAGGAAGATAATGAGGATTTCATGATTGAAGAGAGTGAAGGAAAACATGAGCCAAAGCTCTGCGATACCACATGGTCGAGCCAGGGAAAGGGACTATCACCGTTGAGATGGGACCAGACACTAAACTCCCAAACTGAAAGGCTAAGCCATTCTCGATTAGGCGGAAGCCCAGTAAACTTGTCCTGCCGCATTTTTCTGCATCATGAGTTATTTCAGGGTGTAAATTGGATGTTTCTTTTAGTTTTTGTCTTTAAAATTCCGAATGTGAACCCTGTTTTATCCTTTCGATTCCAAGAAATGGAATTAATATTTCATCGTCCGTTTCCTTTTCTTTTGTTATTTTTTATTCTTTCAGATTTGTTTTGGTTTTCTTTTGCTCTTCTCTTTAGTTCAAATCATGCAGCTTTAAATAACATGATATGCTTGCGAACTTCATGCTTAGATCCTAAAACGCTGTCAGACTTCAGAATAATGAATCGAGAGTTGAAATGCACAAAAGTTTATTTTTGAGGAAATGAAATAATGAATTGGAATAACTGAAAAAAAATTGGTTCGCATACAAAAGGGTTGTGTTGTACTCAGGGAATACCCAAGTAATTATCCCAACAAAGAATGGCCCATGATTGCAACAAGAAAGTGCGGCCCAGGAATCTTGAAATAGAACAACCGACGTTGAGGCGCATTCCTCCTCATTACTAAGAGACAAAAGGAAAATTGGCTCCTAATTGGAAGGATCCATACATCATCCGAAAATATCACTGAGAGGGACACTGTATCTGGAAGACATTGAAGGAAATAATCTTGAAACGGTAGTCAATACAGATATAGTATAAAGGTACTGTGTCCGGATCTCCTGCGACGTGGGCTTTTGTGTAATTGAGATGACGAAGGCTTTCTTTCTTGCTACCCCAAACACTATAAATCCTTTGTAACGCCCTTTGAGCCGATTACCTTTCTTTGGCTACCCTCTTTGGAAACCAAAAAAAAAAAAAAACAAAAACCAAACAAAACAAAACAAAACAAAATTTCCCGAACTACGTTCTGACTTGATTCCGAAAGGATACGTAGGCAACCTCTTCCTGAGGTTCAGTCACACCAAAACAAAAAATCCAATTTCCCCAAAAATTAAAACTGGGGCAGATGATATGACGGTTCAGTTTAAATCCGTCAAGATGGTTCCAGAGTTGTAATTCCATTCAATTTCCTTTTTACCCAAAAAACCTTGTTCAAGTCCTTCGGATCAATTGGCAAAGGCAAGGAAGTGAAGAATGTCATTGACGGAAATCTGACACAGTCTGAATTGAGAGAAACAAAATGAGAGAGTCTTATCGGTGAAAACCTTCGGGCACCATAAGGCGATGGCGATTGGAAAAGCGAAAAATGAGAGAGTCCGTTTAGTGAAAACTCGCAAAGAGCACTATCAGGCGACAGTGAGAAGAGAAATGAAAGGGATCGATTGGCGGAAACCCGCAAAAGGCGCCACCGACCAAAAGAAAGATGTCCCTTCACTAAAGAATTTTGGCAAGATTCCCTGGTTTTGAAATTGCGAATCAATGGGTTCATAAGAAGTTGGAAAGTTTATATGGGTCAGGCGTCCAGTCCAAGAAGCATGTCATGTTTATTTGGAGTCAGCATGCATCCAGATAAGTCTTTTTTTTTCCGAAAGGGACGTTTCTTTTTAAACTCATTTTCTTGTTTTTTGTATAGTTATTCTTTGAATCCCTTTCGGTTTAATTTTGATTCTAAAAATATTACAAAGAAAGGCGGCAGGACCGGTTTTCACATGACTCCGTCTGGTAAAAAAAATAAAATAAAGTTGAAGAAAGATACCCAGCCTCAGTTGTTGTATTGATCCAATCCCAATTGATCGTAATGATCGATTGTTTCCAAGGAAACGGAGGTTAGAGAGAGAATGGAAATCAAAGGCTAAGGTCTTAGAAGAGACGAAATAAGGCAGAAGGATAGAACCCACACAAAAAATCCTCATGAAATTCCGGGAATGAGCCCGGTCAGTTTGAAAGGAAGTCACCCCAAAGACAATTGGTAGCAAACTTCTCAATGGAAATGGGGAAACGATCAAGCAATGAAGATAATCAAGGCCGCAAAGTCAACCACTTTTTCAATTGATAAAATGTTCTTTGTTGAAAGCAGGTCTGTTTAATTGTGCAAGAAGAAGGTACAACTCAAAGAAGTGAAGTACGCAAGCATTGAAATGGCTTTGGAACAAGGAAAACACATAAAAAGGTAAGTTTCTTTTTAGAGCTTTATCTTATGCATTTGTTGATGGTTAAAAAGAAAGCCTAAAAGAAGGCCCAAAAAGAAAAAAAATGAAAGAAAAGAAAATGAAAACTCCGAAAAAGAGAATCAAATCATATCAGTCCAATATCTGTTTGGACCCAGGTCAGAAAAACCGAGGGTCTTTCCGGCCAGAAAGCCGTGAAACTTTTATCCCGGTCAGAAAACCGAGGATCTCCCAGTCAGAAAACTGCGGAGCCATTTACTTTTACCCCGGCCAAAAAACCGAGGATCTGACGGCCAAAAAACCGTTAGATATTGTTTGAATTCCGGCCAGAAAGCCGTGAAACTTTTATCCCCTGTCAAAAAACCGAGGATCTCCCAGTCAGAAAACTGCGGAGCCATTTACTTTTACCCTGGCCAAAAAATCGAGGATCCGACGGCCAAAAAACCGTTAGATATTGTTTGAATTCCGGCCAGAAAGCCGTGAAACTTTTATCCCGGTCAGAAAACCGAGGATCTCCGAGTCAGAAAAAACTGCGGAGCCATTTACTTTTACCCGGCCAAAAACCGAGGATCTAACGGCAAAAAAAAATCGTTAGATGTTGTTTTAATTCCGGCCGTAAAGCCGCGAAACTTTTATCCCGGTCGAAACCGAGGATCTCCCGATCAGAAAACTCGTGAGCCATTTACTTTTACCCGGCCAAAAATCGAGGATCCGACGGCCAAAAACCGTTAGATGTTGTTTGAATTCCGACCGAAAGCCGCGAAACTTTCATCCCGGCCGGAAAATCGAGGATCTCCCGATCAAAAAACCCGCGGAACCATTTACTTTTACCCCGGCCAAAAACCGAGGATCCGACGACCAAAAACCGTTAGATATTGTTTGAATTCCGGCCGAAAGCCGTGAAACTTTTATCCCGGTCAGAAAACCGAGGATCTCCCCAGTCAGAAAACTGTGGAGCCATTTACTTTTACCCCGGCCAAAAAATCGAGGATCTAACGGCCAAAAAACCGTTAGATATTGTTTGAATTTCGGCCGAAAGCCGCGAAACTTTTATCCCGGTCGAAAACCGAGGATCTCCCGATCGAAAACTGTTGAACCCAACTTTTACCCCCGCTAAAAAACCGAGGATCCGACGGCCAAAAAACCGTTAGATGTTGTTTGAATTCGGCCAGAAAGCCACGAAACTTTCATCCCCGGTCAGAAAACCGAGGATCTCCCCAGTCAAAAACTGCGGAACCATTTACTTTTACCCCGGCCAAAAAACCGAGGATCTGACGGCCAAAAAACCGTTAGATATTGTTTGAATTCCGACCGGAAAGCCGTGAAACTTTTATCCCGGTCAGAAAACCGAGGATCTCCCAGTCAGAAAACTGTGGAACCATTTACTTTTACCCCGGCCAAAAAACCGAGAATCTGACGGCCAAAAAACCGTTAGATGTTGTTTGAATTCCGGCCAGAAAGCCGTGAAACTTTTCTCCCTGGTCAGAAAACCGAGGATCTCCCCAGTCAAAAACTGCGGAGCCATTTACTTTTACCCCGGCCAAAAACCGAGGATCTGACGGCCAAAAAACCGTTAGATATTGTTTGAATTCCGGCCAGAAAGCCGTGAAACTCTTCTTCAAAATCCCGGCCAGAAAGCCGTGGAACGTTTATTTGTGAAATTGTGATTTTCTTACCCAACACCAAAGAGTCTTTTTAATCGTTTTTTTTGTGTCACAACTAACTCACGAATTTTTCCTAGCAAAACTGGGGCAGAAAAATTTCGTTTGTTTGTTTGTTTTGTTGTCTAAATAGGTTTGACCTCGGGACGCAAGGATCGAGATAACCTACAAATGGAACATCAATCCAGAATGAAGAAAATAAGAAAGGAACCAAAAGAAAAGAGTTCAAACGTTGGAGTAAACAAAGGCGCGGATTGCTCAGAAGATGATTGAAGTAACAAGCTCCGCCGACTCCGTTCCACTCAATGTTACAGAAATAAACAAAGCACATACAACTTGTTGAGCATCAAGATTCGGATCGAGGTCTACAGCAAATAAGCTAAGATTCAAGATCAAGTTTCCAAGAGAATCATAGATAGGAATCTTGTAACTCATAGTTTGATAGCATAGCTAGTTCAACTTTAATTTCTCTTTTTGGTGTAATAAGGAGATCAGTAAGCAGTAAGCACCAACAGCAGCAACGATAGCAACAGTAACAACAAGTGTCAGTCCACGGTAGTCCCAGCTACCAAAATTTCCCGAACTACATTGACCTGACTCCTGTTTAGCCCAGGATATGTAGGAGGCCTCTCGAAGCGAAGGCTCGGTCAAGATCTTTTCAAAATGCTTCACACGGAGTGCTCGGACGGGCAAAAATCGCTCGTATTAGCTCATTATCTTTGCACAAAAACTCATCGAGTTTACACGCAAAGAGGGGCAGCTATGAGCACGTGATTTTTGCCCTATAAGAGAAATACTCCCAAAGATTCAAAATAAAATAATTTTAGTTTTCTTGCAATTGTTGTAAATTTTGTGTTATTTTTCTTGTATTATTTGCATTTTTATCTGTGCATATTTGCTTGTTTAAATAAATAAAATATACAAAAAAATATGTTGCATATGTATATAAAATTCAAGTTTACAATTAAGTTTATTTTACAGAAATGAAAAGTCATAAAAATATGTATTTTTGCATTTTTTAAGCATTTAATGTCCAAATCGTGCAATTTTATTTTTATTAATGTTTAATTTTGTGTGATAATTATTATTATGAGTTAATTAGTATTTCAAGATAATTTTTAGTTTTTATAAATTAATCTTAGTATTTTTGGGGCTTTATTGATTAGGATGTTGAATAATGGAGAAGAACAAAATAGAAAAAAATTTGGATTGGGCCATCTTGCAAATTAAGTTACAAGCCCAATCTTAAGCACCCTTACCCAAACCAAAACCCCTTGGCCCAAAAAGAAAATTTCAGATTTTTAGCCAAAAATAATCATAATCACATAACATAAAGTAGTGGAGGCAAGGAAATAAAGGAAGAAAACATGGAGAGGAAAACATGGAGAGGAAAACATGGATTAGTGGGTTTTCTTTAAATTAAAAAATATATTCTTTTTAATAAAAAGATCTGAAAATTTTCGAAATTCTTGCCTATAAATAGAAGAGAAGATTTATGAAAAAAGGGGAGAGAAAAAAGAGAGAAAAAATCGGAAGAGAAGAGAAAATAAAGAAAATTCCCTGCTGTGGTATACACTCGATATACACTCTGAATACAGATGTATACACGGAAAAAAATGCAATTTTTGAGAGTTTCTTTTGAGAAGTGAAAAGAGTTCAAAGCTAGAAAGCCAAAACAAAGAGAAAATCTGGAATATATTTTTCTTTTCTATTTTTTACTGGTTTTTTTTTGTTTTTCTCTATATTGCTGGGATTTTCGGGATTGAGGTGTTGAAGCTACTGCTGGTTGTTACTGTTGTTGTTGCTGTATTTTCACCGCCCTGTTGATTTGCCATTTTGCCATTCCTTTCAAAACCAGGTACACATTCTAAAAATCATGTGTTGATGTAAGCTCGAATTGGAAGTTAAAGTTTTGAAATGAAATAGAAAAGCAAGTTGTTGATTAATATTTGTTGTTATTTTCTATTTTATTAGTTTTTGTCAAATTGTAGTTAGCTTTATAATTTGAAGAATAAATTTGGCATTCAAGGGAACACCTTTTCTACTAATATAGAGTAGCCTTTTAAGCATGTAATTGTTTAGGACTTTTCTTTTCTTTTAGAGACAAACTAAATAGAAAAAATGTAGTCACTTTAGGATTATCCTTTTTTTTAAATAAAAATGTTACGAGCCTAGCTAAATAGAAGAAATAAAATTGCGGGGCCCCTCAATAACAATGTTCATTTTTTTTTCTTTTCTTAAAATAACCAAACGCGGTAAATGTTTAAAATTGCATTATAGTATTGAATATTTTTTAAAAATCAGATATTTAGCCATTACAATAATTTAAGCGACCGTGCTAGAACCATGGGATCCGGGGATGCCTAACACCTTCCCTCGTGTTAACAGAATTCCTTACTTAGAATTTCTGGTTCGCAGACTTTATTTGGAAAGTCGAAAATTTCCTCGATTTGGGATTTAAATAAATTGGTGACTTGGGACACCATAATTTATTCCAAGTGGCGACTATGAAATAAATAAATAATCTCATTTCAAATATTGTCACTTAAATTGGAAAAACTCCCTTGTATGTTTATCCCTCGGGGTAAGCGTGCCAAAAGGAGGTGTGACAGTACCCTTTCTTTAGAGTCCGGTAGGTCAATTAAGTTGCCTAAATCTCTTCCTTATCTGCTGCTCTGTAGCTGCCTTCCTCGCTTCGTCTTCGGCTTTCAAAGTTGTGAACTAACCTCTTCCTTTTACAGCCAGACAACTGGCAGATAAGCTGGACATCTAAAGAACATAAGATCCGAGCTGCCGCCTCAATAATTAAGAAAAAGGTTAAAAAGGCTAAGAAGCACCATTGGTGATTAAATCTAAGTATATGCCTTGGAGGCATTCAATGGAAAAAATATTCATCCATCAGGGAAAAAAAGGGACAATGAAATAACTTCGTCCAAAAAATACAAATCCCACCCTTGAAATTCGGTGAGGATGAATTGGGAACAAACAAATAAAGGTAGTCTTTTCATGAATTCTGACTCATGTTTTCAGTATAATATTCAGCGTTCAGTTTAATTTTAGTTTTATCTTATCGGGTAAATCGATAATCGAACCGATAAGGATCAATAACCGATAAGTCGATAACCGATAACTAATATCTTATCGGTATGGTTATCGGGTTATAATATTTGTAAATCAATAACCGATATGCAAAATCGATAATTTCCAAATCGAACCGAATCGACTAATGCCCACCCCTAGTCCAATGAAGAGTTAGATAAACATGAAGAAGGACGACAATCATTATCTTTTGAATGAGACTTTACATACTCTTCAAACAATGAAGTCATGTATATATGCACTCCCTTCGCAATAATTGGCCCTTTCTATTCGAACATCTTCGTAAGTACAAAACTATAGAATCAAACTTGTACCGATGATCCAAAACACATGAAATGAAAATCATTTTGTTCATTTTTTCTGGATCACCCCAATACTTATCAAATTTCTCCTTCGTCTTCTTTGCCATTGAACCCAAAAGAACATATTTATTTAATATCAATTGTTTCAAGTAAACAACAACTTGACAAATTTTAAGAAAATGATGATTTGATGTAACATAAAGTGAGCTAGATACCTTTATAGTAATCTTATAAAAGATTTCAAGAAATTTTGTCAATTTCTTTACATCCTCCCAATCACTACTCAAAAGTGTACCTGCAGGACTTCCATCCACAATATCAACAAACTCAAGATGATGTGACAAGCCAATAACATGATCAGCATATTCTAAAATTGCAGTCGCATATTCAATAGCCATATTTAACATCAATTATGTAGAATTCCACCTTGTAGGAACATCCAAACATAAACCTTTCCTAACTAGATTTCCTTCATCACAACATTCCTGAAACTTTTTCCACACAGCTGGAGACTGCCTGTTATATCTCACTACTTGCCTAATACGTTCAATAGACACACTTGATTCTTTTATACCATCCTGAACAACAAGATTCATAATATGATCCATACACATCACGTGAAGGTGCTTACCATTCATGGAATTGGTCCCCCATTTAGTTAACTTCTTACAAAGCTCCTTCACCGTCACATCATTTGAACTAGCATTATCAATTGTGATAGTGAAAATATTTTGTAACCCCCACTCTTTCAAACAATTAACAATACTATTTGCCATATCTTCACCCCTATGACTAGAAATTGGACAAAAGTTGATAATTCTTTTATGCATTTCCATTCACTATCAATCCAATGAACAGTAATACACATATAATTCATTAGTTGCAAGGAAGTCCAAGTATCAGTTGTAAGGCAAACTCTCTCATCTTTAAAAAGCTTCACTAAGTTACGTTTTTCCTCATTGAAAAGATCAAAACAATCTCAAGTCACAGTTCTACGTGAATGAATTCAAAAAAAAGGTTGAGCAACTTTCAAAAAATTCACAAAACCTTCATTTTCAACAAAACTGAAAGGAAGTTCATCAACAATCACCATACGACACAAAGCCTTCCTACATTGTTCTTGATCAAATTTCCATGGAACAACAGCTACATCACCATTGTTACCCCCCGTAATAGGTTTAAAGCCTATTTTAGATTGATTTTTAGCAACACTTAAAGGCATTTTTGGAAAATTAGACATATCTGTAAGGAGTGATTTCGTACCATTATCTTTCGAATCAGCAAAATATTCTTTTTTTGCAATATTTACAAACACCCTTTTGATTTCCTTCCGGATCAATAATTTGGTCAAAATGTTCCCATGCAACAGATCTCTTTTTTCTTTGTCTCTTAGTTGTCGATTGAACTGATTGAGATTGTGATGTCGCATTTGAATTAGAAGCTCCATTTTCACCAATCACCTTATCAATCATCATGTTTTCAACCATATGTTTTGTGTCACTGTGAGTTCGATTTAAAAGAAATCAAGCAGCGAGACAACAAATCTCAAAATGAAATACATATAACTACAGATTTAGCTTAAAATACAAAAAATTACTGAACTAGCTTAAAATACATATACACGGCAACACTATATAGCACAAAATCACTTATGTTAACTTAATTAATCAAACTGAATATCAAAAAATTGCTACTCCTCTAACAGAAAACAAAAATCAGAAGCAAATAGAGGCAAAAATCTTGAGCAAACACAACAATTAACAAGAAGCTAACAAAAAATTTTGAGCCAAAACTTACACGATGCGATTGACGAGTGAGGGAGAGAGTTGAACTTGAGGCTCAGGCGTCTGGACTCTGGCGTTACACTGGATAAGGTGTGCTGGTGTGGTGCGGAAATACAGAGATAAAGACACGACATGATAAGGTGTGGTGACTGGTGAGCTTGAGAGTTGGAACTGGTGGTGAGATTGCGACTTGGAGTTGGGGGCTGCGCCGCTGCAGGAACTTGGAGTGAACTGAAGACTGAAGACTAAAGTTGGGGACTGCGCCACTGCGGGAGATTGGGACTTGAAGTGAACTGAAGACTGAAGAGGGAAGGGATATAGGGAATTAGTAAAATAAAACCCTAGTATATAGTTAAGGGTAGATTCGTAAATTACTTCATTCTTATCGGTTTTTACCCAATAACAAAAATGTAATCCGAGACCGAACTGATAACCCAATAATTTTTTTACCCCATTACCGAACCGTTAACCCAATAACCCAATACTGATAACCCAATAAATAATTAACGGTCCGAGTTATCGGTTTTGCCCGATATATGCCCACCCCTTCATTGGACACAATGGAAGCTTCAATTGGATCTTTTGGTTCTTTCTTTGAAGAATTACAAAGACATAAAGATGAGATTGGAAGTTCAGATTCTAAATCAGAATTAGAAAAATATCTTACAGAAGAAGTTGAAAATAAAATAGCAGACAGTACTATATTGCTTTGGTGGAAAGTAAACTCACAAAGATTCCCCATGCTTGCTAAGATGGCTCGGAATGTGTTATCTATTCCTATTTCAAGTGTTGCATCTGAATGTGCATTTAGCACTGGAGGGCATATTCTTGATTCATTTAGGAGTTCACTGACTCCTAAATTGGTGGAAGTTCTAGTGTGCCTTCAAGATTGGCTTCGAAGTGAGCCATTACCTGTAAGTATTGAGGAAGATTTAGATGTTCTCGAGAAACTAGAACAAGGTAACAATATTTTAATTTGTTTGATTGTATATTATTTTTATAAATAGTTTATTTAATATTTTTGTTGTTTGACTTGTTAATATATATTCTCGTAGATTTTTCCAATCTTGGAAAATGAACCATGCGATGATGATGTGTAGAATCTTTGATAGTTGTAAGTTAAACTTTGGTAAGTTAATTATTCAACTTATATCACACATTGTATCATTACAAATATTACTTGACGTAATATATTTTATTTTTATGTTTAATAGGTGTAACCATGCCTCGACTTTGTTGTCTCAAAGCTATTTCACATTTTTTGAGTCACTATGCAATGATTGAAGAAGGTGATGATGGAAACTAAGAAGCTATTTCACATGTTTGTTGTTAGCTGTAATTGTACTCAGCTGTGTCATATATAGCAGCTTTAAAATTGTTATGGGTGTTGCTCTTTCTTTTTTTGGATTATGGGCGTTATAGTTATTATCACAGCCGTGTCGTTATAGCAGTGCATGTCGTTATAACAGGCTAGCAGCTGTGTCGTTATTTCTGCTGTGTCGTTCTCTCTTCAGTTGAAAGCTCTACTGTTGTAGTTTTCTATTTTCTGTTGAAAGCATTCTTAAGTTTCTCTCTTTTGTTTCTCTCTTCGTTATAACACTTAGCAGTACTTCTTGTTTGGTGGAATTTCATATGATCTTTGGAATAATACTTAGCAGTACTTATAGCACTTAGCTTTGGAATTTAGCAGTACTTATAGTACTTTGGAATTTGAAATTTAGCAGTACTTATAGCAGTACTTATAGTACTTTGGAATTCAATAGTACTTATAGCAGTATTTGAAATTTAGCAGTACTTATTTGGAATTTATTAGTACTTATAGCACTTAACATTAATTATAGCAGTACTTTGGAATTTCATGTGATCTTTCAGTGGAATCTTTACTTTGGAATGTGTCATTCAATGGAATGTTTCTGTTGGCAACACAAAGTCCCAAACGATAGTTCTAGGTGATATATCTTCTTATACCATATGCCAACATAGCGATTCTTGGAATTTTCAGGGCTGAAAGATTCATGTTCATACACCCCACCAGTTGAAATAATTGTATCACCATCTCTAATGGGTTTATCTATAATGATCGTGTCTAATACTACATAAGTTAGAAAGATGAAGAGGAATTGGGAACAAACAAATAAAGGTAGCATTTTCATGAATTCTGACTCATGTTTTCAGTATAATATTCAGCGTTCAGTTTAATTTTAGTTTTATCTTATCGGGAACCGATAAGGATCAATAACCTATAAGCCGATAATCGATAACTAATATCTTATCGGTTTGGTTATCGGGTTATGATATGTGTAAACCGATAACCGATAGGCAAAACCGATAATTTTCAAAATCGAACCGAACCATCCGATGCCCACCCTAATAAGAACAAGATTCTAGAGAAATCAAAGTTGGGGCCTTAGTGTAGTTTCCCATAGTTCGTAGGGCTCTTCTATAATATAAGGAAAGAAAACCAATATATTCCTTAAACCTCCATTAGAACCCCAAACGGAGAGCAGAGTATAGAACAAATCGCTATTTTCCCTCTAAAAGCTAAACGATTCAAAACAAAAACTCGCGAAAATGAGTACTATGAAATTTTGCCGAGAATGGTTTGTTTATTTTTTCTCACGTTAATTATTATTAACTTCAATAATAATATGACCATTTTTTTTTCATGGATTGGCTTTGCAGTAACAATATTTTGTATCCTAAAGAAGATAAGGAGCAGAAGATCCTCCTTTACGCTTGCCGTAATTGTGACCATCAGGTTTTACCCCCTTTTCACTTTTACTTTTGTTTTTGCTTTTTCTGCAGAAATTTCGTATAGTTGTATAGTACTACAAATAGGGTTTAGTGTATAGTCAAGAAAAACCCAAATGTGGTGAGTTTTCTTTTGGCAATTGGCCTAATTAGCAGAAATTGCATGGAAGCTGAGTGGATTTGTTTCTGAAATAAATGAAAATTTGGTTGCAATTAATGTTTTTACAATAATAACAACAACCCAGTGTAATACCACTTAGCGGGGTCTGGGGAGGGTAGTGTGTATGTTGAACTTACCCTAACCTGGGTAGAGAGGCTGTTTTCAAATATACTCCCAACATCCTTGCAATTGAACTTTTTAACTTTTGAAAAAGTATCTTTTTATATGACGGTGGTTGGTTGTGTGCACCTCAAGTATTTCACTAGGTACATGCTATCTCCTACCATCACAGATGGTCATGTCGGGTAACTTGGTCATCAACTTTTGAAAAAATATATTGAGGGCAAATTTTATCTATTTCATTTTGTTAAGACTATATTGGTAATGTATGGGACAGCTCGAGTGCACTAATCTACCGAGCAGCCTGTTCATTGTAAAAGCACAGGCTATGAAGGTAATATTTGTCCACCAAGTTTAGGTTATGGATGGCATTTGAATTTGGGATGTTCAAGTTGTTACTCTCAATGCCTCAACCACTAGGCTGAGTTTATTGTTTATTTTTTATTTATTTATATGTTCCCCAAAGGTTTCTAGATTATTGGATGTGTAAAAGTTTAGTTGCATTGTTTCACATCCCGTCGTGCATTTAACCTGAAAATAAAGTATAGTGCTGCAGATTATTTTACTCGTTAAGGAATCTCAAGTGTCAAAGTGTGAGAAAAAATTTATTCCATTGATGGCATCGATCTTATCCTTGCATCTATTAATCCAGACATCCTAACACTTTCGTTTTTGTACTTGGATTTTCTAAGTTCTATGGTCGAGCTATTTTATTGAAGCGCCTGTGTAACCAACCTTTTTGCGCCTTGAACCTTTCCGCAAGTCTGAGTTTTGCAATAACATGTCCACTGTATTCCTCAGTAATAAGAGCTTAAGTGGCATAAAGAGCATAGTGAGAAAAGGAATCAAACTATCATCTAATCACCAAAGCCAAACTTCAGTTTTTCAGTGCGCTCTTAATTTCTTTTTTCCTTTTTAAAATCTTTCATCTGATCCCTTGTTAGATAGGTATGCTGAATATGATATCTTCTTTTTCACCTCCATCCTATCCGTCAATTTTAGTGTACGAGTATCTGGTACGGACAATTTTGGTGTAATTTGAAGAACCTGCATAAAGCACCCATAGACATGTTACACCTGTTCGAGACAGATACATCAAGGAAAATGGATCTCCATATTCGTTAAAAGCTTTCTGCTTATCAGTAAAATTAAAAAAAAGAAAAGGAAAATGAAGACCCATGTAACATGATTTATTCCTACATCTATCTCTAGATTTATATACATAAAATGTCTATATTCTCTGTGCGCATGTGTTTGTCTGTGTGGGGATGTGTATGGAACAATGTTTTAAAAGGCGGGGGCGTGAGACGGGCGTTTTACCTCTCACGAGGCGAGGCGTAAGCCCTGAGACACGGGTCGTAAGTCCCACGGATCTTTAAATTTTACTAATTTCAAAAATTTTAAAGATAGTATAAAATAAAAAATAATTATAAAAATTGCATCAAAATCACAAAATTATAACAAATAATCAATTAAAAATATTTATAAATTATAATTTGACTATGAATAGTACGAAAAGTATGACATATATCATAATATACAAATTAGTTGCAATTTACAACTCAAACATCAAAAGTAATGTATTCGAAACGAAATCTTATATGTATCTCTTAAGGAGTAATAAATCTTGATAGAATTTCAATATTATAAGTTGATATATTACTTAAAATACTCCTTTTATTTAATATGCGTTCTATTTAAAAGAGAATTTATATAAAAATATAATTCACAATTTAAATATGATTCTCTAGCATCATTTATTTTTAAGTTTCAACAAGTTAATAAATTGACGCATAATTCATCATATAAATCATGATAACTAATTATTTGTAAATAGTTACTATCTAATATTGAGATATTAAACTAAATAAGTATCGTATCTTATAAACGTAAAAAAAAATAATATTTTAATAAGGACTATTATATAGTAAAGACATAACAAAAGTTAATAAATAAATACTTTTGAAATGAAAGATTTATTTCAAATTTACTATCATAGCACTCTTAGTGGATAATATGCAGTAATTTTTATTTTAATTGTGACATAAAATACTCTATACTTAATGATTTATGATTAAGAAACAAATTTGTATTGAATAGTCAAGGATTTGTTAAAAAAATTTGAGGATTTACAAGGTTAGTTACATAAACTTGTATAAAGTTCTATTAGGCGAGTCCAGTACCCTGGGCGCTGGGCATGTTTGGGGTGTAAGCCCCGGTCGCCGAGGCGTAAGTCTCACGGAACTAAGCCCCACATATAAGTCCTGGGGCATTTTACGAGTACTCCGCCCCGGGGCGAGCCCCGAGCGAGTCCCAATTCTGCCTTTTAAAGCAGAGGTATGGAAGGGGGAGAGAGTGCGGCGAGAAGGCATGCTGATCAGATCATTCAATTCCCATAAAGCTGAGGATGGATTCAAGTGGGATCTTGACTTGTAGCTCTAGATTGGACTTGAATAGCTTGCAGTGTTCTGCCATCACAGTGAGTTTAGCACGATTATTGTTATAGATCTATATTTTACTAGCCTGCATATCTTGTTCCTTCAAAAGGTGGCAATATATATGGATATACCCAATATATGCATTATGTTTATTTTTGCCTTTTGTACTTCTTAATTTACCATACCTTTATCAGCATACGCGCTTTTTCTGATGGAATGCTCCTTGTTCTCTCCTATTGATGCATGATGACTGCTCTATATAGCAGTCTACTTATCTTTTACAAGATCTTTTTAGCTGCTTTGAGTCATACTAAGAGTTAGCTGATAAAGGAAACACTTTGTGATTTTCCATCTCTTAGTTTCGCCTGTGGAATTACATTCATTCTTTAAGCTAAACAAAGATTACCTTTCACTCCAGCTGTCTTTCGTTCTAGTAGACTTCTCTATCCAATTATTAATAATTAGTCATTTGGTAGGCATAGGAGCTTATCTGATGGTACTTCTGCTTCTTCAAATTATTTACTTGTGATGGAAATTTGGTTGTTCAGATCAGTAACTTGAATTCCTTTGCCAATAATGAGGGCTTGTAGATTGTAAAAGTTTTAAATCACATGTGTTTTGACAAATACATTTATAATCCAAGATGAAAATTCAGTAACTTGTCTAATGCTCCTTTCTTTGCTTGTCTTAACTGCTTTTCTTTACTTCTAATGCTGCCGCTTATACGAGCTGTCAAAGCTAAGTTGCTAAGAGCTAGAAACATAGGCTAGCTATTGGCACTTATGAGCTATGACTACTTTCTTAGGATAACGTTTGTTTTATCACTGTACGAGGTCAACTTTGAATTTCGTCTAAATACTTATTTTCATACCTTTTTTAGGAGCCTGCTGAAAACAATTGTGTGTATAGAAATGAGATTCATCATTCTGCTGCAGAGCGCACTCAAGTGTTGCAAGATGTAGCAGCAGATCCAACTTTGCCTCGTACAAAATCTGTTCGATGTTCTCAATGTGGTCATGGAGAAGCAGTTTTTTTCCAGGTCATTTTCAGTTGTCTTTGCCTTTCTTTAGTATTTAAGCCACAAATACTTGTACATATGACTGCTCTCATGTTTACAAATATGCCAGAATTCTGGTTCCGGTGGCCGGTCAATTTAAAGCTTCATATCTGCTTTTTTATCTTATGTGGATTATATTTCTCTGATCTTTGTTGAAAGTAAATGGTTTTGAATTTTCCTTGACATTGGCAATTAAAAATCATGACTTATATTCTGTTGTTTTGTTTGAGATGTCCACTTTTTGGAATATTCGAAAAATGACCTGATTGTGGTAGAAAAGCAACTTTGTTGCTACAGATAAGTTGATCTGCAATTGGAGGAGCTTGGTCGATCTGTATAGGTGCCTCAAGAAATTTAATTGTCCTCACCTACTAGGAATTTAACACTGTTCTCAAGCAAAACCACCCTACAACTTTTTTGGTCCAGTAAATCCTTCCTTTTAAAAAGTTTTGGAAGAAGTCCTGAACCTCATTAGATTAGGATATTGGTACTCCTTTTCTTGGAATTTACAGTTGTGCTACCGGAATGATATAGAAGTGAACAGGCTGAGTACCTTTTAGCTTCTCATACCTCATTCGGTTGTGGTACGTTAGGAGCTTCCATTTGACTTCTTTATTGGAACACAAATGATGACAGAAGATCAAGGCTCTTATCTTTTTCTCGATTAATCAAATGAAGGCACTTATCTTGATAAAGATTTTTGGTGCAATGACCTGTATCTTTTTGCTTGTTATTCAATATCTATCTGGTGGATATTGCTTTACAGCTGTCTGAAACAATTGATATATGTGCAGGCAACTGCAAGGGGAGAAGAAGGTATGACACTCTTCTTTGTTTGCTGCAACCCGAACTGTGGCCACAGGTGGAGAGATTGAGATTACATTTAAGTTATGGTGGGTGCACTGTTAGTTCTTGACGTATTTGAAAAACTGGTTCGGACCTAAAAGAAAATGCTGCAGCTGGTTCATCATCTAGTGTATGTATAATGTAATGAATCTTGTCCTGTGTTGGATTGGAACACATGATATTACTCAGGCTAGATTCTAAAGACTTCTGTTAACCAAGCTCTTATCGCGTTCTCTTAAAGAAATGAAAACTGCTATTCTGTTGAATCGTTCAACTGTTAGTAATTCTAATGTTTCAGGCTTTTAACTGACAATTATCCTAAACAAAGTAGTTGTTCTTCAGAATGTTCTCCCTTTAAGAAAATTATCCAGTAACTTTAGCAGAGTAATATTTGTCTAAATGCTATATATTACATGGAGTAATAATAATAATATAACATTTTGTGACCAACTAGGCTAAAAGTAGCTATATATGTTCGAAATGATCCATCAGGCACAAATTATACTGGACACTTAGCTACTTTCTTTATTAGAATCTGCTTCAAAGATATGGTACATGTATATTGAGGTGATACATAAAGAATATAGAATGAACAACTTCTATCTTTGGAAAACAATTCACCGTCAAAAGGACGTGGTACAGTGGATAAGACTGCTCGTCACTTGACTAGAGATCTTGGGTTTGAGTCTTGGGTATCGAAAAATCTTTGGTAGGTAGTATTTTCGTACGAATGAGGTTTTATGTGACGCGAATCCGAATATAATTGGGCTCTAATTAATACGAAAAGAGGTTTTACCTTTCTTTTGTGTAAATAAGAGGTGTCCAATTTTTTGACTGTTGTGTAGTAAGGACATTATATATTGGGGTTTTGATCCATTGAATTAACTTAATAATTAATTTCAATTTGTATGATCATGTTGGCAATAAAATAAAGTGTTACTATTATCTAAGCCGCCTTCGATGTCTGCAAGTTTAATTGAAAAAGGAGGAAATATGTTGGACTGACTAGGCATATTTTAATTTGTTAATTAGTGGTCAACATGTTGTATAGTATTAGAAAATACTCCTCCCATGTCCTTTGGGGCCGTTTGATATGCGGACAAAATTATCTCGAGATTATAGTCCTAAAATTATATTCCTGGACTAACTTATCTCACCTGGTAAAATGATACCAACTTTGATGAGATCGATAAGACGGGATAAGATGAGATATCCAATATTAAGATCTAGGACATGGTTTATATTATGTTTGGTTGATAGTATAAATTTAGGAATTTTTACATGTGTATACCATATAGCAAACCTTATTATCAACCATGTTTAAGGTTTGTGTTTATTACATTTAAGCATATCAAGTTTCAATTTATGTACCATAATTTAAATTAAGGCTTTAATTAAGTTATCATTAAATGTAGGAGTGTATTTAGGGACAAAATCTCCCAACTTTCTCTTCTAATTTTTAAATTTTTCGTTCCTCACCCCCACCCCTCCCCACGATTTTCCCCCAGTTCTTTTCTCCCTCACGTTTTTTCTTTTGTTCAGTTCTTTTCCTCTTTTGTTCAGTTTTTTTCTATTTTTTCGAGGATTCACCCAAGCTTCAATCTAGAAAAAAATTGAAGTTATCTCTATCTTCTTCAAAAAAATCAAAAAAGAGACATTCAAAAAAAGCTAAAAAAATTCAGCCCTCATAATATTTCAGAAAAGGTATTTTTATTTATTTTTTCCGCGTAGTTTCTGGAAACCTTTTAATTTGTCTCAATTTTGAGGTTTAATTGTCGTTATTTTATATTTTTATATGAATCGTTAATATATTTGTAGTTAAATTGTAGTTATATTGTGGTAGATTTGTAGTTGTTTTCAGTGGTTTTGTAGTTAAATTGTAGTTATACTGACATTTTTTATTGTAGTTGTTCTCAGTTATTATGTAGTTAAATGTATTTTAATTGTAGTTAAATGTAGTTTATTGTACTCAATCCATTATATAGTAATTACCCGCCTTATAATTTAATGTAGTATAAATGTAGTAATTTTGTAGATACCCTTAAAAGCAATACAACTTTATACAATATTAAAGCTGATTTGTAGTTTATTTGTAGTTTTTTTGTATGAATTTTATAAATGAATAGAAAATTTTGTAGTCTACATTTTTTTTCAACGTAGATCGTCGTTTAATTGTAGTATAAATGCAGTAACTTTTTAGATACCCTTAAAAATAATACTGCTTTATACATACTTAAATTAATTAATAGTTTATTTGTAGATAAATGTAGGAATTTTGTATATATTAACATAAAATCAGACTTCCTCTTCTACATTCCCTCTTCTTCTAAAAAACACAGAGATGAGATCCATTTTTTATAATCAAAATTTTTTCCATTCAATTGTAGCATGATTGGGATTTTTGGACATCATTGAATGGTGTCGCTGAGGTATTGTTCTATATTTTATTATTTTTTAATTTGTGGATTGAGAAAAAAAAAGACGAAGAACAAATTTGATTTCAATTTGCTGAAGTTTTTTTTTTTTTTGAATTACGAAAAAAATTCGGGAGAGATCAGATAAAGGATTTGCGTTTAAATTTGAACTTAAGGTCACTAAATCAATTAGGATATTCTTTTCCTGATTTTTAGCGCGCCATATTAGGAAGATTTAGCTACTATTAATTACTAATTAATGAATGGTACAAAAATTATAGAAAAACAGTGCACAAAGTGGATAATTTACCAAATATACACATTTTTTGTAATAAGGTTTCATATATGATATAGTTAGGAAAAAAGCCCATAAATTTATTCCGCCGTCAACTAAACATAGTATTAATTTAATTCCACACTTTATCCTACCTTATCCCGTATACCAAACGACACTGGAAACAAGTCATCCTGGGATATTATCCCACCCTCCTCCCGTAGGGATAAAAATACTATAGTCCCGGGATAACTAATTCCGCCCGGGATCGGCGGCGTATGCAATGCGTTATCTACGGGTTCAATTGAACCCATAACTTTTGAAGTAGAGTAAACATTCATTAAAATCACAAATATAGTAGATCTGAACCCATAACTTTAAAAATATAATAGAGTCAATGCTAAATCTTTAAAAGTTGAACCTGTAGGACTTAAATCCTAGAACCGCCTCTGAGCGGGGATAACTAATCCTGGGATTAGTTATACCACAATTTTATTCCAACCAAACGTGGGATTTAACTCATCTCAAGTTTTATCCCGGAATTAAATAGCCCTTATCCCTCGTACCAAACGAGCCCTTAATGTTTTGGATTGGATGTTCAAATTCTTTTACATAGTATAACATTCATTAAACAACTTAGTATTACATATCATGAAAATGTCCAAGCAGAAAGTGAACTGAGAGGGGTTCCTTTCCATCCAATAAGTAGACAATTTTGGTTCATTTCTAGAGTGCAAGAACTCCCACAAACAAAATTCTTTAACACCAGGTTTGCCTGATACAATGAAGACTTGCTCAGCTCAACTTCCTCCATACCATATCGCGCGAAAAACATCCTCCAGACATCGATTTTCACGTGTCTGATTGTTCTTTCCTCACCCTCAGCTGCCACAATGATCCTTATTCCTTGGTTCAAATGTCCTGATTCTGTTGCTGTCCTGTTTTTTTCGTCGTGTTTCATACAATCCTCTAACGCGTCAAAAAATGCACCGTAGAAGAATAGAGCTTCCACAAACCGGTCCACGAATACAGGTGAATTATGGTTTGCTTCCATTTCTATAACGATCATTGCTCGAGGATTAATACCTTTGATCACTCTCATCAAAGAGTCTAGTTTATCTGGTCGCGCTAACATTTTCATAAGGAAGTATTGCGCGAAAACAGCAACGACTTCCTCATCATCTATCTCAAAATCTTCTTGCTTTAGTTCCATGATATCTTCAACCATCACAATGTTGAAAGAAAAGGACAAGTTCAAGGACTTCGAGAAGCTCATTAATCGCTCACATGTATCCTCAATTTTATCCCTCAATTTTGTACATAAAGCAGTTAACTTGAGATGTTTAAATGATGATTCACATTGATTTGTGGCAAGAGCTTGCATCAATATTGTCCATTGCATCCCATTTCCAATCTCAAGATCAATTATATGAACCTTTTTGGATTCTGCTACATGATCGATGATGGCTTGAACACCGGCAAACTGAGTCACCTGATTCAGAGGTACACTTTGATGTGCTGCAATCATATAGGAGTTTAAGCTCGTTAACGAATCCTCTATATAAGCTAATCGTTTCATTCCAATTCGTTTCGAGGTACCTATTCCTGTTTCCCAGTTAATTCTGTCATGAAGTGCTTGAGAAAAATAGTATATCAAT
Organism: Nicotiana noctiflora; assembly: GCA_032618575.1. Lineage (NCBI taxonomy): Eukaryota > Viridiplantae > Streptophyta > Magnoliopsida > Solanales > Solanaceae > Nicotiana > Nicotiana noctiflora. Next base: position 608,905 of record JASVEL010004318.1, read on the forward strand.
CTCTGTATTGGATTTCCTTTGTTGGAACATGACTTGTCACACTCGTTAAGAAGGTTTCGTGCACGATCAAACTGTTTCTGCCCTACTTTCTCAGCAGAAGCTAGAAGGTATTCGACGAGTGTAACATTTCTAGTGTCATCCTCAGAAAGGCCAAGAAATGAGCTAGCAAATGGATGGCTAAACATGTATGCTTCTTCGCGACTTATTGTAAATGATTGGATGAACTTTTCAGCACCCAAACGAAGGATTTCATCGGTAGATAACTTGTATTCACTCTTATCTGTTTGCATACTAATAATACTGTTTTCTGCCTTTGATCTTCTGAACCTGTTGTTATAATCTTTCAGGATCTTGAGTGCTGAAGGCAATGGAGTTTCCATACTCTTTTTAGATTCAGTAATCTCATGTGATTTCTTCGTTTGGACGGTTTTCTCCACATTACACTGATGTTGTAAAGGGACAACATCAAAATCCCAATCATCAAAACTAACAAAATCTACAAGGAGTTGTAGCTTGTCTTGTTGTTGTTGTCGTTGTTGTTGTTCTTCTTCTACTACTTGATCCTTCCTGAGGCCAGAGGAAAACAAGTCCACGTCCATTTCAGTTGATTCTATTGTCTGACACCTTAGGCGAATCCCATATCGACAAAACACATGAGAGATGTTGGGTATATAACTACACAGACCTTAGACTGTAATGACGCAATTTAAAGCCGTGCGAGACTAAGCCCAAAGCGGATTATATCACTAGTGGGCCAAATTGTTACGTATTGAATCTTCACCTTCATTTGATACTTAACTATTTATGACCTGCATTTATGAAGAACAACATCAAACTCAGATTGATCAAAATGGAACACTTTACTCAAATCTTGAATGTATTGAAAGGCAATCCTATTAGTCTTCCCAACATATGACTCCATTTTTAATGATAAAGTATTGGAGATTTCGATGATATTGTCTGCTCTATCCAACACTTGTAATGTAATTTATATGAGATAATTTTGGAGATATTGATGGTGTTGTCTCCAACACTTTGATATTGACTATGATATGATATTCACCATAAATTTAATATAAATAAACGTACTCAAGTACGTAATCACTTGAAAAAACAATCGCCTTGATTCCAATGTATTCGATATTTACTATTTAAATTGTTTTGTAAAAAGGCCCTATATAAATAACAACTATGCCGCAATCCTAAACAAAATGACTTATATATATAAGATATATTTTTTGGGGTATAAGTCCACTTGTAGTGAAAAAGGATTATATTTTTAGAATGTGGTTCTCACCTGAATATTTTAGAATTATACTGACATATACGAAGGTCGAAGATTAGGGTAGATAATAGATCGTAATATGTTTGTCTAACCCGTTCTAGGCAGTGGCGGAGCCAAAAATTACACAAAGGGGTATCAAAACAAAAACATTGCTGCTATTGGGAATGGAACTTGCAATCTTCTATAAATTTTGACACCCCTTGACTATTGCACTAAGAGCTTGTCTTGTGTCAAACGGTGTCAACCCCTTGTATATATTTATTTTTTTTAAAAAATACTTATTTACGCAGTATTATTTTTCGACGAAGGGGTGTCGGTTGACATCCCTCGAACAAGGGTGGCTCCGCCACTGGTTCTAGGTTTATTAGAGCTAGCTAACTAGTACATTGTCTTTGATTCTTAGAGTGCTAGGATTAAGGTTGTTTTTTAGTACTATCTTCCGCTTCGTTTTTCTAGTACTGCGTCGTATTAGTGCTTCTTGCTATTGCTATTGCTTTCTTCAATTTGTTTTTTTTTTCCGGGTCATACAATGCTGGTACCATTTTCGTGGCCTTGTTGTTGTTATTTAATTGTTCATATTCTTTCTTTCTAGTCGAGGATCTTCGAAAATAGCTTCTCTATCTCCCAAAGTAGAGATAAGATCTGCATACATATTACTCTCTTGAGATTCCACTGAGTTGTTGTACTTGTAATATTCTTTATAGTCATTGGATTAAGGCAGCAATTTTTACAATAGAACTGCATGTTATAAATTCATTTATTTTGCAAAAATCTCCTCAGTAATTCACTTACAACTAAAGAACCACCTTTCTGCTTTATTGTCAAGTTTTAAGTAAGAAATAAGAAATTTAATAAATCCAATATAGCTTTACCGTCCTATATGTAGTTTAGTGCACTTAAGATCCTTAAGTTACCATACCATTTGTTGAGCTTTCTTTATACACCTTGTAAATATTTGGTGGCAACCAAAAGGGGTGTGCATTCGAATCGGTTTATCGATAAATCGAATCGATTATTTGTAATCGAAATCGAAAAAATCGAAACCTTAATGAAACGATAACGATAAGCATAAGTATAAATGGATAATCGATAAGTAATTATCGATAAGGATCAAAATCGAATCGATAAATCGAATGCACACTCCTATACTAATCTACACAAATAGGTAATTACTCATTTTACAAGTGTCTACAGTAACTGTAGACACTTGTAAAGTGAGTAATTACCTATTTGTGATTTATAATAGTATATATATATATATATATATATATATATATATATATATATATATATATCTGCTACTATTTTAAAAGCGGCTATATAATATCATTTTCCGTAATCTATATATATTTTTTACCCTAAGTCCCTTACCCTATTATTTCCTCTATCACATTTAAGGAATGATCATATTTAAAGATCAAATGAATGAAGTTCAAGTTACTGGAAAACAGAATTAGCCGTGATGATGTATTTTTTTTATTTTTTTATACCATTGGAGTGTTGGTGACATACATTTGATCCCTTACTTTAGTTTTATTGCATGTGCTTATTGACACAATTTTTATGTTATAAATGGTGTTCGTCTTATTTTAGCTTCTTTCTATTTTAGCTAGGCGCGTTTATAGCGATATACTTTTCGTGGAATCCCGCAAATTTTCTTATTGGTGTAATCGATAACCGAATAGATAAGCCCCCAAAATTGATAAATCAAAATTGAAAAAATCAAAATCTTATTGAAATGATAACGATAAGAATATGTACAAATTGATAATCGATAAGTAATTGTCGATAAGGGTCAAAATCGAATCGATAAATCGAATGCACGCCCCTCCAAACATTAGAAAATAAGTATTTTCCGTCATACCAAATACACGGACTTAACCGAGGTATCATATCATCGCACTTGTAAAATTACACTGGGTATATTGTTGTTGTTGACCGAGGTACCATGCTACTATAAAATCCGGATTTTGCCATCTAAATCCATGGTGCAAGGACTCCAACATGTAGACCTTTGCACCAATGGACTTAGTGTTGCCGGGATCCTCTAAAAATACCGCTGCATCAGTGTTAGATACTTCAAAAATTCATAAATTTCAATTTTAAAGGATCCGATAGACAATATTGATATTTTTGGATGATATGAGCAATATTGTTTTCCACAATACCAACAAGTCCCTCAAAGCCAGTTCTTGCGTACCAATGTCTCTACTTGAATCATTGCCTTCATACAACATGCAACCAGGGACGGATGTAGAGTAGTGGTGCCAGGTTCATCCAAATCCGATACTTTGACGTATAACATAAATTCATGTGTAAAAGCTTACTAAAATTTCCACAAATTATAGGGGTGAATTGACAAATTTAAAAATACAATAGGTTCAGTTCTAAAAATATTAAATATCGAATTCGTAGAGTTTAAATCCTAGTTCTGTCTTTATTTACAAGACAATCAAGTTTTGCACCACAGTATAGGAGCATCCCTATAAAGTGATAAAAGAAAGTTTATGTGCTTATTCTTGCCTCAGCTTCACCTATCACTACTCCAGAAGGCTTAATGCTTTTAATAAGCCCTATTAGATTTTCCAAGTGGCTAGGACGAAATTCTCTGTAAACTAACAGAGATCAAGAAAGTTTTTAAAGGGGTAGAGATGAACTTTGTTAAGTTGAGGAGTAGCCTCTTATCCCATATTTCTCTTTGATTCACTCATGTAATTCCTTGTGTTTCCTAAAAAATCAAAACTTTGTTGGTCTTTAGTTTTGGTTGTTTATTAGGTCGTTTATGATAGGACTGCAAAATTTTAGATTATTGGAGTATGTTGCCTAAATTTATGAAGATGGCGTGGACATTAGTACATGAAAAATCAGAAATCATTTCGAATTTTCGTTTTATTGCCCTAAAATACCAAAAAATGAGGAATAGTCATGGTAAAGAAACGATAATTATTCATTATGTCGTTTATGATGGGCCCACAAAATTTTAGGCGATTCGGAGCCCATCGCCCGAATTCATGAATATGTCATGGACATTAGCACACTGAAAATTGAAAAGAGTCCTGAATTCCTGTTTTATCGTCCTAAAATACCAAAAAATAAATAACAGTCATGGAGAAGCAATGAATATTGTTTATTGGGCTATCTCTGATGGACCCACAAAATTTTAGTAAATTTGAAACTCATTACTCAAATTCAAAGATAGCATGGACATTAGCACACGAAAAGTTGAAAATCATACTGAATTCCTGTTTTATGGCCCTAATATGCCAAAAAATGAGAACGATCATGCTAAAGCTATGCCTATTGTACATTAGATCTTTTTTGATGGACCCTTAGGCGATTCCGAGAATGTCGCCCGAATTCATGGAGATGGTGTGGACATTAGCACATGTAAAATCGGAAACCATCCTAAATTCTTCTTTTATGTCCATAAAATACCAAAAATGAGGATTAGTTATGACAAAGCAATGACAATTGCTTATTAGGTCGTTTATGATTGGCCCACAAATTTTAGGCGAGTCGGAGCCCATAGCCCAAATTCACGAAGATGGCGTGTACATTAGCAAACGAAAAATTAGAAATAATCCCGAATTCTATTTTATGACCCTAAAATATCAAAAAATAAGGAACGGTTATGGCGCGATAATGATTATTGTTAATTACGTCATTTCTTATGGGCCCATAAAATTTTAGGCGATTCGAAGCGTGTCGCTTGAATTCATGAAGATGGAGTGGACATTAGCACACGAAAAAATCAAAAATCATCTTGAATTCCTGTTTTATGGCCATAAAATGCATATAAATGAGTAACAATCATGGGAAAGTGATGCTTAGTTTTCATTTGTCCATTTTTGATGAGCCCGTAAAAGTTTAGGCGATTCAGATCCCGTTGCCTGAACTCATGAATATAGAGTGAACACTAGTTCACAAAAAATTGAAAATTGTCCTGAATTCCTGTTTTGTGGCCCTAAAACGTCAAAAAATGAGGAAGAGCCTTAGTGATGCAATGACTATTTTTGTTAGATCATTTTTTATGAGTGATCACGCCCAACTATGCTTTATAAAAAGGACTAAACGATTATTGCAATATTTGATTTACAAGTCCGGAGTTGAATCCCATCCCACAGAAATTAACTTACTAATCACAACTGCTAGTTCCGCAAGAATTCATTTAATCAACTTTCAGGAATATTGTATAATAAGTTGAGTGTTTACTAATAAAAAATAAAGTAATTAAAAAGCTGTAATTTTATTACTAAAAAAAAAGCAAATGTTGTAGACAAGATTGGACGGGTCTTGGGTTGCGATTTCCCCTCTTATCGAAATCTTTCCTGCTATGTCTTCTATAAATTTGCCTGGATACTCTCTACCGATCATGAGCACTTTAGGTGTCGTAATTATCTTCCGAGAAAACACAATAATTTACTGGACGTATTCTTCTGAACTACGCTAGCTAGCACTATCTTACCGCTTACTAAGATCGCACCAATATTTCGTTATTCCTAATCTACCTTTAAACCCTCCGTATTGATCCATCATATACGTTAGGAGTGATGTTATTCAACAAGTACTAAAAAGGCATAGTCATTTGAGGGCCCTTCAATCAACCACAATAATCACATAGTTGAATAAGTAGAGAAAATTCAATGGCAAATTTATATTAAAGCAACGAAAACTCATCCTCCAAGAGGTTCCATCAAACCCTAGATGATGAGTTTAGCTACTCATAATATTATGTAAGATTACAATATAAAAAAGTCATAACCAACAATGGAAATATGAATAAGAAAGTAAAAAATTCGTAGAAGAATTCTCCGTCTTGCTCTTTTCTATGTGTTCTTACCTCCTCCCGTTTGCCCCCTCAAAAAGTGCGTTTAGAGACTATTTATATGGGATAGAATTAGCATCGGAAGAAATAATACACAGACTTTTCAGGTTAGCTCGTTCACTCTCTTGTGTGCACGCGAGAGTGAACGAGCGAAGTTCTTCTCTAATTCTTTTCCTTCTAGGTCTCTCGTATACTTCCATGCCTTTTTACCATAGTCCGTTGTTCTTTCTCAAGCTTTTCCTCAGCTATCTCGTTCACTCTCTCGTGCGCACACGAGAATGAACGAGCAAAGTTCTTTTTTATCTTTTGGTCTCGAATCCACTTCTTTTGCTCACTTCTCGTTCAATTTGCTCCTACACATAAGAATGCACGTAATGAGCATAATTCACTACACAAACCCATATAATCTATTGTAACCACACAAGTTATTAGATGAAAGTATACATAAAAATATGTATTTTTGATTGTTTATCAACACCCTACACTTAAACTCTTGCTCGTCCTCGAGCAACTTCCAAAACTATGCACCATGGCAAGAAACACATTTTTAAAATATACTCAAGCATCATACGCATAACAATGGCTTATATCAATACTTAGAACTCAACATAAGAACTATTTGACATCTTTCTTCAAAAGTAGACCCATGCCAAGACTATTTAAAATATTTGTGCGTCTTCTTCTAACACCCTAACCTCAAAAGATGACTCCAATGACTATGCCTTTTTAGTATTTAAAGCAAAAGTAGTTATTAAAGAACACTCAACAGAGATTTGAATATTTTTGGGAAGTTGATTCAGAAGAGTTAGTGGGTTTGAAGATAGTAGTTGATGGGTTAACTCTCCGAGGATTCAACCACAAGCCTAATACTTGGGTTATATTTGTTGCGACCGCATTGTTCTTTTATAAAGCATAGTTGGGCGAGATCAGAACGGTCATGGCGAAGCGATGACTATAATTTAATAGGTTATTTTTTATGGGCCCGCAAAATTTTAAGACATTCAGAGTCAGTCTCTCGAATTCATGCAGATGGCGTAGATTATAGCACACGAAAATCTGATTATCATCTAAATTTTTTGTTTTATAGTCCTAAAATGCCAAAAAATAGGAACGGTCAGGGAGAAGCGATGACTTTTGTTCATTAGGTCATTTTTATGGGCCCCAAATATTTTTTTGAGATTCGGAGTCAGTCGCCTGAATTCATGCAGATTGTGCGGATTGTAGCACACAAAAAGTCCAGATATTGTCATACGTTCCTATTTTTTGGCCCTAAATGCCAAAAAATAAGGAACGGTCATGGCGAAGTGATGACTATTATTCATTTGGTTGTTTTTTATCTGCCCGCAAAAGTTTAAAAGATTCAAAGCATATAGATGGCGCAGACTATAGCACATAAAATCTCGGAATGTCCTGTATTCCTATTTTATGTCCTTAAAATACCAAAAAATAAGAAATGGTTATGGCAAAGCGATGATAATTGTTTATCATATTATTTTTCATGGGCCCGCAGAATTTTAGGAGATTCGAAGTCGGTCACTAGATGGCGTGCACTATAACACATGAAAATCTGGGAATCATCCTGAATTCTTGTTTTGTCGCCCTAAAACATTAAAAAATGAGGAATGGTAATGGCGAAATGATGGTTGTTGTTCATTAAGTCATTTTTTATGGGTCCGCAAAATATTAGGAGATTCAGAGCTGGTCGTCCAAATTCATACAGATGACGAGGATTATATAACACACGAAATTTTTGGGAATCGTCCTAAATTCCTATATTATGGCCCTTAAAAGCCAAAAAAATAAGGAACGGCCACGGCAAATCAATGACTATTATTCATTAGGTTATTTTTAGACAAAATTACATCCTATGTCCAGTCGGCCCATTTTTAAACACAAAATAGCCTATATTTTGAAACTTTACCCGGTATAGCCCATTTTGTAGATAATGCATAACCCATTTTCATTATTTAACCTAGTGACAACCTCCTTTATCCTTCTTTGTTCTTTCTTCAACTTTTCACCAAAATTTATATGCTTCTTCCTCTTTTAACTTCAGCAGTCATTCTCTCATTCAACCTAACAAGAAGGCTTTTTCCATTATTGTATTAAACATCTCCTCAAGCAAACTAAATTGTTATTTCTATTTGGAGTACTCTTTTTTTTGTGCAAAGTGAGTTTTGTTAAGACAAAATGTGTTTATCCTCCATTAATAATTTTTTGTTTCTTCTCAAATTGCTGGAAAGAGGTTGAAGACTTGGAGACATCCTCCATTTTTTCCTTCAACTTTCAAGGTAAATAGGTCGATGATGAAATGAGTGAAGTCATCGGAGAATGAAAAAGAGGTCTTGTGTTGTATTTAGACAATTTCAATACTGAAATAGAGGTGTAATATTGAACATAAGATGTGTTCTGATATAAATATTGTATAACCACTATTTATGCACACTTATACATTAATATATAAGTGTGTATAAATGTGGTATAAATATATATAATTATATATAAATATGTATATATGTTCATAACATCACTTTCTTCTTCTATTTCTCTTATTCTTTTGATATACATTATTATAGATTCCATATACAAGTTTATACATAGTTATACATCATTATACAAGTACTGCATATGTATAATCAAATTAATTTTGTTTCATGTGTTTCTTCCTTTTTCTGGAGTAATTCATGTATAAATCTACTTTCTTTGTTGATACTCCGTCAAATCACGAACTTGCAGCATTTGTTTTCAAATTTTACCATATAAGTAAAATCAGTAAAAAAAAATTGGGGGACAACTTGCAGCAGTAAAGATAAATTAGGAGAGAAATATCAAAATTATATGACAGAAGAATTAGAAAATCTCATGTCTTCATCTAAGTCCCTATAATTATTCTGATTAAACTCCGTTGCCGAGTAAAGAAAGTTAGAAAATACTCTTTTTTCAAATATTAGCCAATTATTTTTGGGCTATAGATTTGTAAAGTTATGACTGGGCTATTATGTTGCAAGTCAAATATGTGAGTTGTATTTATGTGAAATTATCCCAAAAATTTTAGGAGATTCAGGATCGCTCACCCAAATTCATGCAGATGGTGTGGACTATAGCACACGAAAATATAGGAATCGTCCAGAATTCCTGTTTTATGGCCCTAGAATGCTAAAAAAATGAGGAACGGTTATGGCGGAACGATGATTATTTATTTTTATGGAGTTACCAAATTTGAGATTTCAAGCAGATGTGTGGAATATAACAAACAAAAATCTTGGAATCGTCTTGAATTCTTGTTTTATGGCGCTAAAATACCAAAAAATGAGGAAAATCCATGGCGAAACATTGACTATTATTTATTAGGTCTTTTTATGGGCCCATAGAATTTTAGAAAATTCGACACCGGTTGCCCGAAATCCTTTAGATGGCGTATACTGTAGCACACAAAAATCGAGGAATCATTCTGAATTCCCTTTTTATGGTCCTAAACTGCCAAAAACCGATGCAGTTCAGGTCGAAAACTATATCCTCTCAAAGGTAAACAACCTAAACTCAACGTCGATGGTGCCATCGGTTTAGTGAAATGTTCACAAAGCCATAACTCGATGAAATTGTGGAAATTGGCTACCTCAATGGGCAGTTTGTGCTGGCCCGTTCTATTGATCTTATCGGGTAAGTTGAATGATGTTTCAAATGTCATTTGATGATGCAATTACTGAATTTATTACTCAGATGATCACTCAACTTTTCGAAATTATCTACCAAAGTCATATTTCTTTCATTTGTAATAATAAAGTCACTTAACTATGTCTATAGCACTCACAAGGTCACTCAACCAGATTTATCAAACTTTTGATTTCCAAATATCTATTTTACCTAAATTATCAATTTTCCCCCTTTTTTGGTATTATGATTGTTTTCTCTTTGTAGTCAATATTATGGACTTACGTATAGAACAAAGATATTTTATTTAATAAAAAATTATTTTTCTAGCATATATAATGTCAAAATAATAATATAATTGAGCATAATATTCAAGAATATATAATGTATATTGCCAAAATAACTTTATTTCAGATAATTATTTTCTATAGTACGTGCATGAAATATATATTTTAAAAAAATTTCTTTCATTCTCAAATTGTATAAATAATTTTTTGAGTTGTTTTTGTTAATATCAAAATTATTATTACGAACAAATTGTTCTAATTAACTTTCTACTATGCTCAATACTTTATTATTCTAATATTGTATATGCTTAAATATATTTTAATTTTTTAATTTTATGAATAAAATTTATTTATTTTAAGGTAAGTCTATAATATAAATTAAAAATAGAAAAATTATTATGCTAAAAATGTATCCCACCTCCCAAGTGGGATAAATTAGTCTAGAGAGATCCCAGGACTATAATACCAGGATAATTTAGCCCGCATACCAAACGACCCTTAATGAATATTCTCCTAGCAACACGCGGAAAGTTCTCTTCTCCCGTTATAGCATTTCCATTCAAAATAATAATTATCGTTTCCACAAGCTATGTTGTGTGTACTTTCCAAAATGATGTTATACTCGTGTCGGATCCTCTAAGAACACTCTAGTTCTGAAAGATCCGACATGAACCCGACGGTAGTTACCAGAGTCCGGGCAATACAGTACATATATTTCATTCCTAGGGACTTGGCCGAGCATTTCATTTTGCATGTTCGCGTGGGAGTCAACAAAGAATCAACTCTCAATTTTCATTCTTGATCAAGTCTTAGTTTCACACAAAGGAGAGTTTCTGTATTTCCAACTTACGAAGAATATAACACGTCCATTGTTGTTGTATGATATCTGTTCCCTTGTCCCTTTTGTATTGATTCATGTATTATTCAAAGATGATATAAAGTGTGCTTTGAAACAATAATGTTGGGTTTCACTGATAGGTTAAGATGTGAACCAATTGTTGGACACACAGTACAATAATAAGTAGCAGATACTACTAATTTTGTACCTTTGGTCAGAGTTGTTTTCAAAATGTGAAACTTAAAGGTTTTAAGGTTCTTCAGTTTCCTCGGGTCACGAGCGATAATAATCCCCTAATAAAATTTGAGAATATTTTATTGAGTTTTTTACCTATGTATATCATATAACAAACCTTATTACCTCCCATGATTAAGGTTTGTGTTTATTACATTTAAGCATACTAACTTTCAATTTATATACCATAATTTAAATTAAGGGTATAATTAATGCTTCATTTATTGTATGTGTGATTTTAGGACCATATTTTCACTTTATTTTATTTACCAGCCTCTCACTCCTCCCACCCTCCACGATTTACCTACAGTTAATCTCCCCCCCCACCCCACCCCACGATTTTCCTTTAGTTTTTTCCCCATTCTCGTACAATCTCTTCATGCACGCCTCTCACTCACGTTCTTCTTCAATTAATCGCGATTCTTCAATTTTCTTCTTCAATTGATTTCACAAAATCATATTTCAAGTTTCATATTTTGTTTTAAGTCCCATATCATGAAAAGAATTAATACTCCAGAAAAAATCTTCAAAAGCTACATTTGCTGTTATTGTATATAAATTTTGTAGTTTTTATCATAATTTTTAGATGTTTACCTCCAAGTTCTATGTAATATTTGTATATAAATATCAGTTTAATATAAATTACACAATAAAAAATAAGAAATAAATACTCCAATCGTAGCAATGTATTATCCACAATTAATTTGCAACTTGTCTACAAAATTAAAAAAAACTACAAATTAACTACATTGAACCTACATTATAACTACAATCTTGAAATAATTTACACATGGATGTTCTTCAAGTTGGAATTGGCCACAACTACATTTCTTATTTTCTAGACATACAATCTACCGCTTCACACCATCCAATACAGTATGTATATGATCTGTTGAAGCCCTCACCTATATTTTCAGAACAAACACAAAGAAAAAAAATTACAGTATTAAAAATATAGCATCTATAAAATATCTACATTTTATCTATAATTTATCTACAAATTAACTACAAACTATAAGTAAACTACAATTTGCCTATAATTTATCTACAATCTGTAGATACTGTATATTAAAATATTTTTTTCCTGCACCAAATAAAAAACTTTGTAGTCAAATTGTAGATATATGTAGTAAATTTGTAGATAATATCATAAAACTAAAATACTAAGCATTTTCGAACTACACAAACCTGCATTCTCATCCACCACAATGGCATCAACTTCAAAGTCTCTAAATCTGCCACAGTTATCCCAATTACCATTCGATTTCAGCATTATTGAGATTTTTGATATGATTTTGTGTAGTTGAAAAAACAAAAGATGAAGAACAAATATAGGTTCTACAATTTAAGTAATGATGTTGTAGGCAATTGTTGATTATTTAGTTTGATACATAACTCAGAGGCTTTTGGAGTTCTTTTAGGTTCGATCACTTTCTAATGAAGCCGCAAATTAAAGAACTGGTATTTAAGCATGGCTGAAATTAACTTGAAGCCTTTTTTTTAAAATCTATTCAGGTCAGAAAATTACACCAATTATATGCTGAAAACTCAAAAGAGAGAGTAGATATATATTCGAGGGCAATAATTTCCCAAGACAATCTCAATGCAATTGAACTATTATCCAGAGCCAAGCTCCATGCTCAAACAGGAGCCAAGTTTTTCCACAGCACCAAAGTTTTGAATGTAACAAAACTTCTTGGACCAATATGGAGTATGTATCTTTTGATATACAGTATCTCACTAGGTTACATATTCAATCTCCAATTAAAGTGACAATATGTCCTCAAAAATATAGAAATCCACTCTAAAATACCTGTAATTCATTATTTTATGCTTCTTTTCGCAGGGAGGTCTAATGTGGGAAACACCTTGGCTACGATTTTTCAAATGTTGTTCTGATGTGGGAAACAATTTTGTATTCCACAATTTGTATTGCGTTGTAGAATTAGTAAAAGCAATTTGATTACTGGAGCTTCAGTAGCTTGCGTTTTTTTAGAATTATAGTTGAGAGAGAGAAGAAAGATATTTCTGTTGAGGAAGGAGAGAATTATGCATCAATGAGATCTCCTTCCATTTTAAAATTTGTCTTTAATGTAGACATAATCACACCCAGATCTTGTGCCTTCATTTTAGCGCATCATTTATGGCAAAATCTATCTATTTTTGGATTGGTATATATTTTGTAGTAAAAATATGGACTACACGGGTAAATAACAAACTATGAACATTTTTGGTAATAAGCTTTGCTATATGGTATAGATATGAAAAAATCCCTATTTTATTTTGTGTTTGCGGCACTACTAAAATAGGGCCTTTTCTTACCGACAGAATATGATACGATGAGATAGAATACAATAGAAACGAAGGCAGAGAACGAGTTACCTACTCTTAACGGGCAAAGCGAGCCCCTTTATTATGAATTCTTTAATTCAGAATCAATCAATTCTCCCCAAGTAGGATTCGAACCTATGACCAATCGGTTAATAGTCGATCGCTCTACCACTGAGCTACTGAGGAACAACAGGAGATTTGATCTCATAGAGTTCAATTCCCGTTCCCAACCATGACAAATATGAGCTCGAAGCTTCCTTCGTAACTCCCGAAACTTCTTCGTAATGGCTCCCTTACATGCCTCATTTCTGAGGGAACCTCAAAGTGGCTTTATTTTATCATATTTCATCCATATCCCAATTCCATTCATTTAATATCCATTTGGTGTCATTGACATAAGAGATGTTGTTTCTAGTCTATCTCTTTCTATTTCTTTTCTATATATGGAAAGTTCAAAATCATCACATAATAATCTAGAAATTGCAATAGAAAAGAAATAAAGGGGGGTTTGTGATTATTTTTTAATCTTTTCGACTGGGTAATCTAGGATCCTTGATAATTAATTCGGTCATTGTGGTCGGACTCTACTATGAATTTCTAACCACATTCTCCATTGGGCCCTCTTATCTCTTCCTTTTCCGAGCTCTGGTTATGAAAGAAGGAGCCGAGAAGAAGGTATCAACAACAACTGGTTTTATTACGGGACAACTCATGATGTTCATATCGATCTATTATGAGCATCTGCATCTAGCATTGGGTAGACCTCATACAATAATTGTCCTAGTGCTACCATAACTTTTTATTTTAAGGCCCCATCGACGAAAGAACAAATCGGAAAATAGTAAATTTGATGAATATTCATTTTATACGATCTCATATTTATCACACTTCTTTGTCTTCAAGTCAAAAATAGTTTAGTTATAACTCCTTGCTTTTATTATTTGTTTTTTGGGTTTGTAACTATGTGACCACAGGAAGTGGAAGAACTATTTGACGAGACCTCATCAGATGATTGTACAAGAAGGAACTAGATATAATATAGAGAGAAACAAAGAACAGATGAGAAAAAATGATAATGATAAATAAATAAAGAAACTTTGGATTGGGTCAAGAATCTAAGTTTGGGGTGGAATGGATAAAAGAACTTCCTATGTTATACTATTCAATTCTCGATGACGAATTGATTTGATAGTTCAGATATTGTTATTCATGATATTGATTCGATTCAAGATCATCGAGAGGTAATATTTATTCATTGAATTTACAGACCAAAGATTTATCATCTCTATGAGTTTAAATCCCAAGTTATTATGAAGTAAATCATCGATGAGATTATGGAAGTAAATATTCTTGCATTTATTTCTATTGCACTATTTATTCTAGTTCCTAACGCTTTTTTACTTAAAAACAGTAAGTCAAAATGATCAAATATTAACTAATTTAAAATGAAACTTGACTTCTGAGTTTTAAACCAAAATTGACGAAATATCTAATTTCGTGTCTTAAATGAAATGAATGAACTAGAATCGCCAATATTCTAATAGATAGGTAGTATGGTAGAAAGAAAGATTCATCTATTTCTTTCTATCATACTATTTATTAGTTAGATTGTAGTTATAAAGCTGCCTCCTGGAATAAAGATAGAGGATGCATTTGATATGGATCTATAGATCATTCTACAATATTATCTTGAATATCAATTCCATATATGGGATTGACATAGCATCCAATTCCATTTATTTGTTATGTCTATTTGTTCTGATCAATTTGAATTACTCTTATGTCTTATAGTTTGAATTACTAACTTTTTTATTTCCAATTTGAATCTCGATATCTATTGAAAGAATTAAATCAATGAAGGAAATGCGATAGATATAGACAGATTCAAAAAATTACGTAGTAATCTTTTTTTTTTTAACATTCCCAAGAAATAATTGAGTAAACCATTGACAGTAGTTCCACGGGCATCGAAAAGGAAAAGTAAATCTCACCGATTTTTAATGCTTGAACCATGATATAAAATAAGTCGATAAAGCATAAATCCAATTTCAAAAATTCGAAATAGGTAAATGCGTAATATGTGACTCACCTGAAGACCTTATTCTGCATAGTATCTCGTTAGACAACCACTATGTTTATATTATTTTTTTCTCGTACAAAGTGCGTATACACTTAACAAAACCACCTCTTCTTTGAACGGCAAAGGGAATACAAATAATAATTAAAAAAGGGTCCAGCCCTCCTTAGTATCACCTAGTAAGAGGTTGCTAATTGGAGTAGAAAATTTCGTAAGAATTAGGTGCGAATAAATTTTTTGGGATCCTCTTCCTTTCGAACTACAAACATGGTAATCATTAAAATGGCACTTTGATTGAAAGAGGGTGACTCATATAATACATTACTCCAGTC
This sequence comes from Nicotiana noctiflora, assembly GCA_032618575.1. Classification (NCBI taxonomy): domain Eukaryota; kingdom Viridiplantae; phylum Streptophyta; class Magnoliopsida; order Solanales; family Solanaceae; genus Nicotiana; species Nicotiana noctiflora. Next base: position 624,765 of record JASVEL010004318.1, read on the forward strand.
GATTCTAATGGAATTTCAAAATGAAGATATTTTTATTTTGTTCAAAACGCATTGCACAACAATCTAGAAAGCAATTTATTGATACAGAACAATCTATTGATACAATTTGCTTTCTTAACTCAGTTAGTAGGACCCCTAGAGTCCACTTCTTCCTCACACTACCTGAATATTCAGTTTGATACCCTGCTGCTAATTCTTCTTCTGCTTCTGGTAAATCAAAAGGTAATCTTTCAGACTCGGCTAGAGAAGAAATTAGAAAAACGATAAACCCGATGGGTTGAACCCACAAATTTCACCCCCAAAACCATATTTTAACTGCACTTCTACTATACCAACTGCACTTAAACTTTTAGATAATCGTAGTCGATGATAACATTATTGTGTCCATCACTATTACAAAACCGTACGTGAGATTTTTACCTCATACGGCTCATTAGAGGTCACAAATAAATCTAAGGACCCTTTCCTATATTTAACTTGATAAGTTTGTCAGATAGAGTCAAAATCTATCCTAAGATCCCAAATTAGACCAATAAAATTCTATCTGCTATATTTAAAACTAATAAACACATGCTTCTAAATTGATCTCATCTTTTAAGAATTTTTAATTTTCTTTGTTGATTAATAACCTTATCATTAAATAAAATGCACTTTATAGCAATATCACATACATATTTCAACATCAAATTTCCAAATTACAAAAAAATTAGAGAGTCCATTAGTTCCTGAATCATGACAAAATAATTCTCTCGAAATAGAAATCAAAATAGAATTATAGGAAAAAAGGAATAAAAATAAAAAATAAAAAGAAAAAAGTCAGAGAAAAAAAGACATCCCCCTTTTTGTTTTTGCAATTAGATTCTTTTCTTTCTATTTCTATTTTATTTCATTCTTATTTTTCTTTCTCAGAAAAATGGCCTTTAACCAAAGTAAAATATTACTTCGTTCTTGATAGTTGTTTACTTACTCAATGGATAGGAACATACTCTGGATCAGAATCATGGGGAGTACTTCTTGATCATTTCTACGAATGTAAAGCCCCAATTCTAATTCCTTTTATGTACAGAAATATCCTCTTGGATAACTTACATAATCTTTGTGTATCTTGATCTTCCTAACCATCTACTCATTTTTGTTTTCAACCTCCTGTTGTGGAAATCCTTCTATGGTAATAGACAGTAAAAACTTTATATAGTTGATCTTTTGAACCCGCTTCAAGTTGTCATGACAATTCACCAATCTTGGGGTAAACAAACCCTATTCCTCATGTTTACTTCTTTTCACTATTTGATTCTTGTACGTAGGAAATGAAACTCAACCGTTTTACTGCTAATTTAGAAGTCGTTTTCTTTCACTCATATAACTATCCGATTTAGTTCATCAACCCAAATGCCGAATAAACGTCATATCGTGATATGTATAATAGTGGGGGATAATGAGACAAAAAATAAATCCACTTGATTTCAACGCATTTGTTTTGGGTACAAAATATCACAGGTTCAAATCCTGTCATCCCTACCTATTTTTGCTCAAAGTAGCAGTAACGAGGGATCAATTGAGATCGCTTCAAATTGGACATAATCTTTGATTTTTATCACGCGGTAAATTTTAAAGAATTATCGACCAAAAATCGAGTGAATATGGTGAGTCAAAAAATCCTAATCAGTATAAAAAATCGATCGATTTAAAAACCGACCGATGTAGATGGTTAACTGGTGCAAAAATTAATATTTTTAAAAAATATCGGCCAACTCAATCGACACAATAAATTAACTCATTCGGTCGGAGGTCTATACGGTGGCAAGATACTATTCTACCACTAGACTATTAATGCTTGTTAAGATTTATTTATTTATTTATTTATACTCTTCAATCACATTTTTATGTGAAAATAATTGACCGACTCCCATCAATTTTTTTTTTTCTAAACTCACGGCTGCGTTGATCGGAAATATAATTTTTCACAATTTAGCGCTAGAAAAGTCGACCGATTTGGTCAGGTTCGTCAAGAAAAGTATAGTCACTGCATAATTTTGTTAATTATTTAATCTCAAATTATAATGTCAATATAACTTGCTTACAAACTGAATAACGTTTTTAATTTTATTTAAAATAAGATTAAATTTTTACAATACTTTTATCGGAATGTGATGTGATGTATGCTAATTAAGCATAATGGGATTAGTTGAGATTATTCCCAACACTTGTCAAGCTCTGACTTTGGAAGCTAAATGACAAATAACTCAAATAAAATTCATTCAAATTGGGGTTTCAATAATGGTACGAACTTCACGTGAAGGAAATGTGATCTGAAAGGGATTAGACATTACTTGCCCCCCACCAATTTGCATGTCATGTCATCCTTTTTTTTTTTTTTTTCTTCTTTCTTTGTTTCTCCTCCTAAGCAACATCTTGTTTTTAAGTCGCATTTACATATTTTAACAGTTAGAAATAACTACTGATATTTGTATTATATATATATATATATATATATAAAATATTTTGAGATGCGGAGCATCCCTAAACCCTATATGAATGTGAGATGCTTTACACATCGAGCTGACATTTTAATTCATTTTTAACTTAACCCGATCAAGGGGTTTCATAAATTTTACAACAACTTGCCCTGTTTAGCCATAAGTTTTGCCAAAATAAATTTGAGATTTATTGTCAAAACTCATATTTGGCCATAAATTTCAAATAAAAAATTTCAATTTCAAAATCAATTATTAAGCAGAATTTGGACCAAAATTCTAAGACTTGGGAATTATATACATGTTTTTTTAAATAAAGTTGAAAAATATATTTTGAAAATATATATTCAAATACAATTTTATCTTCAAATCAAACTTCACCCAAATAATTTTTTTAAATTTAAAATGTATGGCAAAGCGCTAGCTAATGTGATGCGGCAAGGATCTGTGGTTTGTATACTAGTTATATATTTTATTCTAATAAAATATTCGTTGTTTTAAAAAGAAGGAAAAAGAAAAGGCTAACTCATTTTATGTTTTGACTTATCTTTTCCATTTTCTTCTTTTCTTTTATGTTTTGAGTTATCTTTTCCATTTTCTTCTTTTTTCGGTTGATAAATATATATATCAGAACATAACATCTAAATTAAACTCATTTTTAATTTAAATTAAGATATTAATGCAAGTTTTTCCCTTTTGAATAACATAAATTTATACTTTTAAGAGGTTAGACAATAAATTCTTTCAAAATTAATTATTTGCCTATTTATTAGAGGTGTTGCAAAAATATTTGCAATCAAATAAATAGCAAGTAGATGAGATTAGGATGAAAGGAATTTATTTTTCATTAAACTAAGGGAAAAATGATAAGGATATGAAGGTGTTTTCTATATATTATATCATTGTTTTGATTATTCTACCTTTTCTTTTTCTCTTTTATCTTAGATTAGATGTGTGATATAAAAACTCTTTCCTTCACTCATAAGTTACTTCCTTGATATTTCTTTTCTCAGCTTGTAATTGCATAATTAACTTACTTCCCTCTGAAAAATACTAAGTTTTTCATATTATTGTAGTTGAACAAAATGTGTGAAATTGAACATTAAATTCTTGCCCAAATGTGATATCTGCATATAATAATTAGAATAGGGTTTTTCTCAGTGATTTGGATACTTGAAAACAGTAAGATCATTATTAATAATACATTAAAATGATTGGGGTGGATCCATAATATAATATTTATGTTCACATGCATTCAATAATTTTTGCCAAATCTTATACTGTATATATTAAAAGATTCATATAATATCTACAACAAAATCGACCACGATAACGACCCAATAAAATTTTATTAGTGGGGTTCCAATGGTGGATTCATAATTTTCGTTAAGGGGGGTCAAAATATAAAAACATAAACTCACCAATAACTCAAGGGGTGTAACATATATACATATTTATAAAAATTACCGAGCTATACGGTGTATCCGGTGAAGGAGTGTCAATCGACACCCCTTTGGTTCATGTGGCTCCGCCACTAGTAGAGTCTGGGAAGGGTAGTGTTTATGGAGACCTTACCCCTACCCCGATGGGGTAATGAGGCATTTCTGATAGACCATCGGCTCAAGAAGTCGTAATGAAGACGAAAGAGGTAATATATCAGTACTATCATTAAAAATCATAGGAAAAAAAATAACAACATCAAATGAACCAGAAAATAGATAAAATATGATAATATCTATTTATATTAAATTATAAACTCAATTAATGAAGGACAACCCAATGTCCGAGGACAGAATTGTTAGGTGTTTGCCGTAATTTTCTAACCATATTTGGTTTTCATATCTCTTGAAGGAAAAGAGCAATATAATTACCTTAACTGAGTTTTCCTTTTTGTAAAAGGAAATCATAAATCTCTGGCCAAGCCTGTGTCACTTTCTTACGTCAGGAGAAAGGGGGATCAAAGAAGTATGGGGCCGATACGTGAAGGGTTAAATCATAGAGATAGCGGATCTTTAGAGGCGGAAGAAAAGGAACCTCGGCGATCCAGAGATCGCGGAGTCCGCGCCCGTGCCAAAAGTGAAGAAGCTTTCCTCTCCTTTCAGTCGAGCATGCCCGCCCTTTAAAATATATATATAAGAATCCCTTTTTTAGAAGAAAGATTATATATATGTCCAATCTCTAGTGGTGGTGGAACCAACCAAGATGTATGTCGTCCGATCCGACCTCAGACTCTTTCTTCCCCACCTATTTGACTCTCTAGCCGTAAAATATTTGGCTAGTCCTTTTTCTTGTAGGAAAATGTTTGGACTTCTATAAATTGAGGATCCTTCCTTCTCATTCAGTAGCATCCACATTGTAGCGATAGGGGGCCTAAGAGTCGTGTTTAGGTGGAGAACTTTACGGGACAAGTGTTAGTATATCACTTGTGTTTGCCTCTTCGTGAGGTTGTTCTCTCGATATTTTGTACTCACTTTTTATTATAGTGGATTGCTCATCTCCGTTGTGGACATAGATCAGTTGATCGAACCACGTTAAATGTTTGTGTCTCTTTTGGAAGATTTCTCTCTATTATATAATTTATCGTTGTTCAAGGTTTGCTTTGCTAGATTCTGCATGACACCTGATTTGTTCGGTCATAATAAGAATCGCATCCGTAAGGGTATGACGTAAACAGTCTACCCTAATACATATATTAATTATTATTTTTACAACTTTAACCTATGATATATGAATCACACATAGATAACTTTGTGATTTCTCCGAAGCTCTCTTTGTATGAACTCTATTATTCTTACTATTATAAACTTCAATTCTTGTTGAGACGAAACGTTTTTTAGTATGAGATGGGGGAAGAGTATGGACTTCATATTCCCCCACATGGTCTCAGCAAATGCAGCCAATGAAAAGATCTGCTTTTGTTGTGAAATAGAAATTCATGTCACCACATCCACAAATATATCCAGGTAAGAAAACAGAGCAATGGACAAAATCCAGATAATTATTAAATATCCAATTTATGCATTAAAAAGGGAGGGAAATGAAAAAGAAAAGATTCATGAATGAGTCCAAAGTAGTGGAGAGAATTGTACTTTCTCGATCATGACGTCTCAGGTTTCTTTGCCACGAGTTCATGTTCAACATTTTTTTATTCGCATTAAATCCGATCATATACGGATTCGCGCGAAGAATTTTTCATATCCAAAACTCGAACCCTAAATCTAAGCATGTTGCCTTTCTTAAATTAGATTTACCAAAAATACCATTTTTTTTACTATTACAAGTTAACAATCTGTTTCAGTTTATGTGAACCTATTTTTTTAATCCGTTCGAAAAAGAATAAACACTTTCTAAATATGATAACAATTTAGCTTAAACTTACAACTTTACAGTTAATGAGAAGCTTTTATAACCACATAAATATTTTAGGCCCCATTTGGACTTATTTAGAACCATAAATTTCAAAAGTCTTTATTTTTTCTTAAACTCTCTTGTTCAGTCAAACAAATTCACATAAATTAGAACGAATGACTTATTACAACATATTAATAACTTTATTTTCTATGTAAATAGTAAGGGGTTGACTAAGAGTTTAACATATCATTTCGCTTAAACCCAATAATTTTGGTTCAAATCATATAAATATATTAAGAGATCAACTATGTACTATATTAGATTTTTGGTCTAGTTATTACTTTCTCTGTTTTAGCTTACATGATATATTTTGCTTCTCAAAAGTCAATTTGACTAAACTTTAAGTCTAAATTGGATTACCTAAACTCATTATTATAAAATTAAAATTCAGATATTCCAAAAAAGTTATAATTTTTTTTCTTAAAATATTGACCAAAACTCACACTGTTTGACTTTCAATAAGCACAATTATCATTTAAATTAAAAGGAAAAAATTAGTACTTAAATATTATTGTCCTGGTATTACAAACTCATAAAATTTAAATTCTAAATTCATTTTTTAAAATTGTTATTGTGGGTCTTGTTATTAATCTTTTCTTTGTTAGCAAATTTGTTATTTAATCTTTAAAAAGACATCTGTGTATATTATTATACTATTTTTGTTTGTCTTTCCATGTCTCTCTTTTTTCTTATAATAGAAAGAAGAAGAAAAAGCATTCGGTATCTCTTGATCACTTAGCTCAAAAATGGCTTCTGGAAGTGGAAGCAGAGGAAAGCATGCTCGTAATCACAAACCAAAACTACATCAAGCTCAGGTTTCAGGTACAAGTAATAATAATAATAATACATCAATAAGTAAAGCAGTAGCACAATATACTACAGATGCTAGACTACATGCTGCATTTGAACAATCAGGAGTTTCAGGAAAATCATTTGACTATTCACAATCTGTTAGAAATACAAATGAGTCTGTTCCAGAACATCAAATTACTGCTTACTTGAATAAAATTCAAAGAGGTGGTCATATTCAACCTTTTGGTTGTACAGTAGCTGTAGATGAGTCGAGTTTTTGTGTTATTGCTTATAGTGAAAATGCACGCGATATGCTCGGTATAATGCCGCAGTCAGTTCCGAGTCTTGAAGAAGTTGAAATTTTGAAAGTTGGAACTGATGTTAGGACCCTTTTTGCTCCTTCAAGCTCTGTTTTGCTTGAAGGTGCTTTTGGGGCGCGTGAGATTTCTTTGTTGAATCCGATTTGGATTCATTCCAGGATTTCGGGGAGGCCATTTTACGCGATTTTGCATAGGATTGATGTTGGTATTGTAATTGATTTAGAGCCTGCTAGAACAGAGGACCCTGCATTGTCTATTGCTGGAGCTGTGCAATCACAGAAACTTGCTGTAAGGGCTATTTCTCTCTTGCAGTCGCTCCCCGGTGGAGATGTTAAGCTTTTGTGCGATACTATTGTTAAGAGTGTGAGGGAGCTCACTGGGTATGATCGCGTTATGGTGTATAAGTTTCACGAGGATGAGCATGGGGAGGTCGTGGCTGAGAGTAAGAGAGGTGATTTGGAGCCTTATATTGGTTTGCATTATCCGGCTACTGATATTCCACAAGCATCGAGATTCTTGTTTAAGCAGAATAGGGTTAGAATGATCGTGGATTGTACTGCCACCCCTGTGCGGGTTATTCAGGACGAATCGCTGCAGCAGCCTCTGTGTTTAGTTGGTTCAACACTAAGGGCCCCTCATGGTTGCCACCCCCAGTACATGGTCAATATGGGAAATGTCGCGTCATTAACACTGGCTGTTATTATAAATGGTAATGATGATGAAATTGTTCGAGGAGGCCGAAATACGATGAGATTATGGGGCTTGGTCGTTGGACACCACACTTCTGCTCGGTGCATTCCTTTCCCCCTTCGTTATGCCTGTGAATTCCTTATGCAGGCCTTTGGACTCCAACTAAACATGGAATTACAATTGGCATCACAGTTGGCTGAAAAACATGTCTTAAGGACACAAACACTGTTATGTGACATGCTTCTTCGAGACTCACCTACGGGGATTGTTACTCAGAGTCCCAGTATTGTCGACCTTGTGAAATGCGATGGGGCCGCTTTGTACTACCAGGGGAAGTACTATCCTATGGGTATTACACCTACTGAAGACCAGATAAAGGGCATAGTAGAGTGGCTATTGACTTATCATGTTGACTCAACAGGTTTGAGTACGGATAGTTTAGCCGATGCAGGGTATCCTGGGGCAACTTCACTTGGTGATGCGGTTTGTGGGATGGCTGTTGCTTATGTAACTTCAAAAGATTTCCTGTTTTGGTTTCGCTCACACACTGCGAGTGAGTTAAAATGGGGTGGCGCAAAGCATCATCCAGAAGACAAAGATGATTGGCAGCGAATGCATCCACGCTCTTCCTTCAAGGCATTTCTGGAAGTTGTTAAGAGCCGCAGTTTACCATGGGAGAATCCAGAAATGGATGCAATTCATTCTTTGCAGCTTATTCTACGTGATTCATTCAAGGATACCGAGGCAAGAAATTCTAAGGCTGTCGTGCATGCTCAGCTTGGGGAAGCGGGGTTGCAAGGGATCGATGAGCTGAGATCTGTTACCGGAGAAATGGTTAGATTGATAGAGACTGCTACAGCACCCATATTTGCCGTTGATGTTGAAAGTCGCATAAATGGATGGAATGCCAAAATCGCCGAGTTGACAGGGTTATCAAGTGAAGAAGCAATGGGAAAGTCCTTGGTTCATGATCTTGTCCACGAAGAATCACAGAGAACTGCTAAGAACCTTCTTGTCAATGCTTTAAGAGGTTATACCAATCCATTCTACATTTCTTTCATTTCAACTGGTGCATTTCATTATATGTGGAGTTCCCTTAAGTTATATCAAGCGAGTATACTCTCAATTGCTTTTCTTTGTGTTTTGAAATTCTAATGGAAAAGGCATCACAGGTTTTTGTGATATTTACTTAAGTTTCCTCCTGTAATCATGCAACAACATGCTGGTTTCTTATATTGATTCTTTCCATTAAAGTCAACGAAATCATGAGCCTTAGTCTTTCTTTTTTCAGGATAGAGGATGAGTAGGATTGCAAGTTTCATTTATTTGGCAAGTTTCTTTCCATTGGGTAGATGTTTTTAGGGGTAAGAAGCTCACTTTAGCAAGATGTGTTCTTTTAATCCTCGTGTTTTGTGTTGAAAATTAGCTAGTTTTTTGGCACTTCCAATGCATTAAATGTCTATTGTCCTTATCCTTTCATAAACTACCGGTAGTAGGTGTTCTGATAGATTTATATACTGCTGTTCATGAGGATTGACTAATCTATAATATCCATAAGCATGTCTCTACCCTGGTCTGTCTGACAGAAATTTCTAATCTTTTACCACCTGTTATCTCGTTTCCTTTATTTCAAAATAGTCCAATAGATTGCCTCCCATATTTAAATACAACAACAACTACCCAGTGTATTCCCACAAACTGGGGTCTGGAGAGGGTAATACGTACACAAGCCTTAGCCCTACCCGAAAGGGTAGAGAGACTGTTTCCAATCGACCCTCGGCTCAAGTGAAAGGGAAGAGAAAGAAGAGAAAAAGAAAAGGAAAAACAAAAGAGCATTAGTGACTCCGGCAAAAAATATATAAACAGATAACTACACATAAAATCGTAAATTAAAAGGCATGCAATAACACCAAACAGTAACTACCATATGGAGCACGATACAAAACGCAAGACATCTATGGAGGGCCTACCAAACCACACCTAGCCTCGGGAAAGAAGTACGAAAAGCTGCAGAAGCCACTGTCCTGCAACCACTAATTCTGGACCTCCGGACTTTCCTGTCGAAGGTCGTGTCATCGAAAATACGCGTTATTGCCGTATCACTGCTAATCGCTCTCCCGGCAAATGTGCAGGCCTCACTCTGCCTCGCCCGTGCCTGACTACGCGACCAGTGGCTGCACTCCTCGCGCGGGCGTCGCGGGCTCTCACTCGCCGCGTGCCGAACCACGGAGCCTCGACCCGCGTCTTCGTCCCGTCGGGGCCGCCGACGCTTCTGGAATAACCGTTTTTAATCTTGTCCCAATACGGTATGCTTTCGCACGTCCGCTGAGCATCTCTCGTCTCGCGACGCTTGTTTCTGCGAACATGAGAGTTCTTGGCAAGCCGACGCTTCGCCCATCCGACATGACGGGTCTAACCGCGGCTACGTAAAACTTCGCCTCGAGTTTCGGTGGTGCTTTCTTGTCTACGCAGACTGCGATGCAAGCGTCCGTTTCGACACGCCCGCCCTCATGCGATTGGGTGACATCCGCGTCGATCTCTACGATGCACTGGATCACTGAGGCCGAGATATTTGAGCGTCACTGTCTGGGGATGACACCGGGCTCGACGTCGCGTCGCACTACTTGGCTCGACTCGGTGCTAAGCGCAGCTCCGGGGTCATATCGTGTCTTGAACTGCTGGGTTTGAAACCACTGGAGCTCGAGGGTGCAATGTCGGACCTCCGACCTGCCGTTAATGCGGGCCTGCGTCTCGTCTGTCGGGACTATGTCGTGTGGCGAATAGCATACGCGAGCACGTCCGGCCGAATATGGCGTGTCGGTGCGTCGTCGCCGGGAGCGAATAAGAAAGGGCTGAGGGCTAATCCGCCGGTGAAGCCCGTATCCGCGGGAAGTGGTGCGAGTCTCCATCGGCGTCCCTGACCATAGACGTCGCTCCGTCGTACGTGTCGTCGATTGTTACGATGTAGGCTTCGAGCACTGACTATCTTCGCCTCCGGGCACCTCCGTAATACCTCGCCGGGACCTCGTCGTACGCGCCTGCTAAGTCGATAACACCGTATGCGAGGTCCGTCTTCTTATCCACTAAACTATTCCGCGATCTCGCGCCGAGGTGGATAGGCGCACGTAGTGGAGCGGCCCGACGTGAAAGCCAGGCCCCGGATTTCACAAATATGGACGTCGTCCCACTGCCTTCTCCTCGACCACCCGACTCCAGAGACTTTCGTGGTGTGACTTAGTAATTTGATGCTATAGTTGTTCTGACTATTCGGATATCCCACTGATTGACTTGTACGGGAGCACGGCTGTACTCCGCGCTCGGCTCTCGGCATCCTGGTGAACTGAAGATCACGTTGAGACAATCTAGTCGACCCGCTCGCGCTTGTCCTGCCCGCACTCGAACTCGCGAGGATATGCGTGCGGCCCGGTCGCTCGTCCCTGCTCGTCTGCGGCAAGCCTCGCGACCTCGTACGCACTAATGCGCATAACGATGTGGTCTACTGTATTATTTCTGAGCGCTGACTGCGGCTACATGACTCGATCCTCCTCGTTGGCTTGATCCTAATCTGTGCAGCATCTAACGACTTGAGACTCATCAACTACTTGCGCTTCGCAAATCATGATGCCTGCTTGGTTCGTCTTGAGCCATCCTCTCTCGCTGGCAAGCGAAATGACAACATCCCCGCGCTCTC